>OY730180.1:7731484-8412390 GCA_963422495.1 Polyommatus iphigenia | reverse complement strand
CTGGCTCTTACAAGTTTATACTGCAAGGCTTTGCTGGTCCCTATATCATAAGATATAGGGACCAGCAAAGCTGACCACCTGACCTGACCACTGTTGCTGCTGTAGGAAAAGGTGATAATTTTTTTGAATCTATAAATATTAAAAAATCGTCATGTTAAAATAATAAAAATATATCAGGTCAATACTGGAGACCAGAAGTCGCCATCGTGTTGCTGCTACGAATTAAATGAATAGAGATAGAGCGCAACCAAACGAACGCCATATAAGTAACTCTCTATAGAGCTGCATACAGTGCTCCCAAAGTGATAATGCGCATGGATATTTTCGTAATTTTTCGACAACGGTCGTATTTCCCGAGCGACGGTAGACGACATTGCATTTTCTAATTGCATTGCGTTTAAGATACATGTATTAGTCAAAGTTCGTCGTGATATTCCTGTAGCTTTTGTAATACGATCATTATTCACGGTCACTCATGCGCATTATTGATTTTGGAGTACTGTACATTTTGTTGGTATCGGTGTATGGTTGGTATTAGTCATGGTTGGTTGGACTGGTCAGTGAAATATTCAAGCAATTCTTCTTAGTATTCGCCAAGTTAGCTTTAGTTCCTTTTCTTGGTTAACAAATTGTTCACCGATAGTCCTTTAGACTAAATTACTTTTCTTTAGGATAAAAGTTATTTTCTTTTAATCGAGGCACTAAATTGCGCGAGGCGAAGATGATGGTAAGTGATTAATTAAAACCACACCCATAATCGATTCCAGCTTTCGCGGTGCAGGTGTGCGCCGGCCTTTACGGTTTCTTGTAGTCCTTAGCTTGTCATGTTGTGCAGCTGGTTCCATATAGTGGGGGGAATTATTACACGAAAATTAATAACTTAGTATTCTTAATTGCATTCAGTTTATTGGTGTAATGTTACAAATATAGTAATCAAATAGTGGTTGTTTTATGAGTAAATGGTTATTCAGTTTCTTTTAATTGTTCCAAGGATATTAACGTAAAGGTGGAAGGCTATGTCAACCTTAGTCAATTTCGAATCACGTTAACTTCACATAGCCCGACCGAATTACGTAGATCCTCCAGGTCAAAAGAATTTCTGATATCAAGAAATTCAGGATACACGACGGTTAGCACTCCACTAGACGCTCAAATTATTAACAATTAGCGACGCAATAAAAGTGACGTGCGACGACGAAATTGTAGCTATCGAGAAAACGCGTATCGCAGCATCGATATATAATCGATACTTATAAATCGAGTCTGTTATGAGCGCGATAGCATCTCGCCGCCGGCTACCGGGCGCGAGCGACGATTACCCGCGCTCCTCTTATTTCCCCGGCGAGATTATCGATAAAATAATTAAATGGTTACTCTCCAAATCGATTCCCGAGTGTTGTTATCGAACTTATTTGTTCCCTTTTTCGGCTCGCGGAATCCGAACCTGTTTTGTTTATCCTAACACTAGCGCGCCCCGCGGCATCGCTCGAAATTAGGACCACCACGGCTTCAGTCGTATAATTTCTTTATTACCCGCCTCTATAATATGATTAATCGCCACTCGTCGCTGTTTAAAATTATGTTAATCGCGTCAATATTTCAATGACCACTCTCATTAAAATAAAACCTTGACTCACTAAAAACTGTATCATCTTTGATTGATAACTAATAACATGCAAAATATATTCAAATATAATCACTAATAGTCTGAGGCGTATAAATTATGTTAATATTTGAACCATTAACATTTACAAAAAGCGAGATGAGCAGTAACCTACACGTCTACGGCGCCCGTGACATTTGCTCGATCTCGTCTCTGATTGGTCGCTTGTAGTTTATTTCCGTTTACAAAAACGACCAGTAATTTAATATGGATCTATTAATTCTTATATCTTTAAAATAGATAAGTTACTGGCAATTGTCTGGAACGTAAATATCAGGTTTCTCAAATGATGTATTTTGGAGTTCCTATTCGCAAAAAGTTGACAAGTCGTCCTATATCCATCTTCAAGGCTGAAAATACATTTTTATTAATTTTCAGAATTTATATATTTTAAGCACAGAGAGGCAATTACACACAAACACAGAAAAACAGACAACAAGACGCATACGCTTTCAGGTTTGTGATATTAGTATAGAATACCTAACTTGATCACCATACGGAATCACAATTCAATGGCGAGGTATCCTATTAAATTGCCATCGCACTCTTATCTTATACCTCTAATACCTTTTATCAGCTCATCGTATTAACATATCGAGATATCACGCAATCACTAAAATCGACTATCGATTTTTATGGGACAACACTAGAATTCGATTTTAAACGCGAGTGCTGTTACCGCGGCTGCCGATAATCGTTTGAATATCGATAAACTTAAATATTACGTAAAAAGTTTCGATAAAGTAAAAACCTTTCGAGCATTAGTGGTGATCATAACTGACATACGCACTTTGCGTACAATCGTCTGTGAAGCAAAATTAAGTCTACATTTTGTAAATACTAACTTACAATATTCACCTAAGCTAGTGTCTTGGTTCTGAATTTTTCAAGGTACTTATTTAGAATTAACTGCATTAATCCTTCGATCGTGGATTCTTGGAAATCTATTGTTATTCTATTCTTGTCGCGGTCACCGGTGTCGTTATGGGGCTTGATGAGTTAATTAATAATTACATTTATAAAATATATTTAAAGGTTTATTTGTTTATCTTTTGCAACTAGTTAGCTTCTAAGGTACTGCACCGAATTTGGGTAAAATTTTGCAAAGGAGTACCTAAAGAGGTAATACTGACACCTACTAAGTAGATTTCCTTCAATTAAGATACATACAATGGATAATATAAATGTGTAACACTTAACACGATATAGCAAACTAGTATTATAACTATTTGGCAACTTTGGCAATATAATATAAAAAACGATTTAATAAAAACGTTACGACTAGCGCCATCTCTTGTTAGAAAGATGTAACTGTTTTATGAAATCAATAATTTCAACCAACCCGAATCATGTTACACGTTGATTGTAAATGTAACGTCATATTTAAAAAAATATATGCTTATAACTTAAAATGAAATCAATAAATTGCCAGTATTTACCGTGATGAAAGTTATTAATCAGAATGTCTTGTTACCTATTAGAAGGACTTAATAATTAAAGAGCAATATGGTATTTTTTTACCAAAAAGATTAGCGAAAAAAATCTCCAATACGCAATCATAATCAAGTAATCCAACCTAACTAGTTAGCTACATTGTATCTAACAGCAGAAAAAAATGTTCATTTATTTCGTAACGATTTGCGTCATAAGACTTCAACAAGAAAAATCAATAACAGTAAAATGTAACTGTGAGTGGTCAAAAGACCCCGTATCGGCTCTATAAAGAACCGTAAAGAGTCACTTAATACCGTCAAAAGACATTAAACTGATAATTCTAATAAGATTAAGAGTTAGAGTTGAACGTACGAAGGGTTCCGACGCACCGCTCATTACACGAAGCAGCCGTGCCTGATAATACACACACACAAACACACACACGCACACACACACAAATCAGATACAATTGAATACACACACAGCTTACATAGACCTACAAAAAATCACCAAGAGGATGGAAAACTTTTGGGAACTCTATCTATTGTTTCTCTGTCTCTATGTCACAATTCTTACCAACTAAATACAAGACTGTGTACAACTTAGAAGACATGACGTATACTGTATATTTTTCTTATCAGAAAATTATGTTGTTAAAATTACCATTTTTTGAAAAAAATTGGCTATTCAACAATGCGAACCCTGTATACAAGTACCGAATAATAAAAGACAACCAGTGTTAAACAACGCATAACGCTGTCGTGTTTCGTCAAATGAGCGAAACTTGAATTTAAAAATTGTGTGATGGAAACCACAGAATTTTACAATAGGCGTCGCTAAATCGTATATTTATTTAAGATTCGTTATCGAAATTCTCGTATGCAAGTTGACTGACTCAAGAACGCAAGTCGCAACACTAGAAAAACATTTGTAACTCTTTTGTGGTATCGAGTGACTACGGCAGAAAGTCATCAGGCAACGCGTCTGCTCATTTACTAATTCATTTTAAAGAGAAAAAAATATATTTAATATCGGAACTCACATAACAATCATAACATCCGGTAAACGTTATCTCAAAATCTCATTAAACGTAACATTTTTATATCCTCGGATTGTGTTGTTTTGGGTAAAGTAATTGGTTGTTTTGGGTAAAAAAAGTGATTGACGGACATTCCTCTCATTATCCAGCTACTGGACGACTCGCGTTTAAATATCAAACTGGTATACAGGATGCTTTCAATTTAAGGTACCAAAGTAAGCTTGACTGGAGACAACAAAGACGATTTCCCATTTTATCTGATAAGAAAAAAGTAATAACTATTTATTAATATTGCATAATGTAGCAAATTAATATTGCTTCGACTTAAGTATATAATCATTTTGAAAGATATTTTAATTTATTATTTTTTGTAGATACTATCGTGATACTACAATATGATGTATTTGTAAATTGTAATAGATAAATTCATAATATTATTATGATCCACAATAATAATATCATAATATTATGTTGTTATTTTGTGACAGTAAAATAAAAGATAAGTCGCCTGACACGGAGACAAAAAGAAACTCTTTTACAATAATTACAATACATGTTGAAATACACAAAACACATCTTTAGTCATACATCTTTTATAGCATCCTGTATTAGCTGCGCAGGCGCAGCGCACGGTGCAGTCAAACGTTATCAGCACCTAATGGAGGACCAAACACGTTCATCACCGCCCAGCCCCGACACTCGGCGACTGTGATAGTGGATCATCATCATCACCTGCATAACATTATATTATCATCACCATTAGGTATAATATATTATAGGTTATGCGATGTATTTTTTATGAGCCTATACTATCCCACTGCTGGGCAAAGGCCTCCCCCAAGGCGTACTATTAAATTACAAATCATTAAAGGGTGCTTACTGCCCGCCTACGTCATACTTTTTGGCATGTTTTATTACAATCATGCATGATTGGAATTTCACATTATTTCTCACCGACTTTTTGTATAATAATACATTATGCCTTGCAAGTTGCACTATTGCAATCATAATGAAATCATTCAAATTTCTCGCTTCTTGGTTGTATGCAACTCACGAAATTATACTCCATTTAGCTATCCAAAAATGTTAGAGCTGCTATTGTTACACATACCTTTTCTAGTCTTATATCCAATAATATTACAAAAAAAATCCCAAAAAATAGTAGAATTCCTCATTAAAGGCGTGTGTCATTGCATCAAAAACGTAAGGTTCCGAACGGAAGCGATAAGACGCCGACAAAGGAGGCTGTATAAATCACTAATTCTGTAATCGCCCTCAATTAAGACGTCCGAGTGTCGGCTGTTCGGTGGTTTTGGTCTTTTTGGACCCAAATGGACCAAGAGGTAGGATTAGGTAGCTGTGTTAAAAGTCGTTGTGTAGAGCGTTTTATCTCGATGTGAGGTAAACATTATTTTAAGCTTTAAGCTCTATGTAAAAGCTCTACCTAGTAGAGTAGTATTGAAAGTGAGGTGAGCATTTTTAGCTTGTAAGCTCTAAGTAAAGAGCTTGTAGTGATAATTGACAGTGCATATTGAACTTTTTGGATAGTAGCTGAAAACAAAATTGGTTGCTTTGGTATATTTCAGAAGTATTTTATGGCTAGCTACGAGTAGTAATACTGTACAAACTAATAAGACTGATAATAATGTTTACTTTGCTTATAAGAATCAGTGTGATTTAGTTATCACACTAATTAGATTTTAAGTACTGTACTGTGCAAAATCTGACACACTGAAATTTCTAGTCAGACTTGTATAATGAAATAACTAGACAAATTTTGATAAAACACAGTAAAAAGTTAGCTAGAGAAAGCGTTGTTTTTATCTACCAAATTAAAAATCTTTTTAAAAACATCAAACAAATTATGGCCAAAATATTATAAATTTTCTATTAGCAAGAAAGTATCTTTGAATCTGCACTCAATTTCGACTCCAGCTCATGATGGACCAATAGCAACTGTCGGCACCTTTGTCCGGCATATATTAGGCTACCGGACTTGATAACCCTCTCCCCCCTCCTCCCCCCTCGTCCCACGTCCCGATAACACGCGGGATATTTATGTCCCGAGATTTATAATATTAATGGACATCTTAATCCATTTCAAAGTTTAGGGGTCCGTGGTGCTCGGCAAGAGCCCGTTTCAAGTTCAAAAAATGAACAAAACAAATTGTGAATTTTAGGTTTTAATTTTCTTATAAGATTGAAAAACCGAATGAGTAATTCTTTTTATGGAATACAATAAAAATAATAACATACGTACTGCAGTATGAAATCAAAAATTTGTAGATACTGCAGTATACACAGAGAGACGTTGGCAAGTTTGCTTTAGTTATGCAATAATTATGCCTGTAAAAATTGCCTGTTTGAGATTTCATCTAGAGACATTTGGTAATTGAAACATTTCTCTAAGGGAGATCGCAGACGACAGACTTTGTGCGATCAAAGTCTGCGGCTTCCATACAATCTGATGGCGCGCGCCAAGCGGAATGTATGTAAGCCACAGACTTTGATCGCACAAAGTCTGTCGTTTGCGATCTCCCATACTCTGATTCTAGAACTCTGTTCTTACTCTTTACTCCTAGGATAGCTGTTTTTTGTTTCGTTTTATATTGTTGTTTGGTGACTGCTCACTAAAATAATATGATACATTGGTCAATGATACATGTGAGACAGTGATACTCCTAAGACTACTTAACTATAAGCTTTCATCTAAAGGTTACGAACTTACGAGGTGTAATGTAACTTATTACGCATCGAGCATTCGTGCAATCAGTGTGTCGTGTGGTACGGTTATTACTTAATATTACACAGAGAGCTCGAATGCTCGGTGTGTTAGGGTTCATTCAGACCACAACGCGACGCGTAGTACCATTTCTAAATTTATATGGATTTGACAGATTCGCAAGACGTCCCACGCAATTGAAATCTGTCAAATTTGTGCCCCGCCGCGCCTCGCCTCGCCTCGTCACGTTGCAGTCTGAATTGACCCTAATAAGTTACATTACAGCTCGTAACGTTGCATTGGTCAGCACACACCTTTAGAGATTTTTGATATCTCTAAAGCCAAAGGTATCATGCAGGTGTAGTGAGGTAGTGAGGTGCCGCGTTATCGACAATCGATGCTCGCGCTAATTATTTCGTCCGCGCTTATCCAGCTCGTGACCGCACGATCCCAACACTAGATTGTCGATACACGAATCACATTTCGGTGAAGTGATTATCTAGTGTCTTTAAAAAAATATCAGCTGAATATAGAAACCTTTTTAAAAGTCGGTTAATAATGGTACTAGCCGGCCCCTAGGGCCTAGACGATCAATTGTATTGTGCAATATCACGCTACAATTTGATTGAACAGTTTATTTAACAATTAGATTGAAGGAGCGCGATGTTCAATATCAACCCTTGACGGTCAATAATATTACGCTATACGTGATATTGCGCAATAAAATTGCTCGTCTAGGGGCCCGCTTATAGCATGCACTAATCAATAGATTGAATAAAATCGAGACTGGATGTAATGGAATCCTTTCTAAGGTCTTCAAATGTTGATAAGATTCCGAAATTATTTTCTAGAAATTATAATTTCTATGAAGTAAGACAGACAACAATCTGACACCATTGCCTTTTTACCTTTTATCTTGAAAGTAAAAGTAACTATAATATTATGTTTAAGTAGTCAATACATCTAGATTCTGCAGCAAAGCACTACCGCAATATCTCTGAATTTCGTAAATTGTAACGAAGGTCAAAATTGAAGATCTCATCATTAAAATTGTGCCCATGAATTATCTTGTCACTAAATATTTGAGAATAACATGGAAAGAACAGTTACAATATAACATTTTAGCATCTTGATCATCGAGTAAACAGCCAGAAAAAAAGCGTCAGTTTTTGTCAACTTTTTGCGGAATGTCGCTACTCGCTATGTGTTAATTGCCCTACAACGATAAAATAATAACAGCCCGATAAAATGTAGAAGACAATATTAACCCCAAGGTCAGGCGGATTCCGAGGAACAAGAGAAATGCATTTGAGACGGTAGCGAGTACAGATAGTGGGTTCGATCCCTTATCTAGCCGCGGCCTACACAGATACACGAGATAAGCGGGTGTCCGTGTGGGAGGAGGCCTTAGCTAACTAGACCCTAAAGGCGTCAAACACCTCGCGTCGTTAACATTACTTTGTCTATTAAAAAAAACAACTTATCTATGATCATAGCTAGCTCATAGACAAAGCTGAGGTACCAGGCGCGCAGGAGTTGCGCGGAGATGTAATGGAAAGAACTCGCGATCTTAATGAGAGTGGACAAACTGGACTCGGCCAGGCGGAATAATGTGGACCTGTTTCTTTTAATTCATTTATCATTGAATTTTATTAATTCTTTTATTGTTCTAATAAACTATTTATCCCATTGTGTAGTTTTAATTTCATAACATTCATTTATTTACCATATTATAGACAATATAATCTGAAGTTACTTTTCCCTTCGACAGTAGTACGCGAGTGATTGTATAAAATCGATTTTATGAATGCAGCCGCGGATAGTCTTATCCATAGCTGCTCAGCCGTCGCAATTGCCCTAAAAGGTAGTGGTTTCATTACCCGACCGGTCGCTACCTACCTCCGCGCCGCCATGCGCGCCTGGTAGCCGCCGAATGGACTTCGAGTGTTGTTTTTATGCGCCTTTATTTAGTTTGCTATTGAGATCATTCTTACCCGTTCCGTTTCTGCCACGCTGTTTTAAGCCGTATATGGGGGTCATAAGAGTGTTATATTGATGGATATTTGTTGGAATGTGGCAGACGGTGAATAGGTGCGGACATTTCATTCAAGTCTCGTGGTATATCGGTATTTGGAATATGACTTAACCGAACGTGTTTGTATGTGGGCATTATCCTTATACTGGCGCGACTTGTATTTTGATTGCAACACGCTTCCTTGATTTTATCATTAGCGATCTAAAGCTTTATTGAAACGCTAACAGGTTACAATCTTGTTTTCGTCTCGATCTAGTTCGAGTCTAATAAGAATCAGTTTAGTATAATTTACTACATTTACTAAACGACGTTTATAGTTTCTGCTTACTAATGTCAGTATCATTTTTTTAAGAATTCGGGTTCATATAAAATATTATTGTGATTAATAATGCTTCATATTAAAAATAAAGTTTCAATCTCAGAAACCTAAATACGAGCCTAGAATTATAGAGCAAATAGTAAAAAGAGAAAAAGAAAAAAATATCCGTTGTTTTTTCTTGTAACTTGTCTGCTAATATAACATTAATATTACATGAGGTAATCAATAATAATCAACTATTTCCATTGATAAATGAGATAGTAATTAAATTAGCAAATCTCGGACTTCCGTTAAATTATGGAATATTTTAACAGCATTAATCAATATTGAAAATATGAATTCTGATGGACCACAAATAAAAATTACCTTAATATGCTAAGTATTATAAATCACAATATCTGGAGGCGTCTGTCTGTCTGTAATTATGCTGGTGATTAACATAACTATGAAGTCTGTCGTACTGTTATTCTGATAAGTAATTTGTATATTTATGCTGTGATTTTCGGCCGGCCATTGTTCATTTTATTAAGAAATTATTCAAATTTAAACGATCTATTAATACGATATTGATATTTATATAATTTATTGTATGTTGATGTATGTTTGTATTGTATGATGAATGGGTCATTAGATATAACGACATAATTTCCTCCGGGCTTATTGGGCTTAATGTCGTTTATATTTTAGTATTTTTTCGATTTATTTTTCGTATTAATGCATCTAATAGATCATAATTCATTAAGTACTTGTTTATAAGTGAAAATTTCTTGAAAAATAGTGAAAATTTTTGGGAAGACGTGTTAAAATATTTATATAATTATTTTAACACGTCCCAAAAATTGTATAATATTATACAGTATACTTATGTCGAAACACGTGACCTGATCGTAAGACGGTGGGGGAGCAGACCTATCCTATCTTTCAACGCGTTGCAAATATAATATTCTTGTTCCAAATGTTTCATTTTGACTTCTCTAGGCACCCTGGCAGAATCATGGGGAATTTACGCCGCGTAACTTCAGCCTAGTGTGTTTAGACACTAAGCGTAATTTTTTCCCCAAAAACCTGTTTTCTACCTTCCTTCTCCTCACGAGTTTGCCATTATTTTCAATATACCTTTTGTAGATAACCTTGTAGCTACTAAATAGGAAAATTCCTGATAGTGTGTCAACGCGCGACGGTAAATCAGCGGCTAGTCACGAGTGGCTGGTGGCTACACTTAATAAAATTGTATCAATAACTCCATTCTGTAGTGTTTGCATAAGGCTAACATACACTGGGATCGAGCAGAAACAGAATCCAATATAATACTCCCCACACCGGTTTCGGTGACGGTGGCCACTTTCATTGAAACCAGGCCTATTACGCAGGAATAGTTTTATAATGCCCAAGTGTGTGCGCAGTACACAATAGCACTCTATTCCTTTCACTCTCATAACCCAGTGGGACGGAAGACCGACACGACCGGCGAGAGATCAGGCGCAGGACCGACTTTTTACATGCCCATCCGACGCATGGATCATCTCACTTGTCAGACAATCAGGTGATCAGCCTGCATTGTCCTAACCAAACTTGGAAATAACATGTTTCCAACGCGGGATTCGAACCCACGACCTCCGGAATCGCGAGCCACGCTCTAACCACTAGACCACGGAGGCGAGGAGAATCCAATAGGATATATTATTACTGCAATGTTTTCATGCTAGAAGCAGCACCAGAAAGAATAGAAAGTTTTGTTTGACGTTTGACAACGTTTCTGTCAATATTCTGATATGACGTGTGCAACATGACGAATTTCGGTCGTATTATTCACTATATGAGTTAGTAGCGCCCTCTGCACCGACCTTTGCGTAATTCCATATTGTAGTGATAATGATAAGATAATATTAATCCTTCGATCGTGGATTCTTGGAAATTCTATTGTATTCTATTATTGTCGCGATCACAGGTGCTCTTATGGGGCTTGAAGGATTAATACTGTACAAGCGTATCATTACATAAGAATAACTACATAAGCCCATCAGTTTCTAAGATTTCTTTATACAGGAATTTTTCTCGCTTTTTATTCGCTACAAAAAGTTAAACAACAAATAAAGCTAGTGAAAATAACTCACGTCAAATAACTCTTAGAAACCGGATAGTAAAAGTAAAGTTTTACTGACAGAAAAAATAAACCATTTTTAAACAAATAAACAAATCAAATATTGTTTTCTAAAGTAACACTTCGATGTATAAATAAGGCGATTACAGATTAGTATTTTTTATCATCATTTGGCACGTGTAAGTCTTGTTTGTTGTGTGTGCTTGTCCTTAAATTATTCAGTACTTCCATGATATAACTGATTGTTCGAAGCAATAAAGTATCGCTATCTATTGCTGTTAATCTGAATATTATAATATATTGTTAGTTCAAATTCTGATTAATTAATTATTATTACTCTTGTAAGATTTTTAGTACCAAAACTTACTTTCAAGTTTCATTCACATTTTGAAATTTTTTATGAAATTTAGTGTTTTGTCTGGTGGTTTGGATCATAGAACGTTACTTGGTAAGTAACAACGAGTAAAGTGAATAGAAGAATTCTCATGAAAATAAACAGGACAGGTAAAAAACTTAGGGTATCACTCTGTTGTAGAGAAAAGAGAACATAGTATTAGTCGACTAAATCGAACTTATATCTATGAGTTTCAATACAAATGTGGAATAGCCAACTTGGGCACGAATGTGCCAGCCTATCCGGATCAATACTACGGCCTCATGAAAATATTAGTTACCGAATGTCTAGACCATTACGTTAAAAATGCAACTCCTCTAGATCTACTAGTATGATCATTGATTACCCCTTACCACAGGGTGGTTACCATAATTGGATCACCAATAATGGTATGCATTGATACGCAAAATTAGCCTACGTTTATACGTAGGCTAATTTTAGTTCATAAAAAACGGTTGTCTGTAAAGTCGGTTTACTGACGATAGTTGAACGTGACAACGTGCCTCTTTGTCGCTCGTTCTGCGCTCTCGCTTGCACTTCAAGCCTTAAATGGAACGCCTCAGAGCGAGGTAACGCCGCATGAGTCATGTTTTTTCGTGCGTGCAGCCGGCTCCATCGAATTATAAGACGTCACGTCAAAACTCATTTCCCCGACTGTACATTTCTGCTTAGCACAATTTTCCCCGACTGTACATTTCTGCTAAACAACTCATTTCCCCGACTGTACATTTCTGCTATACAACTCATTTCCCCGACTGTACATTTCTGCTTAGCACAATATTCCCCGACTGTACATTTCTGCTAAACAACTCATTTCCCCGACTGTACATTTCTGCTAAGCAACTCATTTCCCCGACTGTACATTTCTGCTTAGCACAATTTTCCCCGACTGTACATTTCTGCTAAACAACTCATTTCCCTGACTGTACATTTCTGCTAAACAACTCATTTCCCCGACTGTACATTTCTGCTAAGCAACTCATTTCTCCGACTGTACATTTCTGCTAAACAACTCATTTCCCCGACCTGTACAGTTCTGCTTAGCACAATTTTCCCCGACTGTACATTTCTGCTAAACAACTAATTTCCCCGACTTTACATTTCTGCTTAGCACAATTTTCCCCGACTGTACATTTCTGCTAAGCAACTCATTTCCCCGACTGTACATTTCCGCTTAGCACAATTTTCCCCGACTGTACATTTCTGCTAAACAACTCATTTCCCCGACTGTACATTTCTGCTAAACAACTCATTTCCCCGACTGTACATTTCTGCTTAGCACAATTTTCCCCGACTGTACATTTCTGCTAAACAACTAATTTCCCCGACTGTACATTTCTGCTAAACAACTCATTTCCCTGACTGTACATTTCTGCTTAGCACAATTTTCCCCGACTGTACATTTCTGCTAAACAACTCATTTCCCCGACTGTACATTTCTGCCTAGCACAATTTTCCCCGACTGTACATTTTTGCTAAACAACTCTTTTCCCCGACTGTACATTTCTGCTTAGCACAATTTTCCCCGACTGTACATTTCTGCTAAACAAGTCATTTCCCCGACTGTACATTTCTGCTTAGCACAATTTTCCCCGACTGTACATTTCTGCTAAACAACTCATTTCCCCGACTGTACATTTCTGCTAAACAACTCATTTCCCCGACTGTACATTTCTGCTAAACAACTCATTTCCCCGACTGTACATTTCTGCTTAGCACAATTTTCCCCGACTGTACATTTCTGCTAAACAACTCAAATGGAACGCCTCAGAGCGAGGTAACGCCACATATTGCGTCATGTTTTTTCGTGCGCGCAGCCCATATCGAATTATAAGACGTTGTCGCGTCAAAAAAACTTTTTAAATAATTACGACTTGCCCTCTGAATAAACAAAGTGTTGATTCCGTTTGACAAATACCGTCCATAAAACCGCGCATTTGCATTCGAATGCAACATTAATATGAAGATGATACGTTTTATCTCAGCGATTAATATCGATACATCGGATACAAAATAACACAAAAATCGAATCAAACCCAGTAGCAGCGAGCTGTCTCCTCAACCGAGAGTACTTAACCGGTGAAAAAAAAACATTCGAGAGATTTATTGTGTATCGATCATGAAAGGAAATCGAATGGATCTACCTGCTCGCTCGCACGCGTGTTCGCTGTCTCTTTCTCATACACTTTAATGGCGATATGAAATGTAGACACACAGTATTTTATTTTTCGATTATTTCATTTTATGAACCACGCAAGCGGAACTATAAAGTCTGAATGGATATGGAGTTGGCATCTTCGGATAAACGAATAGTTTCTTTTAAATAATATTTAAAAAACTAAATATCTCCTTTAATATTGTTTACGACCGCACACAGAGTAACTATTATAAACCTTTAATTTGTGAAGAAATCGCCATGAGCTCCATTAGTAACATTATGATGAGCGTTTATTTAAATGAAAATTATTAATAATTAATAGAGATGATAATTTGACAATATTCATGAAAACTATTTTCATTAATAATACAACATCAATCATACCATCAACATATATTAATAGATTTGCATGTTATGATCATGTTCTAGATGACAGGCATTTTAAAAAACCAACACTGATAAGTCAAAAATTCAAAATGACCTCATCTCTTTCATTAATACGAAAAACGAAAGAGAGGCCTAATCCGTCCTTTGCGGGGCTACCCTAGACGTTATTGCGCAAAATCACACACAATATTATTGAACAACTAATTTGACAATAAGATTGTAAGGCGGGCGCATTCAATATTAACCCTAGACGGTCAATAATATTGCACAATACGTGATTTTGCACAATAAAATTAATCGTCTAGGGGCCCGTTAAATTTTAACATTGGTGCAAGTGGGCCGTAGAGCCTAGAGGTCTAATTTAAAGTAGGACTACAGTACCTTGAGTGTGAACGTAGGTTTTGAAGGGAGCTCCCTGTCCCTAGACCGCTAGTGGGCGACTGCAAGGCTGTTTAGTTGTCTGTGCCCAACGATGTTGTCAAATTATTTTTATCAGAAATTCCAGCGAAATGTTTATTTTTTTAAGTTAAAACTTCGCTTGCTTCCTTTTTTTGTGCGAGCAAAATTATGATTTTGAGACCATTTATAATAGATACATAGAAGTCAAAAGTATTTTTTTAGATTAGCTACTTTTACAGCAAACTCTACATACGCATCCTTAGAAAGTAATCTCTCAGTTTTTTTAACTCTATATAATTAGATATCTAAGAACTATATATCACTCCATTTTTTTACAGGCGTAGCAATAACCAATACTATTACTAAAGATATAAAATAAAAAGCACATATTATAGAATGATAGTAATCCCTAGAAGCATATTTTCTGATGGATTTTGCTCTCGTTTTATCTACGCAACCTTACATCGCTGGCACATAAGTTTATGATCAATGAACGTTCGCAGGTTAGCTCTGACGTGGTGATGGATGGACGTTGGTGAGAGCTGAACACCCTATATCATTACCGACTATTACTATCATTGCTTGTTGATATTCCAGACTATATAAGCGTTTATATATCTAGAATATTAGTAAGTCTAAGGGCCTCTACAAACGGGAATAGAGTATATCACAACTAGGACTGTCACAACGAAATTTACAGCCGCTGGTTCATCATACTGTATCGTCGCGTCGCGTCTTGCTTCTTCTTATTTTGCCACTCAACCTTATAGCTACGACATTTATTATCAACGAAATAAGTACGAGACATAATGTCTTATTTGTAACAGAAATTATTTCTTTACGTATCGACATTCGACAGAAAGTTACATTAATAATTACATTTATTTGAAAACTCTACAGTTTACGTATGCACCTTTATCATGATTCTACCTTGGCCATGAAGTTTTACTTTAACGACTTCTTGGTAACATACATAGGAAGAGGAAGATGTTATATTTGACAGTCGGCTGGTTAAGCTGTAGTTAAGCCGCTGTGACGTCATAAGCTGATCAGCGCGTTAATGCGACAGCTGCATGATTAGGTAAGAGATCATTAACTGCTGTTAATGTCGTAGGACCGATGTGATGGGGTGGGACTGACGATTATGAACTGCAATCAGAAATACTATGCTATAGAAGTCTAGATGACGCCTGCAACTCCAGTGCGCCAAAATTAGTTTATCGCGCAGGAACCGTACATTTTTCTGGGATAAAAATTATCATGTGTCCTTTTCCGGGACTCAAAGTAGGTATCTCTATACTCGATACCCAAATCGGTTCAGTGGTTTGGGGGTGAAGAGGTAACAGACAGGCAGACTTTTACATTTATAATACTAGTATGGATGAATGTTGTTCAAGTGCAGATCGATACTCGATGCTGTTAAAAATCTTACATGATAAAATTTTGATATTATGGTTTCAATACAGTCTTGATACATATATATTGCCTAAATCAAAACGTAGCGTTTATAACGCATTTTGTTTGGTAAAATTAAATTAAAATCAATCCGGTAGTTTCGTAGCCTATTCGATGCAAACAAACATTTCCTTTTATAACTATCATTAGGAGTATTACTAGGCATTGCTTTGATAAAATGTCATTGAATTGGGTATAAATTTAGTACCGGATATGAATAAAACTCTTCATAAGATACACGCGAGAGTTCTAAGAATATCAATTCTTCGTTTCTTTGAATCTTCAAACTTTGATATGAATTTATCGAGATATCATTTAAATCTTTTATAAATCCTTAAAGTTATAACGGTTAGATGACAAAAATAGCATTATATCTTAATTGCCAGCTGGTTCTAATCATAATGGTTCTAATTAAAATGTATAAGATCTTCTTTGTAACACTATGATAAATATTATCATTACGTCTTGCGAATTCATTCCAACACAAGGGAAACCTAAACGTTGTCTTTCCATCGTCGTAATAAAATTATATTTTGTTCTTCTCGTCATGCACTATACTGTATACACTATACATAATATTATCTGTGCCAAGTATTATCAAAATCGGTTAATCAAACTTACGACGAATTTGACGCAAAAAAAGCACAATATTGTGTTTCCCGTTTAAATTATTTTTATACCATGAGAACTAGATTTTTGTCGCCAGATAGCTCGATAAGGGTTGACATTTGACGATAGAAAAATGATATTTTTCTATCGATATAGGAGATATTTCTCTTATAATTAGCGGGGAACTAGTTATGAAGGCTGTTGCGGAGGACATTCCACGGCTGTTGAAACCGCGGACCAGATTGTTTACGTTTCAGATGGAGATAGCAAAATGTGTTTGTGAGGACCGCAAGAACTATGTGGATACGACTGATCGTATCAGTTTAGTGAGACAAACTGTGTGGCTGATTTTTTTTAGTATTTAGGTCTAAATAGATATTGTTTGTCGAAAATATAGGTTAAATAAAATAAAAGACATATAAAAATATAATTAAATAACGATTAAAAACTGTACAAGTATGCATCTAAAACTCTTTATTTATTTATAAATAAAGAGTTTTAGATATAAAGTAATAAATAAAGGGTTTTATTACTATATATCTAATATTTTTTTATTTACTTACAATAATTTTTTACCTCAGAATTAAATATGAAAACTACATGCTTTATTTCTGATTAACAATGAAAAATTGGTCGCGTATATTATTGTGATAACATCCCTGCACGACAGCCAGCAAACTCTAACAACGTCTAGCGTTGACCAAAAACAACGTGGTTCCTTACAAAGAGATCTGTTACTGAAACAATAATGAGCATTCGAAAAAGGAACAGATACTAATGCCCGTTTTCACCAACTACACCTAAAATTAAGGGGTCCCCTAAGCCAATGTTCCAAGTTTTGTTCTTGATGAATTGACAACCCCGTAACTCTTAGATGACGTTTATTTGAAATAAAACAACTATATGCGATTCATCCATCAAACCATTAGGTGACGTTTATAATTTACGGGATGGATTGACGACCCCGTACACTTAGGTGACGTTTGTGGCGACGATGACGGTTGCCTTGACAATGAATCTGTTATAGAATGGTCGTCTAATATTTTACTTGTAAAATAGCGAACTCCCATAATTAATATACATATTTATCACAAACCTCCCTCTTTAATCAATCTATATATTAAAGAAAACCGCAATTAAAGGGAACAAAGGGACATGAGGACAGAAAAAGCGACTTTGGCTTTTACTATGTAGAGATATACGTCACCTAAGAGTTACGGGGTTGTCAATTCATCAAGAACAAAACTTGGAATATTGGCTTAGGGGACCCCTAAATTTTAGGTGTAGTTAGTGAAAACGGGCATAAGGCCCGTATTTTTGGTCAGTACTCAAGATGCATCTCGGTCTCAAGACACGGTTCAGGGTCTGTGATTGGTTGGCTGTCAAAATTTGGATCAATCGCAGAGCCGAACCGCGTCTTGAGACTGGGTCGCATCTTAAGTACTGACCAAAAATACGGGCCCTAAAATACTCCATACCTATACTAAAACATGATTTCTGGTTAAAATTTCATGCCAGTAGTTTTATATTTTGAACAAAAACTACGACTCGAGAATTTTACATAATATAAAGTTGGTGGACAGGGACACTTCCTATCGCCAGTTTAAAACTGTCGTATCTCCACTAAGCTAGCGAGCTAGTTTCATTAAGTTGCTATACTGGTAGCTAGCATCACCGGTCGACCTTCCCGGCGACAGGTCAGCTCACTTGCGACACTGCAGACTCCCACTAATCGCTAGTCGCTAGTCGCCACATCTTATATCTACCTCTATCTCCACTTAATCGTCAGTAGCGTGTGTCCATTTGGCACACATTTCTTGCAACACTGTACTAAATTTCGCTACTTGATACATAGTACAAGCACCTATTAAAAAGAGATACACATTTTACACAGTGAATAACTATACAAGGGATGTTTGTTTGATGAGTGGCAGTCTTCCACAGTGCGTTTTTCCCGTAACTTTCTGCCGCGCACTGTAAAACTCTGGAACGAACTGTCACCAGCAGTATTTCCGGACCTATACGACCTGCAAACCTTCAAGAAAAGAGCGTGTTCCCTCTTAAAAGGCCGGCAACGCACCTGCAGCTCTTCTGATGTTGCGAGTGTCCATGGGCGACGGTAGTTGCTTACCATCAGGTGACCCGTTTGCTCGTTTGTCCCCTTATTTAATAAAAAAAATATATTAGACGTATATGACTTTGTATCCGCAAGTAACCAAAAATATTTTTTGCTATAGGTACTGTACTCGGCGAAACATGGCGGTAGCGGTCATTGACTTCCTGTCAAAAACTTGTTATTTTCTATACAAAGCCGCGATTGACAACATAATATGGCACTTCACAGTAAATCGCGGTTTCTATAGAAAATGACAAGTTTTTGACAGGGATTCAATGACCGCTACCGCCATGTTTCGCCGAGTACATTATAATTTTAATTTACCCTGATTTCAAAGCTTTTTCAAAGCAAATTAGATTTTTTCTCTGTGCGATATTAGTAGGTATAGTTAAAAATCATAATACATCTTGAAGTAGAAAGGAAGGAAGGCATTATATAAACCAAAACCCGACTTGCAGTATTAAGAAGAAAATGTGTATAGGAACCTAATTCTTCCTAAGTCTATCGGACTCGCTATCAATGAAACAAAAGTAAAATCGACTAGCTATAACAATTTATTACGGAAACGAATAAATTATTGTGATAACTGATAACGGTTATCACACACCCCCTACAGCCGCGGCACAATTCATTGGTATACTCCATGAAATATCTAATGTAGCGTCAGCAACTTACCACCACGATTTAAAAGTAGTAAGTATAATTTGTGTATAACTAGATGATGCCCGCAACTCGTTTATCGCACGGAAACCGTACATTTTTCCGGGATAAAAAGTATCCTATGTCCTTTCCCGGGACTCAAAGTATCTCCATACCAAATTTTAGCAAAATCGGTTCAGCGGTTTGGGCGTGGCGAAGTAACAGACAGACAGACAGACACACTTTCGCATAAATTATAATATTAGTATGTAAGTATGTATAATATAAGAGCAATTACCAACCCAATTAACTCAGTGCTGGTATTTAATTATTTATCAGCGAAGTTTTACCGAACATTTTTTTGTTAAAATATCCCTTTTAATTAATTAAAATTCATTTAAGTCATTATAGATACAGGAGTAAAATAATTCCATAGGATTTCATCACAAACATCGAAAGCTTAATAAGCTAGAATTGACGCTGAACTACCCTAAAATAAAAAAAAATAAAAAACACTTTATAGATAGCTGTTATTATAGAACAAGTATATCATTCAATATCTAAAAAATTACGCAATGGTTGTATATGTACACATACAACGTTTTGTTCTTGTTTGATACACCTTTTTAAACAGGGAGTATAACAGAAAAGTGTAACTCTTGTTAGTAAGGGGGTATATTATGTTAATTTATAAAATGAGCTTTTTTGCTAACAGTACTATCCGCGGTTGGGACACAGTTTTATAGATGTATAAAGTAGCGAGTGGCCGTCCTGGGCCACAAATATTAAATTACAAACTACCGTCCGTCCAGCTTTCTCTTTGTTTTTCAATTATTTTAATCACTAAATATGTAGTTACGATAAAACGTATCAATATGTTTGGAGTTGAGATAAAAACATGATTTTGATATTCATTTCACCTGTGAACTACTGGATGAGGCAAAACATTAACAGCCTTATTCATAAAAAGTTAAAATAGGTTTATTAACTTGTTAAAATGAGAATCCCGAAAAGCATTATTCATAAACGTTCAGTAACGCTAAAAAGCTTTATAAGTATTCAATATCGGCTTCATAACTAACACGGCCGACCCTACTATAAACCTATAATAAACAGAAATATGGCCGACAAATGTGAAACAGCTGATTTTTTTCGTGTCCGGACCGTTTGTAGTTGGAGTGATTTACTTAGTTGGTTGAATCTGTGTTATCTGCAAGACAGAACATTTAAAAGAGGATTAATTGCAAAGTTTATAATATTATGTACGAAAATGAAAATATGTTATTATTAAAGTCATAAATGTAAATTACAAATGAAAAATTTACGTTTTAGAAAAAGTACATGTTAACAATATTATGGTCGTTAACGAAAATAATTATTTAAGTAAAACTATAAATTACTGTTTTATCTGACATGGAACTTTCTCGTAATTTTAAGGTTTATACACAAACATTTCACACAAAATTTTAGTAACTTTTTTGCGGAAAGTACATGAATAAATAGTATCAAAATATTTTAAGTATTAAAAAGTTAAATGCTTTAACAAACTGCAAGAGTCTTGTGGCGATAAAAATATTTTAATATGCAATAATTATATTCCTAAGAAAATTTGCGTGGGCATAAAATTCTTATTAGAATTAGCAGTGAATGGTGTTGTTTTTATCAAAATTTTGATTATTATTGTTCCAGTCAGTCTGTACTAAGACCCTACAAAAATGTATCGAAATTTGAAGAAACATCAATCAGGAAAATGATACAAATTGAAACATGTAATTTATATATTGTCAAAAATATGCAAATATCTTTGTCTCGATGTCTTTCGGTCTTTGACAAAATAAAGTGAGGATACTTTAACCCATCAAGCCCCATAAGGACACCGGTGACCGCGACAACAATAGAATACCAATACCAATATAATAACAATAGATTTCCAAGAATCCGCGATCGAAGGATTAATCGTAGTATTGCTATTCTTCATTCTGCCTGTTTATCAAATAGAAGACATTAAATATCTACTATACCAATCAATAAACTTATCCTACTGCGTGTAGGTAATTTACAATCGAAAGTAACAAACAGGAGTGTAAACTATTTAAAGCTCGCATTACACGAGCTTTAGATGGAATGGCTGCACTTTACGCACTCCAAATATACTTGATTCTGTAATTTTTATCTAAAATAGCTTCAATAAGATTCTGTTGCAAACTTTCAAATGTCTAAAACAACGCCAATTGCGTTTTTATTAATGAAAACTTAAAAAATAAGTAGTTTACATTTTTTTTAACAATACGAGTGTATATGTACACATAGTACAAATAGTATGCTATTTGATAGTATCCGGACAATATCAAAGGGTATGAAATAAAAAAAAATATTCCCATATTCGTTTAACAGCGTTTTAAAACTAAAAGGAGGGGATACATTTTTTAAGCTACAAACCTTTTTGTAAGGAGGATGTATAATATTTGTTATTTGGTAAACGAACGATTGGTTTACCACCACGCCATTTGGATTCACAGTCGCTCGTGTATAGCCAGCTTAAAGCGACGCATCTATTTGTCTTTGGTCTCTGCGTGGGCTCACAATTTGCTGCGATTACAGATTAGTAACGTTCAGGTATTGCTGATAATTGGCGATGTCTAATAGTCCGGAAACGGATTTGGAGGCTTCGGAAAAGGCCGAAATACCTTAATTGTGCTTGCATAAGAGCATTTAAAAAGAAGTTTGGGTTGATTCAGACCGCAACGCGACGCGTAGATGAATTTCTAAATTTATATGGATTTGACAGATTCGCAAGACGTCTCACGCAATTGAAATCTGCCAAATCCATACAAATTTATGCTGCGCCGCGCCGGTCTGAATTGACCGTTTTATACAGGGTGTAACAAAACTAAGTGATAAAAGCAAAACTTGCTCTCTTAACGCTGCTACTTTTACAGTGAACTACACAGTGAACTCTATAATATTAGGGACACAACTTATCACTTAGTTTTGTTACACCATGTATGACGATGAAGCTTCTAGGGACAAGGTATTACCAGATTTCATCTAAATTTCAATAGCAGTTTAAATATGAAGAGGTAGAAAGAGAATAGTCTGTATGTGGGTCTCTATCTCTTATATGCATTTATAGTGGCTGCAATTGATACCCAAGCAATTGCACAAAGCATAAAAGTCAAGACTTGAGAATGATGATGGTGATGCCGGTGATGATGATGATGATGACGAGTACAAACGGATCATCACACAGTTGTGAGCAAGTGTCACGCGGCTCGTGACCGACTCTGATTAATGGTCTGATCATATCTCTTCCGTATACACTGTCATTGAATGTTTTTTACGCTGATCACACTACAAAAACTTAAATTCCTAAAAGACATAATGATATTATATTGCCTAGAATTATTAGCATCATCATCAGCCAGTCTCTTTATTTCACAAAAGAGAGGAAAGTAGAGAAAGAGAAGGAGAGAGATATTGTAGTAGATAATAAAGCTTTATAACGACGATGAAGACTTTGTCACATCGTCATTTTTGTTTGACGACCTCTGTGGCTCAATGGGTAGAGTGTGTGGCAGCTCAAGCCGGGGGTCGCGGGTTCGAATCCCGCCGACGGAACAAAAAGTTTTTCAATGTTCCTGGGTCATGGATGTGTATTAAATATGTGTATGATATAATAAAAATCTTAAACATATGTATAGTATATAAAAATAGTATATAAAAATTATTAAATATATTTCCGTTGTCTGGTACCCGTAACACAAGTCCTTCAGGTACTTAGCACGGGGCCAGATTGACGTGGTGTGAAGCGTCCATAGATATTATTATTATTATTATATTATCATTGCTGCAGACATTTACGGTCGCAATCAGAGACATTTAACTATAACTTAAATTAAATGAAAAGTTTGACAGGTAATGTGTGGAGTTTATGTCAAAATCTTCATTAAATTAATGTTAAGTTACATTACATTTACATCTAAGTGCGGCTATAAAATATGTCAACATTTAGTAATAGCGATCTCATAGAAGTTTCTCAAGCATTTTGTATTTTATATAGAGTATAGACGTTATATTTTAACAAGTTCGGACAGGGGAACTTTTATATCTTAACGACAGGCTTGTAGAGGGAAGTTATTGTCACATATTTTAAGCAACACGTAAATGTCGCGGAGTTTGTCAATAAAGTATCGTATTTACGTGTCAGGTGTTGGCGTCCTTGATGGGTGCGCACGCGCAGCTACTGCGCATTTACTGCATACTCCTGTTCGCTAAGCTCACGATAATCTTAATATATTTTATATTATATTGTATTTAATATAAAAAGCACATGCATAGCATATACATACAATAACATATTTTTTGTACTTTACAAGTTTAATGATTTTTTAATTTTATTTTTCTTAAAAGCTTGTCATCATCATCGTCATCAAATTTTGTAAAGGCATGCATTTGTATTAAGTTTGTATTAAGGACCCTGAGCCGTGTAAGGCCATGTTCCTTTAAATGCCAACTATCAAAAAGTCGCAGTTATCGTCATGTAAAGACATTTTCCTTCTACTAAGTACACACTTAGATCCATCAAACTTATGTCCACAAACGCGGCGGCGAGTCGATCGCGCCGCTATTGTGGCAGTGAGATCTCACTGTAGACTTTGGTTGTCGAGGCTACAATTGTAATATCCGCACCCAGAAAATCTTTAGTTTTTAGTTACATGACCTATGTCTATCTCAAATTTTATTACGGGGCATTATCGTATAGGGATATATGTATGGTACTAATAAAAGAAAATCTACTTATGCCTCGATTTACGTTAAAATATTGGTAATGTTCCTAGGAAGGCCGGTGGTTCCTTATAAGGCCTAACCAAAGATTTGATAGTTGGCCTTGCTAGGGAACATAAACTTTACAAGGAACATCTAAACATCATTAACATATAAACAGTTATTTTTAGTTATAAATGCGTACCGTAACAATTAAAATAATGTTGTTTTTTATAACATCTTTACTTATTAGGGTTATTAAACTTATACACGCATATTGAACATTTTGGCCTTATAAAGAACGGGCCCATAAGAAGGCCATTTTAGATTAAAAAATTTTTTGATTGTATTATAAAACGCATTGGCAATTAGTTATAAGGTGTCAATGTGATACTCATTGCTACTATTTTCAAAGAATTTCCCTACGAATAATAAAACTAAGGAAACGTAACTCCCATATTATTACCGTTTAAAATTTGGTTCCTTTCGAACTGTCATGTAACGTCAGCCTTTATACCGCTCTAGGCCACCTAAATGTTGCAAATGTATTGAAATATATACCTTAGGTACACTTTTTTGACAAGTATTTTGGAGCATGTTTTTTGACGGAGTTACTCTTCCTTAGATTTTATTATTCGTAGGAATTTCCATTTATATATTCTTAGTTATAAGATGATGTTCAAGCAATGTTCGTTATAGTTTTTTTAGATGATATAAATATATTGAGCATTTAATGTGTTGCTTAATTGAAAGAAATTATAATGTCATTTGAGTAAAAGCAAATTAATAAATAATTGTAACTCTATTTTCAAGTTAAACCACTGATGTATAACATTGGCCTTGTTTGGAGCTGTGTTCCTTGCAAGGCCATTCGGAAGAGCTTAGCAAAACTTAAGTTTATTGAATGGCTATTGAAGCTAGGTTAAAGAGAGATTTATAATATGATACCTTATGAAACAGAGCATTACTTGATAATTTGTTTTCTTAATTTATTTAGTTAATAAACGAATAACAAGCATTTTCCCGTTAGATTGGCCTCACATGGCTCAGGGTCCTTATCTTATGAGAGCTTTAGATGTAGGTAATGTACTTACTTACACAATAATACACGAAGAACAGAGTAGAATCTCATTTCTTAAGAAAGGGAGTTTTACTATAACGTCAACATGACAGAAGAGAGTGCCAGACCCAAGCCAGTGATGGTAGAGATAAACAGAGAGTGAGAGAGGAGGTAAGATAGGCAGTAAATCTCAATTCCCAGTGGAAGCTGTTACGGCGTGCGGTAAGAAGCCGGTAGATTGCCGCTTCGATCTGACATCGATCCACATAATGTGCTCCACCCGGATCAAGGCATAAGCGAAAGCGTTTGGTATGAGAGAGAAAATATATTAAGTGTGGAATAAATCAAAAGAAAAGAATAATAAGAATCAATTATTATGGAAAAATAATAATCGGTAGCTTAAATAATTAGGAGAGATGAGGAGGTTGAATATTATCTGTTTAAAATAAATCGCTGTCTAATAACCAATTAATTCATCACAAATAAAAAATAAATTTATATCGAAACAGAAGCTAAACTGGATAAAGAAAATAGTAATAGTACTAGCTAGATCTTAGTCAAGTTTCAAATACCATTCATACAGTGCTAGAATACAGTGTAATACAATGTTGGCCCAGCTACTATAAAAAAGAAAACAACACATATAATTTTTAAAGATAAAAAAAGATAAATATTATGTAGCGGAATGTCTTAACCCTCCACAGCTAATGGCTCGCGCCACTAGCATCGCAGCATAATGGGGTGAGCGATTGCGTTCGGTTACGCATTCGGCTCACGTCGCGGCGAAACGTCGATCCCGCAGGAGCCAATCGATGTACGAACGAAACTAGACGAAAAAACAAAAATAATGTGCGGGGATAATAGGTAGTTACGGCGTATTAGTAATACTACATTTAAAAGTAGCATTAATCTTTGCATTTAAATTTTAATTTATAGTTTTTCTTATCAGATCTTGTTACGCGGATCATTTTGTGTGGTGTAGACGAAAATCGGGCACATAAATAACATATTGGTAAGCATAGCTACAAGTGTAAGTGCACCGCATTGGAAAAATTTATAAATAGAAATAAATAAACTTTTTTCAAATAAAATTTACTTGTGCATCATAATAATATATTATTATTGCTTTAAATAAAATTAAGACTATCTACAAATCAGTAATTTACTGTTATAACAAAGGTTATTAATTTACTTTGTATTAATAGAATCCAAAACAATAATATCAAAATATATACAAACCTAAAAATATAATATCAAAATAATATCACGTGTTTGTCTGCATACATTGGATTCATTCAACTCCGTCTCCGGCAATAAAGTGAGATTGTCACGCACGTACAGCGGGGGTACGAAACACCCCACCGGGTGGCAGGGGGTTAACGCACGGACGGACGCTTCTCAAAATATATTTTTTAAAGCTACAAGGCTAGATATTTATGGGCTCTTAGATTTCGTTATTTATGATAAGCAAAATGAATTGTTATTAGCAATAAGCTAAATTGATATGACGGGATATGATGATGCGGAAATCTTTGCTGTTAGCTCATCGGAAGTTTTAATTCTTCTTCTCTTCTCGTCTTATCTTCTTCTCTTAAAGTGTTCGATTAATATCATCATCTGATTCTGTACGGGCTTTTGCTGCTAAGCTCGTCTAATGTCAAGACTTTGCAAAAGTAAAAGTAGCATTATAGCTGCAACATTCAACCCTTTTTAATCATTGTTTTTAAAATACACTCGTGCCATTAAAACCCGAAAAATTACGCCGTCTGTGATCACGGTAATAAGCCGGCCATTTTAAAATTAAATCAAGTTTGTGCTTTTCATGAAACGATAAAATGTCGCGAAATTATTTAGGGGCGCGGGGACCGTGGAGGCTGTCAAAAAAATAAAATTCCACATTCAAAAAGAATTATAAGAGCGGGCGACGTACGTGCGGTACCCGACTACGCCGGGCGAGGGGGGGGGGGGGGTTCTGTTTGGTTGCTTGGTAGCTATATCTAGTAAGATAATATAGTCATTTCAGGAAGCGGAATGATACAGTTTAATCCTTCGATCGGGGATTCTTGGAAATGCTATTGTATTCTAATGGTCACCGGTGTCCTTACGTGGCTTGATGGGTTAGTAGTAACTTTAAGTTTTTAGTGATCGAGTTCCGCAAAATATGCTTATTTTTAGGGTTGGAACTCAGCCAGTTCCAACCCTGAAACGTATGTCCTTTCCCGGGACCTCAAGTCAAACTTCAAATTTCAGCAAAATTGGTTCACCGGTTTGGGCTTGAAGAGATAATAGGCAGATAGAAAAACACGCTGTCGCATTTATAATAAAATAAAGAACGGGTGCTTCTTTTGCAACATTAACTACAGTGAATAAACTAATTTCATTACTGTTTAATGACATTGATTGGAGGCAGCATTGTTGTTTGCCCGCTGCGAGAGTTAAAGGCGTAATTACCTCGGAACCTGGACAGTGGACAGGTGACGATTGGCTACTTAGAACTCCATTATGCAATTGAGATGTTCATGCCAACGCGTTTTTAATTTGATTAAAATATTATCTCGTTATATTTTGTTTTCATGAAAGAGAAAGCAATATATTTTATGAAATAACTATTTCATTAATTATTTTAACTGCAGTTGGTGTATATGTTGAAATCCGTTAATGAGAGCTCATTATGGCATTATATTATGTGGAATTTCAAAATAAAGAATTGGCTTTTTAAGAACTCATCCTTTACTAAAAAAAATCTCTCTACAAAACATTGAAACTCTTCTCTTGTAAAAAGCTTAGCCATAGGTTTCTATGCAATTCGCAGAATTAAACTTAATTTTGTTGAGGTTAAGTTGTAGATAAAAAGGTTTTTGCCATTAATAGTGAGGTCAAAATACCCCTAGGGCATTTGACCACCTTTTACAAATCCAATCAAGCATTAAGTAAACAGCAGTAGAAATCTATTCGCACTAAGTAACCTGAAATTATTGAAGTGTAACGCTTGACGCTGTACAGCCAGCAAAATACGACTAAAATCAAAAACGTACACAGGAATTTAACCTCTATTCTTTGGCAGATGAAGTCAAACTCGTGCAAACCGATTAAGAAGTCGTATGCGATAATATTGCATATCTATTTTTACGACGCCTCCTACGATAGCGTAGTTCTTTTTATTATACGTTTATGTTGCGAATTGTGGTAAAAAGTCTTATAGCTGGAGGTGATAATGATAAGTCTACGAATAAACAAGAATATATTATAAGTATATTCTTGTTAATATATTAGAATATATTAACAAGAATATACAGCTCATAATAAGAAAATTAGCGAGGCTGCAGTATTCTTATTTCTTTTACCTTCAGTCAAAATCTTAGGTCTTATGACCCCTTCCCTGGACCCTGGTTACTGGTTAGTGGTACTATTCGCCTCATCTGAAGTAAATATTAATGAAAAGTTTAATTATTATCTAATGCTTTAATAAATAATAAACGATTTGATGATATTATGTATTTAAAAAGTCTGATTATTTTATGTTATTCCTAACAATTCTTATGCCTTTGATCAATTAACTTAGCAACTACCATGTGTTATATCTACTTGAATTATTGATGCTAGAGCCTATTACCGTGCGAGTAATAGTTAGGGAGATACAACATAAACCAACAGGCAATGCTGAAATATTCGTAACAATCTTTATTTATCTTCTAGGGAATCGTTATGGGGAATTGTATCCCTATACATCATGCCAGGGTAAGATTCGCGTACAAAATGTTTTAGTCTACATTGGTGTAGTCACATTGAGTAGCTTGTAGTTAATTTTAAGTATAAGGCCGATTTGTTTCGCAAATAGAGGATTTATATAGAACGAGCTTTTGCCCGCGGCTTCGCTCGCGTTAAGAAGTATTATTATATACAAACTTTCCCCCCTTTTAACCCCTTGGGGTTTGGAATTTATCAAAATCCTTTCTTATCGGATGCTTACGTCATAACATCTACCTGCATGCCAAATTTCAGCCCGATCCGTCCAGTGGTTTGGGCTGTGCGTTGATAGATCACCATGTCAGTCAGTCACCTTTGAGTTTTATATACATAGATTAAAGGTAAATATTATTTGACATTGTTTCCTTTTTAATCCTTCGATCGCGGATTCTCGGAAATCTATTGTTATTTTATTGTTGTCGCGATCACCGGTGCTCTTATGGGGCTTGAAGGATTAAAAGGACTGCAATTGCTTGGGATTCGTATAGATCTATTCCTCTCCTTTTGCTTCTTGTAATATCGTCATTTAAATTACTACATCACTTAAAGAAGACATACTAGACTAGGCCTTAAGGTTTGAAGTCCAGTGAAGAAAAGCCAGGGTTTCGAAAATCCTCCACAAATTAAGAGTACAGTAAATGAAACTTTCTATGTCTTTTATTAAATTTTAATGAAGTGACTTAAGTAAAAAGATAAAATTTTATAGCTTTAAAAAGTGTGAAATAGTTTAAGTCAGATAAGAAGAACTTTTGAAATGATTAAAAGGCTTGTTAAATAATTGTGGTGTTAGAAATGTATTTTGGAATTCAAATATTATACTAAATGTTTTACTAAACATAATAAGAGATGGGATTTCCAAGGTAATTGCTAGTATTTAAAATTTAATAGTCGTATAATTTTTAAAATCTAGGCTAAAATACGCTTGGATTCTCGTAGCATTGGATATACGTTTATATTTCTGGAAAGCATTTTTAACAGCTAAATAATGCTCACATTATAAATTGAAAGGGTCAGTTTTGTGTTTTTTACCTCGAGAGAGCATAATTATAATCTTCAAGAGAGCTAAAGATGATCTCTTGAAGATTATTGAGGAATAATCTGTTTTGAGTATGTTGATTTTACCTTGCATAACACCTAACGCTGTAACAAAGTTCTGGGATCTCATACGAACTCCACCTCTTGGTGTGAATTGACTAAGTCTATCTTGACTAAGTCTAGTCAATACTCGATAGTCAATAACAAATAGGTTTTTAGCCTTCACCGGTCGTAATCATAGTTATATGAAACAGGTTCCATTAGCGACTGGCCCAGTGACATTCCCCGCTGGACACTTATCACTAAACACTGGCATAAGCCTCCGACTTTACTTGACTGGTAAAGCCAAGCCCTGGTTTACGACAGTCTTCAGACAGACAGACGAACACATTTCGGCAAATTATTCTTCTTATAAAGGCTCATCTAGTTAATAAAGGTTCGCGACTCTGTTTTGTTTGTTTCATTAATTTATTGAATATTATAGTAAAAATAAATCTTTCGCGGGAAATAGAAAAATTGAATTCGTATTTATTAGTAAGAGGGAAAGAATCTAGACTATGCGACGGCCCTGGCTGCACCTGCGATGATTGCTGGCTAATTAAATTATTTCGGCCCACAAACGCCCGAGTCGCCCACAGCGATACACAGATCACGTTAAATGTAGAGTCGTCATTTTGTTGGGACCTATCTATTACTCGTTGTCTCTGGGAGACAGAACGTCGTATTTTTGTTTACCATGTAATGGTACCATAACACATATTAAGATCATTCATTATTATTGTAATTTAAATTTTATACGTGGGAGAGCCATGCTTCGGCACGAATGGGCCAGCTCGACCGGAGAAATGCCACGTTCTCACAGAAAACCGGCGCGAAACAGCGCTTGCGCTGTGTTTCGCCGAGTGAGAAGAGGAGTTTTTATGAGTCAGGTGACCACCTTATTTCATAAAAAAAAAAATTATAATAGCACTTTTCATTGAAATCAAATAATATTATACTGGAGTGTTTTCATTTTTGTGTTTAGGTAGAGTACTGTCAGAGGTTGTTACAAATTCAAAATACTTAAAGAGTGCATAACAGTGTAAAAAAGCTGTGTGTAGAAAAGAGTGTTATTTCTTATTAATATAACCTATCAAGCCCTATAAGAGCACCGGTGATCGCGACAATAATAGAATAACAATAGATTTCCAAGAATCCGCGATCGAAAGATTAAATATTAATTTCCACACTGAGTCAACTATACCCTATGAAATAAAACAGAATTTGAATTATACAGTACAATTTGTAATTATGTAAACAAGAAGGTACTCGTACTAACAAAGTGTCACCTCTGCACCATACTCTACACAACGAGTGATACGGGGCCGTTTTATTGCCGTCTATCGGAGGTATAACCTCAGTTTAACGGTGTATTTGGGAGATATTTCCAATTACGCAACACCAACATTTGGAAATAAGTGCGGACTATCTTTATTAGAGATTCCCTGAACATTACAATGAATTTATGTAGACGATTTGGTGGCGTCTCTGTACCTTGTGCTTAGGATCAGGTGACACCAAACTTTGTAGCACGCTTTATCTCGTTTTGTTGTGAACTTACCTTAACAATGATATAGAGAGTGCAGCTAATATTATAGATGATAATAATAATTGTAAAAACTAATGTTTAAATTTAGTTTGTTATTATTTTTAGGAATATTCCGTGAAATAAACCTCAACCTTTAAGTAAATAAGTGAGTGTACGCATAGGCATGCGTACAACACCTCCCTCCTTTCCCACACTGCCTATGCGTACACGTGCATGCAAGAATCTGCAAACACCACCACCACACAAGCAATAATGTTTGCAAATCCGTGCAAGGCCCCTCACCACCATGCAGATTGAAAACTTCGACGCGCGTTTCGCCCCAACACCGGAGCATCCTCAGGATGTGAACTCTACGGACAACGTCCGTCAAGTCAAGGTCCTTCACGACATTGGACCATGATTTATAACCATGATGAACAACTCACTTCAAAGTTGCCTTAATATTGCACAATCTACGCCGATCCTATCAAAAAAACATTTGCAAAATTTTTTATGTGCTAATTCAAAATGATCACACTACATAGCCACAAGCACACAAGATTAATAGCAAATTCAAAACCACCATTAACTTGACTGATATCGTTAACTTCACTTTAAACTGTTAATATGTTAATATTAACATTCATCATACAGTTAAATCGTCAGTAATTTGTAAACTCGACGAGAAAGTTAATTCGCTTTGAAATACAGCGTCAAAGGGTTAACCCCTCTAATGATGGGGGCCTAATATACCCCAGAAAAGAACCCCGACTCGGTTTAGGGTTATAAACTTAAAGTGATTAAGTTTGTTTTAATACAGAGTTTCGTCAAGTTGGGTTTCATCGCAGGGTGAAGTTACATGGCCAGTAGCGACGATAGCCAAGACGGGTGGGAGACACGTAAGTTTTAGGTGTATTTAATTGAAATAGTTTCAATGCATATAATATATTATTGGAATTAGAAGAATTAGCACCTAATCGATGATTTATTAACAGATAAATTCATAACAGAAAAGGAGTCGTTAGAAGCAAGAGGCTGCCTATAGTAAAGACCTTTAAAATTTTTGTATCTTTATTTTTAGTTTAAAATTATTTTAAAACTGTAAAAATATGAGATCGGACAATGGTTTAAACTTAAGACCAATATCAGCAAAATATAGGCACAATAATTCTATTTACCAGGGCTGTAATATATCACTTAATTTATATTTACTATATTAATTGTACAATACAATGGCATTATGTCATAGTCGGCTATTAGACCACATTCCATAGTCCACGTGGGCGGAGGTATATGCGTCTAATATATACTATGTTGTATGTCGCTGCAACTATGTTTTGCACGTTCCTGTAGTGCGTAGTTAAGTAGAGTTAGAACAGAAAGAAGGTTGCTAATGATAACTTAACTATGTAAATGCAAGGTGGTCAACTGGTCACCCAAAATATGTAATGACTAGACGTTGCTTGCGGCTTCGCCGGTGTTCGTACATTTGATATCGTAGACACGATAAAAAGTATTTTATGTCTTTCCCCGGTATAATATGTATAATATATAATAGCTCCCACACCGGTTTCGGTGACGGTGGCCGGTTTCATTGAAACCAGGCCAGCTACGCAGGAGTAATTTTATAGTGCCCAAGTGTGTGCGCAGTACACAAGAGCACTCTCTATTCCTTTACTCTCATAACCCAGTGGGACGGAAGGCCGACACGACCAGCGAGAGATCAGGCGCAGGACCGACTTTTTACATGCCCATCCGACGCATGGATCATCTTACTTGTCAGACAATCAGGTGATCAGCCTGCATTGTCCTAACCAAACTTGGAAATAACATGTTTCCAACGCGGGAATCGAACCCGCAACCTCCGAGTCAAGAGCCGCGCTCTATACCACTAGACCACGGAGGCAAGGCGTCTTTCCCCGGTGTTCACTCTGTCTATACTAAATTTTATCAAAATCGGTCCAGTAATTTTCCACTTTGATCGATGCAAACAAACAAGGTATCAATCTGTAGAAAATGAAAATTGGTTCCCTTGAAGACAATCTTGACGTTAATCAATTCTTGAATTAGCTAATTATTCTTATTTAGAAATAGCAAAAAAAGATAACACACAAATATTATAGTGATTTAACAGATGACTGAACTTTACAATTTCAACGCAAAATATCCTTGGCAGGACTCGAACCCACTAAAGCATCCATCACCAGCGGTACCAATTTGTGGTGTCATGGTGATGATTTGTAGGGACGGTGGGAAGCGCTCGTTAGACGGTTTATGGTGGCAGGGGTCACCATTACTTCACCACGACTTATGGTGGTCACCCATTATTTTACAGCAACTTATGGTGACTCCAAATCATTTAGGTGCAAACTGTAATTGTTTATCATAAACAAGACAAAAGGAAGAACGAAAGAAGTGTTAGCAGTAAGCAAAGATTGGAAACAGATATAATCATGTGGTCACGCTGAAAGTCGGTGAAAAAATTAAAAGGCTCCGAGTTATAATAATTAATTACAGTGATTACGCTATAAAAAGAAAATAGTCACGAATATAATATATCTGTAACAACCAAAAAATATTTTAAATGTGAAAAATTTAATCATCCAAATACAGCAAAATTTATCGCGGACCCAACGATGCATACAAAAAAAATTACGTACAATCAATAGACGAGAGAGAGAGAGAGATTTCTCCAAATTGCCTTTAAATCTGCCCCCTCCGTGCCGCATGGTTCCACGGGAATAGCCATTTCAGGGTCGGTTAGCCCACCTTGAGGGGTTTAAACTCGCCAAATTAGGCAATTATAAAAAAAAACTTGTTACGGTACTAAATGTGATCCACTCGTAAGAAGTTAATGTTTATGATGCTTTTAATGAAACAAATCTTTGCTTCGTCCCTAGTTCTCATTGCTGAGGAAATTTGGGATCAGCCAATGTTTCTATATTATGTGCAATGGCGATACATTTTATTGGTCTTGGTAAATAAAATAATTCTGTAGACGAATTTGCCTGTAATACCTACTAGATGCCCATAATATAGAAATTAAAATACGTTTAGTCCCAAACTAAAAATATTTTGCTTTTTTTAATCAATTACTCATTGAAAATTACTGATTTAGACAAGTAACAAAGATGTTAGCTAGTTGTTGGTGTCGGTAGCAACAAAATTCCCAAATGTATCATGGAATAATCGGTTTATAAAATCCAAAAGGTACAAGTAGCATTTATGGCATCGACTTCCATATAACTATCATAAATACTAGTACCGTTAATCTCAAAAGATATTTACTACCTTACACAAAAACTCACTCACCTGATCCGAAATATCTTCACACTAATCTGTCCCTTAGCACCATATAAATAAAGTAACCATTCGTATCAATAAATATAAAATTTCTACATCCATGTCGAATGATAAATCAAATTGGTCTAGAAGTTTTTTCTAGCGAATATTCAGATAATGATGAAACTTTGGTATTTATAAACCATTTGTATTGGACTTAAGTGATTAATGGAAAATTTGGTGATATCTACACGATTAATGAACTCGCATCAAATGGAGTGAAGATGGTCGATGTATTAATTTAAACTAAGTGAAAGTGCCGATAAAGATGTGCGTTATAAGAAATAACGATTGATTGTTAATTTAACATCGCAAAATCTGTAATGTAACTCAAGTATAGTAAGCCTATAGAACATAAAAAAGTGTTAGAAAAAACAATAAATTATAAAAATAAAATATTAAAATTAAAATATAATTGGTGGAAATCTGAAGTTGCCAATTCTGGTATTGGCTGTATAAGTTCTAACTTCATAAGCAACGCATACGTCTAATTTTGATGAGTTCATCAGGGAATAATACCAATATTTTTGAAGTGAAAACTTCTTTAGCGGCGTTGAGCACTTTTGTGGGATGGGTAAAAACTGTGAAACTCGCGTCAGATTCTCGTGCCGATCGAAAAACCGTAAGACGGTTGGAGAGTAGTGTTGTAACATCGAAATCGATTAATCGAACAATCGATTGTTATTTTCGATTGTCGATAATTTTTAATCGATTATAAGGGTTTCGAGTAATTAAAAAAATTGATTTTTTTAAAATCGATTTTCATAAAAAATGGGTTAAAAATTTAATCGATTGTAAGGGTTTCGATTAATTAAAAAAATCGCTTTTTTAAAAATCGATTTCATAAAAAATGGGTTAAAAAAAATTGTAAGGGTTTCGATTAATTAAAAAAATCTATTTTTTAAAAATCGATTTTCAAAAAAAATGGGTTAAAAATTTAATCGATTGTAAGGGTTTCGATTAACAAAAAAAACGATTTTTCAAAAATCGATTTTCATAAAAAATGGGTTAAAAAAAATAATGTACAACGTTAATAATCAACTTTTCACTTCTGCCGGCACTCCCGGAGTGCAACCCGTCTTTTTTATTTTTTTTATTTATTTGCTTGGAGAAGTTAACAGTCTTGTCCTCCCTCTATTGAAACACAATGGGTTCTTACTGCAAGAGCGTTGAGTGTTTGCCATAATGATGACGATAATTTAGTAATGCATACCCGCGATGATGATACTGACATGTATCTGCATGTAGAATCTAATCGACAACAAAACTTTAATAAAAGTTTTCAACGTACTGCAATAAAGATTTATTATCATAATCCATTTGTTCTCCGAGCATTGACACGAGAGTAATATATTATGTAGGGACTTGCCACACCAACAAATATAGCTATAGCAGAGATATGTTTTATTTTATGTTAAAAATTCAGCTATTTCGCTGCTTTTCTATAAATAGTGCAATATTGTGGTAGAAGCGAAAATTAATATATAAGTAGTCTACAATTAATATTATAATTACTAACATAACGTTAACTTACCATATTACCGTATTAGGTGTTTCATTAATTCAATTTTTTTTTTATTAATTTTTGTATTACCTTAGCAGCTTTCAAGAAACACCTTATAATTAAATAACTTAAATTCAAAGTTAATTTCAACATATTTTATGAAAATATAAATAAAATTGTTATTCATAAATAATATTATACTGTATAATGCAATTTGTATTTTTTTATTTTAATGAAAAGAACTAATTTTTCCAAAATGAAACTTAGTTATAAAAATATCGCTTCTTTCTTAGCTATCGTATAGCATTCACCACTGCGACAAGTCTTAAGTAAAATTTACATAAGTTATAGGTTAATTGTGTTAGATTCATAAAATATTATAACCACGGCACAATGTTGAGGTATTTTGTCATTTAAATCAATTTGTCTGGTGCCAAAACTTATTGTCTTTTAATAAAGATGTGTGCTGCTTTTAGATTAAGTATTAAATTAGTATGTTAACTGTATGGTACTCAGCTGATTTTTTGGACTTCTTTTTCAACATTATTCTTATTTCGGATATTATTTTCAGAGAAAGGATCAGTGGTTTCCTCTTTAAGGCGTCTCACAAAAGCAACGATATTTTGTCCAGGACATTTTATTCAGGACGCAACGTCTCGACTTACTTTGTAAGGAGGTTAACATTTTTTACATTCCTCTTTTACAACCTTTTGACCACTACCGACCATTACCAGAGGTCACGTGCCGCTTTCGTTGCCAACGCTAGAGGTTGTAAAATCAATTTGATTTATGTGATGGCAACAAAGCAACGGCTTACGTCATTAATTAATCATGATGACACGAACGTGATGAGGATTTGATAGGGGAGGGGGGACTGCTCAATTTTAAGAAACCAAAATTTTACAGAAGGTATTGAAATAAGGGATTAGTATGAATAAATAGGTTATATTATATTAAGTAGCACTTTTTTATTTACAAAGAGTTTGGACAGTGGATATGAGGTAGTCTCGAATATAAAAAATTCAGAACAATTAAAATATGCTATCGGCAGGGCAATTACGTGTCATACGACAGCAGTTCAATTATAAGATTCTGACAGCATATCACAACAAGCACAATTACTGTTGCCAGATACATAATCGGTTCACCCTAGCGTTCTTGACTTTTGACAATTCCTACAAGTAAACCTATAAAACATCGATTTTCGCACCATAGATATTTCCAAGCCACTAAAGAACAAGAGAACAGTTGTTTGTAATTGGATTTCAATGTAGCTCCTTTAATTGGAATTCCTTTTATTTCCTTACAAATTAATTTGTGGATAAATTTCCTTTATGGACGTTTCTTTTGTGGGGATGAGCGGGGGTGAGTTTTTTGCATGGGGTGGTTTTATCGGATGTATTTAAACCCCTGCCGAGGTTAACTGATCTCCGTGTCACACATATATTACTTTTTTAAGAAATTGTTGGTATTAACTTGCCTTGTGGGACTCTTTAGGCGATACTATTTATGTTTGCAAATAATTGGATAATAAATTTAGAGTTCCTTGAACGTTTAGGGGAATGGTTTTAGTGCATCATAATATTACTCAGGTGAAGTGCATGCAGATGTAAATATTATGATTTCTAAAGGAAGGAATCTGAAATCTAAAGGAGTTGCAAACTTTCTGGCATGAAATGAGTGTTAAGTAGGTATGAGTAGCCAAACCACTAGACCAAGTAATTATGGTCTTAACTACGTGGTAAGTAGAATAATACATATTAAGCATTTTGGCATATTAATTTGTGACTAGCATTGTGAGTTGGACCTACAGTTAATCCCAATCTGTGGTTGGACCACACCATTTTATAAAAGTTGTTACTACATGTATTACTAAGAACATTTTAAAATCACTTTTAAATGTAGGTAAGTATAACAACTCAACAATAAAAAAAGCTTTATTTGCCATTGGTACGTATGTATATAACGAAAAATAATTTTCAAATTAAAAATGGAAAATGAAAAGCTGATGCAGTTTTAATATTTTCTTCGTTCAAGCAAATGGAAAATAATAGAAACAACCGCGGCTTGTAAGGGGGCAAAAACTTCACCCCACGCGCCTGACTCACGTAAAATGTAATGGGAAATTACTCTAAAATAAAAAAGTCTCCCTCACGGTACCCTAACTGTTACGGTAATTTGGATAAGACTCCCCCGACACAATACAAAAAAATTCCACTTGGAACTCTCAATATGCCATCCCTGCTGCAGCGCCATAAAATTTGAACGCCTCTAATCGAATACAACTGAAACTTTAATTGTGTATTTCTAATTTTCTCTTTTTTTTAATTGCTCAAATAATGGTTGCCTGTTATTTGGAGGAAAAAAATCCCTTAGAACTGTTTGTTAGTACCTTGAAAACCTAATAAAAAGGACGTTCAGAACTTACATCTTTTTATTGGGTGTTCTACAATCTACATGCTTTACGTTCAAAAAGTAAAAAGTTATACTTGTAATATTACAGAACGAAAATTAGGTCATTAAGATGTGTTACTTCATTAAGATTCAGATTTAAAAGAGACGAAAATTTTCTTGAGAAAACTTAAAAATAGCTCTATGATCTGATGTTTATGATGACGAGAAAAAACTCAGCTCACCCACCTTTAGCTAAGACTTAAAAGTTTATATCTTTATAACGTTGTAAATCTTATTAGAACATTACATTCTAAACATCACAATAAAAATATAAATAGGCAGGTGAGGAGTTATAAATTGAATACGGTTATTAGTGACTGAACCATGTGTAGTCCTGATTGATTTTAGAGATTAGCATTTTATTTTTATAGGCACACTAGTTAGTGCAATAATTATCCAGTTTTGTAATATTATGTAAAACTGAATAATTGCACTAGCTATAGTGTGTACCTGGAGCGAAAATGAATATCGAACATGCGAAGATCTGAATACAAATACAAGAAAAAACTTATAAACTTTAATTGTATAAATATGCCTTCAAGCACGAAAGTGATGCGTAAGGAAGCAAAAGTCAAGGGGTTATAAAAATAATTTACGATGCACCCACGGCGCGGTAATCCAGCACGAAAAAACACAATAAGCCATCTCGCAATCATAACAGTCCTACCAGTTATGATCCGAGTCATTCCGACCCCACGGCGGTATCAGTAAAGCGTTTGATAAAGTGGATCACAAAACGCGAAAGTATAAATAAAAGCGGGCCCACAAGTGGTCCTTGCGGTGAACCCTAGCGCTAACCGTGCGAAACGCCTTCTCGGTTGTTATTACGAACGTGAATTATGAAAATAATAAAAAATAAAGCGTCCGGGAGCCGCGGGGGGCTAACTCCCGCCACGTGACAGCGCGTGCGAGTCGCTTCCCGAACCAAAATATTGAAAATTTAAACCGCAAATTTTTCGCCCGGCCCATTGTTGCCGGCCGCCGCTTTTAATGCGACACGTGCCCATCTTAATTTAGCCTGTTAAACTGATTAGGTGCTTCCAATATAGTTGTCTCTGCTTTCAATGTGCCATCCAGTCAAACGTAAAATCGATGTCATTGTTATTTAGAAATCAATTTAATTTTTAAAATAATTTGTAAGCAAATCAAAATATTTAATGCCCTAAATTAATAATGAAAGAAGACACAGTCTACGCACACTCAAACAAAACACACAATCTATATAAGCTAGACTTTTTAGAGAAAAACCCCAGCAACAAATGAGACACCACAAGTAAATCCAAATATATCAGCATAATATTATTACGGAGGCCTATCATATCGACTTCACCAGGGCGTCAGTCGTCAATCGTGGTTTGGGGAAAATAATCTTATTTTTCCGAACCAAATTGGTGAAATACACCGCACCGCATAGATTTATACCAAATAGGGTTCACATATTTCGCCATATTTGTAGTGACCCTAAAATTATTAATAAACTGGAATTTTATTATAAGTGTAAGTAGTTTTTAAAAATATAAGTTTAACTATTATTTAAAGTAGAATCTTGAATTTTTTAATTTAGATTGGCTTGAGATTGATTCAAGGTCATTTAGTTGGGACCTTCTGTCCAATCACCATAAATAACCAAAATTAAAGTGGAATATAATTGCATTCGCGATCTCAATTTTTAATTACATCGTTAATTCCTCATCCACCATCACTACATGTTTAATAAAGTCGCAGCTTAGCGTCCCGATAGCATTCGTCCAATATTTATTTGCCTCCGTACAAAAATTTAATACTGTTAGTGCGCGCGGGCGGATTATAGAGGGTAGTTTTTTAAATAGGGTTAGACTTTCCCGGGGGTCGTGATAAATGACACATGCACATTTCGAAATACCCAATTTCGGATTTAAGTCACCCCAGAGTGGCCGGACAATGCTCGCGCGCAATTCCACCGGCTTCCGCGCCAAACGGCTTATTGTTCGCGAAAACGTCATAAATGGGGTGATGCTGTACTTTATCATCATTATAACTTCATGACAGTATTGTCTTACTAACGGCTTCTTAATGTGTGGCTTTTTATGTTTCATATTCTGGTTTACTAGGATTTTGAGTTAGTTAATTTGAAAAAAAAGTTCTTTTACCTTGCGTACTCGCAAGTTATGTATCAGGTATATTTTCACTGAGTTATTATTAATTCATTAAGGATAACGATTATTCTACTCTTAGCTACAAGTGAAACCTCCTCCTCACACTCGTTGATAAATATCATTTCCGCAAAATCCCACAAATCCCACGAGCGTGGTCACGACCTGTACAATTATGTAAAAAATGCACCTCATAATGTCAGCACGCGGGTTATTTATCGAGCGTGACCAGGGTCTGACGCCTCGTGTCAATAACAAACCCTCCAGATAAAGAAAATGGCCTTCTGAACCCCTTCGAGCCGTTAATAAATGTCAAAGAGCAATGTCTGGGGACTGTCCCGCGACGGCCGAGAGCGTGGTCACTCTGTTCTGCTCAGTTTGACACGAGTTTTTGATGTTGAACCCATTGTTGAGGTGATATGGGTTAAGAGTTTATTAATGTCCTCATCTGGCTACTTGCTACTTATGACTATTGTTTGGAAAAGTTCTCGATTTCATTTGTAGAGTGTTGTTTTATTATGTGTGTGTGCTTACCGCCACTTGCTTCATCTACGAGTACTTGCGTTTAGTTAGTAGTTTATAAAGTAATATTATATGTTTATATTATTAGTTACTAGCGACCCGCCCCGGCGTCGCACGGGTATAAAATATATAGCATGAAAAAATGATTAAAATCGATAGCCTATGATCCTTTACGTGGTCTACTTCTTATCTGTGCCAAATAACATAAAAATTGCTGGAGTTATAGTTCGCGAGATAAGCCCTTTCAAATAATTTCCCCCGTTTTTTCCACATTATCCTATTATTCTTAGCGTGATAAAATATAGGCATTAGCCTTCCTCCATAAATGGGCTATCTAACACTGAACGAATTTTTCAAATCGGACCAGTAGTTCCTGAGATTAGCGCGTTCAAGTTAGCCCTTTCAAATAATTTTCCCCGTTTTTTCTACATTTTCCTCTATTTCTTCGCTCTTATTAGTCTTAACGTGATAAAATATAACCTTAATATAGCCTTCCTCGATAAATGGGCTATCTAACACTGAAAGAATCATCAAAATCCGTTGCGTAGTTTTAAAGATTAAAGAGAACAAAGGGACATGAGGGAAAAAAAACGACTTTGTTTTATAATATGTATAGATTACTTATTACTCGTAGTTATTATAACCATTTATTGCCAATAGTGGTCCTGTCACTAATTACTCGTTTTGAATTTAAATAATATTTTGAAGAGTATAAATATTTATTCTTGTATTTCTCACAAAAATAGAATTTATATAAGAATTTTTCTAATTCAAAATTATGGGGTGAATCTAATAACAATAATTAATTAATTTCTTTAGAAGACCACTTTATCGACGGCAAATCTTGAACAGGATATAAGTTTGGAAAGCAGACCGATAAAATTTTGTCCAAGCGTAATAAAATCACTGTCATAATTGATTTCGAAACATTAATATTTATGATTTGGTAGAGCAAGCCATATCGAATTTCACGCTATAAAATTTGGACCATTTGAATAAAATTATTGTCTATAAAGTTATTTATATATTTGCTGTGCAATAAATTAATGTTAGCTAAATTTTGCATTCGCCTATAAATAGACCATGTTCGTGTAAGTTTTTGCCGTAGGTTACCAAAAACTAAAAAACCTTTTTATTCCTCCTACTTGCATGGTTTCACCATTTTTTTCAAGTGTCATACGCCATTTCAATTTATTCAGTACCTACAGCAACCTCCGTGCTACCGATTAGGCGACGCCTTGATAATTTGGCTGTAGCGATATCGATTTTTCTCAGCAATGACTAAAGCTAAGAAATTAAAGTTCATAGTCAGTATTAATCATGTCTTTGTCTTTGAATTACCTATAGCATAATATGATTGCTCAATTTATTCATAACTTATTATACCACAGTATAATTAATCAAAAAGACCTCTGTAAAAAAAGGGATTGCTATTTTGCCAACAGAGGAGAGTGGTTTAAGCTTCCAAAATTTGTACATAGATTAGTTCAAGCATACACTTTAATTTGCCCATAGCTTATTATAATATTTAAAACACATGCAACACGGTTTTTTACTTTAACGCGGCGTCACCTTAAAATGCGATAGCACATTAGATTTCAAATTATGTTTTATTGAGACCAAATTTTAAACATAACAATACATCAATATTTGGTTCAGCAAGTGTTTGATTGAGTCTTGGGCACCGTGTAAACACCATGTATGCAGATCGATTAACAAGATACGCTCTTTTCACGTTATTGTGAGGTAATGAACTTAACAGAGTATCATTAGCCCACAATAAGCCCGCAGCGCACCTTGATCTTTTTTTTACCGGCAATTCAATAAGGATTTGAGCACCTGCGTCCGCGGGGTAAAAAATGTCCCAAATTCCTTTTGATTAATGTAATGAACATGTTTTTAAAGGAGTATGTCTGATTTGAATGCAATAGAGATATCTTGAGCAGAATTGGTAAACTGTTAAGAAGACAAGCTTAATTTCTAAATCCGTCTGTAAGCGTAGTTTTGGGACGAAGTTCCTTATCCCGCGTTCGGCGTAAATCTGAAGGCTAGACATAACGATATTTGACCTTGATTTGACCTCGACACTTTTTTATTAGTACCTGCATGTTAGGGGCAGATGGCGTTGATAGTAAGTATTCCTGTGCGTCAACTAGATGGCGTTTTTTTTAAATAAACAGCGACGCGTTGTTAGTATTCCTGGGCGTCAATAGATGGCGTTTTTTTAATATTTTTTTTGAGTGTATAAATGTATACAGGTTTTTTTAACATAAATGAATAACTTCGTTCCATTCGGGTGTCCCTTGACACCTCTCAAGTTTTGATATTCCATAATAATTAAGGACGAATTAAAAGACATTGTGAAATATATGAGTGAAAGCCCCAAGAAACAAGCAAGGAGGATATTCCAACCGAGCGGGGGGTTCAATCAGACTGAATTTCACTTATTCATTTCAGATGTAGTATATTAAATGTATATCGTGACCATCTCAGAAATTTCGATAATACGGTTTAGGATTGTGAGTTGTTTAGTCTGTTAAAAGCTGCAATTCATTCAAACTCCTTGGTGCGATCAAGAATTCTTCAGTTTAAATAGCTGCTAATTAGCTATGCCCAATGGCTAACATAATTGTGATTGCTCAACAGTAGGCGTAAGGATCACGGATACCCGTGTCCAGGAGTATATTTGCTCAAGACCTATTATCACCTCAGCGTTAGAGAGTTTTTGCAAGGAAATAATTACTACGCAATACTCGCAATACTAACAGTACGCATGCGCGTGCGCCATTACTCATACAATCACACGCTCAATTTGACAACAATCCGAACCGCTTTTGGTAATGAATCGGATTCTTGAGTCATCAATCATAATATTAATAACCGAAAAATTGGCGTACCTGTTAGCTGTTGGCGTATCTTCGAGATAGTAAACCACGAGAATCAACACTTTGTGTTACTTAGAATAACTTTATAACTACTAGCTTTTGATTGCGGCTACCTATATTCTTGGAACATAAACCTCGATCGCCAGCTACTAAACTTCCTGGTAGTACGAATTTTGAAAAATCCACGACACTGACGAAAAGAAAATGTCGTCACTATTTTCTTATTAGAAAAAAACTTCTAAGAACCTCTGACTTTCAGCGCCTATTGCGTTCCTTACAATTCCAGATTTCTATTGTCCATCACCGCAAGGTAAGGGTGCCATCTGCGTAATTACGGAAACTCTATCTCCGATCTCCCCCAAGATGTCCTGTTCCACTAATCAGTTGTTACACGCCACTGTCACGGCGTTATTAATACCCCCACTTGCCAACGGTCAGAGTACACCTTGCGGACACCTTGCGTATAACGTTCCGGCTGCGAGACGCCAAAAGACGCAACCACCTAACAAAGGAATTGATACCTTATTTTGAGGGGGTACAATTCAGAATCGAAGCGAAGAACTAATTAAGAAGATTACCAGTATATTAGTGGACACGGTTGTCTTTCGAATCCGTTGAGATGGTCAGATAGTGACGTCACGGTATTGGTTTTCTATGACGGCTCGACATCTGCTAATGAAATTTGAAGGGCAATTATCCGTTTCGGCCCACATTATGTTTGCTTAAGGTTTTTCTACGGTAATTGTCGCTTCGATGAAATGATTACCGATTCCCATAGTATGAGGGTTTCGTAAAAAACATCGGGGCGAAGTTGGCATGACAGGTAATTGCCAACTTCAGGGTGAACAGAATATAATATAACAGTGTTCAAAGTGATAGATGTTTAGTGACTTATAATAACAATTGCTCAGCTTTCTTCGCAGTTTTTTTTTTTAAATAAGGGGGCAAACGAGCAAACGGGTCGCCTGATGGAAAGCGATTACCGTCGCCCATGGACACTCGCAACATCAGAAGAGCTGCAGGTACGTTGCCGGCCTTTTAGAGGGAATACACTCTTTTCTTGAAGGTTTGCAGGTCGTGTAGGTCCGGAAATACTGCTGGTGACAGTGTGTTCCAGTTCGCAGTTTACAAAAGATAAGGAAAAAGAACCCATCATTATAAATTATAATAACGAGAAATAAACTCAATTACTTTATGGCCGTGATACTTTCTCTTTAGTTGTCTGATATTTTGGCTATTTCAACTTTGTGCTCACTAAATAATACTTCCTAGGTTTCTTTCGATTAATTTTGTTGTGTTTTCCAAGACATCGTATATCATTCAGATACCCCTGAGATTTTATCAAAGGGTTTTCGTGGTTGGTTACCGCTGTCGACCCTGGAGAAGTAGAGGTGGTAATGTGTGGTAGGCCTATGGCCTGTTAAAAAAAAAAGGAACTCACCGAAACAGTAACCGAAGTAACAACCTATAACAAAAAAATGTTACTAAAGTTTAATTAGAATTCGAAAGACCTAATATCCTATTTACGGCCTATGCTTTTAGTTTATCACAAACATATTAAGAAGGCTTTATGGTCAAAAATGAATTATTATAATAAAACTATATGATGCCCGCAACTCTGTTGCGCCAAAATTAATTTATCGTGCGGGAACCGTACATTTTTCCGGGATAAGAAGTATTCTATTTCCCAAAACTCGAAGTATCTCCATACCAAATTGCAGCAAAATCGGTTCAGCGGTTTGGGCGTGAAGAGGTAACAGACAGACAGACAGACACACTTTCGCATTTATATTATTATTATGGTTAGTTAAAAACCACTTGCTGTGTATAATAGTTTTGTAAAAACTATTATACACAGCAACGTAAGTGATACATTTAATGATCACTTAGGCTATATTCTGACAGCCAATCAGACGCGGCAATAAATATAAAGTGTATAATAATTACGCGCTTCGCGGGCCGTAAATGTGTTAATTAATGGAAAATTCTAAACATCTTTCAGCAATCTAATCGCGAGCATTTGCGTGCACGAAAATAAGGGCGGCGACGCACCGCGCGATTGTACGATAGGCTGAGCAGAAGTTTAAGATCGCTCTAGGAGACTAGACTATATCTACCAATATAATGTACTATCCACAGACATAGATCAAGATAGGTACCGCATGTGTATGTACTTCGCGTGCCATATCGCGTTCCCAAACGACGAGCAATGCTCGTCTTTCGAAAGTCTGTACTTGTACTATCAGAGAAGCGGGTTCAGAGTCAGTTGATAGACCAACGTCATTTGGTCCGATTATGTCTATTCAATGTAGTCGTGCTGCGTCGACTAGATTTGACAAAACGCGACCAATTTGCGTAGGTCCGCCATTTAGCTACCTATGAATTAACTTCTGTGATAGGTGATAGTACAATAATATGTTATCGTCCGCATTTCAACAATCTGGCTAGTTAGTTTTGTCATCAGCTGTAGAGGACTGATACTATTTTGATTTATTTTTCCTAAAAAATCTATAGTAGAAATTATTCAACGTCATTTAAGTCTAGTTCCTGAGCTCATTTGATAGGAGTTTAAAGATGTTACTGAGCTGTGCAGAGTACGTGTGCTACGGTCGCATTAGAGGCCTCCTAAAATACGATTATTTTAAACAGTACTACTACAAATCAACAAAAAAACTAAAGTTGTATACGAAACAAACCTTAGATTTTACAATAAACACCAAACTGCGTAAAGCGTAACTGAACTATGAAAATGATTTATAAAAAGTTACTTTAACAGACTTTTTACATTTTTACTATTTCATAGTTAACTTATCAGAGATCGCACGAAATGGATATAGGCTATATTTTATGAAGTTACTAGCAAGACGTCGGTCCATAAAATCAGTTTTTGTCATAATATGCCATAATAATTATCACAAGTACTTTAGACTACATCTATAAGCGTGGATTTTAATAACTTATCAGGAAAAAGTTTACAAGATAGGTACAGCCGTAGCCATAATAGTATTTTGTAGCTTAGCTTTATTGTTTTTAGATTTAGGTAACGAAGGGGGCGTCCACAAATTACGTAAAGTGTTTAAGGGGGGGAGGGGGTCAAGTCAAATCTCATCTAATCTTACGTTGGAGAGAGGGGGGGTCTCGGCAAACCTGACGTATTTTTTTCTCATTGTTACAAAAAAATATACTATGTACTTGTGTAGTTTGGTCTATTTCATCCAGATTATACGTATGCTTAAGATTTAATCGTAAGCGTACTCGTAAAACGATTAAGATCATTCACAAATTCATTCGAAAGAAAATAATTTCATTCATATTTTGACGTTATACAAACTGTCAATTAACAATCCAACGCGTTTAAAAACCGACATTTTCAAAAATCTCACGTTTGGGGGGTGGAGGAGGGGGTTAAATGAATGATTCCTTCGAAGGAAAATTGATTTAGTTTTTATTAAAATCGAGCTCGCAACTCCTTGCAATATTTTAAGCTACCTCCTATTTTCCCTTTCACAAATTAGCTCCTGTATCGAGTCAAGTTGCGTTAGTAGTTTTCATACTGCTAGTAATTTTCAAGTTCCTAGTAGTTTCTTATACAAATTGCTACTAATTTTCAATTCATCAAAAAACTACATAGCAATAGTAACTAGGTAACCCAATGAGTCTGAAATCTCGTGAAATCACAGTGCGTAATCGATATGAAAGTGATAATACTCGTTGGGCGGCGACCAGTATGATAATAGTGCGTGTTGCGTGTGCTTATTGGACCGGGCTTGATTGCTCAAATTCTTTTAGAGATACGTAAACGGACAAAAAATAATGCGTGAACGTTATCGCCGTTGTCAACGTCTAATATGCCTAATGCAGAAAGGTGGTAATAGCTGTACTTACGCATTTGTTGTTTAATACCTAATTCAAATGCTACATGCAAATAAAGAATTGTGCTTAGATTAATTTTGACCACAGAAAAATATTTTATTGGGTGTTGTGAAGAAGGATACGACGCTCGATATTTTAATTTGTGATAGTTTGTATCATAGAGCCTCGTATATTTAACCACCTGTCCATCCGTCATCTGAATCAACAAATAACAAATAGCCAAAAAACTGAGTTCCTACTGTAACGTTTGAGGCAATGAGTATAAGCGCCGTGCCGCCTCAGCCACCTGTCGCACGTGACAACCACTTAGTTTCAATTCATTTTTATTTAATTATAAAACAAAACTAAGTAGTAGGCCACCAATACTATATGCTACAAATTAAAAGTACACGTAATTATGAGTCGTGTTATAAATAAATATGTAACATTTATTTGACTGAATTGGAATTCATTTTTTTAAAAGTTCTAAATCAAAAAAGAGCCTTCAGAGTTGTGTTACAACAACAAATGTAAAGGAAAATAGGAGAAATACTGTCTCTTTCAGCTAATACAACCATCACTACCAATATACAAATATCTGCAAAATCAACAAAAGTATGGGACCTATAAGCAAGGTCCCTATGTCCCTAAAAGCCCTTGGAGAGTTAACCGTGCAATAAACCCTATAGTGTGATAAGAAGTGTTAGGGCGACGGTCATCTGATAGGAGCCCTACGCCCTCAAGGTTACAAGTCAGTGTTTTATTTTCCGTTTACAATTCTTTCGAGTTAGTATCATGTTTTTACTTTTTAAAATTGCTAATTAATTAACGAACTATGCCTCAACAATGTTCATATTAAGATACGTCTGTTATAGTCAATCTTGGTACAGTATGAGATAGTTTAGTCAATAAAATATTAATATAAACCCAGACTGGCGCATTTAGACACTACAAATTACATTACATGAATTCTCAACACTTCAGTAAAGCCATTTTTTTTGTATTATTTTCTTTGGCAGGGTCCTCTGAAAGAGCTAGGCCATTACAGTTCCTGTTGCCACGCCAACAGTCTATCTGCAATGTTCAGCTAACCTCCAAAAATGACGTAAATCTTTGTGCTCTTGACGAAATTTAAGATATTGAGTTATGTTCTATGATAAACTCATAAACAATCTACTAACTAATGAAGATATTTATTGTCGAGTGTATTTAAGATACATTGTCTTTGTCTTTCAATGTACCAGATAAAGACAATTAGATCTTGTACACATACGGTCATTAGCTGTGTGACATTTTTACAAGGGACTGATCACAATAAAAAACGTAAATATAATCTTCAGTGCTTTATTTCCTCACATCAGGTTATGGGCCCAGTACTCCTTCTACCAGCATAGACTTGGCTTTTTCAATCAGTTTAATTTATTCCATCACACCAGTAAAAGCAATCTTGTCCAATGTCCGTAGTACATAATATTATATGATCATTTCTTTTACAGTTGGTTAAATAATATATCATGTGCGCGTATCGTGATCCATATCGCAGAATCAGACTGTCAGGTTGTTTGTAAACACGGAGTAATTATTGTAATGAGTAACCACCTCGACACACGAAACATTGTAGGTAAGTACTGAAAACTCATTATTTACGAATCATAATAATTATGTTTGTCTCCGAATACGGATCATTATGTTTGAATTATATTTTCCGATTCTATTGTTTAATTATTCTATTAAGTTGTTATACGGAAAATTTTGAACATAATTATACCTCGCATCATAAATTTTACTTGACATAACAATGCTTGATAGTACGCACAGGATTTTTAAATACAGTAATTATAATTTTTTTAATAAACAAATGAATTAGGAAATACAGAAAATCCCTTTAAGAAAAACAAAAGTATTTCCTAATGACCAACCCCTATCCCAAATTAGGATACCTTAAGTCCACAATAATGATCCCAACTTGGAATATTTCGAATTAGGTGGCGGAATGTCTTACAAGATTGTCCGGGGGCTTACGCAAATTCTTCCCAATGACTGTCCGAGCTAATGCTGATTGACTGACCGGTACCGGGAAGTTTCCGAATGGGGAGTTTCCGAACGGAATTTAAAAGGATTGTCGTGTTCGGGATATAACGATCTGTTTTACATGAGATTTAGATTGTATTTTTCTGGTATTCTTGGTCTGTTTTGGACTTTAGTCATATTATAACGACCGATATGCATGAATTGCTTTTCTTGTGTTACATTGCAGAAATCTGGGTTAGGTATAGTTAACCCTGAATTAAATGTCATGTAATGTGTCTCCTTTCTCCTGCAGGTGCGTTGCCGGCCTTTTAAGAGGGAATACGCTCTTTTCTTGAAGATTTGCAGGTCGTATAGGTCCGGAAATACTGCTGGTGACAGTTCGTTCCAGAGTTTTACAGTGCGCGGCAGAAAGTTACGCGAAAAACGCACTGTGGAAGACTGCCACTCATCAAGGTGATGAGGATGGTATGTTTTTCGCGTGGGACGATGGCGAAAAGTTGCAGGTGGTATGATTCCGAACAATTCCTCAGAGCACTCCCCGTGATACAACCGATATATGATGCAGAGTGAAGCTACATCTCGGCGTAATTCCAAGGGGTCCAAGCTGTTTGAAACACTATGGCAGTCAACAATTCGAGCAGCCCTTCGTTGGATACGATCCAGAGGGAGCAGTTGGTATTTTGGCGCCCCTGCCCAGAGATGAGAACAATATTCCATATGAGGCCGAACCTGCGCCTTGTAGAGTTGTAGGCGTTGGTCCGGACTGAAGTACTGTCTCGCTCTGTTAAGCAAGATTCATAATAATTGAGCCCTTTGTTTCAGGAATCTGTGTTAAAATTACCCTGAAATTAATTATAATATCATTTTTCACAAAAACGCTAGGAATAAATGCAATATTTATTTAAAATTCCCAAAAAAAACACTATTCTGACGTTGAAACTCCATTGTAAACTTCTGAGTAAACAGTATGTTTATCATAATGAGATGAGACATAAAAACATTAGCCGTCGGCGCTAACCGCAAACGCGTGAACCGCAAGGCGCAACCCGCAACAACACTCATCGAGTCTTTACCGCCCCACGCGAACAAACCGCAAGCAACTTTATGTGTTACAACAAATGTGACTCAATTTACATTTCATTTGACGTCATAATATTAAGTTGTTAAATTTTTATATGTTTAATGATTTATTTGGTCGCAAATTCACCTTCTAGACTGCAAAATGATGCCCGCAATTTCGTTATGCTACAATTTAAATATATATTAATACCAGACATTTTCTACGATATCTATGTCGTGTCCTTTCCTGATACTGATACAATTTTAAGAAGTGACTCCATCAAATTTTATTACAACCTGTTCACCGTTTCAAGGTCCGTGGTGCGTTTCAGGAAACTTGAGAAAATACAACAGACACGGGATTACGGTGTGGGGTTCTACAAATAGTATCTCAGATTATCAAAATCTAAAATCTACAAACCACGTAATATTGTTTATTTTAAACTGTAAAGCAGCTAAAGCTACAATGAACATTTTCAGTCCATGTCAAAGAAATAAAAGCACACAAAACATTCCTAAGCACACGATCATAAAGTCCTGAAAGTCGCATAAATCATTGTCCCTCGCCAGTGGGAATTCCGTGGAGTGTATGCCCGCCGTATGTCATTTCGGTCAAGCGGCTGTTATTTGTCTTGCAAAAATTCCGGAGAGCATCTCCGGAATGTCGGGATGACGTACCCCACCGGGGGGTTAACTTACATCTTGTAAATGAAAAACTTTGCAAATTGAAAGAATTTCCTATTGATAAACGATAGTTTTTCAAGTGAAGTTGAGTGAAGAGGACGTCGTTCATTGCGGTTTCAATTTTTGAAATAATAATAAAATTGTTATTGCTTTCTTTTGTGCCAGTTTAAAGTAACCTACTGTTTTTAACTAGACCCAGGAACAATATTTCCTTAGCATTATTTAAAATCGTACACTTCTTAGTTGATTTTCACATAATATATAATACTATACCTACCACATTAAAAATACATATTTTCAGTTTTCGTCGAATCTGCGTGGTAAGTCACATCACGTCCCCGCAATATTTACAACCACCCGCCTCGGACAATGTCCCTGATTGCGACACTTCAGCCTCCAGGTAAACAGCGACACTAAATAATGCAAACACACGGAAAATTCATATTTGTGTATCAAAACTGGCGTTTCCTCGTACCTTTTCAATCTTGTTGAATAACATCCATGGCTTATGGGTAGTTCTTGGATTTGTACTCTACTGCAACTGATCTGAACAAATCTGAATCCTCTACTAGAGGATGCAGGTTCGCTTATTTTTCAGGTCTCACATACCTACATTACCTACACGGTTACCTGGCTATGGCTCCAGACTTCACACAGCACTTCACACAGCACTGTTACTCTTTTGAACTAGACCTGTGTTATGACAACATTAAAAATAATCTAACATATTTTATAAAACGACTAGCGACCCGCCCCGGCGTCGCACGGGTATAAAATATAAAGCCACTGAAAAAATGATTAAAATCGATAGCCTATGATCCTTCACGTGGTCTACTTCTTATCTGTGCCAAATAACATAAAAATTGCTCCAGTAGTTCACGAGATAAGCCCTTTCAAATAATTTCCCCCGTTTTTTCCACATTCTCTTATTAGTCTTAGCGTGATAAAATAAAGCCTAAAGCCTTCCTCAATAAATGGGCTATCTAACACTGAAAGATTTTTTCAAATCGGACCAGTAGTTCCTGAGATTAGCGCGTTCAAGTAATTTTCCCCGTTTCTTCCACATTTTCCTCTATTTCTTCGCTCCTATTAGTCTTAGCGTGATAAAATATAGCCTATAGCCTTCCTCGATAAATGGGCTATCTAACACTGAAAGAATCATCAAAATCCGTTGCGTAGTTTTAAAGATTAAAAGGAACAAAGGGACATGATGGAAAAAAGCGACTTTGTAATAATATGTATAGATAATAATAATCATTCCCAGGTAATTTTGAAGAGTAGTTTTTACGCTCGGAAAAGCTGCTTAAGGCTCAGCTATTGCTGCTTCTTGAATGTTCAATAGGATACAGTGATAATCTTGTGAAATTAGTAATTTACTTATTGTCTTAAAAACTTTTTTCTTTTCACCGTCCAAAAACCGTCAGGACAAGCCTAACAAAATGACCTTCATTAAACTAAAACCCTACAAAAGAGTGTGTTTCAGGCGTAATGGCCAACAAACGGCCGGCCACAACGTGAATTAGCCACATTACTGTCCGCTCCGTAACATACGCCTTTGTTTTTTCAATATTAAATTAACCCTTGTTTAAATATTCAGGGTAGGGAAATGCATTGTTGGTTTAGTTTGTGTTTTGTCAGTGTGGTATTTTTTTGTTCTAAACGTAATTTTGTGATTTTTGATGCTGGTGTAATACTGTAGGTTAGTTGCGACTTGTGAGTAAAATAGAGTATTGCTTGAACTGGACGTTAGTTCAGATTTTCATATATTTGCATATATTATATACATATGTGCAAATATATGAATGAAAAATGGTTTTGGCGGAATAAAAAATATCCAAGATCGTCCTTTTTCGAAACTCGTCAAAATTGGTATGTAGTAAAAGTGTTAAAACTAGTGATAAGCAAAGCAAGACCAAGACCAAGACTCGACCAGTCTTGGTCTTGGTCTTGGTCTTGCTTGTGCAGTCTTGTTCTTGGTCTTGCTCTAATCTGTCTGATCTTGGTATTGGTCTTGCACGCCTAGTCTTGGTCTTGATCTTGCAAAAAGCAAGACTCTTGCAAACATTTTTTTTAAACTTTGTAAACGTTTTAATTTTCTCGAAAAAACATTTTAAAACCTAAATTATTAGACTAGCTACATGAATGAGAATGATTCTTGAATTGAAAATACATACTAATGAAAAGTCGATAGCCAACTCAGCATAGGCAGATCTTTTAGCGGCATTAATTAATGTCCTTAATTTCCGGTTCCGTAGCCAAATAGCAAAAAACCGAGATTCGTCTGTCTGTCTGTCCGTATGTCACAGCCACTTTTCTCCGAAACTATAAGAGCTATTCAATTGAATCTTGGTAAGTAGGTGTAATCTGTGAACCGCATTAAGATTTTGATACAAAAATAGAAAAATTATGAGAGAGACTCTTCCAAAGTGGTAAAAATCTGTGAAAATCCCCCCCCCCCCCCCCCTAGCTTCAAAAGTAGAGGCATGATAAGTCAAAAAAATTTATGATGTACATTACTATAAAAACTACCAACGAAAATTAGTTTGTACGAGAACTAGCAAGTTGTTTTCTTATGGGTTATAAATGGTAAGCTTTATTTTAACTTTCATTAAATCAACTGAAATATAAAAATAAATCAAAAACCTATTTATTTTATAAAATAAACTTTTTTGCTGCTGCGGAATTATTCATGGGCGAGTCCAACTCGCACTAGGCCAGATTTTCGTATTCCCTCTCGGTTGAAAGATCTTCCTTTTCGGCCGCCACGTATATCCTCAATTTTTTAGCTTAAATGCATGGTTACATAATAAAAGGGTAAAAACGGGACCCAATTACTTGTAACACATCGCTGCCTGTTCGTCTGCCTGTTTCCAGGCTGTATCACAAGAACTTGAAATTAATGTTAAATAGATATAATATTGTTATAAATATTTTTATCTCATATTGTAGTCACAGCCACTAAGTTAAGATTTTATGACTCTTGCATAGTCGGTCTTGGTCTTGGTCTTGTTCTTGCACACCTGATCTTGGTCTTGGTCTTGCTAGTCTTAGGGTAGTCTTGGTCTTGGTCTTGGTGCTAAGACTGCAAGACCAAGACCAATATTGCTCATCACTAGTTAAAACGTTTTTTTTGGCGCTATAGTTGCAAAGAGTCGCAAAATCGAAAAAAACATCGAAAAGTCTCACGAGATTCCCAACTTTATTTCATTTCTTGTCATCGTATAACGACCGAAATAGAAATGGCAAGTCCAGTTAAGTAAAAGCGGGCAATCAGAGGCCCCGCCCTCCATATCCCGGGCAGACCCGGGCAATGTCCGGTCCATAACTTATTGACATTTGAGATATAGCCCCATACGCCTTATCTATCGCTATTTGTTTCAATATCCCCGCTCTATCTCTTTTAAATTATCGCAGAGATATTAATAACTTGAGAATTGTAGTGCAATTTAGAGGAATAGTTAAGTGTGATAATTCATAAGTAATCTGAGGCTGGAACTCAAGCGGGAAAATTCACAGCACGGAAACCTTTTGAAGATCGAATATCGAGTCAAAAAAGGGTTATTGACACAGCAAATAGTGTTGTGAACTTATCCATAATCCCGGAATTTCGGCGATTTTAGTCCCACGCTGAAATGTTTTTTTTCAGAAGCCGCAGCCGATTACAAAAATCTTAAAATCTTAACATCTGAAAAGTTCCTGAAAATAATAAAATTTTAAAGGCTATCTTTTCGTATCGCTTGAAATCCCATAAATACTGTCCCTTGTCCGTGGAGACAGGCGGTCTATCGATATCCATTTGCCCCACTTTCCATACGAGCTGCTCCGTGGTCTACCGCCCAAACTGACCGCCAGTTGGGCCACTAAACGAGATCAGGAAGCCCTATAGGCCCTTCAGCTCGACAGAACGAAGATTTGAAGAAGATTTGGGGTAGTAAAGGGCTGCCCAAGATTGAACAATCTCAATCTTGGGCATGATGTGATGTGATGGTTGATGATGATTGATGAGGCCTATGTTCAACAGCGGACGGCGATAGGTTAATGATGATAAAGAATTTTTAAAATGTAACATGAATAAAATTATTTCCGTCTGTTATAAAATTTTGTGTATATTTATAAAATCATTCGTGAAAAACAAGAACATAAAATATCGGTGATTTCTTTTAAACTAAAATAGATTAAAACAGAACTGATAACATCCGTAATAAAATGTATTAGTATTTTTATTAATATCAGTACACTGAAGATCGTTTTCTTTTTATTAGGTTGGATGAAATTGGCAGCTTTCAGATCTAGAATTGTTTCGAGAGGTCAAGTAGGTTGACGATGTCTGGAGCATTTTATTACTAAGGTCAAAGACCCAATATCAATAAAACTTTTACGTGTTTATACATAGCGCAGAATGTATTTATTGTCACAGTTACTTATATTTCTTCTTCAGGTCAATTATATTAAGAAACTATTGAATATACTGGGGGTAGCCATGTGGCGTGGCTATTATAGTATCGCAAGTTTAATGTATCGCCGTGTTACGATTCAGTGTGAATGGACCCTTAAAATAAAAATCGCTTGGTCAATTATAGACTCTCAAGCGTCCAAATCTATGAGGATCCAGACACTTTCAATATAAAATAGTCTTGTCAATTCCTGTCATGTTAAATTTCATCAAGGTCGACGGTGTTTTGGAGCCTAAACCAACAAATCCTTTTTAGAAGAATAGAATCCTTATCCTTACTAATATTATAAATGCGAAAGTGTGTCTGTCTGTCCATCTGTTTGTCTGTCTGTCTGTTACCTCTTCACGCTCAAACAGCTGAACCGATTTTGCTGAAATTTGGCATCGAGATACTTTGAGTCCCGGGAAAGGACATAGGATGGTTTTTATTTCGAAAAAATATACAGATCCCGCGCGATAAACGAATTTTGGCGCAATAAACGAATTTTGGCGCAACGCGCGATAAACAAACACTGGAAGAATTGCAAAAATTAACCTTATTAGACTGTGTTGAAAATGTTTAATACGAGCTGTCAAAAATGCGGCTGATAGTATACTGGATTGCGTTCCGTTTTAAATAGTAACCAGTATACCTACAGTATACTAACTATAAAGGAACGGCTTCGCAGTATACTAAAATGACGTCACACTCTGCAGTGTGTACATTTAGGAACATAGCCTTTATTGAGCCAAGTGCCAGTGCCAACAACTGAGTTGTGACTTGTGTGTGTGTTTTTTTTTCAAAGACCTTGTATTTTTCTTTTTTAGTTGTTTTTTTTTTTTGTATTTACTATAAGTGTTTTTGCTTTTTTGTTTAAATTATTGTTAGCTTTTATTGTAAGTTATAATTATAAGAGTATAGTATAGTTTTTCCCCCTTATTTTGTGGTGATGTCACTCATTGGCCCTTGCAGAATACCAGAGCAGCGAGCTTGCTTGCTGCATACAACTGAGCTTGGGCCAATTTTGACATCACACAATAATATGTATGTATTGTGTTCTACATATTGTGTTGTGTGGTGTCAAAATAAATATGTTCTTATTCTTATTCTTATTCAACGGAGTTGCGGGCGTCATTTAGTATAGAATATACCCAAATATTGACCAAAATCGCTCCTGTAATGGCCATCCTCAATGTCCCCGCGGTCCGTCCGATGTTTTATCCTCCTGTCCGCTTATCTGTGGGCCCCGCCCGGGAAACAATTACCGAATCTATCAAACGTTTTGCTCATTTGTACAAATAATAGGTTTGGGTTCCTCAGAGTTTGTACCGTTATAGATCTTTTGCGGAGGTCGCTGCTGTGATTTGTCGACAATATGGGTTATATGGCGGCTTTTGAACAGTATATTTTGGAGTTGTGACTGCTAAACTTATTTGTAAGCCATAGTCACACAATGGAAAGACTCTAGAATCTAGTGCTACTTTACTGCGTTGCTTAAGAATGTAGAGCATAAAGCTTTTACGAAGAGAAAAAGAGGATCATGATAGTTACAGGTAGTCACAATTGGATATTATTTCTCATACTGTAAACTCTGGAAAAATGTAAAGTTTTCCTATATACAATATACATAGATGAGAGATTTCCTCGCGGCGCGAAAGCCCGCGAAGGTCGCGAACCGCGAGTGTGGAGGGTTTCGCGGCTTCGTGTTCGCGCTTCGCGGCTTCGTATTTGTTCGAATCGTGTTCACGGCGCGAATCGCGGCCGCAATTCGCGCCGCGAGTGTAGAGCCCGCATTTGATGTGTAAACGCCCAAAATGCCTGCGCGTTCTATACTTCCAATACTTGTCACAAAACAATCAGAATGCTGCAGCTGTAGTCGTATAGGTCCCAACCTCCTTTCCGAAATTGAAAAGTGACAAGCAAAAGTCGGAGCAGGTTTGACAATGTCAAACACGCCGCATCACGTCGCGTGGGCTCGTGACTCACACACAATGCCCATTGTGGACGGACGCGCATTGTTTTACACTTTCTATTAACCTTTACTACTGACGGTTGTGAAAAACGTCAGAGGTGTCGCATGTGGGCCGGCTAGGGATGTGCTGTCGATATTTTTTGTCTTAATTAAACTTTATGATCATAATATACAAAAGTGACAATTCCAAGTTGCGTGTTTTTAAATGTAAAAAAATCCTATTAGACTATCATTATTTTATATAATAGACATTCGCTTAGCATAGATGGAGTACCTATTTAGTTTTTTTAGGTTAATTCAAGCCCAACCGACAGATCGCGTCTAACATTGACTTGACTGAGTGGAAATTTTCTCTGATAGACAGTAATAAAACATTCACCAAACCCTCACAATTAAGTGCCTAAGGAACATGCTAAAGCTGTCTTGGAGCCTACGGCGAAATCAATCAGAGTAGAATATTATTTTTTCTCAAGAAGAGCGGGAAACAAAACAAAATGGCAATCATCAAGTAAGGAACTAAAGAAGTTATAATAAGGAGAGAAAACAATGTATGAAAACGAAAACGTAGTTTAAGTTTTTGTAATTTTTGACACAAAACTCAATGGCTAAATACTTCGCAATTAGCGCTCTCGAATCTAGCGCGGGATCGATATCGGCAAAAAATCGACCCATCACTAGCTAATGTATTTGTCGTTGATTCATTTAAATAAACGGTAGTCATTATGCGAGCGTACATTTTGTCTCAATTAATCTCAAGACGAGATTAACATCTCGATCGTGCGTTGACAGATGCTATATATACGATTAAGATTACAGAATATGGTGTCGAAACGTTATTCTGGAAATATAACTATAGTTAACAATAATAGCATCAAGTTTGATTATATCAAATAATAATCATTTTTTATCATTATGACTTCCATTTTACTGTAAAGAGAGGCAATATACGCTTGGCTGTAGCCTCTAGGTGATAACACATTGTATAATTACTCAATAGTTATTACTTCTTAATTGATAGGTAATCTCGAAATGATTTTAAGATTCTACAATAAAACTTCTAAGCTAAAAAAACATCTAAAACCATTTTCAGCGACCGTCTTCATTCAGTTACTAAATGTAGACGAACGGCTATAATGCCACTCATTTTAGCATCACTCATTCGTTATTATTCGTGAAATACAGAATTAAATCATTTGTTCAAGTTTCTGGTTACATCTACATCGATTCACCGATTGGTGCATAAATAACCAGTATCATAGGCTCATCTTATTATTTGGTCAGAAATACAATCGTCAATCACAAAATTACAAATTCAGTGCAGGTGAGAGGTATGCATAGTCATGATTACCGATAGCTCCGAAGTCATAACTCATGACTGGTTGTTTCGCGCGGCGTCACTCGCGTTTTCGCAGGATAATGAGCTTTCAATTATAATTCGCGAAATTTCATCTCGATTTGATTAGCAGTTTTGATGAATAATATTATATTTGATGTTTATTCAAAATAGGAAAATTATTCACAACTCACAAGACGATTCTTACTATTTAGTATTTTGTATGCGAAAAACAGAATTCCAAGGGAACCGGACAGTATCGCGATTATAATGTATCCTTCCTGTGGTCGTCTCTACATCTCTATATCTGCCGTTCATCTAAATCGGTGCAGTGCTCTGGGAGATTATTCTTCATTTTGATTATTAATAATACTAGAAAAGTTAAATTCAGTTTAAGTACTTTCAATATTAGTCCGAGTTCCGTAAAACAATTTTTTTTATTACTATCAAGCTTATTTTTTGTGAGTAGCTTCATTTTGATAAGACAAATAACAGTTTTATTTGCGAAAAATCTTGAAAGTGGTAGCTAACAGAGATAGAAAGGATTTCATACTTTGATTTGATGGTCGTAAAATATGGATTGTTCTATTTGTAGGAGAATGATGCTCTTAAATTATGTAACTATTAACCTACCAATACACAAAAAATCTGCCGGTTAGGGTTTTAGGGTTCCGTAGTCAACCACGTTTTGTTGATTATTAATTATTGTGTATTAAATCCTTCTATCTCTGTTAGCTACCACTTTCAAGATTATCGCTCACAAAAAAATTTGCTTCTTAGTTGTTAGTAATAAAAAGAATGTTCTACGGAACCCGGACGGCGGACTGTATTGTCCAAATGTCCACATCCAAAAATAATTATGAAAAACTATAGCCATGATTAATACAACAGATCAAGCTGACACTCCGCCATAAAATCGGCGAAACATCGGAAACCGTTCAGCATCATTAGAATACCGGAACCGAAATAGCCGGTAATTATTGCCGGAAAACCGTCCGGCAAATCCGAAAACCGTGTAGCATTACCAATTCCGATCACCGCCGATTGCGGACACGGTTTTTCGTCCACACATCAATATGTATTGAAGTTATTTTTGACACTAATTAATATTCACTAAGAGCCCCGAATTCTGCTTAATTCCGCCATTATTATAGCTTGCATCCAGTCCGGAACACAGCAAAATGGTATTCTTATGCACGTCAAATGACAGATTTTCAGATTTCATTTCAGAGAAACCGATTAACGCGTTAGACTGAAATTTTTATAACAATACCTGTTTTTAGTTTGATAGGAAAGTGCATATCGAACAAAGAGTGGAGCTGCAAGAATATTGAATTTAAATGGTGGAATTGGGGTACTGATTTGAGAAAATTGACATTTCATAAATATGTCCACATGAATATGCATTAAAATCTATTCGTGGACACAATATTATTCTATTTAATTATCTTATGTTTTGATGGTTATTCTACAGTCTTAAAATAGCCTAATGGCCACTTCGAGTGTTTCATATTATTTTTGCATAATTTGTGTCATTTCAGATGTCATAAAACGGTTACGTGTCTGATGGAATATGAAACAACTTTAGTTAAAAACCTATTATAGAATGATAGCCAGAAGAAGTTCTCCTGAAATATCAAATACCTAGTAATTGTTAGCATTTATTGTAGGGTTTAGAGCAACTTCTTTCGAAAAAACTACCTATAACATTATATTGACTTCAAGTACATACAACACACGTGTTTTCATCTAATGACCAGCATGTAAAGACTATTTTCTTACTCTATGCTTAAGGGTTAATTTTTGCAATACGGGTCTTTAGAATTCCACGGCTCTGCTGGTACATAATTAGGGGCCCTCACGACCCCCGATACCTAATAGGCCTCCAGTAAGCGGCAAAGGGTTAAGTGTGAATTGTGCGCAATAAACGAAATGGAATAGTTAACCCTGCAGCGGTCTTCACACTCACTTTAATTTAGTTAACAGTTTCGCTGCCCCGGGCGATGCAGCGAAAGGGTTGTGCTGATCTTATCGATAGATTATGAATAATCATAAATTATGATTATGATTAAAAAATTAATGGCTTTACGGGGCTGTTTATGGGCATGCTAATATATTTTGACAGTTTGTGATATTTTGACGATAGTAATTTAACTGGACATTTTAACATCTTTATGACAACCGTTATAAACAGAACTTTGTTATGAACGTGGAATTATTTTGGTGAACATTAAATCATTTTTGTGAAATCGTTGAAGCAACAAAATAATTTGCTTAGGAATAATTACAAATGCCTTTTCTTAAACTTGACATAAAACAATATTTAATCCCGACTTTAGATAAGTTACTTTGGACCTCAGTTTGGTTTTTGAATTTCATATTCACAACATGTGTATCATAATTGGTAATCATGACATAATATAAAGCAGAGCTTTCCGCTGACTATCCCTTTGTGTGCTCTGATCTTAAAGCACACTAACGGATTTTGATGTGGTTTGTTTTAAAAAATGCAGCAATGCACCTCTACGAAGCTGGGTCGGATTGTTTGTAATAAAAAATGATAAGAGATAGGACCAAAGATATGCGATTCAGAAGCATATTTTGACAGATTCACATCATACAAACTGCACACGCTATAACATTCAATCGACTTCGGGAACAAGTCTAACGTTATCGACAAGCACATCTCTACGTCTGCACCCTCGCTATTTAAAAGCTTATAATCGCGATGAAGCCTCTTGATTAATAGATGGCATTCCACCACTCCTCTCTTTCCCCCATCGCCTGTCTCGCTCTGGCTCGAGATACCTTCAAGGATCAAAATATTACTCCGTCATCAACGATTCGCGGCTTCTTCATTAATACCAAATCAAAGAGCATTAAGCGTCTTGAAGTAAATTCGAAATAATGTCTGGTAGTAATTTTCAATTGCTGCTAAATAACTGTAGATGATACGAATATTTCGAACAAAAAAGTATCTCATACTACTTTTTTTTTTCATAATTAAAAAATAACGAAACTGGACATTTCGATGCAATCTTTTGTTATCAAGATGGTACTAAGCTACACTAAATTGTACGTTTAATTTCAATATTATTGTTTTAGTAAAACTTTAATAGAAATGCCTTATTTAGACTTCAGTAGATAAAGTATTATAATAATTTAACAGATAAAGTACCTATAATATAACATGTTATTGTTACATAACATTTGTACGACAATTTTACACTAAAAAGTTCGACCATGATCACATTTGAAGGATTTTATTAATACATATTACCTAAAATTAAGTCCATAAATAATGCTATCTACTATGTCATAAAGCATGCAGGTATTATAAAAGTTAGAATCAATATCCCAGCACCTGCCAACAGGTTCTAGACCTGATAAGCTAAATTAGAAGCGCAGGATTTTGTAATTGATTATGCTGGTATATTTAATATTAAAAAACCTTAGGTATAAAATACCCTCATGGCTTTATAACAGCTGTGTGATAGCTATTTGTTGCTACTTGCTAGCAACTTCGTTGCGCAGCAGTTCATTTATAGCGCTGGAACGGAACCGTTGATTATTTATAAATACCCAACGTATCTCCAAAATTTCTTCAATATTCAAATTTTCAAATATGCAAAATAAAAAATAATCTTCAGAAGTTTTATCCAGGTTTAATTTTTTCACCTAATTTAACTAAACTTTTTAGCTTCGTAGTCTATTTGACAGAAATATAGTTGAAAAAGTGCACGAAAAGTGTGTCTTGATTTTTACCATTGACCTATAGTACGATCAATAACATATTATTTTGACAGAAGATTGTAATTTGCATGAATGGTTTTACTCTCAATTTCTAGTATCTCTTTTGTTTTCTCTGTTTTGCCAAACGCGTGGCAAACTCCCCAACATAACTCGGCAGTTATCAGTAACAATATATTGTTTGGCCCCGGCTCCGTCCGAAAGTCAACAGGGTACGGTACCGCAATACAAAGGCATTTATTGCACGAATTTCACGCTCACACGTGGGGTTGAACGTACTGGATGGGGTGGTTTTGATACTTGAAAAAAAGAAAAAACTACAGAATTACTGTTTTTGAAACATAGGCAATAGGAGACGTTGGTAAATTATAAATATAATAGAGTATCTTATTTATACAGAGTAATGTATAATAATTAAATAAGTAAGTAGCACATAATATAGTATAAGTAATATAAATAAGTAATATAGTGTAAATTAAATAAGTAAGTAGCACTTAATATAGTATAACTAAATAAGAAAGAGGCAGGGAATATTTACTTTTACATAAGAAAGATGTGAATTAAATATACTATTTAATTATCTTACATATTTAATAAGTCAAGATAACATGTAATTCGAATTAAATGGATGTTTTTTTGTTTGCTTGTGATCTGTCAACAAGCTGTAAGCCTGAAGGCTCCTCGTTTCCGGCATTTGTCTGTTGGCATTAGTGACGGCGTGTTGCCGCTAAACACGTTCATATAAAACTCATTTGCTAAGATTAAAATGTTTTCTGCAAAGTTTACTTTCATTTTCTTACTTTATTAGTATTTTATTTGTTTATAACTTATTTTTAACCGAATATTTATCTAAATGTCACAGGATTATTTAAGTTTGTTTATTCTGTATTAAAACCATTATTATTTACATGAGGGTAAGTAATTACTAGTTTCATTTTTATCTATCAACATTTATATAATTTATTTTGTACTAAATAGAATTATTATATTATTATCTATGTATTCTAATAACAGCTTGACAACGTAACGCGCCGTAGCCACCGCTACGGCGTGCTACGCCAGTCGATCACCAGTCACTTGCGTTAGATGTCGAGTCAAATTAGAAAAATTAAAGTATCAAACCGTGTACTCCGTAGTACACAGCATCCCTGTGCGGCCACAGATCGCGGCAGCCGCGGAAGGGTTGGGTCATACCCCACACAATTTTCGTCACGGTTGTACCAAATCTCTATACATCCCGTCGCAGACCAAAAAAACCCCCAAACGCGCTGCCATACGATGAAAATATAGAAAAAAGTGTTCGCATTTTCCTGCTCTGTGGCGTATATATGTAAATGCTCCCCTCGCGTCACGCCGAAATACAATTACTAATTTTTTATCCCAACAATGGCTTTTGATAACTAGTTTCTAGTGTAAACAAATTGTGCCATTCTTGTTTGACGTGCGGTGTAATTTGACAGTGTGTTTGCAGATAGAACAAAGTCAGAATTTAAATATTACCTTATTTAGAAAAAGAATAACAAAATTTTAAATATATTTCAAACTGGGTCTAGTTAAAAACAATCTACACTCTACATTAGGAAAGTGAATTGTGTGGTTACAGTTTTGTACTTACATAAATCCTGAGACATAAATCATAATTTTAGATCGGAATCTGGGTGTAATTTAATAAATAAGACTTGTAATCCCGGGAATCCCGGGAATCCCGGAAATCCCAGGAAAATCAGAAAATGTCCGAGTACGTAATTTTAAAATATATGAATCAAAATTATGTTAATTTGTTTATAAAATGATTCATATTATATAAAATAGTTTGAAAAGAAATTTCCAAATATTAGGGCGGAATGAAAATGGAAACATAAAATGAAAAAAAAAAATCTGTTCTACATATTATACATATACATTACATAATATTATATTGTACATAATTTATGCTGGTAAATAAAATGAAGAATGTTCACTTATTAATTTTTAGCTCTCCGTAAGCTAAGTCGAAAATAAAAAATATGAGAGAAAAAATTATTACGATACGTGACGTGTAGTTTCCGAGATATTTAATTCAAAAATAAGTGCGCAATTCGGGCTCGGCGCTTGACGCGATGACGTCACAGCACAGCACATCGCAATATTCGCTCTGTCCACTCGCGCGCTCCGGTAACACTGCGTCGCCCGTATCTTTTACCTTCTAAGTATTAATAAAGTTAAAATACTTATGACAAAAAAAAATAATACAAAATAATAATTTTATACAGATTTTTTTTTTGTGAAATCACTGTAAAATCATGCATGTTCCTAATCCTAGTAATGTGTTTAATTCTTTTACTACGGTTCTGGATCCCGGAATCCGAAAAACCTGATTCCGGGAAATCCCGGATTTTTGTGGTCTATCCATATTATTCATATCAATCACACCCACGATTCCGATCACTGATCATAATGTATCTCCATATTATGCACTCATATCAAAGCGATGAATCAAAACTTAAAAGTTACAAAACTACAACAGCTACGAGCGATACGAGATTTTACAGATGACCCGACAAACGTTGTTTTGTATACGTTATATCGGGTATGAAAAAATGCAGATTTTGACCAGCCTGTTGAGCATAGCAAATCTTATCAAAATCAGTCCACCTGTTTCGTAGTAGTTCGGAAACAAAAAGCGCGAAACTTGTGTAACTATAAAATCAATTTTTGTCTAAAATGTGACTTTTCCCCTAAAACGACACTTTTTGGGTTAATGTCACTTTTCGCCTAAAATTTCACCTCTGCTTAAAAATTCTAATGTCGTCAATTCACCGTATGATACTTGTGAGGTGATGAACATAAAATACTCTAAAGTGTTATATCGGCTCGTTATAAAATGGGCAAATATCATTCCTTTGTCTTGAGCGCTCCGTCAGCGAAACATCTCGAGTGACGTTCGAAAAGCGCTTACCACACTATATCGGATACCATAGGAATTTAAACCTTACTGCATGGTATTAAGAGTGTGTGGCATAAATTTTGACTTTGCACTCCTATGTGTGATGCAGCCATTGGAACAGTGGGCGGCTGAGAGGTTCTACATTTACTTTGGATGTAATTCATCACATGGAGTGGTGAAAAGTGGATTCTAAGTTTTCTTCATCTAAATTACTTAAATACTGTACTTGATGACACGTACAGTATTTAAGTAATTATGATGAATGATAAAAAGATCTATTAAGAATTTACCCTCTAAAGAAATGGTACAGCCTATATTCGTAATTTGTAAAGTAAATATTTTGGCACTAGCTTGTAAACGTGGATATTTTTAAACTAGAGCCTTAGCTTCAAGCATAATCTATACGAAACACAAATTTTCGCCTTTAAAGTTACATTATAAGGTAAACCGTAAGCTGATAATTTTCAAAAACTTGCAGCTTTCCTGATTCTTTGTGTTGCGCTCTATCTAGCTCTCAATATACAGTCTAGTAGCCACTAGCCACTGTATACTAGCTCCATTATCCCATACATTTATCAAAGTAGCTATTAATCGCGTGAAATGTATATAAAAGTGTTGACATAATGTCTAGGATTATCGGTAATTCGCCCAAAGTAACGGAAGGCATATGGCATAAAACTACCCCCAGATAGCACTGCTGAAGTAAAATAAACTTTAAATCCAAAGGGCAGAGTATATTTTAAGTTATCAAATGATGGCCACATAGATTCTAATGATATTAAATATGTTAAGTACTCAATCATGGCTGGATTAATATTGTTTAAGAAAAATAAATTACAACCGTGTAGTGATAAAACTAGTGTAGGAAATAGAAATGTATTTCCTCGTAGTTACAAAAATAACTTAAGTCATGATAAAAATAATCTTCAAAATCACAATCAGAATTCTAGTACGAGTTACGATAGAAATACTTTTTGTAGAGACATAAATATTCTAAAGAAGGAAAGAAAAGAAATATTCTAAGTATTTCTATCTCTAGAAAATAATAAAGGAAAGAAAAGAGGTAATGTTGTTAGAAACTGTTTCTTTATGGAGGGGGACCGCGAAGGATTTTTTTTTTCGAAGGGCCTATGCTATCCCGCTGCTGGGCAAAGGCCTTATTAAGGCATTAATAAAAAGACTATTATTTATAGAATGTAAAATAAAATAATAGAAAAATCACTTTACCTTAATGAAATAATATACCAATTCATGAAGCATTACATCAAAAGAACAGAAAACAATATGAAATCAAAAGAAAGTTTGTATAAAACTCTACTAAGTAGTATTTCATAAATACATATTGTTATTAGATCAGAGCGACCCCAACGTATTGACATACGGAACCCTTTATTTGTAGTATTGTTTCCTTCCTAACCGATACTAATTCATTAAGCCACAGATGGTTGGACAGGGTTCTGTATTACCATCATATTGACTTCTTATAAGGTTGGCACTGAAGGAGGTAGAAATATATTAAATTGAATCAATTATGATTAACCGCTAGGTTTATTATTACTTAAAGTGTTAAGCGTGTTGAAAATTTTATGATATATTCTGTAGCTTAGTAGATTTATTTGCAATACATAATATTTTCTACTGCCTTGTATTTTGTAGATTGTTCAAAGTTAACTCGGACTTTGATCGTCTTCAATGGAAATCGTACAATAAAAGGGGTCTTCACTTACATCAAAGCAGTTAGGTTAAATTACTAATTATAAAAGTAATAGCTTAATTTAATATCTAATTATTATACTAAATCCACGCTTTTCTGGGTAAAAAAGTCAAAACCAAAAACCAAAACAAAAGGCATAACTGTCACAATTCAAAATATTAATCACATTGCGACCAAAAATTAAAACAAAACAAAATGTTGTGGCGCGTCAGCTTGGGAGGGTGATGGCGTGATGGATGGAGAGCCAGAGTAATGCGGCTAAAGGAGACAAATGCTGCGAATTATTGTGCTTATTCGATTATTCGCTTATGGATTTGTTAGAACAATTCACTTGAAAACATTCGAGGTTCAGGCTCAATAAGTTAACACAGAAGAGGGACTGAGGTGTTGTGACTCGAAATGAGGCCACTCAAACTTAACGTAACGTACGTGTGCATTTTTACACACGTGCATACATGCATAGAAATAAGGCCTCATTTTTTGTTTAACCCATCAATCCCCGTATGGCCCAAGTGGGCCGCGATAACAAAAGATTTCCAAGAATTGGCGATCGAAGGACAAAACTCTGTCCTCAATTTCTAATCAGTCTAGGGATAACAAAAGAAACCAAAATAAATTGGGCACAATCACATAATATGAGAAGAGATGATTTCTCAATAATTCAATGATGAATTTCAAACAGATTTTAAATGGCATCACGTATCACAATATCATTACTATACAGAAAAATAATAATGTATCCTTGTGGGTAAGGGAACACTCGTATAAGGTTGTAATGTGTAAAGTTGGCAGTGTATACGGTTGTTGCGGTCGCCCCACAGCCGCGCTGAACAACGTTCTCTTGTAATTTCGTGTCGAGTTTATGTAAATAAAAACTTTTTTAGGAATATTTAAATGGTAAATAAAATACTAAAAATTATTCTAGGATGTCTCTAGCAAACAATCCTTAACAAAAAAACGAATGCGTACAAGTCAAAACGCGATGACACTCATAAAGTTCTCTTTTTACATTGGGTCATGTCGGATCTAAGCCATGTTTGCACCAGCTAACTACAGTATGCAAAATCGACATGGATCATAGGCACATAAAGACGAATCGCTTAAATATTATGTTCGCCGCATTACACGAGAGCATTGTAAAAATTACTTCTATAAGTAATTAACAAAATTTTCATTATTAAAGCTATCATTACTGCCCTGGAGTACACCAACAAAGTGCGAGACGCACGGCTGCGCAGCGGATTGCCCGAATTAAAATTTCGAAGCTGGTCACACTCGATAAAGTCGCTTCGTGCCGACCGACGTTACTAAATGTTTGAGATTCTTGGGGGCTAATTAAGACAGTAAAAGTCAAGTGCAGCTTTCACCTTAATCTACAAGAACGGCCTCGACGACTGGAGTATTTTGAACCGACTTTCAACAATCAGTAAAAAGGGAAGCATAGAACTTCCAATCGGCTGTATTTTTTAAGTATTTTAAAATCACAGTCACTGTGCACCGCAGATTTTCTATACTGATAGACTGATGCAATGCAACTACCTTAAATATCTCTAAAAATTATAATTGCATGATGCATCCAATCATAAAAAAATGCTCCCAAAAATATTTGTCGCAAACAAAAAATAGAAAAATATGTTTTCTGCTAGCCACTCAATAACACGCGTTTCGTCCCCTAGCAATCGATGGTTAGTTTTTTGTACCCTCTGGCGTCGACAAATTGTCTTCAAGACGAAATTAATTTGACAGCCCACAAGCCCCCAGACGCCATATTAATGTGGACGAGTAAAAATATCTGCCAGAACTTCGCCTAAACTGTTTTTGTTTTATTGATGGTCCAATAATAAGGGGTGAACTTGGTGATTGCACTTTTAAATTACTTTTTAAATATTTTCGGTTTCTTGCGCTTTCCAACAACTTGATTACATGACACAGATTAAATAATTTTGCCAATAAAATAAAATATGTTTACAGAAAGTAAAGAAATAATTCGCTACTCTCTTTTACTATAAAGACATCTCTAAAGCTAAAATCCATAAAGCCGTTCAAGATTTTTTTAGCCATTCAAGTTGCAGATTGTTTCTTGCGAGTTAAGATATTATAATATTATGTCAAAAATCAAAATCAAAATATTTATTTCTAAATAGGTTAACAAAGTTAACACTTTTAAAACGTCGCGTTTACATGAGGCCTACCACCGGTTCGGGAACTAACTATAATAGGGATGATGGACAAAGATTAGCAAATTTTGTTAATAAAATAAATAAATCACGGTAAAAAATAAGTGTTCCCAAAATTTCAGCTCGATAGCATTTGTATTTTTTTTTTTTGTTATGCGCCTTCAAAGTTGGATAATCAAGTCGAATTTTTTTTCAATTAAATTTCTTAATATTTGTATACCATTCGATAACTTATGCAAATAAAAGCAACTTTTGTTACGAAACCACTTTCATAAACGCAATATTTAATATACCTATCGAACAAAGTTCTCTCCCGATCCGTACAAACTACGAAAGAGTGACGTCAGTCTTTCGTAGCACTTTGTATGGAGCGTTTCGGGCGGGTCTATTTTATGAGATGTTTGAATTGTCATATCTTGGTGAATTTTTAAGCTATCAGAGTCATTCTTTCAGCGATGTTTCTATTTTTAAGGGCCTTTCAATTACCAATAAGAAAACAAATTAGTCATCAAGCCTATTATTATGTCAAACAATTATTTATATCATACATACATAATGGCAAAGTCGGGTAGAAATATGACCGGCAATTCTTGCAACTTACTTCCGTATACTTAACTGCTACTGCTATACACTATTAAAAGTGAATTACGAGTATACATTTTTACATTTCATTTTCAAGTTACTAAAGATACAGGAAAAAAAAACGAAACATATCAATATTTCTTTCGCCACTATCCAACAGATATCGTAATTACCAACTCGAAGAAACTTGTGTTTGATTCAGTTATCAGGCATCGATATAGTAGGGGAGTCTGAGTAGGGATGATACTAGGGGTAAATCAGTGTCCGCCAAGTGTTATTGGGTTTGAAGATTCGCAGGTTTATGTCACGCGATGGATGGTTTATTGCGTCGTCAAAATATGTTATTGAAATAGAAGAAAAATATGTTTGAAAATACCTGCATATTATGGCCTATCCTATACAATAGGATTTATTTTGTAGTTTTAGATTCTAAACTAATCACTATTGAGAATCTTGGACTCACATTAAAAAAGATTTGAAAAATTAAGGTGACTTGACTTTATTTCTTAGAGAATTTGAATATCAAAGTGTGCTTAGGGCGAATTTTTTTTAATTTATTCAACATGTATTGAATGCTGTAAATTCACAGTTATGTGTGGAATATAATGCTCCAAAAATCAGCCGCCAACTCCAGACCCAAAATCAGTACAATCTCTGCGCCCACGCATGACACAACTGTCGTACATTTTGTAGTATCAATTAAGTAACGTAATGAGTGGTTGTGGGATTTATGGTGGGATAACCCACAATTAAACCTCTTTGTTCCCCACGAGCCACGCCGCCTTCGACGACCCCACAAAACGCTCGAAGGATATTCGTTCTTTTTTTAAGTTTATCGACAGTTTGAACAATGAATTGTTGACAACACGACTCGACTTATTGAAAGTATTTTGTGTTGTTATTAAATTATATACAAGTGGGACCACACCTTGGACGCCCGGAGCGTGCAGACTGCAGATGTTTGGTAATCTTTGTAGGAAATGTCACCGGTTTATCCTTAAATAAGCTGCAATGTCTAATGGAATACTTTAGTAGTTTATATTTTATCTTTAATTCCTCTTATCTAATTTAGTAAATTTAATGAAACGTTAGCCAATAGATTTGTCCACACTGGGCCCTTTTTTGTTCATCAAGGGCATGCGTTATAGCGCAGTCAACAGCGAACGTGAGGCATGCCCGTGACGCGCGTCTAAATCGTAGCGCTCGCTATGACACTTTTCTTTCAACGCGGGTGGATTTTGATGCATTCAATTATTGAATATGCCAAACGAAAGTTGAATAAAAAGAAGATGACGAAAATTGAAGATGAAATTGCATAATGTGGAAATAGCTAATAGGTAAAACCAAAGGAATCAACTGCTCAACGCTTTACCATTTTCACGATTAAGATGAATTACATGATAGCATTTAGCGATAGCAAGATGTTTAGGTTTTAGAGTATGAAAAATATTGCAAACATACAAAAAACCTAACTCTCCTGGTGCAAAAAATACTTTAATAAGGTGCCCAAAGCGCGTAATGCATGCAATAAATAAATTAAAATTCTGACAAGCACCTTAGCCAGGTGTGAACATAGAAATTGCCTTTTGCAAAGTGACAAAACGCTTAAACTTAAGAACGCGTAATCCAGGATTAGTGTTGATAGCTTAAGTTTTTGCAACACTTATACTGTCAGTACAACTGAAGATTATGTAGTTATCACTTATCAGTTGGTCATACGTTTGATCTCAACAACTGATTCTAAAGGTCAACAATGAAGAGTTCTATCGTACAACAATTAATCATCATCATCAGCCTATCGCCATCTGCTGCTGAACGTAGACCTCCAGCAAGCGTTGACCATCCTGATCATGGCAGCCCTCATCCATTTGCTTTCCGACACCTTCTTCAATACGTCTTTCCATTGAGCTGTAGGGCGTTCAACGTTAGGGTCAATTCAGACCGCAACGCGACGAGGCGAGGCGAGGCTCGTCGCGGCATAAATTTGTATGGATTTGACAGATTTCAATTGCGTGAGTCGTCTTGCGAATCTGTCAAATCCATACAAATTTATTCCACGCCGCGCCTCGCCTCGCCTCGCCTCGTCGCGTTGCGGTCTGAATTGACCCTTACTTTCAATAACAATTAGCTAGTACAAAGTAGTGCTAAGGTATCAAATTACGTTCCTAAAGGAATCGATCGTAATTCGTACTTTTTAGATCTTGATCCATAATATTTCTCACCACTTGACTATAAAATTTCAAGGCGTTAATCAGATATCAGAGATCACTGATCATTCAATTTCAATTCGATTCGAAACAAATTTAATTCAGATCAATTGCATGAATCAGCATATTTCCGATAAAAAATTAATTATGACGCTTATATCAATAATCATAAGGCACATTTTAATAATATTTTGATGGAACTCATCAATGAAATTTCAATCTTTTGTGGCTCTATCAGGGCTCAAATTGCGTTGATTGATCCCATGAAAGGTATTGTAAAGTGCATGTAACCATTCAATATCTCCCATTCATACACGTGTAGATACTAATTTGAATGGAACAGCGTTCATTCATGTATTTTGAGACGAGAGCCGTACAATGTATGAATAGATTTATAATAAGACTAGCTGTGATGGGTGACTTCGATTATAACAATGATTTGAAACCCTTTTCAAGTTGGAAAACAACACTTCACAATTTACAATTACGGGTTTACAATTTATATAAAGTTTGAAGTCATTCATAGCATATTTTGTTATTACATTCTTCTTATTATTTTAGTCATGCAAAACAATGTTCTGAATAACAATTTTGCTAAAATGTTCTATCATTCGATGGACAATTTTTTCCCTACTATTACTTAGACGATTTCTTTGTGATCGTTTTTGCCTTGGTGTTAAAAAACCAACGCTCAGGAACATGACACCTACACAACATGAGTCGAGTTATGATGGCCGTAATGATATGGCGTGATGTACAGTCAGACAGATATCTGATGGATCCTTCTGGAAATTGTATTGATTCTTTAATGGCAAACCATCCATCCACGTTCAACAAATATGTAGCCTGTATTACCGTGACAATAACGTGAGAAGTAAAATAAATAAGAGACCAATAGTAATGACAGATAACTAACGCCACTTTCACAGTAGGCTACATATAATATTCACCTAGATCGCCAAAAATGAAATGACAATAATTTAACAAAAAATTAAAACCGACTTCCAAGGTAAGAACAATAAGTAATAATATGAACTAATAACAAAAAATTTAAACCGACTTCCAAGGTAAAAACAATAAGAATATTAACTAAAAAGTATTAAATAAGTTTTTCTCTTTAATAGTGCCTTTTCTAGAATTCGTCAAAACCCCAATTATTTCTGTACATAAAGTCTTCATTACTTTGAAGTCGGTACCTACCAGTCCCAAATATTTCATTACTTTGAAGTCGGTACCTACCAGTCCCAAATATTTCAGATCCTGACATTGACTAATTTAATTAGCTGGTACCGACTTCAAACTAGTTAAGACTTTATGTACAGAAATAATTGGGGTTTTGACGAATTCTAGAAAAGGCACTATTAAAGAGAAAGACTTATTTAATACTTTTTAGTTAATATTCTTATTGTTTTTACCTTGGAAGTCGGTTTAAATTTTTTGTTATTAGTTCATATTATTACTTATTGTTCTTATCTTGGAAGTCGGTTTTAATTTTTTGTTAAAAATAATAATTTCACTCTTTTTAGTTATTTACCGGTAAACATATAAGCTGTCAGTTGTAGATATATAGGATTTAGGTATGAAACTATCACAACTACTATACTCAGGCAGTTGTCAAAAAAGTTTTTTCCTACGTACCTCATAGATCCCATGATCAAATTGCCAACTTGGTAACCGCAACACCAAGTTTAAATCATTTACTTTGTAACAACATTCATATAATTTTCAAAATCACTCGACAAGTATCAATAATAGGGTCATAACTCATAACGATGCATCGTGTGACGGTAGTGATAATTATGATGATGATGATGATGATGATGAATGTAATTTGCATAGTAGCATATGCTTTCAGTTCTTAAAACATCACCGAAAGTCCCAAACTTGTATCTATAAGGAATCCGGAGTTCTCTTAGTATCTTCGGAACCATAGCATGTCTTGAATTAAAATCTTACTTTTTGGTAGCATATACCTTGGATCCTTCACATAGAACCAAAATCACTATATATTTCCATATAAATTTTGAGGAGTTCCCTCGATTACTCATGGATCCCATCATCAGGCCACCACTTTTGTGAACATGGTACCAAATTGGAGTTGAACCCTATACAACAAAAGAAAAATTTTGAAAATCGGTTCACAAACGGCGGAGTAATCGTTGAACATACACAAATAAAAATAAAAAAAAATATCCACAGCCGAACATATAACCTCCTCCTTTTTGGAAGTCGGTTAAAACAACAATGCTAGGAATAGCTAAAATTCAGCTCAACCTTTGTAGAGATCCGTAACAAAAGAAAAAAAACAAATGCATTCATGAAGAATGCATCAACTCGTTCTTTATTCAATTCAATTTTTTTCGTCAATAATACATACGTTAATTAATAAGTATCCATTTTACTGGGAATGATGTTAAATCAATCTTAGTGAGTAAAGTTTGCGCGGCTGTCAAATAAACCCTAGGCACCCTAAAATTTAGCTGAGTATACCTAGGTCCTGGATCCTGCGCGTGCGGCGTGATCGATGCGGCCACACCCCGTCCCAACCCTATGCTAATGTCCCTTTGTCTCCGACCACGTGGGCGTCCGGGACGACCGGAGTGGGACGAGTGACATCGGAGGACGGATCCCGAGACTTAACTAATGAGGACAATGTACCATACTACATTAAATACTACATCAACAAAGTTCCAACTCAGCCAGCTTTAACACTATCAGATCAAAACCAAAAAACATCCGACGAATAGGCTGCAGAACTATTTATTTACATGTGTACACACTTATACATTGGTACTTGGGTACATTGGTGTGTACGATACAACGATGCTGCTAAGCTAAGCGATTTGTGTAGTCCAGAAAAAACTTAGTGATAGTGATGAAGATAGTATATTATACAAAGTATGTATTATGTAATAAATAATATCTTTGGAAACACTTAAGGTTACAGGAAGAGTATAAGGTGAAGATATCCATGGGATGAAGCCTTTTTAAGCTGGCTTCCAATCTTACGGTAAATAAATAAATAAAAAATTTAAATCGAATCCTTTTTTTATCGCAAACAAATTTGTTTGCGACCTCGTGCAATTGCATCTTCTTGATTTATCGAATCAAAGTATTTAAATTTTGAACAATATTCGACGAATAATTAAGACGTCGTAATCTGTGAAATTATTTCCCTTCAGACGTAAGCCTGCGGACTCAACGGGATGAAACAGACATCGGAGACAATATCGGAGACGCTAACTGTATCCATTGTCGACGTAAATACGCCACATTTGCCGTAATTATACCCTGTCACCCCAAAAGCCGCGTATTAGCCCGCTCCGGACAAACGCGGGAACTAAACGGTTGTTTCAAACCCTCTAACATACAATGCTCATTCCCAGTCCTCCTGCTACCGAATGGCAGAACAAAAACAGCATTGGATGAATCCCAAAAATTGTCATCGTCAGATCATCATAGTAAAGAACAGTGGGGTGTCAGACCTATGATTAGAGAATTATTAACGGCGCACAACTTGCAAAAATTTAACCTTCTGTTATATTTAAACAGTACGTTGTGTTGGCTGTAAATCAAATAGCTGTGTCTTATGTTACGTCTAGAAATTCTGTTGAAATTACAGCCTGTACAGAGAATGTTACAACAGGTGAAAGCAGTGTAGTAAATTACAGTGGAAGAAAAGAATAATATGTGAGAGAAACATACTATAATATTATATTACACTAATTAATGTAATATTAACGCAACTTTCATTAGTTTGTATGAAAAATTGTCTTCTATACTACGTCAAGTAACGAATGAATCAGAGCTGTATTAATATTAGATGATGAGAACAGAATTGAAGTACTTCGACTTTGAAAGATCAAAATAATATACCAATTTACGAAATAGATCATAAGATCACTAACAGCAATACCTACTATAAATCAATTTTTATTTATTGGAATCGATTTAAAACAAAAAATGACCGTATTGGGACATCTAGATCCAAAGATAACACAAACAAATTACCTAACACCCCATATAAAATGGACTAGAATTTCAAAGAATTTTTTTAAAAGATCCAATTGAAATTTTACAAATTATTGTAACTTCCAAGAAGATCTATTGTTGAGTCAATAATCTGGTTCTGATTGATGAATTTACATTTTTTATTCCGTAATCGACGTTGGACGCTAACAATGGAGTTTTTTCGATTCGATCATTGATTATTTTATCGACAAAAACATCGAAACGCCCACCGTTAATTTCGACATTAGTAATATTTGACACGTGGTACAAAAGCGATTTCGTGGCTGAGTGACGCGGCGCGATTCTGTTTGTTTCTTTCTTTTCTGTTGGGCATTTAGGGCATGACTGGTGGTTTTCTGACGTGTCATTGCCTATATCCAGTCTGGCCAATAACCATTAGGTTAAGTGGTTGGCATATGGTCAGTTACTCTCCTTTGTCGGTGTTTTCTGGTGCAATTTTTGACGCTCTATCTGTTTTGACCAATCTAGTTACATCTTAATTGAAAACTTCCTAAGTCATCTTGTGGATGTTTTAACTAGCCGCATTAATATGGCACAAATTATGCAAATTTTCATTCGTATTACATCAAAGTATGATTAGCTGGCTTTCCCGTTCAATTGCATTTTTCTAGTCATCATCCTACAATTATCAAATTAGGATTTGAGTATAAACAAACTATGTTTGCTAAGTACGTAATTTAAATTAAAAATATTGGAAAATATAAATAGGAAATGGGTTACGTCAAATCCAGTTAAACCACGTTAACGGTTAAGAAGTAATCAAGTGTTTAAAGCAGGTTCGGATTGCAATTAACTAAACAACCGAGTTAACTCGTAATGTTAACCGAAACATTCAATAACATAACTTACAAACGAGTCTTCAACGTAAAGACACCTTTAATATTTACCCTGAGCTTTCGGTCGAACACACGCTGAGCTTTTAATTTGTTCCTTGGAGCTTTTTTAGCTTTTTCTTGTTTGTGGCGTGTGATCGATGGTCGAGCTTTTTTACATTGTTTAATTTTGTTAGACAACTGTTTCGCTACGTCATTAACTTTGAACCTGTTTAACAGAACGCTTACACTTTTAACCCTCGGATGATTTGATACTTTGGGATGCAAGCGCGTGCTATTAAATATTATATTATTCATATTATATTGAACTTATGCTAAGCGTTTGAGTGTTTGATGTCTGTTGTCACCTCATCATGTCACGCATAATCCGAGTTAGATGAAATTAGGGATGCACTATGCCGTATGGAGACACTATGAAATTCGAGAAATTGCATATTTTATATGAGGTAAAATTAAACTTCTCTTTAAAATAATTGCGTGAAATATGGTACGGGTGAAATGATTTTAAATTAAAAAGCAATTTACATATCTTTATATATAACCAGCTCAGATAAATCACACAGTGCTGATGATGACGATATCGTGGATGCTTGTATTAATTGAAATTTGAAAGACCTGTTCGTTTGCATAGCGTCGAGCACGCGATACCCGCTATCAGGTACCTCGGAGTAACACGGGGTACTGTCCGCACTCCATCATACAGCGCAGATGTAGGGATGGGAGGAGGTTATCGATGAAATGAAATTGGTCGATGAATATAATAAGAGTCGATAAACATGAGCTGATAGGATTGAACTTGGAGTCGTGGGTTATAAAATGGACAATTATCAAAGGCGTGTGGATTTTGATGATTGATACAAAAAATTTAATGTGTAGGTACGTAAGAAGTCTTTACGAAATATTAATATGAATACAGTGCAGAAAAATATCACGTTACTTAAAAAAAATTATGATGTTTTGACCAAATATTCTATTATTCAAATATGAATCAATTGTACAACTGAACATTGATCAATATATTTTGCAAAGAATTTGCATAACAACATAGCAATATAGGGTTTGTAACATACTTGTATTATTTGTTACAGAATAATATACAGAAACATACTTGTATTTTTTTTTTTACATCCGATATAAGTAAACAAACTTTTACATATAAAAAATGTCAATTTTTTCTCATCAATATTAATAGTATGCTGTCCACTAAACTGATGTGACAAGCTTACGACAATTACTATCTTACGTATATCATCGACATTCATCTTAGGACTTCGTTCGCACAGCCCTAGGACACCTACACGTCTAGTGTCGACACGGCGCAGCACTAGGGGGGCTCACGCGGCGCTCGCAGTCATTTACAATAACTGATTTATAGACCAACAGTAGCATTAAATTTGTAATCATATATTGATTTACAGCGTCGATAACACGATTCTGCGAACGAGCCCGCACCTTTATGTCAAACGTTTATGTCGCTGGTAAAAGGTTCGCGAAATGGGATTTTGAAATGTCGACGGATAATAGATGTCCATAAACGAGAGTATATCAATTTGTCTAAGCAATGCTAGATTTTCTAGGTGTGTAAAAAGATATATTAGAATCAAAACTGCCCTAAACAATAAAACACAACATAATAATATATATAAAATTCTCGTGTCACAATGTTAGTCAGCGAACTCCTCCGAAACAGCTTTACTGATTTTTACCAAATTTTATATGCATATTCAGTAGGTCTGAGAATCGGCTACTGGGTACTTTATATATTAATAAGTGCATTTGTTGAATAAATCCCACCAAAAACATACCTGTTAAAATGGGGCCAAGTTCCTATCGGCAAATTATTGGCCTAAAAAAGAGTTGAAATCCAATCCAATGCCAAGTTTAGATGCACTTCATCGATCGTAATCATCTTCATCAACAGTCTGATCCATAATACTTCTAAATATAAACTTGGCAGGTGCTACACGTAACTTGATTCATTGTATAATTGTATAACTTGATTAATTATATAATTATTAGATAATATTTATAATATAATTCAATTAACCTGCCAAGTTCAAATTTAAAAGTATTATGGATCAGGTCGTTGATGAAGATAATTACGATCGATGAAGTGCATCTAAACTTGGCATTGGATTGGATTTCAACTCTTTTTTAGGCCAATAATTTGCCGATAGGAACTTGGCCCCATTTGAACAGGTATGTTTTTGGTGGGATTTCAATACTTTTTGTCAAGAAATCATACATATTTATTTATTTAATAAGCTTTACAGTGTATATTATACACGACAATATTTTGTACCCCCCCCCCCCCCTCGTCCTCCCACCCTCCTCATCGTTTCTAATTGTATCACTGGAATTTTTATCTAAAGTTCGTAGATGAGCCGACTCACGCTTGACCGATTTCTTCAATTTCTTAATTTTTCGTTAATCTGCATATTATAGCACACGACCAGCTGTGTGCCAAATTTCTTAACGCTAGGACAGTTGGAAGTGGCCTCTAAGGTTCAGAAATGAACCCTCTCACGCTTGACCGATTTCTAAAATTTCTCAATTTTTGGTTATCTGCATAATTATAACACACGATCTGAGTGCCAAATTTCATTACGCTAGGACAATTGGAAGTGGCCTCTTAATTTCGTAGATGAACCGATTCAGGCTTGACCGATTTCTTAAATTTCTTAAATTTCTGAATTTTTTGGTAATCTACGTATAACACACGACCTGTGTGCCAAATTTCATAACTCTAGGACAATTGGAAGTGACCTAGAGGTTTTGATTACCGGTCAGTGAGTGAGTGAGTGCCAAAATTATCTATTTTTACGGCTTTTTTTTCAGGACCTACCGAACCTATATCCATGAAATTGGGTATACTACGTAAGTACTAGTATATAATTACGTAGGTATAATTTTGTCTCTGCACTCGCAATAGACACTGAGCTACAGGGGGGTCAAAAGTGCGTCGAAACGGTTCGTGTAAATAGTGCACGGCATGCGCGCGGCCTGCTGGAACTTGGCCGCGCACTCCGTGCGCTTTGATAACAGTAAATTATTACAACCTGAGACTGACGGCGACCATTGTTTGTGCGACGGGATAGCGACCGACGTTGCCATGGCGACATAAGTACTTATTTAGTCACTTCAATAAAATAATATGGGCGAAATATTTTATATTATGGCAAAGCAACGTTTGCCGGGACAGCTAGTAATAAATAGTTTCATTCGCAAGAGGTATTTGAGTCGCCTATCGTTATAGGCAGCTTCTATTACATAATATAGCTGTTACATGCACAAACCGAAGCTTCGTCGATAAGGCCTAAAAACATAATTTGGAGGTTAAAGCTGACAATTTCTTCTCTTATTGAAAAAATGTTACAAATAAAATTAGACACAAACAAAATAATTAAATTATACAAAGATAAATACATAGAGGCAAAACTCAACAATCACGGTGGAAACAATGACGCACGGAATTAGTGGAATGACGCGCGCTGTAATTCGATTTGGTCGACACTTCCTGTGCATTGTGACGTCCCGACCCTGCGCCCGCGCATGATCAGTGAGTAGATAGAGGTACAGAGAGTTTGATTCATGTAAATTGATGTGAAGAATTAAGTTACTTCAATAATGGAGCAAACACATTCAATTTCAACGCGAGCCAATTAAAAAGTGGTTTTGGCATCTCATCTACGAGCCGAATTAAAATTTTGCAATAGTACTTTTTGATTGATTTCTGCTCAAAATAGGAGGAAAAACGAAATTGTACGAGTTTAAGTATTCATCCTTATTTTGTTTTTGATACCTATTTATTCATGTACACGTGTATAACTGTTTTATTCAGTGACCTGTGTTTAAATATTTAAACACAGGTCACTGAATTTGAACATTTATATGCAGAGGAAGGTATATACCTTCCTCTGCACATAAATGTAATATAGTGACTGTTAGTGCCAGAAGGACTACTGTGTCTCTGTTCCATGTTCCCTGCCCTCTACTCTTTGGCCATGGATGTGGGTGTCAGGATGACGCGCGCGGACTATGATTTGCGCCTCGCTCCGCTTGCCGCCAACAAATGATTGATGCAGCCAATCTCCATCGAAATCTGCCCGTAACGACCCACGAAAACTCATTTCACGCACGCAATTGTCACTATTGTGCCACCATTGTGTGCTCACTGCCCCCTAATTCCAAATTATTTTAAAATGACGATCAAATTGGTACAATGGATCGTGTTAATCATGTGAATTTGTCGAGTCAACACCGTGAAACCCTTAGATTATACTCTCATTCTCTTAAGTCCAGTCAGGATATTTTCTTAGCTATTTTCAAAATATAACGTGCCTACTCTTTTGTAACTACGATAAATAAGAAAGTGATATTTTATCCATAACGCTAACCCAAAAGAAATGCCTAACTGTGAGCGTCCTCTTAGCAATGTAATGTTCTCTAGATACGAGGTATGTTCAGGTTGGGCGCTTTCTTTAAAGTGACACAAGACCGAAAAAAATACTAAAAACCTTTTGTTTAGCCTCACAGTCTTCTCGAGATAAGGTTCTGCGTACTAATGAAAGGACTGTCAGGCGTAAAGTCGTAACCTGTAATACTACATTACATATTCGCGGCCACGTGCCTCACAAAGACGTTATAAGACGGCACCTATACTTTTGGTCGTTTTACGCACTATAGTAAAGCTATAAAGCGAAAGCCGACTTTAATGTCACTTTAGTGCATTTTAATTGCTGTGAAGACATTTTAAATGACTCCAAAAATAATGGTCTATGCTCAGTTTTATCCTTGGTATTCTGTACAGAATTCTTTAGAATTTATTTTCATGATCAACTTTGAAATGAAACAATATTCACTTTTAAACAGCAATAACGTAAATTAAATTAAGATTTACTAGTAGGTACCTTGCGCTTAACTTTTACTAACAACAGAAATTGATAAGTTTTAAAGCTGGAAATTATCTACTAGTCACCTTTAGAACTGCTACCTACTTCTGTTTTGCATTGATTTACAGTAGTAACATAAAATGACAAAAACCTATTTAACCCATCAAGCCCCATAGGAGCACCGGTGATCGCGACAACAATAAAATAACAAAAGATTTCCAAGAATCTGCGATCGAAGCGATCGAAGATCGAAGTGCCCGAAAAAAATTTGATAGGAGTAGAAAGAAGGGTTGCTGAAATAAGTGATTTAACATTAAAATCGCATTATACTATAAGTTTAATAACTGTCCCGTGAATGACCCCAAACAAAAGGCGCTAAGTGGTAATTTTGGTAAGTGATAATTTCTGGTAAGTGGTAATTTCTCGGTTCCGTTAGGTCACAGTGGTGACCATCACCGTCATGGTCTACCGTCCTCGAATTGATCATAATTGCTCAAATAATTATCTTTTTGTGCGGCGCGAACAAAAAATTATGTCCTTAATTACTGTGTTTCAGGTTACCGTAAGGGAACCGTGACGGACGGAAAAATTGGTACAGAAAAGGTTTATGAACCTTTGATAAATAAAATTAAATGTGCTTTAAATAGAACTTTTTACATTTAAATATGCTTCTTAAAATAATATTATGTTTAATTCGGCAACTTCTTTTTTGTACTCAAATTTTTATAAACTATTCGGCAATCGCGTCTCAAATTTTCTGTTGTTCAGTTACGGATTTAAATATCGTTGGAGAGCACATATTTAATCTGATCTCAATTCGGTTTATCGTTATTTAAACCTCTGCATTCAGATACAGAAGTTGGATTAGAAGATTTAACGAGCCAATTCAGCACAAACGTTCCTCTGACGTGTGTCAATATCAAATCAATCAAGATAAGAGCTGTGATAACACCTCATAGGGAGAAGCCACATAGCTTGTGTGCGTTGCGGTGCGTCGCTCTAAGGTTCTATAATATTGGGACACGGTTTTTTGATTGAATGATAGACAGAAGGTAAGAATCTGGTATTGACATCATGTTGTATGTTGCATAGAATGTGCGAAATTCATATTGAAACGTCGCGATTCGCGAGTATTTTTAAATGAGCTATTGATATTTGGATCAGGCAGCACAGCGCTACAAATTTTGAGTCTTGTTCTTAAGTAAATAAAGTAAATAAAGTTCAGTTTCGAATTTACAGTAGCCTCATTCCGTTTCTATAACGCAACGCACCAGATTGTGGCCTTTCCTAACCTCTTAGCGATCAGATCTAGTGACGTCATAAACCTCTCACCCAACAAAGCACATCATAAAATCGAAGTCTTCGGGCCAATTACTGGATAGGGCCGCCGTTAAGGGATAAGAGGCGATACTATCTCGCACCCTGGGCACCCTGGGCCCTCCGAATTACTTTTTCATCAACACTTTGACTTTAGGTTATCTGAGCGGTCGCCCTGCTATATTTTATGGTGTGAGCGGAGCGGCCACCTAGAAGACTTACCCACGACGTAATGAAAACTCCAAACGAACGTACGATTTTAATGTACGTTGTTTTAAAGCATTGGTCATTTGGTTGTATGTTGTATTAATGCACATTGCACTATACGCAAAAGACACTCGTTTTGTACCATCGAAGAAATTGAATCATAGGCAGTTAACGGACCTACGTCATTTGGTCGGACTATATCAACTTAATGTAAGTCGTCGTTTGTCGGCTGGGTTTGACAAAACGCGACAAAAATACGTTGGTCTGCACTCTGCCAACTGACTATGAATCAACTTTTTCGAATAGTACATACCTGCATCCTGAGTCCAGCTGTCAGGTCGGCCTTAGTCCAATTTGAACAATTAGCTTCTTAACATATAGAAGCCTTAATTCTAAATCGATTTCTCACTTCTCAGCGACAAGACGTAATCCCCTATAGAGAAACGACCAAAAAGAAATGCCAGGTAATCTAGTCCAAATGACCGTACAATGAGCTATCAACAAGTGACCCGGAGGTCGCTAATATAGATTGATCCGGCATGTTATCACACTATTCCCGGTTATTCCCCGTTTTTCCCCGGGGTCTCCCCTAATGTCAACTTACAGAGAACAGGAAAAACAATGTGATCCGATTGGATTCGATAAGAAGTGATAGGTCAATTATATACTGACATACAAGGAGTTGCTCCAATCTCCTGTTGCTTTTGCTGAGTTCGTCAGTCTCAAAATTGCAGCAAAATGTGTAGCTTAGGAATTTGTACGTTTGTTGGAAGAAAAATTATGCGTCCTGTTCTAGGAACGAAAAAATATTATGTACCTTCAAATTAAATTTCGTTGATCTCCTCACTCCAATGCTAAACCAATTAAAATAAAATTCGGTATACGTATTATAGTTTTAGACCCGGCAAGTAATATAATAATATTATTGTTTTCGTAAAAATATACGGTTCCAACCTGATAAATGAATTTTCGCATAGACATCCAGCATCATCCAAGATAGCAAATCAAAAGAAAGTTTATGGTAAACATTCTCTTTTACATAGTAATATTTTATACGTACATAAACAGTTGGACTGTCATATTCTCCGCTAATGTCCCCACTTGAGGACAATGTAAGGGAAGGAAGGGCTGACCTCTGTCCTTCCTCCGCCCGCCCAGGACTGCCCAAGCCCTCCGTTGTAAATCTCCTAAATGACATAAGTTTTTTATTGCACCGGACGTCGGACAAGATAGTTGTGAGTTATTGTTTTATGGTACTGTTTAGTTTTTATGGCGGAACTAATGGTTTAGGTCTCTAGAATATGTAAAGTATTTATAGTTTTAAGCAGCCTGTTAGTATTCGTATTTAGGTAGGCTACACAAAATTTGCAATATTTGTGTGAATGGTATACTACCGGCCTACGTTTAATATCATGCAATAAAAACGTGAAAAAGCTCTATGTTGAGTTGTGTTTTCAGAATGCTTAATTGCAAGTCGAGAAAATCGGAAACAAACAATACTTTTAAGACTTTGATCTAATAACAATCTTGTGGCATTATATATATTATATATATATATATATATACTAACTGAAAATTGCCTACAGTACATAAAGGCGTGTTTCCACTACAAGTTGTTAAGTTTCGGGCGTCTCGTAAGGCGGCGCCCTAATCTAGTTTACGCGCTAAATTATTCTATTTGAACAACTTCGGATCAAACTAGACGTGTGTAGTCTTCAGTTATAGACGAAAGGTATACAAATATCATCATCGTCACAACATTTGCACAGCCTGAAAAATCTTGAATGGTATTTTTTTATTTATTTATTGAGGGACCAATTAACAGCTTATACAGAATATTTCTCAAACTAGTTACATACTAGCAAAAATGTACTTTGTATAGCCAACAACATAAGTCACTTATTTTTTGTGTTTAATAAACTCTATAATTCTTATATTATGCATCCAAAAGTATGTCTGTCTAGCGTCTTTGATGAAAAATCTCAGATTTTGATGACATTTTGTTGTGAATATGTCGTTTTCTGTGTAATAGGCGAGTTTAGATGAAACGATTTAAATTTTACGTATGGTAACTATAAACACTGAGCTTTGTTCACAACATAATTTTTAATAGAACTAGACAATCCATTATTGGAAAATCTACGGAATATACCCCTAACAAGACCACGTCTTTCTCTAAAATACCTGCATATAGCTTACAGACATAAATAATATGTTATCATAATATACATACTGTCAATCTACAAACATAATAGCTATGTACGTATAACACATAATCAATAGATAATGAGCGAAGTAAGTTGTAAGACGGGATCCCGTAAACCGGGATTTGCGTCGATCCATGGAACTTTACGAATTAAGGGCGTTCCTTACGGAGATATCGTAATTTACCGTATTTCAAGCCTTATAAACTCATAATTTGAAAGCTACAAAGTTATAATAAAAATACAGCAATAATCTTCAGTACATCAACATTCCTTTCTCCGTTTTAAATTTTCTATTTTTGTTTATTATACTCATGATATCAGCTTCCAAAGTAAAACCAATTTATTAAAATTCAAGCATACATTCAGCATCTCCTTAGGATTTACAATTTACTTTTATTTGAAACACACCCCAATAGATCGACAATATCATAAACTAGATATTCCCCGTTTTAATTTTTTTAGGACAATTTTGAACTAAGATAAGTAAAAAAAAATAGGTTTTTGGTGCGATCTCGGCAACGCGGCAAATGTATGACCAAGGTCGTTTGCTCGGGGGACGGCCTTAAATTAAGATTGTAATTTGCAAATCCGTTATTCAGGAGAAATTATCAGCGAATATAAAATTAATATGGGACATATCCCATCTTTAATTACGTTGGCTTTTCCCCGGACCGAAAGTATCCCCATGCCAAATTTCATCAAAATCGGTTAAGCAGTTTCCGCGTAAAGAGGTAACACACACACTCACTTTTTGATTTCCGGTTCCGGTTTCGGCCGATTTCGGCCGATTTCGGCCGGTTCTTCTCGCCGAGCTAGTTCCCGAACCGGTGCAGTGTTAGACACCATGTAGACATTCTGAAAATATTTATTTTAAATTTATTCAGAAATAAAACAATTTTGATATTTATTTTAAGTAGAAGTAACAAAGTACTTACTAATAAATTTTCAAACATTAATTAAAGTACAACATTATACTAAATTTGTAGATAGGTAATGTCTATTATTCGACAAATTCTCATCATGACTGTATTTATCTGTATTTTAGCACGATATCTATCTTTACTGTCAAAACTATCGAATTCGATAATAATTTCTCTTAGTACCCTGGCCCTGGTCCACGTAGTGTTGTGGCGCGCGCGTCGCGGTATCGACAATTTGCATTGTCTGTAGCACGCCCAGACGCGTCGATAAAAAGATTACACGTTTGCGTATACGAATCGTGCGTGATGGGAATAATAATGCGCTCTCCCCTTTGGTGGTGGCATTAATAGATTTTAATCACCGTGGCCAGTTAGCTTTGACACTGTGCTACTGGGTACGCGATCTAATCGGGAAGTGTTATTCGTAGAAGGCAGGACTGACATGTTTTCAGAAAGAACGGTAAAAGATTTAATCAGTAAATAACTGCTGGTTTATTTTCATTCACACTTAATATGTTTTAAAATTTTCACTATAAGAATTTTATATACAGTAAAAATAATAATAAGTTCGTAATTATTTATCATCAAGGCTTATCTTGTCTTCATTCAAATTATTTTAACCTCTTTTATTTTTAATACAAAATTAAAAAAACGTTATCACAAGCATTTTACTGTAAACTGCGTTCGTGAAAACACTATTTCGTATAATCTGAGACACGCCGTAAAGCTTTTGAGTGCGGATTTAAATATTTTTATCTATTTGAAATATTAATGGCGTTTTAAGCATTAAGAGCATTATGGACACCCTTGTTTTTGTTCGGCGAATTTGCATGCACGGGGGCCAGTGGGAAAATTGGGTGTTTGCGTTCGGACGGATCAAAGAGATGCATTATAGCAATGTATTCACTAACACGTAAATAAATAAAGATAAACATTGTTTTAAGCCGGGGCGTCGCAAACATCGCGGTGAACTGTCGATATACGCACAACACTATTTGTAATGAAATGTCTGATTGTTTTGTAATGAAACTTTTATATTAATACTAATATTGGAAATGCGAAAGTGTGTCTGTCTGTCCGTCCGTCTGTCTGACTGACGCCCGAACCGCTGAACCGATTTTGATGAAATTTTGTATGGAGATACTTTGAGTCCCGGGAAAGGTTATAGGATACTATTTATTCCGGAAAATATATGATTCCCGCGCGATAAACGAATTTTGGCGCAACGAAGTAGCGGGCGTCATCTAGTTTAGCAATATAACATTTTATTTTGGTCGTGGTACTAATGCTGTCTTTTATAATTAATGTGCTAACAGAATATAATGATTAAAAATGATGAAAGCATTGCTTCTATTAAGAAAATAGAACGAGGTTTTATGTTCTTTGGCGTCATTAAATCAGTGACAACTTTGTAGCGGATCCGTAGTCTGTAATATAAAAGCCGTAATAACTTCTTCATCAGTTACTTAGTTAACAAAGTCACTAATAACGAGTTGTAAGTGATATTTCCCAGCTGTTCTATATTGTTTATCACTTTCGACTACTGTATAAAATTATCTTCTTACACTTAGGTTGAACATGAAAATAGCCAGGTATTAGTTTTCATTGAAACTCATTTGATACAAATGTCGACAAAGCTCAATTTGGGCAGCTAGCAATTTAAGACCTTACCATAGAATCGTTCCACGGTAAGCTAAGCATGCTGGTAGAACTTCTCAACGTTTTAAGCTAATTCATAGCTTTAATCGCAGGCTTTGAGCGTGGCGACCAAATCAAGAAATTCCGTAACGGAAAAAACCTAACTACCCCCACTTCGTCCGGTACCTACACAGTGTCGGTCGGTGCGGCGTTGCCGGGCATCGTCTATTACTTAGACAATATGTATATTGAATTATTTAATTGCATAAGTTAATAAAACTGATAGTAGCTGGAACGAACTGTCACAAGCAGTTTTTCCGGACCTATACGACCTGCAAACCTTCAAGAAGAGAGCGTATTCCCTCTTAAAAGGCCGGCAACGCACCTGCAGCTCTTCTGATGTTGCGAGTGTCCATGGGCGACGGTAGTTGCTTTCCATCAGGTGACCCGTTTGCTCGTTTGCCCCCTTATTTTATTTTAAAAAAATATAACCGCGGCAGTCCCCGAGTGCCACACGTACTTTTTTTCCTTTCGGAAAATCTTCTTTCATAATCTTCCTTCATCTTCTTTCATCTCATCTTTTTCTCAAAATGTTCTAAGTCTGGTACGCGACAATTAAACACGAATTACGTGGCGTTGCGGCCACTATCGATTTTTCCGTCCCCAAGTTTGTTGACAAAGGCAGGTTCTTAGCGAAATGAGATGCACCCCAAAGAATATTACGGCCGTCCGGACTCAGGACGCACCTCATACTCTTATTGATCTTTTAACGGAGATGTCTAACTTTGTATCTGGTGGAACGCAACTTGTCTATTCATTTCTCCTGCGTTTTTAACGTTTTATGGGAGTTTTTTAGACTTTCGTAAATTGAATGTGAGTTTGATTTACAGTTCGTACTTTTCATCCATAATATTTTATTTGTAGAAGACTAAAAATAGTAAACTAGTAGCATGTAAAGTGAGTCATATTATGTACTTACAAATAAAGATATTCAAGAAGCGATATAACTATTCAAGGTCCGATGTATTTGTCCGCCATGTAACTTTTCCAATACGCCAGACACAGACAAGCAAAACTTGTATAATTATTCGCTGTTAAAATAATTTTGTAAGTAAATAAATTAATATTAATGATGAGGTAAAGTAAATCGTTGACCTAATCAATCTTAATGGTCCGTGCGGAGTCGCGGACACGCGCATAAAAACAAAACTCATCTGTTTACAAAACTTTTTGCGGAGAATGTAGACCGAATTTAAATCGAACTCGCTCAGTTTATTACTCAAATATGTAAATGTGCGACGTCACTACCCTTATAAAGACCCTGCTTGAATTGAAAATTTACAACGAGCGAGCGGGCTCGTGTTCAGTGCGGCTACGTCTTTCAGCTAACTCGCTGCCTCTAGCGTGTTGCGAGTAAAAAAAGATAAAGTGACGCGCCGATCGATACGCAAACGTCATAAATGTCAAAGTGACAGCTGACGTCACGTGTGAAGGAGACGGGTGGCGAGAAAGAGAGAGAAGATAGGCAAGGAGGTAAATATTATTTGATTTCATCTAATGTTGTGTACGGTAGAGGTAATTTTATGTTTAGTAGTTTTCCATGCTTCTTTTATTACGTCGTCCGGTCGGTTAAACGGGTGCTACTTGTTATCTATTATTTCGCGTCAACGTATACGACTCTACATCATAACAATACAGTAAAATCATCATGATTATTAAAAGCTCAGACTACTACACATTAATTGTTTTCTTCGATCTGACTGTATTGCGCAGTGATAAGGATATTTACGAGATAAAGTACAATAATTTGGGTACCATGATTCTATTTCAGGTGAATATTTTTAGTGCTAAGGTTAGCACTAAAAATATTGAAAACTTGCCAGCTTACAGTTACCCAACAACAAGGCCTGCCATGTTTTTAATTAATTGTACCGTACATACTTTTGTATATCATATTGGATGTGGAATTTTAATAAAGGAGCTATGTTTGGAGAGGCGTTTTATAACCTCATCACCGAGGGTATGCGGAGTCGGGACGTGACGACGCGGCTTGGGAAATGTAGCCCAACTCCGCGATTCATAAACCGACTTCCAAAAAATGGAGGTTTTGTGTTCGGCTGTAGAAGTTTTTTGATCTAAAAGTTAATAAAATATTGAAGATAGAGTAGAGTAAAATATTGTGCCATTGTATCTTTTTATATAGCGTGATGTTACACAAATAAATTGGTTGCATTGTAGCCGTGTAGATTTGCTTACATTGATGATAATCATAGTCTTACTGGACTAAGGGTCGGTTCACACTGAGAGGAAACGCGACACGATGTTGTCTAAGATACATAATTAAAATTAAACGTTATTTACTACACAGGAAGATAGGTGATTGACTTAAAGCTAGAGGTCGAATTTCGAGCTCTTTGCGTTATAAGGTATCTAGTCTCGACCTGACCTTAAGTAACCAAATTCTCTCAAGTTCGTAACCAGAAATGGGACCCAATCGATGGCCATCGAGCAGTCTTAACTCCGAACCCTTATAGGGCCGCAGGGCAGCGATTATCATAACAAGGCACCCATTACGCACCTATGGCATAGGCGGCACGCAAACTCATTTTGCACACCCCTAGCGCCGCGTCGCTTGCAGCGCGCCGTGATAGAGTCACATTTCGCGCGCCACCTCCCATACAACGCGCGCTAGGGTTGTCATCACTTTTGTTACTCTGAAAACTAGAATTTGACAGGCGAACGCTTCGTTTGTCAATTGGCATCGATTGTTAACGCTGAGCTGGCAGCCCCGGGCTAGCTCGACCCCGGTAGGTATTTTTCGTTGCTAACTAGATAACAAGTGGTTTAAAATTGGAATTTACATAATATGAGGGTAGTTGCAAGGGGGAGTTAGTTGGCCTTATGTAATTAGGCTCTATGTACTTGTTGTTTTAAAAAAATACTGTATACAATATGGACGTGATGGGCTAATGACCGTATATTTCGATTTTTATCATTGAGGTGAGGTTTTGGGAGAACTTAAACTGTAGATTCTGAAATCTACACTTGATAAGTTACCAATAAACGAGGGTGCTAGTTTCTTTGTCATATTTTTAACTTAAAAAATGCTTAAGTATGGCAATAATTTTCTAATAAAAAATTTAGTTGAACTGCTTAAATTTTCCACTCTTTTAGTTAAGCTATACGCAATTAACTCTTTGCTTCAGGACATCGGCTGAAAAAAAAGTTATTTTAAAAATAGAACATCCGTAAATACGAGCTTTCCAAATTCAAATACAAACACAAACATTGATGTAAAAATACCTCAACATCTATTAATGTTCACAGATTTTTTCATGCGTACATTTTTGTACATACATTTTTCAGTTAACTGAACAGACATTCTAACTGTATCGGCAGTTTTAAACAAGCTGTATGCAAATTTAATAAGGGTCTGCTCACACTGGACAATGTCATTATCATCATCTTCACCATCGTCATCACTAAACATTGCTATATTAATATACAAGAAGTAACAAAACTAAGTGATAATACTTTCGGGTGTGTATGAGTACCCTGTATAGAGTTCACTGTGAAAGTAGCCGCGCTGAAGGAGATATTTTTTTTTCAACTTTTGTATGGTCAAACTCATGTCGCTAGGGCGCTTGCCCATACAAATCACAAAAAAATTTTTGCTCTTTCAGCGCTGCTACTTTTACAGTGAACTCTACATAATAAGGAACACATACACACCGTAAAATATGACAAAACAACGTTTTCCGCATAAAGTAGTATCCATACTCATAATATAATAAATGCGAAAGTGTGTCTGTCTGTCTGTTACCTCTTCACGAACAAAACCGCTAGACCGATTTTGATGAAACTTGGTATGGAGAATGGAGATACTTTGGGTCCTAGGAAAGGACGTAGGATACTTTTATCCTGGAAAAATGTAAGGTTCCCGCGCGATAAACAAAATTTTCATCTAGTTTTATATAATTTCTTAAGTCGACTTATGTTTTTGGACATAAAGTCCACGCTTGTGTTAAACGATGCCCTTCTTAACAAACTTTAAGTACAATTTAGGCTTTAACGCTCGATGTGTCCCGACCCTAATGGCCGGCGGGCTGCACGTGTGTTACGTTATCAATATCCCATGATAAAACAAACCGCGTTTGTTTGTCTGTCGGTTTGTTACACCAACTCCCGGTTCACTGCCACCGATCCAAGGTACAAGACGGACTTGAAAAAATATTGTGTTGTGTTGTTTTTGATCGTGAATTAATTTGTTGGGGCCAGGGGAAGGTATGTACTAACTAGAAATGTATAGGCTGGTAAAGTTTTTGCAAATCAGTTCAGCGGAATAACAATAAATAATAATATTCAATGAAGAACGAATCTAATTCAAAACTTTCAAGTATAGTTGATAAACATTCATCTACCGTACCAATCAGCCGCTCTAAATTCACGTTTAAGCCTTGGATGACACCGGGCCTTATCAGATGCTCAAAGCATAGAGATTCTTTGCATGCCAAAGTGCGTGCTAATCCAAATGACATTACGACTAAATTAATTTACACACGATACAGAAACTTTTATTACAATTTAATACGGAAAGTTAAACAAAAACACGAAGAGCTAGAGTTAGACAAAAATAAAAAATGAAACAGAGAAAGCTTTGGGATACAATTAAAAACATTACTTACACAAATACAATCAATAGACATCCAGTAGAACTTACCTTAACTAAACCTAACTTAATGGAATCTCTTGATCACTGCAACACCTTTTTTTCTAATGTTGGACAAAATTTCGCAAATAAAATACTAACCGTTAATAAGGGAAATAAAGAGTCACTGGCATCCAAAGTTAAAATAACCAACTCACCTACACAGTCCCTCTTCTTCCAACCAACAGATGAAAGTGAAGTGGATTCAATTATTAAGAACCTAAAAATAGACAGTGCCCCAGGCTTAGACGGTATTACTAACAAAATACTAAAAGCCATTAAAAGCCATATCATTCATATTCATATTTCTTTATTTGCTTCAAAAGTGGTACATTTTGGTGTTACAGTTAATAGTATTTCTTAGATCACACTTTTCACTAATAATATAGCATGCAAATTCTTAGGTACTTATTCTAATACATAAATTTTTATTTAATTACCTTTTATATTATAATTTATAAATAATTCGATATAATAAACAATTCAATAGACTACAACATTCAAAATAATATACCCTTCTTACAATATGTCCTAATCTTACGAGTTACCTAATATTACATTTCAATTGATTTCAAAACAATAGTTTAATGTCAATAGTATAATTATAATTACAGATATTGTCATAGTAATTTAATGTCAACAGTATAATAGGAAAATGTTATTTATCATTTAGGAACTCTTTAACGGAATAATAATTTTTTAGCTTTTGCCATTTAGTCATTTCTTTCTTAAATTTATTAAAAGGTAGGGATTTTATGGCTGTTGGGGTAGCATTATACGCCTTTATACACATGGCATAATATTCAGTTTAATAATATTAAGTATGCCGAAAGTACAGTTGGTAAGGTTGATATTTGTCTCAGTCTATGTAGGACATATACGTAACTATTTAATTTCTTACATACATACTCTATGTGAGCCTTCCAGTTAAGATTTTCGTCAATATAAATACCTAAGAACTTAGTGCTGTGCACCTTTTGAATGCATTCATCTTTGTAATTAATATTCAGATCACTTAGTTTAGTACCATAGTTATAAAATTGTATATAATTTGTCTTAGTCAAGTTTATATTTAAGTTATTTTTATCTAGCTATTCTACTACTTTATTAATTGTATTATTAGTTTCAATGTCAATATTTTCCTTACTATTTATTATTATCGATATGTCATCTACAAATAGAATATTTTCATAATTTGTAATGTCTGGTATATCATTTATATATAATAAAAATAATAGTGGACTAAGTACACTGCCTTGTGGAACTCCTGTATCGTTGATTTTATATTGTGATTTATATGATTTTAATATATTTTCCTCATTTATAGAATTTATTTCCACATACTGTCTTCTATTAAAGAGGTAGGATTTTATCCAGTTTAGAGCTGGGCCTCGTATACCTAAATCTTTTAATTTATTTATTAGGATAATGTGAGATACAAAATCGAATGCCCTGCTCATATCAAAGAAGATACCTATGACCGATTTATTTTTATTTAGTTCAGAAACTACGGTATGCACTAAAGTTGACGCTGCTAATACCGTTCCCTTGTCATTCTGAAATCCAAACTGGTTGTGTTTAATTATATTCATCTTTTTTATGAAAGTCAAAAAATTTTGCAAATATTGGTATAAGAGTTATTGGACGATAATTCTCAACTTTTGATTTATCTCCTTTTTTGTGCAACGGTTTTACAATAGATGTTTTTAATAATTCTGGAAAACTGCCAGTTTCAAATGATAAGTGGATAAGATGTAAAATAATTGGGGCTAACTCTTTTTTGCAATACTTAATGATTTTCGTGGATACACCATCATAACCTTCAGCATTAGTACTCGTATTTTTTAATGGACGAATTACACTATCAATTTCAGTTAAACTACATGGGAATAAAAAAATTGAGCTGAAGATACGTTCACTATTTGTGTTTGTTAATGTCACGTTATTATTATTATTATTAGTTAGATTAGTCAGATAGTTATTAAATTCGTGAGCTATGTCAGTTGGATTAGTCATTATAGTACCATTTAATTCATTTTTTATGTCCTTTATGATATCATAATTATTTTTGTCATTTTTTTCATTATTTATTAATTTCCAAGAGGCTTTACATTTATTTTTAGCAGTACGTAGATAGTTGTCATTAAATATTCTTTGTGAGACATACATGCATTTGCGTAATATTTTAGAATATTTTATGTATTTATTTTTATTGTTATTAGTTTTGTGTTTATAAAACATGTAGCGAAGTGATCTTTTAATTCTACGGCTCGTTTTTATTCCTTTCGTTATCCATTTCAATTTTTTATATTTATTCGTCATTTTGATTCTTTTTAACGGAAAACACAATTTGTAAAAAAGTAAAAAATCACCGTAAAAGGCATCCATCGCATTATTTATGTCAGTTTTAGCAAAAACATCGCTAAACGATAGCTGACTGACATAATAACGGAACTTCTCTATGTTTTCTTGACTGTAGTCATTTTTATAGATAAAGTATGTTGGAGTGTAAGGCACATTCTTTACAGGTATGTGTAACATTTGAGCTGTATTATGATCGGAAAGAGCTAGTTCTAACAATAAACTTGAAGCGTCATTGACGTTGCTTATTATGTGATCAATGCACGATTGATGCCTCGTTGGCTTACTCGTATTAATGTGAAGCGAGAGGTTGTAGTTTAGTAAAAGAGATTTCAAATCGCATGTAGCTCTACTTTGTTTTAATGTGTCAATATTTAAGTCTCCAGCTAATACTATTCTTTTTTTTTTGTACATTTTAGCAGTTCAAATAACATAGAATCTAATTTGCGTAGGAATAAGTTCACATCAGAGTTAGGAGTTCTGTATAAACAAATGACAATTATACCACATGGAATAAGCTCAATCCCGCAGCATTCAAAATGTTTGTCCTCAGCATACTTGTTTTTAATAAAAGGTAAGTCTTTGTATGTCATGCCATTTTTTACCACTTTCCACATTATCCTGCTCGCTTTCATTTGCAACCTCAGTTTGACAGAGGGTTTTTTTCCTTCAATGTGGAAAACAGCAGCTGTTACGCCTGTTTACAAAAATGGTAGTAGATCAGATCCTAGTAATTATAGACCGATTTCTCTGCTGTGCTCATTCTCAAAAATTTTTGAAAAAATTGCCCACAAACGTCTTATTAGCTTCATAGACCAAAATAATTTACTATCCGACAAACAATTCGGTTTCCGCGCTAATAAATCTACAGAAGACGCAATAAGGTTATTGACAGATACTATTTCAGGACATCTTGACGAGAAACGGACATGTATTGGCGCATTTTTAGACCTTGCTAAGGCGTTCGACACAATCAATAACAATAATAACAATAATAATATTTATTTCATTTACAAAAGTTACAGCTAAAGTACAATGATGGAAGCTACCTAGTAGGCTTAGCCTGTATCAGGCAACATCCCTCTTCCACATCTACAAGGGAAATAAAGAAAAATTTTAAGTAGAGTGAAGCAAACTAATCTTAAATACTACAAAAGCTCTTAATCTAATGCAAACTTACTATATTATAATAAGAAAAAGCTAAGACAAGGAAAAAATATAATAATAATGTTACGGTATACATATTTAGCAAAACAATAATAAGTACATAATATTATTATTATCTACTAATTTATGTGTGTGTGTGAGTGTGTATTGTGTGTGTGTGTGTGTGTGTGTGTGTGTATGTGTGTGTGTGTGTGTGTGTGTGCACGTTTGTGTGTAAACAATATTGAACTATACTTTAATCGGCTCTATCAGTTTCTCTACTTCATTGTAGCTTAAAGAAATAAGATATTCTTTGACTATTAACTTTACCTGACTGTTCGTCTTATTTTTAATATTTATAATATTGATTAATTTATAATATATTAAAGTGGAGCTAAAATCATATTGTCTTGTTTCAAAATCTGTTTTTACTTTAGGTACTTCAATTTTCATTTTATTTCTCTTTTTTATTATTATATTATTGGTACTAGTTTTATGCTTTCTTAGAGTCGTGAGTAAAATATACAATTTTCGTACTGATAATACTTTACTAATTCGATATATCTCTTCTGTTGGTGTCCTCCTATTTTTAAAATGTATTATTTTTAATAGAGAGCGTTGTGCCCTTTCTAAATCTAACATTTTCGTTTTATGAACCCCTCCCCACACAGGAATACATATCGATTCTGCCAATGCTCTGTAAATTTCATTAAGAAAAATTCGCTGAGGATAACTACTTGATTGTGGACTGGGCATAACTTGTCTTAGAGTTTTAAAAATCCAGTTTAACTTCCGTATCCTACTGGCTACCTGCTCAAGGTGCGGTTGCCAGGAGAGTCTTTGGTCAATTATGACTCCTAGATATTTAATATTATCTACCTTCTCGATAGCTGGACACTTGCAAGCTGCAGGACTGGATGATATGAATATATCATCCAGTTGGCATGTATGAATCCTTACATCAAAGATAGGATCAGGTTGACTACGGTTTTGAATGCTGAAGCATATGTATTTAGTTTTTTTGGTGCTTAATATTAAAGGATTATTTATCAGCCAGTTTGAAATTTGGTGCATACCATGCTCGACACCCTTCTTTAGTAAGAACCAGTTCTTCTCTCTAAATAAAATAGCAGTATCGTCAGCATATGATAGTATATGAGCATTATTGATTTTTAATTCACACAGGTCATTAACGTAAATAAGAAATAGAGTAAGGTCCTAAGACACTACCCGAAACGGTACACCGAAAGTTACAGTAGTGTCATCGCTGATATTATTATGAACTTTTACTTTCTGCGTTCTACCAGTCAGATAGCTAATAAATAGAGAGAGTGAAACGCCTCTTATGCTAGCTTTCTCTAATTTTTGTATCATAATTGGTACGGATACGGTATCAAAAGCTTTTTTCAAATCCAAAAAAACTGCAGCTCATTTTTGTCCCTTATCAACGTGTTTAGTCACTGATTGACTCAAGGTCATAACTACATCTTCGGTAGATTTTCCGCGCCTGAAGCCAAATTGATTGTTAGATATTAAATTATATTTATTCAAGTAGTTAAGAAGTCTGACATTGAGAAGTCGTTCCAGAATCTTAGAAATAGCCGGTAGAACAGATATGGGACGATAGCTGCCAACATCATTTTTATCACCACTTTAAAAAATTGGAGTAATTATTGATTGTTTTAAAAGATCTGGAAATACACCTGTTTGGAAAGAAAGAGAAGCAATGCGTGTAATTATTGGATATATATATATATATATATATATATATATATATATATATATATATATATATATATATATATATATATATATATGTATATATAGATACTCAATATCAATCTAAGAATAAAACTACTAAGAAATCAATTAGATCTCATATACATCGTAGCGAAATATATTTACTTTTTTTATGTATAGTCAGTCATCTTTTTCTTAGCGTTCGACTTCTTAAACATTACTAAATCAACTCATGGCGGATAAATTAAAAAACTTAAGCGATATAGATACATGGATATCGCACAAGCGATAGAATGCAACTGCGACGAACTTTCTCATTACCTGACAGTCGGTAAAAATGATCTGATTATAATATTTCAGAACATAAGATCTATTTACCGCAATCTTGACGATTTTCTTATTACAATATCGGCACTATCTTTTCTTCCAGACATTATGGTTTTCACTGAATGTAGATTAAGGCCCAATAAACCATTACCTCAAGTTAATAACTATACCTCTTTTTTTAACCAACTGCTTCCTGAATCAAAATGAAAGAGTAGTGGTCTATGTCAAAAACACTTTGTCCGTCATGGTTAAAGAAATCAAATTGATACAGGCATCATGTTTACAAATTTATGTGTCAAGCAATGTTATAATTTGCATCTATCGCTCTCCATCTTTTAACAAATCAAATAACTTCGTTGACTCACTTTGCACCCATTTAGATACGATAAATTCTAATAAAAATATCATTATTACGGGGGACATTAACATAAATATTGCATCAAAACTAACTGAGTCAAACTTGGACTATAGTAATAAAACTTACTATTTTGATCAGATGGCATACTTGCTGGTCATACCTTACCAACGAGGGAGAAAAACAGTCTAGACCATGTAATGTTGAAAATCAATAAAACAAAATTATTACCTACCATCGCTATTCTTCAGACTACAGTAACTGATAATTTTGCCACACTTCTTAATTTGTCAAAATGCAAAACTACGCCCAATGTGAATAGAATTATATTATCTAAAGTGAACTTAGACAAGGCATTACATGATTTGCGTCAAAAAAACCTATCTGAGCTGCTAACCTATGACGATCCTAATTCTCTTACTCATAAATTCATAGGCATACTAACTGAAACTCTGAAAGCAAACACTGTAACTTCTAAAATCTCAAATTATCCGTAAGCCATGGGTGACTCCCGGTGTCTTGCGTTGCATAAAAAATAGGAATAAATTATACCTAAAACTAAAAAAAGACTCTCACAATGAAATATTAAAAATTACATACGTCAGATACAGAAACCACTGTAATAACTTATTAATTCATGAAGCCCCAAGCGGCCACATCCGGCCGCGATAACAATGAAAAAGCTATTGTGTCTCGTTTTGCCACGACTGATGGGTTAAAATCACTAAAACAACAATATGAAAAAGAACTTATAGCTAAATTTCTTAATAATAATAAAACTCTGTGGACTAATATTAAAAAACTGTCATATAATAACAAATTCAGTGATGACAATAATAATGAACTGATTAATTTAAAATCAAATCCAATCGAATCTATAAACTATATTAATAATTATTTCTCAAATATCGGCAAAGAACATGCACAAAATATTCAATGCAACTATCCAATGAACACTAGATCTGCTATAAAAATGTTTCTTCGGCAATCAACTCCTTTGTATTACTAGAGCCTGATATTGATGAAATCAAAAGCACTATAATGAATCTTAAATCGAACAGTGCACCTGGCTGGGATAACATACCCAATGAGTTTCTTATATATATATATATATATATATATATATATATATATATATATATATATATATATATATATATATATATATATATATATATATATATATATAGTGATATTGAGTTCGTGTGTATAAAAAATGTAAATAAAGTAGATATATAATAAGTTTTGTAAATGACTAGGTAGAGTATAAGTATTTTGTTATGTTTAATTGTGTGTTAATTTTTAACTAGTGTAGATATTAAGTTAAAATGTACATAGGTTATAAAATAAGAAATTGAAGATTTTTGATATAAAGTAAAAGAAATGTAATTACTTGATTTGGTAACGGAATTCACAACTAGTCATTTTCCTTGACTGTCCTTGTTTGGGCCTGTCAGTAGTTGGTGTACTTGATTTTCATTGTGAATTTGTATTACGTTACTTTGCTCATTCTCTCTGACGTAAATTTTTCCATAAGCTGTCCAACAGAACTTATAATGTCTTGTTTTGACTAGATCACGGGCTAGAAAATACAACCGTGCGCCTTTTGGAGTAAGATGTTCACTCAGGTATATAGGAGTTTCCTGCTGCGTCTTGAGTCCTACATGTTTAGTGCTTAATTTTGCTCTATTAAAATTCTAATACGTAAGTTAGAGTTATTAGGTATAAGAAGAAACGCCTTAGCATGGTTCCATAGCTATTAAACTAATCGATCACAATGTGTGAAAATCAACCAACAGAAAAGTAATTTACAGAATATCAACTTTGGCATACCGCAAGGTAGTGTCTTGGGCCCAACACTTTTTATTTTATAGGTTGAAATTTTAAATGAAAGACCATCATTTCTTAAGTTAGAAACATGAAAGTTTATTTTTGGACTGCTGATTAAAAATGAATGGATAGGTATTTAAGCGTTTTTGGAAATTCTACCCCCAAGGGGGTGAAATTGGGGTTGAAAGTATGAATAAGAGTCCGTCATTTCTTGAGTTAGAAACATGAAACTTTATTTTTGGGTTACTGATTAAAAATGAATGGATACGTATTTCAGCGTTTTTGGAAATTCTACCCCCAAGGGGGTGAAATAGGGGTTGAAAGTTTCAATGAAAGTCCGTTATTTCTTGAGTTCGAAACATGAAATTTAATATTTGGGCTACTGATTAAAAATGATTCGACACGTATTTAAGCATTTTTGGAAATTCTACCCCCAAGGGGGTGAAATAGGGGTTGAAAGTTTAAATGAAAGTCCATCATTTCTTAAGTTAGAAACATGAAAGTTTATTTTTGGACTGCTGATTAAATATGAATGAATAGGTATTTAAGCGTTTTTGGAAATTCTACCCCCAAGGGGGTGAAATTGGGGTTGAAAGTTTGAATGAGAGTCCATCATTTCTTGAGTTAGAAACATGAACGTTTATTGACGTTTGCGTTTGACGTTTGCTTAAATAGGGTCCCGTTTTTACTGTTTGTATAAGGAACCACAAAAAGGGGAAAACTATCCACCTTTGTTATTATACTATGTTAACGCGTACGAAGTCGCGGGCAACAGCTAGTATTATTATAAAACAAAGTCGATTTTTTTTCCCTCATGTCACTTTGTTCCCTTTAATCTTTAAAACTACGCAACGGATTTTGATGATTATTTCAGTGTTAGATAGCCCATTTATCGAGGAAGGCTCTAGGCTACATTTTATCACGCTAAGACTAATAGGAGCGAAGAAATAGGGGAAAATGTGGAAAAACGGGGAAAATTATTTGAAAGGGCTAACTTGAACCGATTGTCCGATTTGAAAAATTATTTCAGTGTTAGATAAAAGCTAGTTTATTGAGGAAGGTTTTAGGCTATATTTTATCACGCTAAGACTAATAGGAGAATGTGGAAAAAACGGGGGAAATTATTTGAAAGGGCTTATCTCGGGAACTACTGGAGCAATTTTTATGTTATTTGGCACACATAAGAAGTAGACCACGTGAATGCTATCGATTTTAATCATTTTTTCAGTTTTATACCCGTGTGACGTCAGGGCGGGTCGCTAGTATAATATAAAAAGGAAAAAATAAAGAGTTTCTAGCAGAGCGTGGTTTCGATCCACGGACCTCTGGGTTATGGGCCCAGCACGCTTCCACTGCGCCACTCTGCTCTGTGGCGGGGTGACGAAATTAGGCTACAAAATTAGCTCGCATAATTCGGATTACGTCACACATCTAATTAACGTCACGTCATCAAGGAAAATCAGTCAAGATGACAAATCATCATTATCAGCCAATTGCCTTCTACTGATGAATGGTCAGGTGAAAAAATATTTTATTTATGCAGCTGCTAGCCTTATTTTACTTAGACCAGCAGGTTCAGACCTTATAAGGGCACAAACATACATACATTGACTTGCCAAAATTATCTTTTTTTCCCAAGAGCCTCACAAACTGGATGAACTGATCCGACATTCTCGCGACATGGACACTTCAAAATGTAACCCATTTATATAAACTCAATAGTAAGTGAAAAACACTTGACAAAATATCCTGTAGAGTTTAAAACTTATACACAATATCAGTAGCCCGAAGCGGTGCTTGGGGATTGTTTTCTATAACCTTTTAATAGCTAATGCAAGGGCTTGAAAGGACCAGTGAGCAAAATGCCCGCGGCAAACCACTTCAATAATTTTGCGTTAAAAAATCAATACGTCAATGTCATTGTTCGTCGCGAGTACCAGGCGCGCATGAGGTTGAGAGAGGTTTTAAGATCGAGTCTTGTAAGGACTGGTACATTGTACTGGTATTGAGCAACGTAACTTTTTTTTATCTATTGTGACTCCTTCGCATTAGAGTACCGTCCCCAACCCAATGCTGCTCATAAATTTGAACGATGTGGTTGGGGTTGGTGCCACGAATTTCCTCGGTGGATGAGTATTCGTAGCAACCAAGGTGTCTGTTCCTGCTCTGTAGTAGAGCAGGACGGTCAAGGAGAAGGTGTATAGGTGTTTCATCCTCCTCCTCGCAGAATCTGCAAGTCGTTAAGCTACTAACACCTATAATAATTCTGTTAAGGTGCTTATTGAGCTCAACAACAACGTGACATGTCGAATTAAATAATGACTGGGCAACATTGAAAAAGTGAAAATATTAATTATATTAAATATTTTTAAGATTATCCCCACAGTTATCAATATTATAATATTTATGTTTTGATGAGGTGGAAAAGGACAAAAACTTTTATACGTCTTTCAGTAACTGCAACTATATTAAATAATCTTCTAAAGTTTTCGTAAAGGCGACTGCAAGCTTTCTTCTGTATCATTTCACTCACTAATACATAATAATGGCAAATAAAAATAATAGCTCACATAATACATTCCAAATACTTAGGACAAAATCGTCCCAGAGGAAAAAGTTATACTAATTATCCACTAGTTGGGACAAATATATGGCGTATCATTTTAATAACGGGCCAGTTCGGGCACAATGCACCTCGGGGAGTCTGCGGCTCAATAAATGGTACAATGGGGTACCATGGACCCCCACCGAGCGGTAGTGTTAATCTCACTTAGGGGCTTAATATGCACCTGCACTACTTGGATGACTTGAGACCTGCCTTTTTATGGTGTTGGTGTTAGGGTAAAAGTGTAACTGGAACAGTACAATCCATCTAATATTATAAATGCGAAAGTGTGTCTGTCTGTCTGTCTGCCTGTCCGTCTGTTACCTTTTCACCCCCATTTTGTTGTAATGGAGATACTTTGAGTCCCGGGAAAGGATAAGGGAGACTTTTTATCCCGGAAAATGTACAGTTTCCGCACGATAAATGAATTTCTGCGCATTGGAGTTGCGGGCGTCTATAATCGTTACTCACATCACAGATCATAATAATAATATTATAATGGTTACTCACAGACTTTGTCGCTGGAGCACTTTTCTGTTGTCTTATTCCCGACGTTTCGGCTACTTTCCAGCGGTCTTGGTCGCCACGGCTTGGCGGCTGGAAGATAGGCAAGGAATAATATTATCTATGGTATAATACTTGCATAACCATAAGAAATCATTACAGTAAAATATCTCTAGCCGTTGACGGGTCTACTTTGTTGGCACTCAAACATACAATCAACACTTAGTCAAAAATACGTGAGCAGGGCCCCCGCTACCATATTATGTGAAATGTGTGCAATGCACTCGGGCGCCATCCTCTAGGGGCGCCAAATCGCCATCTTAAGGGGCGCCAAAACCAAGGATCCGAAAAATTTGCCTAAAGGGGCGCCCAAATCTTTTTTTTGCACACAGGCGCCAGTAGCCCTTACGGGGGCCCTGTACGTGAGCATTTTGAAAATAACATGTAGGTACGGTACTGACAGCACTCAGAAGGTCTACCAGAATCTGATGGCAAATTTTGACAGCAGATTTTCAAAAAATATCCTTGATCATTGGATAAATTTATTTATTTGCATGTTTCACACACAGAATCAGCCGCTATAAGGACAAAAAAGGAACAAAATGTTTTATCCCAATTGCCCCGGTATTGCTAGAATCAATTTAATTTCTCACTTTTAGCCATCAGATTCTGGTAGACCTATACGTGGCGTACGGTTCGATTCCATTTCATAATTTTATTCAAATATCTGTCTTAAATTCAAGTTTAACCCTAAAAGTTAAAACTATCGGGCGACACAAAGCAATAAAAGGGGTGACGGGGGTAGGTCATAAACGAAAAATTAAAACTTTTCGATACATTGCTCGCGCTCAGTACTACCGACTAAATACTCAACATTAAGGTGTCGTTAGTCAAACACCATTTAACACTCACAAATCAATTCAAACCCTATTACGGGATCATAGAGTTGAATATTACATGCCTGGAAAAGTCCCGTAGGTACTTTTACGATAAAATCTTCATGAATGTCCCCGTTGGCTGATATTAATAAATTATGTGAACATTTTTGCGAATTGTTTTATGAGATATACTTATTAGTTGACGTGAACTTTTACGAGGTGAAATATTAATGGATTCTGGAATGAAATTTATTGTTTTAGGCTATTCGGAAGAGTTTGTTATATACAACCTGATCCGGCAGACGTTGTTTTGCCATTTATATTGTATAAATATGATAGAGAACATCAAAGGAAGGCCTTCAGATCGTATACAACATTAATATAGCGACATAATATAACAACAATTTCCAAGAAATGAAAATTAAATTATGTTGTCCTGATTTCAGAAATTTCGAATTCGGGCGCAATTCGGGATGGTTTGCATAGTCCTCCATAACGTTATTTCGAGTATTAAAATCTTTTGAAAATCGTCTAACGCCTATTATGTTGGACGATTTTCAGAAGTCAAACCTACAGGATAAATACGCGAAATCATTATAATGAGAACCATCGCACTATCTACTACTGTATATCTTTGTATTGTGGTTACAATAAAGGTCTACTGACTACTGGATGCCTTTGTATTGTACCACTAAACAGTAGTGTGAACTAGCTCCTAATTATCCCGGCCATAACAATAGACACACACACTGCGCAGGGGACAGCTATGAGCTTGCCCGTTATTGTCCTGAGCTAAAATATGGTTAACCTATTTTATGACGTATTTTCGCTGGTCCTCTCTATTAATTAGAATGTTTAAGAAGTAAAAAATCTATACTGATATGTTTTACAAAAAATGCAAAGTTTGTGAGTTTATGAGGGTTTAGAGATATCTGGATCTACTGAATCCGCAAAAATATTTCACCAATAGAAAGCAACGTTATCTGTGACTGTAACGGCGCATTCAGACCTGCGCGTTTTCAGCTGTAGCGTTTGGGAAAATACGTCGCAAACTGAATTCGCGCGGACAGAAAACACGCTCTTAGGCGCAGCGCAGACGACAAACTATCCGTGACGCACTTTTTAGTCTGTGAGAAATATAACCTATGCAATTATATGCAGTAACGCACACGACGCGCAAAATTTATTCTATTTCCACAGACAAAAAGTGCGTCACGCATAGTCTGTCGTCTGCGCTGCGCCTTAAGCTTTAAAGTTTTAGATTTTTTATAAAAGGGAGATTTCGAAATTCCACCCGGGAACATAATCATGACGCAAGTGAAGCAGCGAAACAAGCTTGTATAATAATTACTAAGCTATAACAGTATTAGATAAATTACAAACTACATAATATTATATACGAGTAGTACTAGATTGCCCCGCAACTTCGTGGTGCTAAAATTTGTTTATCGCACGGGAACCGTACATTTTTCCGGGATTTATCTTGCGTGTTAAACTTGTTTTAGTTTTTACAATACAACATGAAAAAGGTAACTAGAATTTGCACTGTAGTGTAAATTGTAGTTCTTCAGGACGAGTAGTTAAAAACTCTAGAACTAATTCTTTGACATTATGTACTTTTTACGTAAGTAATACATTAAAGACTGATGTCATCATAGACAAAACAAATTTGAAAAATTTCGTAGCGATCTCCTAGAGCTATGCTACGAAGCTACAAATCTAAATATGTAGATATTTTTTTGTTATTATTATTATTAATCTTCTGTTATTATTGTTATAAATTTAGTACCTATATAATAATAATAATAAGTAGATAATTAAATGGTAATGTTTGTTTACACAGTTAACAAAAAAATGTAAACTACACTTTACCCGGACAAAATTATAACCGACGAACTATTTACAATTATTCTCGCAAGCTAATCTTCTTCTAGGACAAAAGTACAACAACATTACATAATGTTTATGTGACATCGGCACGTTTCGGGACGGAACTATTATGCAGATGAGAGGAGGAAATGAAAAATCGTCGCGATACAATATCACTCGCAGCGTATCGTGTAATAAATATATAGTATTTTACGACTTCTGTGTACGGTGAGCATCAGTTTGAAATATACGGGAATAGTCAGGACAATTCAGAAGTGGGCAAAAGAATATATTTTATACTTTTATTGCATGAACTTATGATTAATATTATTATAAAATCAAATCAAATCAAAATATTTTTATTCGGAGTAATTTTTTTACAAAAACTTTATCGAACGTCGATACTACGGTGCCTACCACCGGTTCGGGAACTAACCCGGCGAGAAGAACCGGCGTAAGAAACTCGCTATTGTTGTTGAAGTTTAGCTCCTCACCTTAAACTAATCTATGTAGAATTCTGTTTACACTGAGATGCAACGTGACGTAATGCAAATGCAATGCTCCATTTAAAAGATAAATTGGATGGCGTTATGTAATAACGAATCAAGCGACAAAATTTAAAAAAATGACTTATGAATGCAGATCGATTCCAGGCGTCATTAGCAATGTATTTAGCTAATTTTGTGTTCAAAAATCAATCCTAGTGCCTTATAATAAGGGGTGAATTAAGCGACATGTCAAAATTTGTTAGAAGTTTTGCATAATTTAGTTGCGTATTAAAGAATTATGCGCCCAAGTTACTGTTACAAAATACACAAACAGGAATTTAAAATGCATAAACGAATTATATCCACAAAAGTTGTAGATAATCCGTTTCAATTTATTCTTTAAAAACGCAATAGCGAACTAACCGCCTAAAATGGCAGAAGATTTTGATATAGAAGATGAAGATTAGAAAAGTAAAAAAATGATTACATTCATTTTTTATAATTGAGCGTTAATTTTTTTGTTTTTTTTTTATGTTGAAAAAGTGCCATTTTAATTATTAGAAGACTAGTTGACGCCCGTAACGCCGTTGCGCCAAAATTCGTTTATCGCGCGGGAACCGTACATTTTTCTGGCACAAAAAGTATGCTACGTTCTTTTCCGGGACTCAAAGTATCTCTATACCAAATTTCAGCAAAATAGGTTCAGCGGTTTGGGCGTGAAGAGGTAACAAACAGACACGCTGACACACTTTCGCATTTATAATAGTCTCATAAAGGATAGGGAGACAAACAAATAATCATGTTATTTTGTGGTATATGACTACAAAAATCTACTCAAATTTATGTGTATTTTCGAAATCATTAAAGACATACATTATAATCTTAGAAAAACTGTATAATTTTTGTTTAATTTGAGAAATTTGCATTAAAATGTTTGGATTTAATCTTATATTGCACTTTATTTCACCCAATATAAATCGTATGAAAGAATCAAACGACAATAATGTCGTATACTACGTTATTGTCAAATTTAATTTATCTGAATATAGCTATAAAACATTAACGAATTAAGCGGAAAAATGGCTATATCTTTTAAAGTATATTCTACACATTACAAATATATTACATATTCTATATTAATCTAATCTTTATATACATCTTAATTTACAGTAAAAAAATCATACACGTAACATAAATAATGAGCTCACAGCGACAATTTTAAGTTTAAAATCTTTGAAGCTTATTTTCTCGAATTCTCTCAAGTGTCGCTTAATCTGTTATTACATAACGCCGTCCAATTGTTGTCGTTGTGTTACTTAACCATCCACAGCCTCCACCAAAAAAAGTAACGATTAACATCACACTTTCTAGACACTGTATACTTTTTTCACAGTCAAACGCAGTTAGGCCCTATACCCGCACCGCTGCTACAGAGCTGCGGTGTGGACATTATAATAAGTTCCCTTTCTTTCCCTATGTGTTTCACTTACATTTTACAAAAAAATTACAAAAAAGAAAACAAAAATCACATTTATTTAAAGACGCAATCGCAACACGCATCTCCCTACATACAGGCTAAAGCTTTCTTCAAAACCTCGTCACGGCTAAGACTGCGGCCAGGACTTATCCCATCCCCTGCGCCATGATGCGTCACCCACATCCTAATGTTTTAGCGTGCGTTTTGTTTCTCTCGTGCATCGATAGCGATCGCCACGCGGCCATTGTGACGGCCGCGGCAGCGCGTGCCCTTCATTATTCCCGCGTCAAAATGTTCCAACATCGCTTTGTTAGGAGATTAGGCGTGATTCGGGAATTGCATTGTCTGAATGTCGAACATCTAGACGGCGACTGTGTGAATTACCGTCGTTTTTTTTTTCTTTTTTTTCTATTAAATCAATGGTTTGGGATGGCGAGACGAACTCCGAACCGCACACTATAAAACTCTGGAATTAACTGTCACCAGCAGTATTTCCGGACCAAGACAACCTGCAAACCTTCAAGAAGAGATCGTATTTCCTCTTAAAAGGCCGGCAATGTACATGTAGCTCTTCAAATGTTGCGACTGTCCATTGGCGACAGTAGCTGCTTTCCATCAGGTAACCCGTTTGCTCGTTTACTCCCTAATTTAAAAAAACTGGAAGAAGTTTGTACAGCAATAGTAACAGCATAGGTGCATAAAAACAGCACTATTTCTAGCACAAAACAAGACGACATGACTATGAATTTTCTCTCCTAATTAAATTTTCGTAGCGGTCTACGAAAAACGTAGAAGAAAAATTCTACGAAATCTACGAGAACGTCAGTCGTAAGAACTTGTAATCACTTAAATTTTAAGTGTGTACAATGTAAATTTTGCAACGTTCTTATTAATTTCTATTTACTGCTTGCCATTTGATTATACCTAATAGGCACCGACTTTTAATACATATTATGTGTTAGTAATAGTTCTAACAAGCTTAGCTCAAGTAGTCTCATACTTACAGCTGTTATTATTTTGCAGTATTAATATGTAAAAATATTTTTCTCCAAACAACTATTCCACAGTATCATTTGTTACATCAACCCTCGATTAATCGCCCCCAATACAAAAATATCGCGCGGGTCTAGGAGACCATTGTGCGGTGGGCGGTACCGGGCCATATTTATTATTTTTGTCACCATTGTGTTGTATGGGATTAAACCCCGTATTTAGATGAAATTGAGGATAAGGTCCGCTAATCCCGGCCTTTGTGGTGGTTGGTATCGATTTTTATTCATGGTCAGAGGCGTTAGCGCAATCTTTTGTTAGTAAGTCAGTACGACACCCTTTGAAGAGTGTAAACAAAATTGTCTGACAAAAATTTTGAATCCCTACTAATGTTATAAATTTATCAGTGTGTCTATTACCATTTAACGCTAAAACGGCTCCACTGATTAAAATGAAATTGGTATGGAGATACTAAGGCCCAGGAAAGGACATAAAATAGTTTATAATGTGATTCATACAGTGATAAACGTATTTCGATGCGACGAAGTTTTGGAGTCATCTACTGTAATAAAAATATGACTTCATTTATTAAATTCACGCATATTGCATATATATTTTTTTCATAATGCAATATAAGGATTTAAAACCCAAACACACATTTCTTTATCTATTTACTACCGTATCCGATAACCCGGTGGCAATAAACAGCGTATGGAATGGCCGTTTGACACTGCATCCCGCTCGAAACTTCCTTAGTTTTATCATCACGAACAATCGCCGTGTCCTAACTGAGTGCGAAGGGGTCTTTCTGTCCCGAGGCGCCGCTTGAAGGGTTAGTGAGGTGCTAACGCTGTTGCAAGTATTTAGTCTAAAGTCATTACACACTACACTAGACCCAATTTATAGAAATTAGAAATTAATAGAAATTGTATAAACTATATCGCTATAAATAAACACGGATGTTCAGATATTTTTATTTTCATAGGCAAGCGATAGCGATGGCATAATTTCTGTCCCGGCTATAACTCAAAGCAAGCTTTAGCTATGTATATATTTTCGTTCGCAATTTACATTAAAGAGAATGAAAATTGAGAATTCAAGAATATATACGTCTTGACATTTTAAAAGTGTTTTGAAAAATGATTAGTTTAAAAAAACATTACTTATCGAGTTAAAAACTACCCATTTTCTTCGTAGACACTATTAGGGCCTGTATTCACTTTGACTAGTGCGAGCGCAGGTGATTAGTGATTAGGAGAAATTAAAAAACTTGCACTAATCAGTTGCTGTCCACACTTACTTTCTCCTGATTACTAATCACCTGCAATAATCACCTGCTGCACTTATCATCAAATCAAAGTGAATTCAGGTAATTCAGTAGAAAAATATAATATGTACTGTACCGACTATTTTGGATTATACTGCAATATGGTATACTCCAGTATAAACTAGCATTACAGCGAACTGTTTGCGCAGTACAGTTCTAGTTACCGACTGAAAGTAAGTTCAACTATACTGAAGTATACTGAATATATTACACGTATGCGAAGATGCTTCCAGCGGATATGGAAATTAGTATAACTTTCATAAAGTATATTATTTAGTTATACAGTTATAATTATACACTAGTGACAGTGGATATAGCAAATAGACCATAACCAAAAGGATCAATAATTAAACCTTTCCAAAACCACATTGTTAAGTTACAATAATTATATTATGCAAAGTAATTTACAAGATGACGCCCGCAACTGCGTTGCGCCAAACTCGTACATTTTTCTGGGTTATAAAGTATCCTATGTCCTTTCCCGGGATTCTTCATACCTTTCATGGAAATCGGTTCAGCGGCGTGAAGAAGACAGAAGTAACAGACAGAACTTTCGCATTTATAATAATATTAGTATGAAAGTTTAGATATGGATTACAAATTATATTGAAACATACAATTAAAACTTTTAGCTTTGGAAGTTTTTTGAATTAGCATTTGAAAACAAAACAGCGACATCTAGCGAAAAGCTCCACTAACTAACATATCTAAGAATAAATTAATATATACTGAACTCTACTGCAGACCTAAGCTTACATATATACATAACCAAAAAATTAAAAAAACATCGTCTACACAAAAAATCGTTACTTCCTTGATTGTTTTAAACATCCCTACAGGCCGGGAGCAATCAATACAGGGCCGGCGCTGAGCGGAATACTAAGTAGGCGACCCTGCATCTAAGACGTACCAGCACATTTAATCAAATGCAATATCTGTATCAAATCGATTTTCGGTGATATATAGAGGGTTTGGAAGATATGCTTAGAAGAAAACTAGTTTGGTATTTTTGTAGGTCAGAGAAGTATGAAAGCAAACGTTAGACTTAAAGTAGAAGCTTCTCATCTTGCGTTGGTATTCTAAAGGCCATCTTCCACGTGAAGCTATTATGAATAACCACGATTGTCCCCTACAATAATAATTGTTTTCACAATTTAAGAAGACCGTAAGTAACAGTTAAAAAATTGCCGTTTTTTGCTTAAATAGAGGCTTTTGAGCCGGAAAATGATTTGAAATCAAAATACTGTGTACTTTATGTGTAGCCAGATATATTTTATTAGCTAGATGATGAAGTAGGTTAGTCACTATTTTTATTTTTATATTTACATTATTTATTAGCTAGATGATGAAGTAGGTTAGTCACAAAGTTTGCTAAAATTATAAGGAAAAAATGAGCAAATTGTCCTTATGTTACAAAATGTTAGTTATCTGGTTTTTCCACTCACGTCTTTAATTGCTTCCATTTTTCCTCAATGATTTCAAATGTGTTTATAGTATAGAGACATCATCGACACACGGGCAACATAGACGAATATACCCTTCTGGCTTCTACACGTATTGATCCATCATGAATCGAGAGGCCGCAACCATCTTGCATCCGACTTATCAATAGCAACTTAACCCAAACAAAAGCAATCCAATCATCGCATCCCTCAAATCAACTTAGCGTTTTAACCCTTGTTGACTTTTGACGTACATCGAATGTTATCTTAGTTTACTTAATCAGCAGGAATCGGCGCGGGTCTCCTGGGCCCCTTAACCAGTTAACCGGCTTTCCCCATCGGGGGTCAAAAGGGGTTTTCATAATCTCGATGCGAAAGGAAAATATTCCTTATCTTTTTAATTATGGCACCGACGCTCCGTCATCTGTTTTAATTTTCTCCTCCCTTGGGACTATAGGGAATATTGCAGTGTAGTTAATGTTTCATATTGTTACGGTGCTTAGCCGAAACGTCACACAATAATATGAATGGTGTGACGTATAAGTATTTAAGTTTTTGACGTGAGAACGTCTTATAATTCGATGGGGCCTGCGCGCACGAAAAAACATGACGCAATATGCAGCGTTACCTCGCTCTGAGGCGTTCCATTTAAGGCTATGACGTTGTCACGTTCAACTATCGTCACCGCACAGAGCACCGTACAGTCGGGGAAAATTGTGCTAAGCAGAAATGTACAGTCGGGGAAATGAGTTGTTTAGCAGAAATGTACAGTCGGGGAAATGACTTGTTTAGCAGAAATGTACAATCGGGGAAAATTGTGCTAAGCAGAAATGTACAGTCGGGGAAATGAGTTGCTTAGCAGAAATGTACAGTCGGGGAAATGAGTTGTTTAGCAGAAATGTACAGTCGGGGAAAATTGTGCTAAGCAGAAATGTACAGTCGGGGAAATGAGTTGTTTAGCAGAAATGTACAGTCGGGGAAAATTGTGCTAAGCAGAAATGTACAGTCGGGGAAATGAGTTGTTGAGCAGAAATGTACAGTCGGGGAAAAATGTGCTAAGCAGAAATGTACAGTCGGGGAAATGAGTTGTTTAGCAGAAATGTACAGTCGGGGAAATGAGTTGTTTAGCAGAAATGTACAGTCAGGGAAATGAGTTGTTTAGCAGAAAATGGGAAAATTGTGCTAAGCAGAAATGTACAGTCGGGGAAATGAGTTTTGACGTGACAAAGTCTTATAATTCGATGGAGCCGGCTGCACGCACGAAAAAACATGACTCATGCGGCGTTACCTCGCTCTGAGGCGTTCCATTTAAGGCTTGAAGTGCAAGCGAGAGCGCGGAACGAGCGACAAAGAGGCACGTTGTCACGTTCAACTATCGTCAGTAAACCGACTTTACAGACAACCGTTTTGACGTGACAACGTCTTATAATTTGATGGAGCCGGCGGCACGCACGAAAAAACATGACTCATGCGGCGTTACCTCGCTCTGAGGCGTTCCATTTTCTTATGACGTTGTCACGTTTAACTATCGCCAGTAAACCGACTTTACAGACAATCGTTTTTTTTTTAGTTTTTAATAAACTCAACTAGTTAATAATTATTATTACATCTATTCTATTCTAGTTATGATAATACGTCAGCGTTTATACCATATAATATTTAATCATCATCACATTATTTTCATAAATGTCTTACGTCAGGATCCATCACGGATTCAGAACTAACCCTGCAAGAAGAACTGGTGTCAGAAACTAGCTTTGTGTTACTTTCTAGCTTATGGTATAAATGGTAGATATTAAATAATAGTCATAAAATACTTTGCTGACATGTAAATGCTTTTTATATCTTAGACACTGACCAGGAAAAATCGCAACCATTAATCAAAAAAATATAAAAAAATTATCTCGGCCAATTTGATCGTACAAATCGCTCGCCAGTCGCCCCTCGCGCGGCGCTGGTGTCAAACTACCGCCCATCTGTCACTGCGCAAAACTTAATAAGCGATCCGTCACCATAAAATAACCATTAAAAAGCCGTCGGACGCTTTTAAAAGTACATCAAGAAATGAAATCGCTAGTTAATTACCAGGAGACTTCGCGGCTCGGATTTCGCTGGGGTGACTGGGCCTGCGAGACCCGGCCGCACGGATACGGTTACAAGTAACAAATCGGATGATGGTAGTGTTTGGAGATAAAAGGAATAGCTTGTATTCTAATAAGTACTAGAGAGCTAAATTGTCTAGGGAGCTATAGTAACCTAACCACAGAGAGTAGTAAGAACTTTCTTAAAAACGTAATTACTATGTAATTAAAAAACTATGGGTCAATACTCAATATGCAATGCTCGGAACTTTTATGTATATTGTAAAATATACAAAATCACCCTAAAACTCAAAGATATTTGAATAAACAATGCAGATTTGAAAGGCATATTTTACGCTCAAGAACCAGATACAATTAAACAATAATAAAAGGACCCCAAAGCCGTCAAGACGCACAAAACGCTGGGTCACTCTTACCCCTACCCGCTGCGATATGTATGCAAATATTTAGTATGACATATAACAGGTAGGCATGGCGGCCCCATTCACGTCTGAATGCTTCACTGGCTCCTAACGAATCATTCGCTGCGACCTCGCCCGTCTGCCAGAATCAGGTAGGAACTATTTACCTACGGGGTCTGCGCGGCCCCCAACGCGGCCGGAGGGTTGAGTTTGATTGTTAATTACGTTCTTGTCTGCGGAATATGGCCTGATAAATTGCGTTATTGTTCTCGTGTTTACGTTGATTTGCGTTTTTATACGTCAGTCAGTCACCAACTTAACTAGATACGAGGCTTCTCGTTGGTACTAAAAATATTTGTGTTTCCAAAAAATATTGTTTTTTTAACACTTTTCATCAATTCTAAACATGCCGGTAGAATAAGCAAAACTTCATACTTATCTTGTCATACTTTTCCATTGTCCAAATTTTCTAGTTTAGCTAGTTACCAAAATCGCACTACCTGTGGACATGTTTTCAAATAAACATCATTTCCGATTTCACGCCCAAATCCCACTTTAAAGCACCATTTTATTTAAAGTTCACAAAACATTTTTCATACACAAGCTGATTCCTGCCGGCCCAAGGGACTGATCCTGATCACACCTCCCTCTCCCGGTGGACCTATCCCGAATATCTTTAAAATTCATCCCTTATGACGCCCATGATTGTACATAATTTATCCGCTACCTTTATGTGTTCGGATGCCGATAAAAACTGTGAAAACTTAAACATTGTAAAACCTGAAAAATATGGACATTGGACCTGCATAACTTTTTTCGGAACTTTTCGGAAATAAATGCTAGAAACTAACCATGGAAATGAAAAAGAATTCTAATAAGAAATAATCCTTATAAGAAATTAGCAATATTGGAAAAGTAGTAGATAGAAGCTAATTTTTAAAAACAAGGCATCCAAATAAACATAATATTATGATTTATGACTAATAATAATGTCGTTACTTGTAATAAAACAATACTTGTACAAATAAAAGATAAGATTCCAATTATAATATTCGTCCAGTAAGAAAATACCTCAAATATCCCAATTCCTTAAAACAATATCGGGCGGACGAAATAATACCAAAAAATAGAAATATAATCAAATTATGCATCTCATTATCACCCATTTTAAATTAAGGGATGAAATCGTCCCTTTGCATTGGCAAATAACGCTCCGACGACTTCCTTGTTAGCGAACCTGTGTAGGGACATCTAATTGTACTTAGACACGGTTCCATTTGATCCCTTCATCACCAACCCAAATCCAACCCTAACCGAATAAGATACAGTCGAAATTCCCTCGTCGCATCAGATATAAGGGACCCGGTTGAAATAGTTGGAAGGTTTTGCGGTATACCAAAATGGAGCTTGTTTTTAGTGAAAGGCGTCAGCTTGTATGATAGGATTTGTGTATGGAAGTATGAACTAATCTCCCTCCGCGTTTGATAACTCAATAACGTCGCATAATGAGAGGACGGCCTTTGATGGAGCCCTCGCCCCCACGGGGAGGTGTCGAAATCCTAATTGTAGATAAAAAGATAACTTTGACACGGATTATGGGGGATGAAGTATTGATTAGTCTTATTTTACGCGTCACGCCGACCGAATAGCTTTTTTATGAACCGCACGGAGACTTGATGCAGTGAATTGGAAACGACAAGAGATGAAATTTTGATGAAGATTGTAGAAACCAAACTATTCCAAATAACAAAAATATTAAGGCACCCTTATTCATATTTAGTTTAAAAATTAAGTGCTTCACAATATTTCTCAGTGAAAACTGAGAAGTGATTTTGAAATTTGAAACATGTTTAAAAGCACAAATGCTTTTCCTAACATTATGCTTTGTTCTCAAATAGAAAAAAGTTACATTTCAATTTTAAGAACAATATATGCAAAAAAAACGGATCATAAAGCTGTACCTGCATAAAAAATCTGTTTGATTGTAGTAAAGTACTTTAAACCATTGAGAAAGTTTAAAATCGAATAAAAACGTAATATGCAAACACGGAGATCATTTTACGCTGGTCCTCGTATGCTGTTAAAAACCCGGTAACAAATTGCAAAATCAAAAGACCCCAGAGAATTTATTATAAAATCAACGAGGTTTGGGAGGTTTGAATATATTTGGGGACTTGCGGCGACCCTTTGAAAAATAATATCGCCATTTAAATTTTAATTCATCACGTGTCACTTGTAAATTATATTTTGTGGTGCGTAATAAGGCACTTGTTCCTACAATACTGTAGAGTGATCGAGATTTCTTTGTCTCAGGTAAAGGATAATAAAGGATGATGATAATAGATTTTTTAAAGAATACTAATTGCTAATAAGAGTGTGTCCAAAGTTAAATGTCATGCTTATAAGAATGTTTTTGTGTAATGACTATCTATTGTCTTATAAGATTGAAGTAAGTAATTATAACGATTACAAGTTTTACCTATAATTATTATTATTATGATTTTTACATACAGTACAACAGTAGCATGAAGGTACAAAATGTCCTATAAACAAACATAAACAAAGAAAAAACATTATCATTGTGAGTATGCAAATGAATCAACAAAACATGAAAACAAGAATCCGAAATAATTCAATTCTTCACGGCACTTCATGCACTTAAATCTGAGAATGATAAACAGTTGTGACCCTTTCAGTGTTCCATCATCGGCTTATCTTTTGTTGTCTCTGAAAGGGAGTTAAGTGTGTCTACAGCAAATATGCAGTAACTCCGAATATTCTGAACAGACTGATACATCCATAAAATTTGATGTTAAAGGAGACAAGAATGCAAAGTAGGCAAATATAAATTAATTATAACATTAACTTTTATTTGAATTACTTTAACAATAATAATTTGTGTCTTATTTGAGAAAGTCATAATAATATTAACACGACGTTTTATTGCAAGCGAGAGTTGAAATTGTGTGAAATTCTTAAGTCGCAAACTGACATAATATACAACACTTCCTATATGCAAGTCCAAGGGTCACGCAAAAATATCAATTCTATAAACTACGTATCAGTAATCAGAGCTCAAGTAACATTGGTTCCCGAATATCTGGCGCAGCTCTCGATTCGTGACGGCAATAAAACGCAGGGTAAAAAAGCCCAGGATACGTCAACGACAGCCGTGCGACTGATACCTCTCGATCCGCTGACGCCGCGTTCTGTAGCATTGAAGATATTCTCTTCTATAGTATGTCTTTGGAATTCAGTATCTATTGAAGATTTGATTTTTATTCTGTGGTATTTGAATTTGGAAGAATTTTTGTGTTGTTGTACCTGAAAAATAATGAAAATTCAAATATGTATTTTAAGTTTTAAACAGAACTTTTCGGTCAGACGTAAAAACATCAAGAATCCGATTATGTGTTTGGTCATTTTAATGCTAACAGAGGTAATAATAATAAAGGGTGCAAACTTAACAGTCAACCACCGGGTAATAACTTAAAGCTAAAATATCAGGCTGTCAAAAAACAAAGTAGTACCGCCATTAGCAAAAGAAAAAAGAAATTGTCATGAAACAAAATAATTAACGATATGCTAATACAAAACATAACAAACCACTGTAGATCGATATCTTAAATACCCCGAAAATGTGTGGAATATTCATAAGTTTGTTTCAGGTAATTTTTGGTAACAACTGTGAAATTCACAGGCTGAACAACCTTGATAAGTAATGGAGTTATTTTATGTAATTTTCGTTTATAAATAGAGGTTTGTTACATCACGATTTACTTACCTATTAACGAGTTAAATTAATGTTAGAATTGGACTAAAATGGAAGAATGTTACCAACATTTAACGTAAGGGAGAAATAAATAATTTTGATCTCATAAAACGACAAATGAACATCCTAATGTTCTTATAGTTAGGGGATGAACGGTCGGGATACTAAATGATAGAGAATGACTTCCCGAGGAAGACTGATGAACCAAAACATTTGCTCACAACCATCGAACAAATACACCATCAATTATATCAGTTGCATCTCATTTCCAGCATCCGAATAAATCAAGACAGTTATTGAGATGAGTTTGTTTGATTTGAGCGCACATCGTGCAATATACTGCAGGGAAAGTGAGGGGTGCAGCTCATGAATATGTATGCGGGGAGACCCCCCCGAGCCGGGAGGGGGGAGGATGTAAATGGAAATTTCAAATAAAAACGCCTCAAATATTAACATGAGCCGGATTCGTGTTTTCCCGTTCGCGATGACGTGACAACAAAACGGTTTCGGATGATTCTGAAATTATCGTGTTTCGGCGTTGGTCAAATTTAGCCGTTTTGATACGAGTACTATGTTTCTGCCAGAATTGCTTATCTTAATATACAAGGATATAAGGTTTTCTGGAGTTTTCTAGAATCTCAAAATTAAATGAATATTTGAGAGATTTTTTTTCTAGCATTACAATTTACAGGAAAATTCTAATCAGAATGCAGCACCAATTGTATTTTTATGACTATATCTCTGAGTATTATAAATGAAGGAAATAGCTATGCCCTAAATTCTATGAATTGTTTGCGTAGGCCTGAGCCCTGATCTAGAATTTGCCGTAATTCCTTCCGAAGACTATAAAATTTGCTCATATATTATTTTGTATTGAGGTTTACGACTACCCTCTCAATAATACATTTTCGCTTCATTCAATAGTTTTCATGATTCACGAACATTCCAATACGGTCATCAACAAATCACATCTTATTCTGTGTACGAAAATAATATTTTGATAGGTGTATCAAATTTTCGTGGTTGGTCATGACCATTTTAAGTTCCTTTTACTTTATCTATTATGCCTTACCTGGTAAACACATAGGTACCTTTAAAGTTACCTAACATTTAAATGTTCTCAAAATAGTGTCCATTTGGTGACGGCGGTGCGGAAGTGCGTCACATACGGCAGTTATGACGTCACGGCGGACACCGGAAGTACAAGTGGCGCCGCTCCGGAACCGGAAGACGTAGCCTGACATCTTACCAGAGGTAAATGACCCGCGGTCGTAAATCACGTGTATTAGGGCGGCGGACTTAGTTTATTTCTTTTTACTTTGAACCTCTCATGTAATTAAATATTTAATTACTTTTTACGAGATCAAAAAGTTCTTATTTACCCAAAGCGTAAATTCATTATGTAAAATTTTAAAAGCTTTTATTAGCTTTTTGTAGCTTTATAGTGATTATCAGGTTTTGGAAAGATTGTATGACTTAATTCGTCTAGAAACATAATCATTTAAATTTTAATTTAGCTGTTGAAATGGTTGTACCCTCAAATAAAAGATTAAGAATTACACCGCCTTCCGACAACGCGAGCGCCATTCGCTCCTCGCCGATATCTATACCAAATTATTTCTACCAACTTTACCTAACGAACACCCTCGCTATTCATATCACACAGTAATCCAATTTCGACTCTACACCGTACGTATAGCATTCAATTTCACCAATCACAGCTGCAAGACACGTGATTAACGAAAAGCTGGAAACTGGGAATCATTTGTGAATAGTCGAAAGGGACAGGTGACATGATATTATGCAAATGTGGTGGGGTAGAGAGAGACAACGCATTAGCGGAGATTCGCTCGCGAGGATAAAATATAGTGAGATGAAACGATTTATTACAAGCCTAGAGGTACTCCAAATTAATTACACTAAGTTTTGCTTTAATTCTGCGCCATTGTTGAAGGAATGTTGTCATATCGCTTTTTATTGCGGAGGGGCTTATATTTATGGCTTAACAAGTTTCATGCTGAAATTTTGATGAAGGTGATTGTGTCTTGCTATAAATTTACTTTAATGTTATCAGAATTTCTCTTTAATTATATTTTAGAGTTCTAGATATATGTACCTTATATTGTGTCAGTTATAAATACAATCAGAAGTTTATCTCATATTTTATGTATTATATAATATCAAATGGATTAATGTACAATATATTTAAAAGTTTCAAAAGTCATATTTTTCATTTCAAAATGCGTAATATTCTAACTTGCAACATCAGAGCCTTATAAGGTGTTTTGCAGATACTAAAAGATATTTATTCGTTCCTTCCCCCAGGAGATAAAGAGCCACTATTTTAAAGGGTTGCTTTAACCACCCCAAGGCACCGTGCTATCCCCTTAAGGACATTGCGTTAAAGTGACGAATAAATTATATTATTTATAGTTATATTATATTTTCTTGTAGTTGAAAACAGGAGATACTCGTAGCAGGTAGGTGAAGCAAAACTTCCCACTTAAAAACCTAGGTATATTAGGTATATTGCCCATATTATTTGGAGTTAATGTGTAGTTTGTGCACCTTGATCAACATCACTAGAAGATTCATTCGATATTATTCAACGATCCCGAATCAGCAAATAATCATATTGAACCCGTAAGTACGGATGCCTATTTGTCAGCTTTTCGAAAAATTGGCACAGCAATCCGGTCGACTTTTGCAATACAAATATCTGCCGTTTCCAATCAAAATCGAGATAAGGTCCAACAACAAACAAGCGGAATTCGCAAAGGAAAGCCCAAATGGGATCCCTAAAATATTCTATTTGACACTCGCCTTTTGATCCGTCTTTGATCCGACTCGATCGGGAATTGCAGCCAATCACGACTCTCTCCTGTTTGATTGCTTAGGGACCGTTAATTACCAGATGACCTTTGCTGCGAGGCGTGGCGGGCCCTTAACACTCGACTGAACGCAAATTTGCCAGACCTTCTGGACCCTGCGGTAAATTATTTATTGGACATCGCCAGCTTCGGAATTATGTAATGAATATCCTGGGGCCGACCGCGAGCTGGATGCTAAATGGTCCTTCGAAAATTGATACCGGATACTCGCTCGTTTATTATAAATGCCTTATTTTGTCTGGGCCGTTTTCGGGAATGCCGAGGACAGATACTACGGTATTTCGCTACTCTATAAAATTGGACCTGCCAATCCTGCCGCATAATTTGAATATTGGAGCCATTATTACGTCGCTACTGCTAGCAATTTGTGGCAATTTTAAAATTTCGGCAACGTGAATCATGATGATTATGAATTTAATAGTAGTACTTAAATATAAAGACTGCTACGTTCAATAAATTTTAGCTAAATTGTGTCTAGTTCATTAAAGTACAGAGAGCTGGAGTTTCTAAGCTACTATATTGAGTTCGTGCAATCTAATCAACCTCTTTGCTCCAGCTTCCATTTCGCAGGCACGCTGGTCCGGTATTGTATCTTTGTCTTGGAAGCAGCCAGCTAAATCACGTTTTATCGACCACTGACACAAACTCAAAACCTCTATGTGCTTCCTATATCTTTATTATTTTGTTTCTTACTTTGAAATAGTGTTTAAAAGTTTGGGTTGCAATTGGTTGGTTTCATTGAGTACTTGTATTTTCTATCTAAAGTCTAAACCGTTACTTCCATTTCACGTTTTGTCCGTCTGTCCATATTATCAATAAGTACTCCAATCGTATCTTAGCAAAAATAATCCATTACGACTCGCTCCGTCCTGACATTTCAAGACTTTATCATTGCTTTATCACATGTCGAGTATTGCAGGTGAATTGCACTGAATTGCTTAAACGGGACTTACTGTTTATTCATCATCATCAGCTCTAAATTGTCTAGCCTAAGTTCTGAAATTTAAATATTCATACATTAGGTATATGTAATATAATTTATGAGAAAGTATCCGTCTTTCTATTACCTCCTTACACTCAAACCACTGAACTGATTATAAGAGAAAATTTAGTAAAAAAATCTAGGAAAGGACATTCGACATTTTTGTTGCAGCAAAATTTACTGTTCCTGCATATTTAACAAATTTTTGCTCCAAGTTGCGGGTCACATCTCGCTTTAGTAAAATATATTTTGACGTTTTAAACATAATCAATTTCAACAAGAGTTTCGAAGATTTTTGTTGACATCAACGAGCCCTTTAACAGTGGGCAGAATGTCGTTAGTCTGTTTTTCATTACTGACTCATAAGACTTATGTTAAGATAACCATACGTACAGGGTGAGTCAAATTGTGTTCTTCTTAAAATACTTTGACTTCGTGAAATTATTTACTTATCACAAATTTTTGTAATCAGCACATTAATTATATAATGTTAAATTTAGAAATGATAAACATAATATTGATATTCAGTACGTATTTTAAGATTCGCTATCGATGATTTTGTAAAATTCCGCTGTAAATGATGAATGTGATGCTGAATTTCAAGTTAACGATGGTGTGAGAGAATCCATTCGCAAATTTACTTCTATTAGCGTACAACAATTTATTGGCAATCAGATAAACGTACATTTTAATTAAGATAGCCGTTCTAAAAATAGAAGTTTAAACGAACGTCGTTATCGTATCAGCCTGTATAAACGAGACGTACGGACAGACAGCTGATGTGTAAGATCAATCCTGGACGGCTACTGGCAAGACAGGTTCGTGTTTTACATTTGATGACCTACAGGAATCTCGACCTTGCTTCCTACGAAATAAGGCGCAAGGAGTTCGATAAAATCGCTTCGTGGGTTTGTTTTTATTTTCTGAAGTCTCAATAAATTCCTAACCCCGGAGACCGGGAGCGATCGCTGGACGTATTAAAAAATCTGCAGACATTGTCCTCACGTTCTTTTTTGTCAACTCCGAAACAAGATTGACAATTTTTAAATAAATTTCCAACATGAAGAAGATGCAGCAAATCTAAATGATCATTTGTAACTGTATAATTCACGTATGACTGTTAAAATAATCTCAATTTACTTTTAGTTTTCTGAAACTTAATAAGACCCCAGGCACCATTTTTAGACTAAAGATTATGACTCAAAACTAAAAATTACCTAAGGAAAAGGCTTGGCATAGTTACTTCCTGCTATCGCAATAATCCTTACCCAAAATTTAAAAGACGCAGATTAAATAAACCCCAGCAAGAAACAGGAAAAAAGCAAGTGGCAAAAACCCTGCGGTATCCGCACAATATGTTACAGATTAAAAATAAACCGCCTCCGAAACGATCTAATTAACAGTTTATAATTGGAATTCCGGACATTGCGACACCTCACACTAAAAGCTACTCCCTGTTCTCGTGGGGGGCTCGGAGGCTCTGATTAACGTGCGCGGGCGCTTGTTTCGTTTAATTAGGCCTAAGACATGCCGCGTTCACACCCCGCCCTAAAAGGACTCGGCCGTAAGTAGCCTATGTGTTCGTTTTGTGCGTACAAGTGAAAGGAATTTTGGCGAAAGTGCGTTTTGGTTGTGATATGATGGTGAGGTCTTTCGATTTTAAAATTTCATGTTAGGTACGAATTACGATATAGGAAAAAATGAATAGAGAACAGTTTTGGAAGAATTTTAAAATGTAACAAAACACTTTTAAGATTTTGAGAAATAGCTACAACTAGCAGTTCAAGCTTGAAAACTTTAAAACTGTTGCCACGCGATAAATAGCGTAAAACTTGCGGTGAAGATGCTGTTAAGAAGTTGGTCTGAAGCGAAAGAAAACAGATTAGTTACGATTGTTTCGAAACATAAATTAAAAAGCGTAGTATGATAAAATAATTATACTTTTACAAGTTACGAACGAACCTCAAGCGATGCCCATAAAACAAGATGCGTCAGTTGTGAAATATGGATTCACAAAATACCTGTAATATTCCATGTTACATAATTGGTATTGTCGCTTTTAGGACACCGAGACACGGAACCATTTACGGCGCATTATTTATACGAGCATATTGTTATATAACTGAACTGGTCCTCCGCAAAAACTCAACATGGAATTGTGAAAAACAAAGAACTCGGCAAATACACAATACCGAGCAGATCCGAGCAGAATTACTTCATTCCGCGCGCTTCGGCGAGGCAGCGGCAATGTGAACAAAAACGAAGCGAACTGCACTGCGGCCGACGGTAGCAAAATAATAAGATCGCACAACAAAATAAAGAAGCCCTCGAAACAAAAGGAAGGCTGAAATAAGGCGAAAAGGAGTGACGCCGTGTAGGTCCGCTCATTGTCTTCTAAACTCGCCGATTTACTAAATATGGATGCGTCATGCGAACCCGATGTAAAAGTAGCGCGAAAAGTTTAATACTGATTCATAGCTAGCTCTAACAGCATAGGTAAGGTGCTTTACTCCAGATCAAAAATTAAGATGCCCTAAATATTTTTGCATGTTTGGCCCCCTGTTTAAGTATGTATCAAAGTATTGCAGGGCATACATATTTTAGACTACTCTATTTTGGCTTGTTAAACAATGGCAGGATTTTTACGACTTCGATAACATCATTCGAGTGGGATGATCCCTTTTATCCCACACGGAAAAAGGGTCCAATTAAGAAAAACTCTTTTTACTGTACCATCCAAGATGGCGCGAACGTCATCAAATAAGCCGATACTTCATTGGCATGCAGGGAAGACGCAACATCCAGTAGACGCGCTTCCTAAACCGGCAACAATTACTTTCAATTACAACCTACTTACCGTCCTGCCTGACTAGAAACGCCTTCATTATGTGAAACATCATCATTATCGTCCACCCACCCAATTATAAAATTAGGTCTTCCTGTAAGGTATGATACTTCCACAAAATCATACAGAGAATACTTAATTATTAATACAGAGAATTTAAATTTAAATGTAACAGATGCAATGAGTTAACCCGTTAACTTGTTACAGATCATAGAGTAACGTAATTATTCGAAACATTGCATCAGCGTTATTATAGAATCAATACTGACATTAATTATTAAAACCTGTTGATTCGATGTTTACGACCTTAAAAAGCCGCATCTAATTTTCGCGAATCGCCAACATTTTGGTTACAGATAAAAAATACTTCGCAATGGACTGGTCGTGGTACATCATTGTTCCTTCCGATACGTGCTACCATTCGTACCTCACGGTCGTCACACGCACCCTTATGTCAAGGCGGGAGAGACCACAATCGCATATCACGAGTTAATTAAAACAGGATGGGAGACGCGAGTTTCGTCCATTGATAAATTGACAGCAAAAACTGTACCACTGTAACGTTTCGTATTTAATAAATGTTTGGCTTTTTGCTATGCGGACCAATAAATACTTGGTGAATACTCCAAGTAGGCACATAAGGTCGTTTATATCTCTGATATCGTGCTCAAGGCGACAAAATCCAGAACTCAATGTGACAAAAGATATTCAAGATTTATGTAAGCCTGTCGTCTGGTTACGAAGTGACTGAGCAAAAAATGTACAGCTTCCGTTTAAAAATACTATAATATGATAGTTATTACTTACAGAAAACTTAATGGATACTTATAGAACAAAGCATAATTTCATTCTTACTACTTAAAATGATAGTACCAACCAAAACATAAAATTTAATTTCAACAAACTTACATTTAATGATTTCACGATTATTAATAATGATAATTGTTTTTTATTGGCAGTTACATTAAGGTTTTATTGTTACAAAGATATGCATGCACTGTAATATTGCACGGATCCATGCAATGTATGCATGTCACACTGTCACACTGTCACACCGTCACAGTGTGACACGGTCGTCACACGACGCTATTTGAAGCCAGCTTCAAATCCGGCCCGGGTTTTACATTACAATTGTCGGCCCAATCTGTACTCGAATATGATAAATCAGGACACTAGTACAGGTGTGCAGAAAGGTGGGCAAATTTAAATAATATGAGAATTAAAATACTATGATCAAATGACTAGACAAAAAGAAAATGAATTGTAAATTAACAAGTAACTTAAGTATGCACAATAGAACAACACAAAAAAATGGAGGAGGTGCTTAAATAGCAGGTGAATACTAAGCTAACTATCATCAATTTGGTTATTAAATTTTTGTTTCTAAAGAAACACGAGTCTATACCTATAGCAAGCTATAAAAGTTAGGGAAGCATTCATGAAATAGCAAAGTAGAATTCAAATTCTAATCGCGCTAAAGACCAACCAATCAAAACCACATCATGATTTAGCCATCAGATATTTACGAACCAATCATATCAAAATAAAGAATATTTTCCCACAAAACCGTTATCTTCACGAGCGTACCGGCTGTATATCCACGGTATTTACCGAAGGAGCGCAGCTATGTTCACGTCGAGACAGAATACAGACTACAGAGCGATGTCTGCGTATCGGAACTGCATCAACTTTCAGCCAAACATTCCTAGTGCTGACACAATCGTGTCAAATATACATTGGGAAAGAGAATTTGAAGCTTACACAGAATAGACCTGATGTACTCGTAGTAAGAGATGACGTACATTCTATTAGCCACTGATTTTCTTACTAGTATGACGATATGGATCTTCATAATAGTCAGACAATCAGTGGCTAAGTTAATTATAGTCGGTCCTACGCCTGATCTCTCACCTGTAGTGTCAGTCATCCGTACTATTGGGTTATGAGAGCAAAGTAATAGAGATACTTTAATGATTGTGTAAAAGATATAGGTACTTGATTTCTTGAGTTTTCCGTAAGTGTCTAAAAATCCACCATACTTTTATTGAAAGGCATTTCAAACTATTGTCTCCTATCCGTAACCGAGCTCGTGCGGCGATACGAGGCTTCGCGGAAGGCGCCTAATGAAGATCTTAATTGGGCGCGCGTGTGTCCGCGGCCTTATCGCCCGGGGCACCATCACGCCTTCCCCGTAGCGATAGATCACAGGTTCCAATCCGTTATGGAATATGTTGCGACTTGCGAAACTGAGAAGTACCTATTGGTACCGTTTTAAACGTCGAAAAAATCAAATTATTTTCTTTGACTACTGAATTTCTTACAACTGGAACCGTGACGCCACGTCTTTCCTGTAGCCATCATATATCACAGGTCCAATCCGTTATGGAATATGTTTCAGAACCGAGAATTAGTGACTTATAGTTGTATTTTTAAAGCTGAAATTATAATTTGACTACTGAATTTCTTGCACCTGGAACTATAACATGACGCCTTCCCCGTACCAACAGATTACAGGTTCAAGTTTTTTTTTGAATGGTCGTCCAGTTACGACCATTAAAAAATGCTTTCAGTGTTTAGAATGGTATGAACAGGCGATTTACTAATATTCATCTTCGCAGGCTATAAATATAAGGCTAGATTTAAATATGCACAATTATTAGGTTTACTGATACATACTTAAAAGCACATAGGTTAAAGAAAATTAAGAAATTAAAATGACAGCAGCTACTTGTTTGACCCAAATTAACACTAAACTCACGACCATTAAATTTAAAAATACCAATGTAACAGTACATAAATATAGTAATAAAGAGGTTAAATTAAAAGTATGTACCGTATAAACAAATACCGCCAAAATAAGTGTATAACCATTTAGCTGCGTAAAGATGGACGATAACGTAAAAATAACAACGTAACACGCGATACGGCCATTACAAAATAGCTCTGTCGTGTACAGACTGATTCGTACGAGAAGCGGCCGACGTAAAATCAATCGGCACGCGAACTTTACACCCAAATAATGTAAAATATTGCCCGTAAACGCGTCATACTCGTCATTTTTACTGCGGCCTTAAAATATGGCGGCGGAGCGGGACGGAAGATACCTCTCGCTCGGACAATGTCTACATGGCTCTAGCCTGTAGGACAAAAATGTGATTAAGTTAAAAGATGTATCCTTCGGTATCTAGCAATGAATTGTTCTTGATAAACGATTCAAAATAATCGCAGACTTTAATAAAACAAAATTAAAACCAATAAACGAATATTTGTAACGTTAACAAGATCATTTTCAGAATTCTTAAAACAGAGAATATAATATTATCTTTATACCAATTACAACAACAAACAAAGAGTGTAAATAAATGATCCGACAACGTTATTATTGGACAAGGAACATCATTTATCTCCATATCAGTCGAGTCAATAATTGAATTCAGAACTACTGTTAGTTCAGTGCAAACATTATTAACCACAACATTGGTTATATAGACACTAGCTGCTGTCCGCGACGTTGTCGACAAACTTGTCAAATATATCATATAAAGTCAAGTCAAGCAAAAAAATTACAAAATTACTAGATACAGCAGATTATTTTTTTAATGCAACCAAAAGTTTATGAGGTTATAGCAAACAAATGAACATGCTTATAATTATATTAGCATACTTTTAAAACATAAGTAGTTCTAAAATTCCTTGTCGTAAGGAAACGGTGAGTATTCTTATCCGAGAAAGTTTGAAAATCGATCCCGCTACCGCGCGGAGGTATTTTGCATATAACCTTCAAAAAGTCTTACGATGGTTCCCGTTATGTCGCCCCGGCCAAAAATAGTTTAGCCTTATAACATTCTCGTATTTTATTCTTTGATTATACCGCTGATGTTATTTCTGTCTTTTTTATTTTTTATTTGTAAAGGTAAAAGATATTGTTGCAAATTTCTACAAAATAATGTTCAACAAAGTGCACTGTTACAGGTTTGTGTACGGCAATGACGTTACATCTAATACTATAATGTCTAAGCGATAAATATTCCCAATGGGTTCATGAATATTTCAGGTGGCATTGATCTTGTGACCTCGGGAATCAGTTTTACCTGAAACAACACCATTCGAAAGAATTTCGTTATCGGCGATGGAAATTACCCCAGTATTTAACGTGACAGAGCACCTTAAATATTCAGAATATTGTGAACAACGTATCGCATCAAAATCGCGTTTAAAATAGGACAAAAGTTGTCAGGGCAGTAAACCTCAAACGTTGGGTCGGTGTGGGTGAGTCCGCATGGGGGTGTAACGCACACGCGCGCACCGAGACGATCATTTACATACGGCGGGGCGCGGGGGAGCGAGACGGTGCACCCGGGGGACATCGCCCCCGGTGCGTGCGACAGAGACCACTATATTATTATCCTGTGCTAAAAAAACGAAAAGTGGGCGGGGGATTACATTATAGTAGCGAAAGTAATCGATATTCTGTTTTAGTACGAGGTTGTTAGACCTGCAACTGCAGGCTTCGCAAGGTGGGCGAGTGCGTGGATCTCCCGATGTTCGATACGACTTGCCACCAGACTTCATAACGACCCCTATTTTACCCGTTAGCGTAGAAAATGTAAGAGCTCAAAGTTGTGTGTAATGTTTCATTTATTCAACTTGTTCCGTTTTCAATAATGTACTGAGTAATGTCATGGTAATGAGACGGGTATACTATAGGTATACTATTAAAATGAAATGTCAAAAAAATATTCAAATGATAATAATGTAATTTGAATAAATAAGGAATTAGTGTAAAAATATTAAGGAAAATGAAAGTAATAGGATGAATGAGTACCTACTTCATCACCTATAGATATTACATCTTGCTGGGCTTAGTGGCATCGTAACAACATCATCGCTTTTTTTATGCTGCATTATGATTTATGACACATTTCTTTACCAAAGCTCTACTTGTCTATCATATCGAAGCGTCTAAGACGATATTCATTATTACCCCATTCCGTGAATAGGGTACAAAGGTTGGAGCATTAGGGGCAAATGAGCCGTGGGGCATTTCGCGCATAATTTCACAGCGGGCCCCAGTTGTCCGACAGGCGCTAAACGACTGACCGAAGATGGACGATCTAAAAACTTAAATGAAGGAGTGACATTCGTTACATTATCATCATCAGCTTATTAAACTTTTGGAGCTTTAGGGAAAGCTCATAAAGAAAATATAACATGCCTGTTAGGGATGAAGCTTGCAATTTATTTGTAGCTACATTATGTTTTAAGATCTACAGAAACTAGAGTGATTTATTGTCTTTTGAAATACCAACTGTTAACAAACAAACATTTATCTTCCTCATCAGTCCTGTAGAACTCCCTAATAGGAAGAGATATTTTTCTAATGCAGATGACCAGTAAATACATTTTTACTACAGAAATTATCTCTCTCAAGTTCCGAGAGAACATAAACGTGAAGTGAATTTTTACGAGCATTTTTGAAGGTTACATAAATATTTTGTGTCTAATATAAACCACGTAAATCCGGAGTAACGTAGTGGTATTTATATAGTGATAAAATCCATTTACGCCCGCTACAATGCCGCCGTACAAACTTATTTCCATAGCTTTCATATCTACGGAGACTAGGGGTGAGCGCTGTCGATAAAATACACCGATTTTTGTTTTTTGTCGGTTTGAGTTTTATGCATAAGTGAACCCAAAAAGTTCATAATATAATTTACGTTGGTCTACAAATTGTGGCATCCATTTCTGCTTTTACATTACTTTCAACGTTTTACTTGCCATTTAACACTGTACAGGTATGTAATTCATTTTTATGTCCCTCCTTTTGGAAGTTTAAAGTCATATTTTATTTCCACTAAGTGGATTTGTGACGATTATAAATTCTGTAACAAGAATTATACTATCGCTCTATCGTCGTTTCAGTCGTCGACGTCACGTCTCTCGGTAAAAGCACCCTCAGTTTTTCCTTCAATTTTCCTTTTGCGATCTCCACTCACTTAATTGACGAAGAATTTTGATTGGTCGCGCCATATTTCCATGCATCCGTCGACGTCGGTATTTTTTCTTTTTAATTTCAGCTTCATTTATTATTCCTCTCTTATTTTAATGGTTAGGTTCGTTATTGTTCGTATCCGAGGGCCTTCGTATTTTTTCATCTCTAATAGCTGTTCAGGTTTCGATGTTGTGAGGGTCTCGAGAGTTTTGTATTTTGACGATCCTTAGATCTTAACGACGACCATTCCTAAAATATATTCAATTAATTTCGCCCAATATTTCTTTGTTTACTCCGCGAGCCTCTGAAGTTTTAATGAGATCTTGATTCAAACGAACGGATGGCTAAAAGTCAAAAGTGGTCTCAAACCAAACTCTAAACGCTCTTATTACTCTGCAAATAAATTTTCATTGACTTATATTCACACTAAATCGACGGTATATATCTGAACCATCTCAAGATCCATTCATTGTCCAATCATTAAAACTATCAACCTGATCTATACAATCCATTCATTAATCACTGCGTCTATCCACGTCCCGCTCATAGATCCTGCGGTTCACACTTCTATCGTATAAATATTGAACAATAGCCGGAACAAGGTTGTAACATTTCAATCGCAGCAATTACTCGCGAGAGGCGGTACAGGTGAATGCGGAGCCTCGATTAAACAGTAGACCGGCCGACAGGGCTGACAAAACGCAGCGCGCGCGCCGATTCACTCGTACCACGGAGGATGGTCAAACAAATTTTCAAAATGGCTACCCATTGAAACGTCAGCGCGGGAGTATTGTGCCGATGTCTGGCTCGGTCGCGGACAAAGGTATTGCCATCACTTATCGACGGCTCCCCTCATCGGTGCCGAAGATTTATTCTCGTGTTGGCAATATTTTGCGAATAGATTTATCGGCCCGACCTGACAATGGTAAGGAAAAATATCTCTTGCAGAGGTGAAGATTCAGATATAATTCGATGGTACGACGATAGCGACGTCGCTCCACAATCCGGAAGATTGTTTTCGAATAGACAAGATAGATGATCCTCTGGGGGTAGAATAACCGCGACGTGAATGTCTCGTACTCTTTGACCCTTCAGACAAAAGACGATTTACGGTACATAATAGACAAAAAGTTAACTTATATGCTCTATTAAGATTGTTAAGACGTAAGTATTTTTGATTGTTATTGCTACTTCTATAATATTTTCAACATAATGAAGGTTGGGTTTTTCCCACTGTAGCGTTGACATAAAAACATGACTGTGCTTTTAAATGCCAATGTTCAAAGTACGTGTCCTAGCAATACCTAAGCTACAAGGAAGTTTCTAGCAATGTCACACCTAATGGATATTCTTAACTACTGAGGTCCCTCAATATTATGAGGCTCTTTGTGAAACAGGCTTGCATTTCTAAATATTATATCTGTTACGCTCAAAGACCGAAAACGCTCAGTGAGCGAAAAAATGGCTCACAACGCGTTGTGGTATTAGTGAAACGGCCACGACGCGAAATTTGTCATTTCGTTCGTTCGTTCTGGTAATCACAGAAATACCACAAAGCGAAATTCGTGTCGTGGCTGACGTGCTATTAGACCACAACGCGTTGTGGTAATCGAGTAAAGCCATGACGCATTCTGAGCATTTAAAAACAGCCACGACGCGAATTCGTGTTGTGGCCCTAATGAAAACGGCCACGACGCATTCTGAAACCAGGCCGTGTTACGCAGGAGTAATTTTATAGCGCCCAAGTGTGTGCGCAATACACAAGAGCACTCTGGTTTCAATGAAACCATGCCAGTTACGCAGGAGTAATTTTATAGTGCCCAAGTGTGTGCGCAATACATAAGAGCACTCTGGTTTCAATGAAACCAGGCCAGTTACGCAGAAGTTATTTTATAGTGCCCACGTGTGTGCGCGTGTAAAAGTCGGTCCTGCACCTGATCTCTCGCCAGCGGCCAGTCATGTCGGTCTTCCGCTCCACTGGGTTATGAGAGTAAAGAATAGTGCTCTTGTGTATTGCGCACACACTTGGGCACTATAAAATTACTTCCGCGTAACTGGCCTGGTTTCGTTGAAACCACAGTGCTTTTGTGTATTGCGCACACACTTGGGCACTATAAAATCACTCCTGCTTAACTGGCCTGGTTTCATTGAAACCAGAGTGCTCTTTCATATTTCGCACACACTTGGGCACTATAAAATAACTCCTGCGTAACAACCAGAGTGCTTTTGTGTATTGCGCACACACTTGGGCACTATACAATAACTCAGGCGTACCTGGCCTGGTTTCATTGAAACCAGAGTGCTCTTGTGTATTGCACACACACTTGGGCACTATGAAATGACTTCTGCTCAACTGGCCTGGTTTCATTGAAATCAGAGTGCTCTTGTGTATTGCGCACACACTTGGGCACTATAAAATTACTCCTGCGTAACTGGCTTATTTTCATTGAAACCAGAGTGCTCTTATGTATTGCGCACACACTTGGGCACTATAAAATTACTCCTGCGTAACTGGCCTGGTTTCATTGAAACCGGAATTGCTCTTGTGTATTGCGCACACACTTAGGCGCTATTAAATTACTTCTGAGTAACTAACCTGATTTCAGAACGCGTCGTGGCCGTTTTTATTAGGGCCACAACACGGATTCGCGTCGTGGCTATTTTTAAATGCTCAGAACGCGTCATGGCTTTTCTCGATTACCACAACGCGTTGTGGTCGAATAGCACGTCAGCCACGACACGAATTTCGCTATGTGGTATTTCTGTGATTACCAGAACGCGTCGTGGCCGTTTTCACTAGGGCCACGACGCGAATTTCGCGTCGTGGCCGTTTCGCTATGACCACAACGCGTTGTGAGCCATTTTTTCGCTCACTGAGCGTTTTCGGTCTTTGAGCGTAACATATCCACAATATTGTATTATATTTTTACGAACAATACTTTTAGAAAAATAAAACCTATTTTGCTTGCTACTTCTCTTTATTGCTTACTTCAATTCACATCCAGATAATACTTTTTATGACAATTCCTACTAATATTACGTAAACCAACCAAAACTCAAAGACACTGTAATAAAAGCCAACCTAAGTATAATCTTTAATATCTGGTTACAAACAATGGTCTTATTAGGGGTATTCTCCTGCGAGCAGAACTAATATTATTGCGGACAGACGCGCATCCCTGCAGGTTCATTAACCCTCCCCCCCTACCCCCCTCAACCTAGCTGTAAGATACATAGCTTTACAACGTTTCATATTTCCAGCACTATGATCTAGATAGAGTAGAACGTCGAGACGAAGGGAACAATTATTATAGAGGTAGTTACAGTAATTATTATAATGAAATATAATATTGTGATTGTATTTCAAAAAAAAATTCAATTGTAATATACAAATTAACATTTTGTTTTACGTCGTAGATAATAATATTATTTTAAGTCCTTTTATAACACCATTCATTTATTTAAAATAAGGAGATAATTTTACCTGTATTTTAGACATGTCATCTAAGAATATATTACACACATACTATTAATGAAGTCATAGTTGTCATCGATTCTACTGATGATGATGATTATGATGATGATAATTTAGACGTAGATGTTTTTGCTGTTGCTACTGCATTAGGTACGTCGATTTTCCTGAAACTGAGTTTTCTACGACTGATGTAGCACTTTAATTTAACCTATCAATCCCCAAGCTGCACATGGCTGCCGCATAACAATAATTGAAAATCTATAGTCTCTGCGATTCCCACGATTGAGGTAATAATATTATATCTACATACGTGCTTGGTGCTGCTACATCATATCAACTCATCCCTGATGTTGCGAAGGCTGATTTTGCTATTGCTGATGATACTATATTATAGCGACGACTCGTTGTTAAAAATGATATACTCGTAATATAGCATATCGTTATACAGCGTGATAAGTGGGAGATATTAATATCTCCCACTTATCGCTGAAACTGATATTGGTACGGCTGATGCTGCTATAAAATTTTGTCAACTCTCCATTTGTTTGACTGATGCCGCCATATTCGTTAGCTAATCGTTGGTACCAATTTTGCTGTTATCCATGATGCTATATCATATCTAGCAGTGGACGAATATAGGCTGATATGATGATGATGATGATGATGATATCATATCTATCCAGCGCTGATATCAATTTTGCTATTGTCCATGATGCTATAACATATATCTACCCATCCCTGATACTGATAATGGTATGGCTGGCTAGGAATAAAGCAATATTCGTTAGCTAATCCTTGGTACCAATTTTGCTATTATCCATGATGCTATATCATATCTACCAATCGCTGATACTGATAATGGTATGGCTGCACTAGGAATATAGCAATATTCGTTAGCTAATCATTGGTACCAACTTTGCTATTATCCATGATGCTATATCATATCTACCAATCGCTGATACTGATAATGGTATGGCTGCACTAGGAATATAGCAATATTCGTTAGCTAATCATTGGTACCAACTTTGCTATTATCCATGATGCTATATCATATCTACCCATCGCTGATACTGATAATGGTATGGCTGCACTAGGAATATAGCAATATTCGTTAGCTAATCATTGGTACCAGCTTTGCTATTATCCATGATGCTATATCATATCTACCAATCGGTGATACTGATAATGGTATGGCTGCACTAAGAATATAGCAATATTCGTTAGCTAAACTGTGGTACCAATTTTGCTATTATCCATGATACTATATCATATTATCTCCCCATCGCTGATACTGATGATGGTATGGCTGATGCTGCTAAGTATACCTAACATTTTGTCCACTTACCACTCACCAATTTTGCTATTATCTATATATGCTATATCATATCTACCCATCGTTGATACTGATGATTTTATGGCTGATGCTGCTATATTAGGTCAGCTCGGTTCCTGGCGCCGGGCGGCGCGCGCCTCGCATCCTAATGCCGTGACTCAGGCTCCCATTCACCGCTAACACGCCATTCAGCGAGATAATGATGATGATGAATGTATGTATGTGATACTAAATAACCTTATATTATTACTCGTACTTATGTAAAATTGTAAGTAAAGTTAGCAAACAGCGAAATTACTGATTATCAAAATTTTGCGAACGACCTATAAATATGACTAGAATTTGCATGAATGTGAAAAAAAAATCATTAATGGGTTTGGAGTAAATAAAACCTAATCCTGACCACAAATACAGCAAAAAACGATTCATCATTTAAACTCTGATATAACAGAAGTACAAATCTCGTATATTAAATACCATTGCAAACTAAACGTTCGCTCTTAACATGCGACGGCATAAATTATGACTGTTACTAATGTGATAATAATTACCTAACACGCTATAAGATTGTTCGTTTAGTTTTTAGACACAATATCATGATAGGCAAACGATATATTATTGTATTAAATGTGTCATAATATTATTATCTGTGTATTAACATTGCACGTAAAGAAATAAGTTACTTTTAATATTGAAGAGTCGTTTATTTCTCGAATGCTTAAAGTTAAGAGGCACTGAAATCACAGGCTGTAACTTCCTCTACTTTGTAGAATAATAAAATATACGGTGTGATATGCGTTTAAGCTTATATATAAAAGTCTAAATACGAGAAGTGAAAATTACCACAATCCTTATAAACGTTTCACCAAAAAAATTGTGACCATTGAAACTGCTCGTCTTAGCTACACTTCATCAAAGGCTATTTAAACTGTGACGATTTCAATGAAACAAATCATCATTAGTCACATTTCATCAGTCACTCCATAGCCCATCGTATACTATTTAAATGAAACAAATCATCTGGTACAACCGAATACCGCTCGTGATTCGTACGGAGGTGTGGGAGACTCATGTAAAATGCATAAGGCTTTCGTCCCCGAACCCCGTGACCGTGAAAACAGTTTTAACGTATTAACATTTTCTTATCACGTCCCGGTTAAGCGTCGTTGGGTGTCTCGGCGGTGGATGGGTGACCAAAGTATTTCTAAGTTATTTTTGCTATTGAAGGCCAATAGGTGTGCATGTTCTGTGTCAAAATGTCAAAATAGATCAAATCCTCGTACGGCCTCTCGACTTTGGCCTATGATAGTTAAGGATATAATCGATCACCAAACCTGTAGAGGGGCATATTTTTCTAGAATCCCATGATTTTTCATTTTGATTGATCGGTAGACAGCTAGTACATGGTTATCATCCTGGTTAATCATCGTGGCGTAATGAATTTCAGCAGTGTTTTAACCAACTAACAGAATACAGAACAACATGTCCCCAAACCTATTATACATCGGCAGAGGCGCGCAAACTTTTCCCAAAAGACGACCCCGTCACAATAAGCATGACCTTATTCTGGAAGCGAAAAGAACAACGCGCGGCGTGCATCCAAATGACAAGGTCGGGCACCCCTGACTGGGGGTGTATGTTACCCCCACTTCATGTATTAATCACAAGTCTTGGTTCTGTCGTGAATATTCTGAAACTGTTAGGTGTAGAACGTTATGTCTACTAGGATATACCTACAGTAGGTATACACGTTTCTATAGCAAGGTACTTAAATCAGAACTGTTATTTGCCGGAAAAAATATTTACCTATACAAGAAAAAGTTATGCCATACACGTCTATATCATACCTCAAACCCAAAGCAACTCTTAGATGCTTTTTAAATAAGCTGGCCAAGTCTTCGGCGATTATAATTTATCATTTTATGCATCAAAAGTCCTCACTTATCATTTATTATTAATATGTACTTCAGAAATCATACTTCTATTTCCTGACAAGCGACAATCATCTATCACGATCTGTTTATGAGCTACAAAACACCTGACTATTAATTCTCTACGATTGTAGAGTTTCGTCGCATGCAAAAACACATAATAGTAGTAAAACTCTTTCATATTACTTTATTTCAAGGCTCCATATTTAAAAGAGTATAAACTGTTTTTATTATTGCCTGTGATAATAAACAAAGTAATATTATTATGCTTATAACATAACAAATAAACGAAATAACTGTAAACGAAGAGTTGCTTAAATAATATGCCTTTGTTATCACGTTAGCTTTTCTTATAACTTCGTCGCAAACCGAATATGGGTCAAAGAATTCAGAACAAGCAGAATATTCCGGAAGCAAAGTTAAAAATAAATTGTAAAGTTGCGTTGATATTATAATATTGTATTATGTTCATTTAAATCTTATATAGAGTCATTCAAAGTAACCAAAACTTAGGACAACATTTTTGTGATAACTGGTAAATCCTATCGTTTTACGTAATATTTTTTGTGAGTTTCGCGAGGATGTTGGTTGGTTTATAAAAGGATCTTTTAGGACACATATTGGGGTATGATAAATGATCATGACTATCATGACATGATATGTGTATATCAGCCACAATCGACGTCGCCCATTGCGTCGCTACATATTCGTAAACTGGTATTTAGGGTCAATTCAGACCCCAACGTAGATGCATTTCTAAATTTTTACTATTTAGAAATGCATCTACGCCTTATTGGTTCATCAAGAGGTTCATGGGCTGCCTTATGCAGTCCTTCTTGACACAGGCACGTCAGCTACGCCTTCACCACTTACTGTAGCGAGTGCACACAAAGAGGCCAGTTTATCACCTTCTCCACTCTTAGTACCCAGTGTAGCAAACAGAATACCCAGCAGCTACATATGATCAGTACGCAATTTGTATATCGCACGTAGCGACGCACGCGGGGCGACGCGGGGGGGTCGAGGAGAGAGGGGGGCAGGCGACACATCTGCCCCGGCGCGGCGCTCCGAATAACAATGTACCGGTCACTTTCCAAAGGCTGCGTTCATGGGGGACTGGAAAAACTATGAGAATATTTATGTATGGTGCATTACATACATTTAAAGAGGAGAAGTTTGTAGGATTTGAGAGTAATGAAAATTTTCATAGCCATAGGAACAGAGGCATTACAGAACGACGTCGTCGTAGATGGAAAAACTGAAAGCAGTGCTATCAGTGGCAACTGAAATTAACTGACGTTAGAGAAAAAATCGGCAATTACATAAATTACTCATCTCAATCAGACTCGTATTTTCAAACAAAAGAGACTATCAGTCGAAAATAAAACAGTAGGCGCTCTACCAAAAACTGCTTAAACGCTTTTATATAAAAATCGGTATGCGCCACGGGAGATTTCCACAATAAAAGTTTAGTACACATTAAAAACCCTTATGGGAAAATTTGCGAATCACCCCAAGTTGGGAACCAAACGAATATGGTAATATTGCACATTTCAGAGCTTCATAAACACTCAAAATCGTCATACCGGATGTTTTTGCAGGCATTACCTTGGCTGAAGTGTTTCCCTCCTGATGTGCAGTGGCTTTGGTAACCTATTTACGTTAAAGTGGTTTAAGAATGTATCCTTGTGTTAGTTCCTTGAATTTTTAAGGACCTATCAGGAAATTGCTTGTTTGCTGTTTCTCTTTAAAGTAGAGTAGGTATGTATATATGTAAGTTTCAAATTATCAGATTGAAACTGAATTATCTAAATGTAACAGACACAGCAACAGTATCATCCTTGCTTCTTAATCAAAAACAGAGTAAGTTACGCAAAAGTCATTTGTACCAGTTATTTGACGTGCAATATTGGTACAATACCAAATAGTAAATACTAGTGTTCAGTAGCAAATACTATCCAAAATCTTTACATACAAAAAACCCTAGCTCCTTCAAATCATTATGCACGCGGTGTTAGTGGCGTTCTTTGAACGCTCCTCACATTGTGAGTCGGCGAGCGTCAATTGTCTCTGATACCAGCCTTTGTTCCAGGTCTCGGCAGTCGACGCCACGGACAGTAGACACCGTTAGCGCCTGATGAAGCAGTTACTGTGATGGAGAATACAAGCGGGAAAGTTTTTGAAGAGAATTCCTGGGATTCTGTCAGCTCCAATGGGTTTTTCAAGTTGTGTTGAGCAACCTGATGACAATCGATAAGATATTATCTGCTTACAATTTTTTTTGTCCAATTAATGTACTAATGTACCTTAAAGTTACCATCCAATAACAATCCATTGGATATTAGTCATCCACGATGCACATAGAGCATTTTATATCAATTTTCATGTAGACCACTTTGTCTTGAATAAAATAAAGTAGTTTTGGAAACAGATTAAAATTCAAAAGACAAAATGCTGATGAAACATTCATTGGGATACTATTTATCACCTATGAGTATGTACATAACCATAAGAAGCCTGTAGTTACGTCTTGAGATAATCTAACCTCGAAGCGAGGAAAATCAAGAACGACATGAGTCCCTCAGGCCTTGTGTCATCGAAAGCATCACTTGCAATGTCATATCAATTCTATGATGTTAATCAAGAACTAACCCGAGACTGGCGGAAAATAGGAGGAAAGTTGCCAACTTCAGGGCAACGACATTCAGCGTCGCGCAATGGAAAGCATCACCCGTGGTAGCATCACAACTGCAATCGTAGGACTGCTTTAGCTATTGCTCGATTTGGCAAGTCCTAGCCCCGGAGCGACAAAAAATATGAGCGAAGTCCAACTTCAGGGCAACGACATTCAGTCTCGCGCGATGGAAAGCATCTCATGGACCCACGCATCGCCACAGCAATGCGATTTGGCAAGATCTAAGCCGAAACCGGCGGAAAATAAGAACGAAATCGCTAAAACTTAAGGGCAACGACACCGAGCCTCGCCCGTGGAAATGTATTCAAATGTATGCGCGATTAATTCAGGCTGCATAGCCAGCGGGACGGTGTTACTAGTGGCAGCAGTCTCACTTTCTACGTCGGATCGATGGGACCGTGACCTTCGCAATGCTTATTTGGCTTCTGGATCGATTTTTTTTTCTAATTTTTTGATACCCGACCAAGGAGATGAGGTCGCGCGAGGAGCGTTGTAGTTCCGGTGATTCGACGCTGTGTTAGAAAGGTGCGATGTATCCACGGATTTATAATATCCTCTCCATTTTGCATCTGCTCTAGTTCTAAGCATCGTCTGTATCGGATATCGGATCTAAGAAGTAATCGGGAAGTAAATCTATCACGCACGTGTTACAAAGAAAAATGTGCAAAAAAGTCAAGAAAAATAGAAATTAATTGAAGAAAATTTGGAGTTTTATGGAAGGATGTATGAAAGATTTTGAAGAAAAAACATTGTTATGTAAATTTACCTTTTTTATGCAATCACTTTATTTAATTGTAAATGTTTGAAGTTACAGCAAAAACTTGTAATTTTTATCAGGCAAACAATTAAAAATATATTGCTCTATAAAATTAACAAAATATTTGCTAGAATGTTTAATTCAAAATAAAATATTTTTCATAATTATTATTGATAACATTATAACAGCAAGTACCTACTTGTAGTTACGATTATTAAAATTGAATTAATTCTTTTTTTCTTAGAACCCAAGGCTTTTTTGGTTGGTTTTTCGTTTATTCTTATCCACAGGAAAAAACTTTAATATTCTGCCTTTCCGTTTCTTTTGATGATTTTAGCTCTATTTCGTTTTTTTAAGAAAAAATGCTCACTAACACTGTACCTTTACATAAACTACAAAGGGAAGCAGAGGCCCTCAAAGAGCGCCCTTGTAAAATTCCTTTTCAGATCTCCAAGGAATTCCCTGGCACAGAGTATACATAAAAATAGATAGTCGACGGGGCGTAGAGGATGTGCATGTATGTGTGCGACGTGACGCGCCCGTGTGTGTGAGAGACGTTCACCGTGAACTATACGAGGCGTGGAGTGTATTGGTAGCGTGGGTGACGTCATGGTTTTTTTATTTGTAGAATCATTGATGAAAATATTTATAATTGTTTTAATTACATTATTTTATGCAAATAGAATTTAATCATAAGGATAAAACAAATCTTAGTATTGATACTAATATTTTTCTTCACTGAGGGTTTTACATATTTGAATAAAGAATAAATAAACTAATCTTTCGGCGTACATATTTCAAGACTTACAGACCTTAGATACTTTTTACTCCCCATCAGATATATCGAAACAGGCGCGTAATATTTCCATTAATTATCTTAATTTTGTCGTCTAAATTACAGTGGTAGTTATTTGAAAATTGGCAATGGTCCATTACTACCACAAAGTTATAGCAGGTTCCTACACTCGTACGAACTCGACCCATCAAAATATTAAAATCAAATATAAAAAAAACTCGCAGCACCTGAAAACCATCTTCCACGCCAATGCTAACCACCTTACTATACTCACGCACACACCCACAAGTCTACGTGCCGTCGTCTTGGCAACGGGACGCATGCGCGGCGCCGCCTACCGCCCCCCCTCCCGACCGCCCCCGCCCGCGCTCAGCCGCCCCCGCCCCCCGCGCCCCGCGCGACCGCCCCCGCGCCCCGCACAGTCTACGGGCGAATCTATACGATTGGTCATCGGAAGATAAGCGACCGTTTTTTCCGACATATGACGCGCATATGTCACGGTCAGTATGGCGTATAGGTGGGTCATTATAACCTATCATGTCTAAAATCTATACATGACATGCCAAATTGGCCATCATAAGCTTAATCATAGCTGCTTATAACGTAATCTATGCTATAACGGCCCAAACTCAAAAATACAATTATTGCAGCTTTTTTGGAAAGGCTTACTTTTCATGACAGAAACGATATCTGCAAATATGTTTTACATAACGGCTCTGCCAGCGTAGTAGACTATCCCACTGGAACTATACATTTTACCCCGATATAATGCTAAGCACTACTCACATACGGTTTTGCTCGACAGTTTTACTCCAAGTCGAAGGAAATGACATATTTGACATATTTAATTCTATCGAACCCGGCTCGAAGCGAGCCTTCGAGCCGTCAGTTTTGCGGTCCACACAGTGGTTTTTGCTCGACGTCGAGTAAAACTATCGAGCAAAACTGTATGTCAGTACGGAGCTTAAGGCAGTATTGTCGTTCTGCTCTATATTTTTGCCTTTATCAAAATAAGTCCATTAGGAATATAAGGAGACAAACAAATCTATAAAATACAGATTCATGACACTTGCTGCTGAATACTTAAATGCTAGCAATAGCTAAGAGGCTCTTATTTTTCTCGTGCTGTTCTTAGCATTCTGCAAGGGATAACAGCATTGATTTAGGATCGTCTTATCTGAAGTAGCTTTTGAGAAATCTGTCAATTAATTGACCTGTCGTGTCATTCTCACGTTTGTCAATCATTGACATTTAAATCAATTGTACAATCTGCATGCGATTACAATTTACAACTCAATAATTGTTAATAATTATATAATTATTATCAGCATGGACTGCCATATTTGGTGATAATTATATTGTAATTATTATCAAATGTAGGTAATTACTAATTAGTATAAATCCACAAAAAAGCGTGGTTCAATAAAACATGACTGACTTACGAAGGTCTCTGTTATAATATAATAATATGTATTATTTTAATGTAATGAGCGGTAGCCGCGTGATTCTCTTATCGTACAAAGTCATACTCAACATAGAACTCTACAAACGTAGAGTAGGCCACGAACTACTGAAAAATGTGAGGTTCCCGCGTGATTTTCATATCGTGCAAAGTCACAGTCAACATAGAACTCTACAGACGTAGAGTAGGCCACGAACCACTGAAAAATGCGAGGTTCCCGCGTGATTCCCTTAGAGTACAAAGTCGCGGGTGACATATAAACACGAGACGTCAAATTGATTCTGAAAATCACTATCTGTACGAATCATATTCACGTTGCTCGTTATCACACCCCCCTCTTCCCTCCCTCTCGCACGCGTGTGTGCGTGTTCGCTGTCTCTCTCGCACACCATTATAGTGTACTTAACAGTGTTTTGTAAATGTCCTCCCGATGGTTCTGTTTACAATTACTCTGGCGATTTGTATACTCTACAGTCTACGGTCTCTATCTTGTTACGTTCTTTCTCTACGTAAAACTACGCTCTTAACGTCTATCGGGTCTTCATATCTTAGTTTCACTGAAAAATTATGATTACCGGGGTACCTACATTAAAAAAGGTCGTTGTAAGTACGTGTACATGCTTATCAAAAATATAAATAAAAAATTAGTATTTTATTTATATATAAATAAAAAATTAGTTTTTTAGTATCCATTCTATATGAAGTTTGTTTATCAAAACCTTATCAAAACTAAACATTTCTGTAGCTCTATGTAGTTTTCTCTATGTTAGAAATTACAAAGCTTAACTTTATAGCTTAACTTTTTTGATTGTGATAGAGTTTTAGTAGGTATTACGTAAGCAGAAAAAAATGATCTACTTACTATAGAATGCACAGTTTACGTCTTACCAAACTAAGGATTCTCTACTTTCCATCAAAAGAATTTCAATATTATTCAAGAATCATTTTTATGTCGATTAAATATACATAAATCTTTCATTTAAGATAAGTATAGAATATTGTTTATTGACTCTCATTTTTATAATGTTAATAATATGGAGTATGGACCTTAATAAGAAAATTGCGAAAAGTAACTTTGTACGTTATAGAACGGCTACGTAAAAAAATGCTTATGATCACAGAATTATTTATTTACTTAGTACGAATATTATACTTAGATATAATATTGTTTTTTAACGCGAGTAATATGTTAATTTTTATAATTGGGTAATCAGAGTTCGCTGAATTTAATAAAATACGCAATAATAATTTTAATTGTAAAATAGCAACGTTTATTTATAACAATTATTTACTTGATGTAATAATTTTGGAAAATTTCATAAACTCATTTACTTTAGAGGCCTTAATATTTTTAGTAATGTTTATTATTTAGCTATGCAGACAAATTATTTATTTTTTCTTAAAAAAACAAAATAAAAATCAATCCCTAAAATAATATTATGAACACAATATTTTTCAACACCATCTACATTCATCACTAAAGTTTCCTCAACACATCCTCCTAGCGCCATCTGTCGCTGAGTAGCGGAGTCGCGCGGAACTAAAAACCAGTCGCGTTTGAATATTAATGAAAAAAGGTGCATTAATATTGAATAAATATACGAAACGGAAAGTAATCGTGCACGTAACTGCGACCTTGCTTCATTAAAGCGATACATTATACATGAGCTTATCATTGCTACGACTTTTTCATCGCTACTCACTACTACGATTTTTTCATCGTGCCACAGATCTCACTATGACTTTTTCATAGCCAATTTTACGGCTCTTAAATAAATTTGTGATTAAAATGTATGTTTTTCAGGGCTAATAATAATTCATTTCATTATTTTAAGTACCGATACCGGTAGTATATTTTTCATTCATAGCAAAATTTTTTACTACTATTTTTTCTTTGCAGTAATTGGACTTTTCAGCTTGCATTTTTTAACTAAACAGTGCCACTTAACATAGAGTGATAAAAACAATTAGCATAATATTCATTTAAAGACGCTGTCGTTAAAAAAGTTTTTCAGTGTAGTGTCCTAAGTCTTTTAAGACTTTCGTACCAGAGCCTACTTATAATAATTACTAGATGATACCCGCAACTCCGCTGCACCAAAATTCGTTTATTGCGCGGAAGTATATTTTTTCCGGGATAAACTTTACCCTATGTCCTTTCCCGGGACTGAAAGTATCTCCATACCAAATTTCACTAAAATCGGTTCAGTGGTTTAAGCGTGAAAAGGATACAGACCGAAACACTTTCGCATTTATAATATTAACGAGCTTTTTCCCGTGGCTTCGCTCGCTTTAAGAAGTATTATTATATACAAACTTTCATCCCCTATTTTAACCCCACGGGGTTAGAATTTATCAAAATCCTTTCTTAGCGGATGCCTACGTCATAACATCTACCTGCATGCCAAATTTCAGCCCGATCCGTCCAGTAGTTTGGGCTGTGCGTTGATAGATCACCATGTCCGTCAGTCACCTTTGAGTTTTATATATTTTAAATATTATATATGTAATATGTATAGAGATATGGATGTGGATTTTCTGGTGTGCTCGACCATTCAACTATTTCGGTAGACTACAGTTATAAAAAGTTACATAACACACTGATACTTATTGCCTACTACATTTTATGTTTCTTATCATGGGCGAAATCTGGAATGTTTAATTTACTACTACATGTAACTACATGTCACCAATTAAAAGAATATTTCTTTCGGGCAATAAACGAGAAACGAGTAGTAACCCGATACAAGGGAAATCTTTATCTATGTGTGATCAAATTAAGTATGTTCAACTAGTTTTAGGCAAGAATACAAATATTTTATGTAAATTGGTTTAATAAAGTAGTAGCTAATTAGCACAAAAACAATGTGGCTAAAGTAGTGAATGTAAATTTCGCTTTTATCTTTAGTGATAGTGCTTTAAAAGTAGGTACCTACTAGAGTCTGGCTAGCGAAAGATGAGACTGGGAAAAGGCGGCAAATTAAAAAAATCGACGTATGAACCTTGTCTATAGTCGGAATTATAGTTTTGATACTTGATTATTTATGACAATAAATAATAATAATATAATATGTATTTTGTTGGACAACTCATTTCAAGAAAATTAAGTTTATTGTTGTTGTTTACTCAAATTTTATTCATTCATTCAGTCAATACATTTCATGATGAATTAAACGCATGTTTTTGACGAAAACTCTTGAATGTTTTTGTCGGAGTATTAAAACTTCTTCTTTTGTACTTACATCATGAAATATATTACGAAATTAAATTTAACCAAACAATTATCTTCATTTTCTTAAACTAAATTGTCCTACTGTTTGTAAGTTTAAAATATAACTCAATTTAAATGTTAAAGAATTTCCTATATTTTATTAATATTATGCAATTTAAATGCTCGCAAGCATCATAGATTGTATTGATTATACTCAAATATGTTTATTTATTACATACCTACTTGTTAGTTAGGTTAGGTTAATAACCCCCCCCTCCCCCCCCCCCCCCCCCCTTGCAAGTTGATTAATCAAAATATATTAGGGATATATAATTTTATTAAGTATATTATAATAAGGAAATATATTAGTTGAGAATATCAAAATATAATATTAGGTTGGGGAAAAAGTTTCTTCACATTTTAAATAAAAATTCAAAAGGTTTTTTTATAGTTTATTTACAAGTTTTTTTTGATTTTGTACTAAACACAAGAAGAGCGTTTGGCACGAAACCTCTTTCTGAGCCAGCATGAACTATAATGTATCTCTTGCCTGAAGAGATATATTTTGTTACAGCACCACTTGTGGAAGGCCGTGCCATGATTTTTTTGATTTATAGTTCTGATGAACATGAGTTTCATCAAGATATACAATTTCTTTGCCTACTCTACGTTTAGTAGCAATGGTCCGCAAGAAACGGTGTCGCCATGCTGCTACATCATACCTTTCAATAAGGATTGTACGTTCATCTTGGTTTTTCTTGAATTCAAATACGTTTGATAAAAGGATGCGACGCAATGTTTCACGACAGCCAGTAAAGTGAATACTTTCCCTTAATTCTTTTAAAAGAGACCTTAATGTTGGGATTTGTTTCTTTACTATATAAAACTCGTTGACTTTGTTTTTTATTGCATTAATATCAAAAGTATCTAACGCTGATACTGTTGGTTTATGTGGTCTTTTGTTTCCTGGTGTATTCCACACGCCTTTATTTATTTGGCCTTCTTTTTAAATCCTTTTTAGAGTACAAACGCTGACATCTGAAAACATGTTCATAAATAAAGTTAGCATTTAATAACTAGGTTGCTTTCAGGTATTTTTTAATATAACGTTAGGGTCTTACCGGTCAAAGAAGAAATCTCATCAAGGAACTGATTTTGTGTCTTTAAACAATCTTGTTGAAACACATCTCTTAATTTATTTATGGTTGATGTTATAGCTTGCTTATCTGAACCCTTTGCATCATCCATGTTATCTGCAAAACAATAAATTCATAATATTTAAATACGTGTGATAAATAATAAAGATTTTTAATTAACCCATCAGTCGTGGCAAAACGAGACACAATAGCTTTTTCATTGTTATCGCGGCCGGATGTGGCCGCTTGGGGCTTCATGAATTAAATTTAATTGTAATAATTGAAAGTATCAAAATCTTTTACCCGTACTTACCAATGCACTGGGATATTTCATGTAAGCAATCTTGTTTTTGTTTAAAAATTGCATCCCTTTCACTTCTTTTTTGTTCGTATTTACTAATCATAGCAAAAAGCAGTTTTCGCAAATCTCTTTTCAAAGTTTTCGTCATGTTTAAATTAGAAAATCACGTAAATCGCAGAAATATTTTTCACTTTGACACATAAACAACGCATGCTATAAGTGACAATGACGTTAGTGACAGTGTTACCATAATCATTTTTGGAATAAAATGCCAGTCTCATCTTTCGCTAGCCAGACTCTACCGATTAATCTGGCGTCTTATTTTTCTAGGAATTAGCGATACACGTGCAAATTCCATAGATTATTTTTTACTTTGTCATAAAATGCGAGTGCATATGGGCTAAACAACTTGATATAATATATTTAATAAAGCTTTATAGTAGGAGTTTACCATGCAGATTTATAGTGTAAACTAACTCTAACTTCCCCGTCATATTAGGGTCAATTCAGACCGCAACGTGACGAGGCGAGGCGAGGCGCGGCGCGGCATAAATTTGTATGGATTTGACAGATTTCAATTGCGCTTGCGAACCTGTCAAATTCATATAAATTTAAGAAATGCATCTACGCGTCGCGTTGCGGTCTGTTTGAATCAACCTGTGACTAGGCTTATGGTATTTAGAAAATATGGATTCGATTATTGTAAATTAAGAGCAAGTAAGAAAATAATATGTATAGAATACTCACTACTCCGATTTTTGAACCGAACCTAAAGTAGTCTGTAATCTGTATCACGCGGGAACCGTAGATTTTTCCGGAATAAAAAGTATCTTATGTCCTTTCCCGGGACTCCAAGATTTTATTACTGATCAGTGATCACTGTATGTAGAATCGTAGTTTTTATAAAGTGGGAGTTTAACCTATCAAGCCCTGGCCCGGGTAAGAGCACCGGTGATCGCGACAACAATAGACTTCCAAGAATCCGCGATCGAAGGATTAAAGTCAAGATTATAAAGTATAGACTACTAGATGATGCCCGCAACTCCGTTGTGCCAAAACTCGTTTATCGTGCGGGAACCCTACATTTTTCCGGGATAAAAAGTAGCCTATGTCCTTTCCCGGGACTCTAAGTATTGCCATACCAAATTTGAGCAAAATTGGTTCCGCTGTTTGGGCGTGAAGAGGTAACAGGCAGACAGCCAGACAAACTTTCGCATTTATAATATTAGCATGGATAATACTAGTAGCTCTATGAGTTTAAAGCTATATTATTTATCGATACTCGATACCGACTTCGTAAATTTTTAGTATGGCGATTTTAGTTCCGCAAGTGACCGCTAGAGGCGCTGTAAAATTTGCCATACTAAAAAATTACGTAGTCGGTATCGAGTATCGATAAATAATATAGCTTTAAACTCATGGTAGAGCTACAGTATACAATACACCGTACACGTATGCACAATTACGTCATATGTTAGTAACATAACAAACATCCAAACTTTCACACGTTGGTATATTCAACGTATTATTTTCGATTTGTGTTAGCCAGCGCGTGAAATGGAAGCCCGCCTACATGCATGTCACCTACAGCCCGTTTATAAACATTTTACCTCATGATTTAAAGGAAAATAATCCTTATCGTGTTGTCATAAAGGTCCTGTAACAGGTAGGATGATTGTGAACAGTTTCTATGTACCCGCATCGCGTTATCTGCCTTCCGTCGTTAGCAATATTTACACTGTTATTATATTTAATATCGTACATATACCGTTATCGTTCAAGTTTTCAAATATAGCTAGGTACTAAGCTAGGTATTTGACAGTAGCTCAAATACTATTGCTTAAAATAGTAACTTAGGAGCTATAGAGGAATAAGTTTTGAAACATGGTGGAAAACTTACATTGAAATCGATCTGCAATGTCGGATGTCTAGCTCTATTCTGCGTGGCCTGACTCACACTTGGCCGGTTTCATAAAATTTTCGACACATCAAAAGTCAAGTAAGTCAGTCCTTAATAAAATTCTACTATTTCGCAACATTATTTCTTTGTTTCATGTTCGGTCCAGTCTAACCTATCACTGATGAAGAAAATAGTAGATACCTATTTTGATTTTGAGTTTTTCATTTCTCAAAAATTACAATTTTTAACTGATTTTACTCAAAATAACCTCCGTCTAACTCTAACTACAACGCAGACGAAATGAAGGAGAAATTATTTTACTAGTCAACAATTAGTATCTAAATATACCTTTCTTGAATAAGACAAACATATTGTACTCCAAAGTGGTCATGACAAACTACCAAAAGTGAGGGTATACAAAATCAGTGAGTGTGAAGATAATAACCCTCTATGTAACCACCCCAGCACATAGAAGCCCTCAGGTCGACCGGATATGCGGTAGACGACCAATGACGATAACGAACATTTCGGTTCCATGTCGTTTAATTACCAAATGAGTTTATGAGAATACCATGTATAATGTGGTCTTTGATTTTAAGGTGTAGCCGTCAAAAAGGTTCAAAAATTTTAGCGATACGTCGAAAGTATATTCAATATGTATTATTAAAATTAATATTCTTTTCCAGGACTTAAAGTAGCAGTTTCCAGAACTAACCAACGTTTATTACATAAGTGCTAAACGTTGGTTAAGTAAGCTTAATTTAAAAGCGAAATAACTGGAACACATTCGTATATTTTATAACATTAGTTTTGATAGAAGTATGGATGTCTGTCTTAGGTTTTGTCTAGTCGGTGGCGAAAAGGTGACATTTAATTCAAAGCCGAAATAATCGATCAGCTTTGATTTAAATATCGGCCTCAACTGCTTGATTGAGATTCATAATTTGACGGGACCAATGGCATTTGTTCGCATTATGTCAATCCAATAAGTCGTGATCTGTCGGCTGAGTTTGACATAACGCGACCAAATTACTTGGGGCCGCCATCTGCCTATGAATCAACTTCTCTGATTCAACAGAACAATAGAAACACCTTCGATTTTCGAACTTTTCGATCTATTTATTCAAAGAGAGCTCCTGTTCTCTTACTTCTAGAGACTGCTTTCTCACTGCTAGAGACTTAAGTCTACAGCAGAAGCCTCGTAGCTTTCGTACTGGAGAATAGTAAAGCGTATCTTTTATTAGTATGCAGTGACTGACAGCGAGCTGATGATGACATAACAGTGCAGGGCGTGCAGTAATTTGGCTGCAACGAGCGTGAAATGAAGAGCGCGGCGCATGGCGGCGGCGGCGTCGCGCGCTGTCAGACACTACCTGATATCAACTACAAACAAAGGACATAGTGTGAGTAATAAACGGTTTAGTAGGTTGAATACTATAGGTAATATAAACATGAATAACTCATGAATGAATAATATAAAAATGTGTCGGATCGCTGACATGGCTGAAACAAAAAATGGCTGCGGTGATCCTAGTGGTCCTACTCCTATCACGATCGAGACGAATTTTATTAGCCGGCAGGCAGGGTTTCAGAGACCAAATGCCAAAACATTGTACATTCGTATAATATTTTGGCAATAATACATTGGTAAACTTGAAAATCTAAGAAGAAGAAAGAAGAAGTATATTCTTATGCAGTTATGTAATATCTGAAATTAAAATTATATTATTAGAATAACTGTTTAGAAAGAAAGGGTGGTGTAAAGATGATGTGAGAATTTCATAAGTAATTTAGACACGAAAATCTAAAAGACAGATGGACAAAAACTCTTTCGCACGACTTATAAATAAAGGCTAACTACCATACACGCAAACGGCGCTACAAATATCAGTAAAAATAAACTCTTCATTCGTACATTCATACAAAACATTGGCCGTAGTAAATCATACCGAATACATAATATAAAACAGTAGGATATCTAAACCGGCAAAAACAATAGCCGCTATCGCCGCGTGTTGTTTCACGTAGACCTGTGCAAATACTACGGATGTATAGTCCCGTAGGGAGCAAGCGAATAGAGGAGACAAAGTTACATCATGTTACAATCATGAACAGATAAGGTAAGTAATATTTAATCATTCGATGCTGAATGTGCCGTAATAAATCTGCTATCTGGATCGTTTTGAACTTATTATGTTGTAAAAATATAGTAAATGACTTGAAAACGACGAAAATGTATAACATAAAGAAACAGAGACAGTTCGAGTTTATTTTCGGTACCATTCCAAGTTCTTTTGATCACCATAATAATATGGATGTTACCAAAGACTTTGTTGATTGATGAGAGCAAGTTCGTTTATAGCACAGTAGGAATATATTTTCATGCAACAAAAATTATCTTATGTCTTTTTGGGACTGAATCTCCTTTCTATTCACCTCATTGTTAATATAGAGTGTAAGGTTTATGCGACGTCACCTCTTTAAAGCGATTACAGCGCCACCTGTCGCCACTCCTGGAGGCCTACTATGAAACCGCTTTGAGACTCAAACAATCGGACAAGAACGCGGCGTCCTGCTCTGACAACGTCATTTCACGTTTGCGCTTTGTTAGAGTAGGACGCGGCATTCTCGTTCGATTTTTTGTGTCTCAAAACAATTTCGTAGTAGGCCTCCTGCCCCCCTTGACAAGTGGCAAGCGATTATCGTAAACGCTAACGCCACAAAATGTATGCGATTTGACATAAGTCATCGCTTCGCTAGTGTATACTAATGTCAAGTCCCATACATTCTGTAGCGTTAGCGTTTACGGTGATCGCTTGCCGCTTGTCTAGGGGGGCTGGGTCGCTCTAACTTCGAGGCGTATGCAACGTCGTGTCGCTAACTGCGAGGCGTAATGTGTAACGTCGTTGTAAATGTGACATGCGACGTCGTTGTAACTACGAGACGTACGCGACGTCGCTGTAACTGCAATATGCAACGTCGCCTCTGCGAACTGCTCTATGGCGGGCGATTACGGCGCCACCTGTCGCCGCTCCCAGGGAATTCATAATTCGGTTCGTGCGGATCGCTCTAATTGTATTCACGAACACTCGGATTTGCGATACAGCCTCCATTAAAATATCGAAAATATGTGCTAGTTTACATAATCCGCGGGTATATCCGTCACCTTTCCCGAATATGCTGTGTTCCATCAGATCAGGCTTTTCCGCTTTTCACAGTTTTTACCGTCAGATGCATTCCTAGTTTTCATATTTTCACATTATTTTTCTAGATCATAAAACTAATTAAAGTCGATATTGTAATCATGTTGCTTATATTATGAGACACTCAAGTTGCCCCTTTAAGCCAGGGGTTTCAACCAAACAATAATAAGAACTTTTTTTAATAAAGCAAACGGATTACCTGATGGAAAGTAACTACCGTCGCCCATGGACACTCGCAACATTAGAAGAGCTGCAGGTGCGTCGCCGACCGGACTTTTATAGTCGACAAACAATAGCTTTTTGGACCTTACTGACATCTCCAAGCAAATAAAGCAACTTTTATCAACGACTCCTAAAATATCCATCAAGTTATTACATAGCAATAAACAACGCAATAATATTTACATGGTATGTAACGTTATTTTCCGCTGTAAATATGTCCGCCTGTGTGTAGTGAGGTGAGCTGACGTGGCGACGGCGCTTCACGCGTGACGGAGCAACGATATTTTGGCGTACATACATACAGGACGATAGTTTATTATGTGGATAACTCGTTCAATATAATAGTAACTACTATACTTTCATGCTTAAAATTGCAAAGAAAGTACGAAAGCTTGTCTGACTTTTGGTTATCTACCACCTATGGTTAAGCCAAGGCTTATAGATATTTTGGGTGCTGGAGAACGACATAGGATATTTTTCATTACAGAAAAACGGATGATTTCCGCGCGATAAATGAAGTTCTGGGCAAATAAAGGTGCTAGAAACATTTGCAGTTATTCTTTAAAAAATTGTTCTTGTCACTATTATTATTAGTATTTTTTTTCTGTAAATTTTGTAGCGTTGTGAAGCCACTCATTGGCTTCTGCAGAATATCAGTGCAGCGGGCTTGTTTGCTGCGTTTCCTTAGCTAGGGCTAATTTTTGTCGTCAAAACTCACACATCAATATAGTAAATTCTCCTTCCTTAAGTTTCTTTATCAAAGCCAACTTTGAGCTTTATCAATTGTTTAAGCTAAACTTAAAACCTTTATACTCGCCACAGGACGTTGATTTATAAGAACGGCGAGTCCTTGTAAGACATAATTTTATAGAAATTAATAATAAATAATGGCTGATTTATGTAATATCTGTATACCAGCTGTCTACCTGAGTTATGGGCTGTTAGATACTAATGCTTTGGCCTTAAATGGCGCTGTAATACCCGGTGATTGTACCTCAATTATTTATAACATCAATTAGTACGAGCAGAAACTACTGGTAAATACTAGTATATTGTACTACAATAATTATATAAGACACGAGGCTCGCTCTCTGAGAAAATGTAGAAACAAGCAAAAGTACTCAAAAATGCTTACAAAAGTTAAAAGCATTAAGCCATGGTAGTAATCTATGATAGTCTGTAATGATAGCTACTAACAAATTGCAAAGCTGTCTAAGGGCCTGTTTCACCACTTCCTGATAAGTTCCGCCTTCCGGATAGGCTATCCACCACTTAACTTGACAGATGAAGAATCTGTCAAATAAGTTGTGGATAGCCTATCCGGCACTTTATCAGTAAGTGATGAAACAAAATTTATCCTCGTAATAAAAAGCTTGTATAATTATTAACATCGATTATTGGCTATCATAGATGGATATTGGATAAGTCTCTTTACGCTTGTATTGAAGAATGGAGAGGCCGCATATTATGTATCATCCCACAAAAAAATCGTATTAAGTCATGAATGCAGGCATGTTCTAGAATCTAGAACAACACTGCTTTCATAACTCAACCAAAAAAAAAATTTGGGTTAATACAAAAAATATGCTTAACAGCGACCATATGAAATTCTTTTAAAATAGACTGTGTGCCACTTCAGGAAATTATTTAGATTTTTAAATATAGAACAATATAAAATTTGTTATTTCTTACATGTACCATTATTTTTTATTGTTATCTAACAATAATAAAACATTATTACATAGAGCAGAAAAACATAAAAATAACAAGATAAGCGTGTGAGACTAATAAAAATCTTACATGTTTAATTATTATTTACGACAGCTATTAAAATGTACAGACATGCTATCTATACAGCACAATAGCTTTTCGTGTTATCTTATAAAACTCTACTAAGTGGCTTAAAAAGACTAGTAGTATAATTAATTAAATAATTGAATATTTACATATTAAACTAAAACCCTAATAATTATTGGTATTTAAAGAGTACAGTAACTCCTGTTAACAACACATAAAAAATGTATTCTATTCTTCTAACGGCTTAATAATAGCTTCAATAAACTTAATAAGTGTTATAAAAATTACCACGTTAAATGTATTATAATTAACGCGACTGGATCGAGAACATTTAAATCCTTTCTGCTTATTTCTTCTGTTTCGAAAATCTGTTTTTTTTTTTTTAGTTCAAAGGGCCAACAAAATCGGATGCACATGTTATAAAAACGTTAAAAAACCGCGATAAACGTTACAATATTTACGACAAACGGGACGCATAAGTGCACGAAATGTATGGAAATGTATGTAAATGTATGTATCCGGCCATCGCTAGGGGGCGCGCTTCCGGCCTGCGCGTGCGCACCGAAAAAGCCTTAAAACGCACGGTAATGAGTGTAGGTCGGTTATTTTATGACGAGGTTAAAGAACGTATTTAACTATGGGGTTTTATAATGGTTAAGGATTAATACAATCTATACAATGTTATGTTTGACAATATATTTTAAAAAAGGTCATTTATTAGTTTCTTTCTAACGGTTTCCGAAACTAGTAAGCCATCATAGAATAAAGGCAAGTGCCTTGCTAGCATTTTATCAAAATCGGCTTAGTCTTTAAATACCTTATACTTATAAGTATAAAGAGTCGACTTAGGTTACGTTTAGATGTGGGATAATATACGTTTTCCGCAAGATTCTCGTGCGAAGTGGTTAGAGGAAAAACTTACAAGAAAAAGTTCAATTTTATTATTTCGTTTGACGTTGTGGTGACTACTCTGCAGCAGATGAAGTATTTATAAATCGAGATTGTAAATAAAAACAATTACGTCTGTCAAACCCTATAGTAACATTTTACAACGGGTATTATAAAAATATCCTTATTTACTCTATAACAGTCTAAACTCTAAGCTAAAATATAACACGCGCGACGTTTAAACTGCATACACCTTTTCATAAGGTGTTCAGTGTTAAAACGCGAAGGTAATGCTAAATAAGTCATAAGCTGACACTCAGACCTGTAAACACTTATTTCTAGATTAGCTATAGAGCTCTGAAGAAAGCTTCTGGATGTTAAGTTATCCTCAGTTGAGTTTATTTTTACAGTATATCGTAAAGATCTTTAAGATAAAATTCTTGAATAGCTACCGTGTTTTAAGAAGCCAATCAAATGTGGTTTTAGTCATGGAATTTTAGTCAAGAAAAACCTAGAAATTGACTTGAAGAAAATGAAAGTATCCTTTAGGGAGCTAAGGGTGCTAGGTTGCTAGCGGAGGACAGAAGAGAAGTCTCAGCCCTTAAGGCTTAAACAAGAAGATGATATTTATTTACTGATATCTAGATGACGCCCAATCTCGAAATACTTTTACCTCGTGTCTCCGAAATTTCAGAAAAATCGGTTTAGCGGTTCGGGCCTGACGAGTTAACAGAGAGACACACTTTCGCATTCATAATTTAGTATGGATGGACAACTTAGTATACCTTTACTATACTAACCACATCTATAGGTCTACCAGGATCTGATGGCAAAAAGTGAGAAAGTAAATTGAAAAAAACATTTTGATCCTTTTTCTCCTTAAAGCGGCTGATTATGTGTGTGAAACATGCAAATATAAAAATTTATCCAATGACCAAGGATATTTTTTGAAAATCTGCCATCAGATTCTGATACACCATGCATGATGATGATGATACCCACCGGCCCATTCACCATCGTTAGCCTTTAACATCTGAACTGATAGAAATACCCCAGTTACAGATAAAATATCAAATTAATGAGGTAGAATATTTCCTAACATTCCTGAGGACTGGACATTCCGTTTAGGTTCTAGTTAGATAACCAGTTATAATTATTCCGTACCTGTTTTTTACCTGTTCCGCGACATAGCCACTTGTCACTGCTCACTGTACCACCTAAACTATAAATAATTTGCGATAGAAACAACGGCGCACACTATTGACTAAGAAATTCTTTATTTTTATTTAAAACGTTATGATGTCAAGTAAAAAATTATTTATTTACTATATTAATGGAAATTCGTCATCGCGCGGGAACTGTTCATTTTCCGAAGGACTGTCCTTAATTGTCATTTCCTAGGACTTAGCATATTAGTAGATACTAATAAGCCAAGTTCTAGAGATCCATATTTTTCCGAGATCTGCTTAGTGACTAAAACGAAGAAGTAACAAAAACAGATCGCCAGATTGTTGAACATTTACATTTGATTCTGCCTACATAATCCGACAAGTAGTTATTACAGGAGTGAAATATAAACGTAGGTTAAAATATATATACTGATGTTACATTGACGCATATTAATTTATAATAATCAGTTATTCATATTAAGATATTAAAATTCAACTTAATTCTGAGAAAAAAGCTTATTTGCTTGCTTGCATATTTTATGATTTTCTATTCATAACGTCCACATCGCCCCACACACATACGACACACGCCTTACCTTATATTTTCCTACCAACTAAAAGCCTTAATAGCTGACCTAATTAATGAAAATCTGATATTAAATCGCAATTTTCGCGTGACAGAGAACAAATAGCGGGCCGTCGCGGCGTAATGGCACGGCGAGGGACGATCAATTAGAACATGCATGTACAATAGCGTGACACTACGACTCTTTTCTTGCTGGAGTCATCGCACACTATAGATAAAGAATAGGGCCTGTAGCCGAGACATTTTCATCGCTTATATATAGAATCGCTGATCAAAATGTATGGAATTGACATTAGACGATTCGGACGTCAGCGCAAAGAAGCGATAAAGAAAAATATATATAATATTACATATAGGTAGTTGTTTGGATCCGCTTGTTGAATCTGGGGGCACGGCAGTGCCCCAGCCAAGCTTTTTAGCAAAGGCACGGCCGTACCATACTTTTCTCGAAGCGGTTCGCGGCTATTTCACATCCCCTTTATCTTCGATGTTAACAAAGCTAGGGATTTAGAATTTCGGTCACTAGAAGCAAGTTTTAAAACTAGCTTAACCTCCACATTACATGAAATTTCGATAAATAGTTTAATAGTTACGGATGGTCAAAGTTACTACGTTTTGTCACTGACTGACAGATCATCAAAATTCTGAGGTACTTCTAGCAGACTTAGAACCTTGGAATTTGATGCCCGGATAGGTCTTTATTCACAATGAAAGGAAAAATTATGAAACTGGCCAAGTTCGAGTCGGATTGGCGTAGATAGGGTTCTGTACCGTAAATTTGTATGGGAGCCCCCCTTAAATAAAAGGTTTATTTAATTTTTATTATTTATTATTAAAGTTAAAATATAATTGAATATTTTCTGAAATTTTCAAAAACCTTACTGTTACCATTATGAAGATAGAGCAAAAAAAGCAAAAAAAAATCGTGTTTGTTGTACGAGACCCGCCATTCCTAAATTATTTTATTTTAATAGGACTATTCTATTTTATAGCGACAGCAAAAATACATAATTTGTGAAAAATTCAACTATCTAGCTATTGCGGTTCTCGAGATCCAGCCTGGTGACAGACAGACAGCGAAGTCTTAAGACTTTGTTAGTATGGTAGAATAGTTTTAACGTGACCTGAAAAGAAAAAAAACTTAAAAAAAGAAATGAAATCCCACCAAAACATTAAATGTAAAAGGAGCCAAGCAAAATATTGCATAGCTATGCAATACTTCTGTCGTAAAAAGTTTTCAGATCACATTCAAGCCAAGCCTTCAACTTATTTTGTAATTGAAATCAACATTCAGTGAATGTATCAATAGTTTTCTTTATTTTAAAATTATTATAGTGGCTTGGCAATGAGCACTAGAGAAATAATCAGCAACTAATTGGATTTATATGGGTACCTGCATCGACCAGATGCGTCGTTACGATAAACTAAAAAAACACTTCACGCTTGCCGCCTGTGTAAATATGAACTCCTCCAAATATGCAGTTTCATATTTGTTTCTTAATAATTATGTGCTCATTGCCGAGCCACTATAATAATTTTAAAATAAAGAAAACTATTGATACATTCACTGAATGTTGATTTCAATTACAAAATAAGTTGAAGGCTTGGCTTGAATGTGATCTGAAAACTTTTTACGACAGAAGTATTGCATAGCTATGCAATATTTTGCTTGGCTCCTTTTACATTTAATGTTTTGGTGGGATAGCTTTGTCCACACTGAGCCTTTTTTTGTTCATCAAGGGCATGCGTTATAGCGCAGTCAACAGCGAATGTGAGGCATGACCGTGACGCGCGATGAAATCGTAGCGCTCGCTATGACACTTTTCTTTCAACGCGGGTTTTGACGCATTCAATTATTGAATATGCCAAACGAAAGTTGAATAAAAAGAAGATGAGGAAAATTGAAGATGAAATTGCATAATGTGGACATAGCTTATTAGGAGCCAAATAACTAGACCATATTAACTTCAACTGTATACTAGTGGTGTTGTGCTCTGGATTAACATTTTCAAAAAGAAAATTTGCTGTTCGCTATGGGTACTTCATACTGTGGATGTATGTTAAAATAATACACAGATACTAATCTGCAATCATTATGAATTCTATTAGTAAGTTTAGTCACATGATTGACTCAAGAAGATTTGAAAAAAGATTAATTTTTTGCCTCCAAAATAGAAGTAAACGTTCTTAGTAAATAAGCTGAGATAGTAGATATAGCCTACTTTACTTACTCATTTGTTTGGCAGCAAAAAGAGTTGAAAAGCGTTTTGTATGCGTCGGAAAAGTTTGCAATATACGCCTAGCACCATAATAATAATAACTCCCACGCCGAGTGACTTTAGCCGATTTCATTGAAACCAGGCCTACCAGGCCTACCTGGCCTGGCAGGAGTAATTTTATAGTGGTCAGGTGTGAGCACAGTACACAAGAGTACTCTCATAACCCAGTGGGACTGACGACCGACACGACTGGCGCAGGACCGACTTTTTACATGCCGATCCGACGCTCCACGGAGGCGTTTAACCTAGGTTTATCTAGGACCATACCATACTTGATCACTATTTAAAATAGTCAATTAATCCTGCGATGGGCGGGCCACGTCCCACCGTCGTCCCAACTTCGTCCTACGCGGTATAATGTGATGTGACAACAACTTATTGTTCATTATTACTGCTTCAATGTCGTCCGTTCAAAAGTATGAAGACCTCATGTCTGAAGGGTGAAGAGTTAGTATTTTATAGTTCTTAGCATATGCTCGGAATAGTTACTTCTCACGAAACCGAAGTCAGCACGTCTTGTTTCCATAAGAATTTTGAGGAGTTCCCTCGATTACACATGGATTCCTTCATCAGGTCACCACTTTTGTGAACATTATACCAAATTGGGATGATGCCCTATACACCAAAAGAAAAAAAATTAAAATCGGTTCATAAACGGCGGAGTAATCGTTGAGCACAAAAAAAACGAACATAACACCTCTTTTTTTTAAAGCCTATGTGTTATTCTGATGTATAAGCTATATTATTGTAAAGTTTTATTAAAATCCATTCAGTAGTTTTTGTGTGAAAGAGTAACAATAAACATCTATACACACAAATCCATACATACAGCCTTTATAATATTAGTAGGATTTTCTTTAGATATATGCATTAAGAATTCTAGACTGTGGTTTTGTCAATGTCATTAGACTATTATATTAGTTGAAAATCGCAATAATTTCGCTTTTCGGCAACTAAAATAGTAGTTATACTCTAAAAACTAGTTTTAGTAACGAATTACTCAAATCGCTTAAACCTATCCTAACCAGCTGACGAGCTTGATAGTCCCCTTTACGGTGCCTAGCCTGGCGTAGCACCGTCATATAATTTAAACTAATTCATATTAAGTAATAAGTACGTTATAAAATATAGTTAGATTTATTTCCGGACAATCTGTATCTTTATTACTATGTTTTGTAAGCTTATTTACGTACATTTGAATAATATTATACAGGGTGAAAATTTTGCTCAAATCCTTAAAAAAGTCAGTAATTTAAGCGCAGAAAAGTGGGAGAAATATTATAGTATAGAAGCATGGATTTTGTTTGCAAATATAGGCAGTATTTTATGTCAGTTCAACAAGAAGTATAAACAGTTTATATTACAGCTTATTATACTATTTGTTCATAATTCTTATTAAGGTGACGCCGCGTTAAAGTAAAAAAGTGGATATGTTTTAGATTGCTTGTTCGGCCTCTCATAGAAAGAAATCGATAGTGTTATAAAAGTTGACCGATCGTGTTATGCTATGGGTAATTCAAAGACAAAGATATGATGAATACTGACAATGAACTTTAATTTCTTAGCTTTAGTCATTGCTGAGAAAAATCGACATCGCGACAGCCAAATTATCAAGGCGTCGCCTTAAGTTACTTAATAAGAAGTATGAACAAATAGTATAATATTAAACGACTGTAGCTTTGATTCTTATTAAAAAACGAGCTTTTGCCCGCGGCTTCGCTCGCATTAAAAAGTATTATTATATACAAGCTTTCATACCCTATTTGAACCCCTTGGGGTGGGAATTTATCAAAATCCTTTCTTAGCGGATGCCTACGTCATAACATCTACCTGCGTGCCAAATTTCAGCCCGATCCGTCCAGTGGTTTGGGCTGTGCGTTGACAGATCAACATGTCAGTCAGTCACCTTTGAGTTTTATATATATAGATAACATTAAAATATAACATTAGGCCGTAATATAATTATTAAAATAAATTATTGCATTACGCTCGACAAAACTCGTAGAATCTAAACTATGCAGGGTCTTTAGGACTAAGTACATACCCAATTAAAACTTTTCACCCTTTACCTTTACTTTATAAATTCGAAGAATGCAGGACATGGGTCCACGAAGAAAAATGTAACCATGTGCGAGTTTCGGTTACATGAATATGTATGAGGTGCCCCCTCCGTAACGGTAGACCGTTATTGTTCCTCTGATTGTCATCGATCGACAATCACTGACTACGTTCTGACTAAGCTAGAAAGGTTTTGGCTAAGCTAAGAAGGTTTTGGCAAAGCTAGGAAAGTTTTGGGTAAGCTAGAACAATTTAAAAAGGGTCTGACGAACCTAGAACAATTTTAAAATGTCCTGTAGAAGCTATAACAATTTAAAAAGTTCTGTCTAAGCTAGAACGATTTGGAAAGGTTCTTTCAAAGCTAGAACAATTTTGAAAGGTTCTATCGAAGCTAGAACGATTTTTAAAGGTTGTATCAAACCTAGCACAATAATTTTGTAAGGTGTTATCGAAGCTACAGGATTTTGCATGGTACTTGAAAGCTAGAAAGGTTCCAGTCGACAGTCTGAGCGGAAATAGTTTTTGGTTAGAATGGCACTGTCTTAGCTGAGAAGGCTTTTTCCAAGCTAGAAAGTTTTTCTTAGCCGAAAAGGTTCTACCCAAGCTATAAAAATTATGTATAGCCGGGAAACTTTTATTGTTACTTAGGAAATGTAGATACAGAATCTGTAAGTGCTCAAAATGTGAAAAACACTCATATCAACCTAAGAAAGTATTTTAGAGGGTTTATCAAAGATGAAAAGCGAAAAAGTGGAAAAAAATACTTCAGTCTTTGAAAAGTACACGTAGATTTATGAAAATATAAATGACAACTCGATCTATGCCATTATCATTATCTATTAATATCTCATTCAAGTAAATCAGGTCAGTAGTTTAGACAGTACGATGGAAACTAGCATACAGACTTCGTTAAAGCTAGATAAAAATTGAGTTTATATTTAACTGGAATCGTGCAAATTCTTTTGTTTACAGATTGTTAAAAGAAAAAAATAAATCAATCATGTCCAGGTATTTGCGGAGACTGAATTAATTTTGTTGTGCCGCGGCGCCACTTGCCTGTCTGTCTGTTTGAATGTCTAATGACTCGTGTTTACCTGTTCTCTTACATTGTCAACTAAAGTTCACTCTTTGTTTTAGTAATGAGATTAAGTCATCTAAGCATCTAATTACGTTCAAAACAAACTTTGGTTTTATAATATTAGTACAGATTCATGTCAACTTCAGATTGAATAATTTTGTTCTTAGGTATATGACCTTCTTGTTGTATCTCTACTCTCGGATATAATATTATTATTATTGTGCCTATAATATAATAATACATAAATAAGCAAATAAATATATAATATATTATATTCCAGCTAAGTAAAAATATCACAATCAGTAATCACCTAAGCACACAAATTAAAATCATAAGTCACGTTTATAACATACGTAAAAACATATTTGACATTTATATTGGCACCTTATCACTAAATAAATTCAAATGTAAACGGTTATAAAAATAAGTACAAACTACAAGCATATAAAATACACATAACATTTATCTTAAATGGCGTTTACTAACAGTGAGAAACACTTTCAATAAATTGTATGTATTATGCATGAGAGGCAAATCTGTGTGTGCCAGCGCCATCTAGCGTCGAATAGCTGAACTATGTATTGAAAGTTTGTTTTAAAATAATGTAAAATGAGTACACACAACAAAATAATGTTATAATGCAATATAAAAAATTAGGTAAACAATATAAATTACAATGTTACAAAAGTTTTACAAAATAATTATATTTTTCTATTAAGTACATAATATGTACTGCAAATTATCTCAGAGTAGACGTAATAATTTTTTCTCTCTTTTATTTTTACATACTATTTATTAATATAGTTTAAATAGTGTATCTATAGTGTATAAATAGTGACTGACTGACTGACAGATCTATCAATGCACAGCCCAGACCACTGGACGGATCGGGCTGAAATTTGGCATGCAGGTAGATGTTAATTATGACTTTGACTATGATGTTAGGCATCCGCTAAGAAAGGATTTCGATCAATTCTATTTTTAACTTCTATTCAAGCCCTTTGGGGCTAAAATAGGGGATGAAAGTTTGTATATAATAATGTGAGCGAAGCCGCGGGCAAAAGCTAGTTCTTACGATAAATGACATCCCGCGACAAATGTTTATTTTTCAGCTATGTCATGTAGTCTACTGTTATACTTCTCTTTGATTTACTCTAGGTATAACTATAGGCATGGAGTAATAAATAGGTATGCTGAATTACAAAAATAATATTTTGTAGTTACGGTGCCAGTTCAAACTAACAAATATTTCGCTTATTTTGTCTTACCTAGCACTTATTTGAAATTCCAATAAAGCTGGTGCTTAGTCAATAAATTCAAGATGCATTTGATGCTTTTGGGATTAGGTAAATACTAGAAAATGAATTAAATGTAGGAGATTTGTCACAAAAGTCTCGTGTTACTTGGCAATAACATATATCGAAATCCATACGTTTTGATTCCGAATTTCACTGTCGAAATTGTCAAAATACTGCCAGTTGCAAAAATCACGGGACAGTCCCGCAAAATCCTGCAAATTGTACGGTATCCGATATGTTACACCGTTGCACAAAATATGACAAAAAGTAAAAACAACGGTCTCAAAAACGTCCATGTGCGTCTAATATTATTCCCTCGCTCAGTGAATATGAAATGTATGCTAATGTATGCCGATCTGGGTATCGACAACATAAATGTATTCAGTAGAATAACTCGGTCGTGTCCTTCAAATCTATAGTCCAACATCGTTACTAATATTATTCAAATGCGAAAGTGTATCTGTATGTTACCGCTTTACACTTAAACCACTGAGCTAATTTTGATAACCGATGATGCTTTAGTATGCAGATACCTTAAGTCCCGGGAAAGGACATAGTTATTAGTTGTAATAAATGTACGGTTCTCGTAAGATAAACGAATATTGGCGCAATGGAGTTTCGGACAACAACTAATCAGGGCGAGCGAAGCGAGCCCTAGTATATCCCACAATTTTTACATTGTGTAATACACTTTACGGAAAAACTAACACGTCTATTGATTTGTGCTTTAAACATAGTAATTTTTATTTATATGTAGATGTGTTATCATCAGTCCGTCAAGGTGTGACGACTCGAGCCCTCACAAAGTTCAAGCCTCAGTAGTCAGTATATAGGGAAGGCGGATCGTTCCGATTGGAATGACCGCAGGCCGACCTGATCTAACTCCGGAAATAGACTTTGAATGTGAACAAAGACTTGGTCCAGAAATAAGACAAAAAACTATAAGAACGAACCTAGATAACGATAAAAAGAGACGACGAATCATGGAATACGCTAAAGAAGGGTGTATGTTAGGTAATAGCTAAAGAGAAGAAAAACCTGTAAAAACAAGAATAAAATGGTGTCACAATTTAATAGCAGCAGAAAACAAAAAAAAGGCGGGATTGCACAAAAGCAAACTAGCCCTCTGCATACATGAAGGCCATTAAAAATTAAAGCTATCTGAAATCAAACTTGCGCGGATTCGGGCGGTCAAGATAGTAGTAGTAGACTACTGTATTTTTTTCTACTGTGGTATCGAGGACTGCCGTCGATACAATTTTTAACGTTAAACAATATGTTGTTTCAAAGTTGGTAATTTACATAATTTTATTAGGCTTTATAATGATTGTATTCCATTATATTAAGGAAGTTGTTTGCTTTAAAATCTAAGCTGACGCCGACGGCAACGCGTGGTTTTTATGAGTAAAAAAGTTATTTCTAGTTAATAGTGAAAGATAATAATTTTAATTTTACGCATAACCCGGTTAAGTTCATGTCACTTTCCTCCTTACCTATATAAATATTCCCTGGATTACTACGAACATTTCAAGACTAAAACTAGCTAAATCGGTTCAGCCGTTCTCGAGTTTTAGAGAGACTAACAAAATATAAAATTAATTTTTAAATATATAAATTAAATGAATATTAAGATGCGTCAGTATGACGTATATATTTTGATGTGTAATATTATACCCAAACAAAAAACTTACTTGAAAAAACAATTGGTACCTTATCCGAATGACAGTCAACTTTACGAAAAAAACGGACCCCTAAAAATATTAAAATATACGGCATTAAAATGCTGAAACTTTTCAATTTAGCGGCGGACACCGTATATATTATCACCGTTAATAAACGCCAAAATTAAAAACAAACTCACAGACGGACTTTTAAAAATCACTCCAATATATCCATTTTATACCGTGTCAATTAAGGAGGGTGGGAGGGGCAAGATGAATTATTTTTAATTTAAAAAAGCTTTTTAAGATTTCGCACCTTAATTTTTTAATGAAACTGCCGGGAGTTTCGTCATATTTGTGATTGCTGATTTGTAAATATCACGATTGAGATGATATGAGATGACAAATGACTGATGAGTGATGACTGAAACGAGTAGAACGAAGCAGACAAACGTACGATACTTTTCGTGAAATGCCGCATTAACACTTAGGGAGATCGCACACGACAGACTTTTGTGCGATCAAAGTCTGCGGCTTCCATACATTCCGCATGGCGCGCGCCATCATATTGTATGGAAACCGCAGACTTTGATCGCACAAAAGTCTGTCGTGTGCGATCTCCCTTAGAGTCAGTCACTTCACAACTATTATCTGTTTTTCTTTCTTTCTATAGAGATTTGTATAAAAAAGTATAAAATATATTGTGTTTGTATAAATTATAATTATACTGTTCTTAGAGGCTATGCTATCAATATAGTAACATTATGTTAAAATTAAGTATATTATAATTATAAAGATAAGTAGTATGTATTAGTCCTACTGTAGTAGTGTAGTACTCGACCTGATAAAAAATGTTTTTGACAGAATGTTTAGGACACCAGCTGTGTTCTCAAAAGCCTCATAATAAAATAATAGGCATAAAAAGTTTCTGTTTTACGTAAGTACCCACTAATTTATAGCCTATATTAAGCGCTACATGTCTGTTTAAACTATTTTTAAAATAAACGAAATCGTAACAATTGAGTAAAAAAATTGCTAACGAATAATTAGCAGCCTTTCTTAAAATAAAATATTAAGCTAAGAAAGTTACAGTATCATGACTACTACTACATTACTAGCTGACCCAGACAACATACCATATGGGAATTTGCATAAAAGATTAATTAAGACACAATTAAGACACGTAAAATAAACAGGGCGCTTTAGTTCGTCCGCCCGCTCCGAGAGGGCGCTGTATAATTACTCCCGCAATCACCGCCTTTGATTCCGGCTCATGAGGGCTTTTTTGCTAAACCTCTTAATTTCCTTGGGAAAGCGAGTCGGTTCAAACATCATGAATATGTACATGAGCTCCGACGAAGTACTTTGCGAATTTAAAAGACGGGAAACATTACGAAAGCATTAAAGTTTGGATCTTCAATTTGTGAATTTATATATTTTGTCGAAATTGTAAACGTGGAGAAAATGAATGATAAATTCAAGTACTGACTTATGATTTCGCTTTAATCCTACCTTTAATCATTATATTTATGAATAGCAACAAAATAATTTATTAGGTTATAATAATTATTATAACACTTATAAATTCTTTAATGCTAATATTAAAACACTTACGGTTTTTTGTACCCTAAACTTTATCTTTATACGAGACACTCTTGCATTCTTATTAGTCATAAATTATAATTATATATATTTGTGCTCAAAGTTCCCGAAAAAAGAAAAGGGTTTTGGGTAGAAAACGGTCTATCTGGGTCTCATTTCTGGCCCCACATTTTTGCTTCTACGGTCTTTGTACTCCGTACAAGCTAATAAAGTATATTATCAAGCCATCCAATCTGTTAATCCTCATTTAATCACGCAAGGAAAAATCAGAGAAGCAGATCTACCCCAAAACAAAGGAGAAAAAGGTTTTGTAAGACAATGTAAATTCGAAGACATTAACGCAAAGATAAGAAATGGGATTAGAAGGGCTCGGTATGGTAATGCAGTAATTAGAGATGTGGGGATCTGACGACAGAATGCTGAATTACTGTTAGTTAACTGTGCCAAAACGTTTATAGATCTCCCTTACTAATAAAAAGATCGACATTGTGTTTTTGGTAACAGTTACACAAAGTTTTGTTCTCGTATGAATTCTGATACCTTAAAAAAGTCGCCAGAGACTTAGATTGATGGATAATTACAGTAATTATATTATTACACAGATAAGGTAGTAAAAATACGCATATTAAGGCAAATTACTATGGAAATGAGGTCTACTCGCAACAAGAAAATTTTGTTATTATTAAAACATTAATTACAAATGAATTATTTAATTATTATTAAAACCAAAAATGTATTGTCGAACTCAGTAGATTCTAGCATCTACTGAGTTCGACTTTTTTATGTATATTTGTATGAAAATTTCTGTCGTATCCAAGTAATTTTCATACAAATAAATGTTCTTATGAAATTATGGAATAATCTTCAAGATTTACACTTACCACCCTGGCCGTAAAATTTTTGGTCAAAAAACATTAACAATAAGGCCAAACTACACCTACGAAAAACACTACAAACAATGACGAATTCGGAAGCACATCATCTCCAAGACGCGAAGAAAAAGAAATAAAAGAGATAAAACTAAAACTGCATAACGAAAACACTCGGAATATTCAATTGAGCATCATCCCTATCAATAACAGTATTGGCTATAACAATAAAATATAACGGTCTTCCACATCGGGTATAAATTCCCTTTTCTTACTGGCCAGCGTCCAGGGTGCATATAAAGCAGGTTTCTGTCTAATTTGGGAGCAAGATGGATCGCTCGCGGTTGGATGCATGTAATTTATCAACTTTTATTCGCCGTTTTTGTTTATTGAATAACTGTTCCTTTTGTGAGGTTCAGAAAATGTTTGGGTTGTTTTTTGTTTTTGATAAACATAGTAGATAAACAGGGATTTTTCCTGCTATTCCAAATGTTTGGTTATTTGTAAGAGTAAATAAATTTAGTTTTTTTCCAAAACATCGATAAGTCTCCGAAAGGGAAATTGACAATATTTAACCCATCAAGCCCCGTAAGGACCATATGGGCCGCGATAACAAAAGATTTCCAGGAATTGGTGATCGACGGATTAAATAACTTCATTGCGGCTTATCCCTGGAACCATCAATTTTCCGGGATAAAACATAATAATATCATGGTTTTAACGGTGGCTTGAAGAGATCACTGCAGGCTACGCAGACAGATAGTTATACATTTCCATCCATATTATAAATATGGATTGCGAAAATTATTTACCTACGTAACCTAAATTTTATGAAATTATTAATAACTTCGTAGTAATAGTATTAACTTCTTATATTTTAAACGTATAAAATCTATTGCTTCCTCTATAATGGCGCATTTTCACTGATCGATAGGGCCCGCATGCGGGGTGCGGGAGATTTCTAAAATGCATGCCACGACCAATCAGACTCCCCGTATGCTGTATACCGCACGAGTTAACGACTAATGAATATGCGCCCTAAGGCGCAATTCCAAAACCTTTCTCAACCCATAAAGCTAAAACCTCAAACGTTACCAAGCCTCACTGATCCCGGAGTTGCCAAATTTTAAGAAAACCTTCCTTCATTAGGCGGGGGTCATCAGTATGCATAATTAATGTGATAGCGCCACCTAGCGGCGGGCGGCAGAACTGATTGATAGTGGGGGAGACCGTGAAATATTACCGCGCGCGTGATTTGTGGTTGCGAACATTAAAATTAATAAATTGTAATGTTTGTCTTAGCTACACTATTACGCAATAAGCTCTAGTAATAATTATACATAATTTCTATTGACTTCACATTGTGATCCACAATAATTATTGTAATTATTGTAGGGCAGGAAAATAAGAAATGTGCTCTGAGACATTTCTTATTAACAATTAACAACAAACATGTGATCTGAGGCTTTCTTATTCACTGCCCATGGTGCGTATACTATTTTTCTTATCGACGGAGGCGGAAAACGGCAACATCGGTAAGCGCAGCGGGAAGAATGTTGACGTTTTCCGCCCGGAGGTGAGAAAACATAGTTTTTTATTTAGTGACAAGATACTTTTGAGTTATTAGACTATTACATAATACACAATATTATAATGGTTTAATCACTTACCATTTCGACGCGAAGCACTTTTGTTATTCCCGACGTTTTGGCTACTTTTCAGCGGCCGTGGTCTCCATGACTTTTGAGTTCTGTAAAAATACAATTTATTAGATTTTAAATACACGTATTGTTAGCACGTAGCTTACAATACAATATCATAATTCATAATGTATTTTTAACATATTATTCACAAAATTTTTACATCATAGGTATAAATTAATACCTAGTAAGAAACTTATCAGTAACCTAAAATATCACCTCACCAAAACAATAAGAGACAGACAAAATAAATCAGAGGCAACTTGCCCTCTTAATTAAATCAAAAGTTTATCATAAAACGTACATAACGACGTTACCGAGTAACAGTATCAAGGAACTTTATAAACTACCCGCAAAAACAATGATTTTACCCCCACTAAGCGAAATTCCACTTTATAACAATCGTATAGGATTTATTTTCGCTTACATCTCATTAAAACTATTGCTTATCCAAAATTGTACTCTGATGCACTAGATTTACAGTTAATTTTAGCGTGTGGTGTCAGTAAGTTAGTGTGACACTTGAGGGCGCCATAAGTAACAGACGCGAGATGTCGCTAGTGACCATTTATCACACCGAGTGCCGTCTGACGCAGACGCGACGAAGATGTTTTTTACGAGGCATAATTTCGTGGATATTGTTTTATATTATGTTAATGTGTGCTTGAGAGGCTAGAAGGTTCTTCTCTCTGTTACTACAGAAATCATCAGTAAAATATGAAATATTTTACTGATGATTTCTGTAATAAGCCACGTTAGTAATAAAAATATACACAGCGATAACTTATAAGGTTGGCTTGTCTTCGTTTGGCACTGGGCACATTAGAATTGTCAATCAATAAATTAATCAACAAAACTTGGTTGACTACTGTACCCTGAAACGGAACCCTAACCAGCAGATTTTTGTATATTGGTAGGTTAATAATTATATAATTTAAGAGTAACCTTGTCCTACAAATAAAACAATCCATATTTTAGGACCATCAAGTCAAAGTATGAAATCCTTTCTATCTCTGTTAGCTACCACTTTCGAGATTTTTCGAAAATAAAAATGTTGTTCGTCTTATCAAAATGTACGAGTAGCTCACAAAAAATTAGCTTGTTAGTAATCACAAAAAAATTTGTTCTAGGGCTCCCTCACTATATAAGTAGCCTCACTATGAAAAAAGGGACAATCTATACTAATATTATAAAACGGAAGAGTTTGTTAGTTTGTTTGTTTGTTTGTCTGTTTGTTTGTTTGAACGCGCTAATCTCAGGAACTACTGGTCCGATTTGAAAAAATCTTACAGTGTTAGATAGCCCGTTTATCGAGAAAGGCTATAAGCTATATTTTATTACGCTAAGACTAATACGAGCGAAGAAATAGAGGAAAATGTGGAAAAAACGGGGGAAATTATTTGAAAGGGCTTATTTGAACGCGCTAATCTCAGGAACTACTAGTACGATTTAAAAAATTATTTCAGTGTTAGATTACCCAGTTATCGATGAAGGCTATAGGCTATATTTTATCACGCTTAGACTAATACGAGCGAAGAAATAGAGGAAAATGTGGAAAAAACGGGGGAAATTATTTGAAAGGGCTTATTTGAACGCGCTAATCTCAGCAACTACTAGTACGATTTGAAAAATTCTTTCAGTGTTAGATTACCCAGTTATCGATGAAGGCTATAGGCTATATTTTATTACGCTAAAACTTATAGGAGCGAAGAATTACAGGAAAATGTGGAAAAAACGGGGGAAATTATTTGAAATGGCTTATTTGAACGCGCTCATCTCAGGAACTACTAGTTCGATTTGAAAAATTCTTTCTGTGTTAGATAGCCCAGTTATCGAGGAAGGCTATAGGCTATATTTTAGCACAATAAGCCTAATAGTAGCGAAGAAATAGAGGAAAATGAGGAAAAAACGGGAGAAATTATTTGGAAAGGACCTCACGAACTACTAGACCATTTTTTCTGTTAAGTATTTGGATCGGATAAGAAGTAGACCACGTGAAGGATCATAGGCTTTTTTGTGTGGACAAATTTTTCTGTGAAATATCTAATTTACGCGGGCGAAGCCGCGCGGAACGTCTAGTGTTTATAATATTATCATACTTAATCTTATATAATCTTAATCTTAATATATAAAACTCAAAGGTGACTGACTGACATGGTGATCTATCAAGGCACAGCCCAAACCACTGGACGGATCGGGCTGAAATTTGGCATGCAGGTAGATGTTATGACGTAGGCATCCGCTAAGAAAGGATTTTGATCAATTCTACCCCCAAGGGATTAAAATAGGGGATGAAAGTTTGTATATAATAATACTTCTTAACGCGAGCGAAGCCGCGGGCAATAGCTCGTATATATATAATTCTCGTGTCACAATGTTAGTTACCGCGGCGTACTCCTCCGAAACGGCTTTACTGATTCTTACCAAATTTTACATGCATATTCAGTAGGTCTGAGAATCGGCTACTGGCTACTTTTTATATTGATAGTTAAGTGCATATGTTGAATAAATAATAGTAAATTATTACAACTCGAGACTGACGGCGACCATTGTTTGTGCGACGGGAATAGGGATAGCGATGGACATTGCCATGGTGACATAACTACTTATTTAGTCACTTCAATAAAATAATATGGGTGAAATACTTTATATGGCAAAACTACGTTTGCCGGGACAGCTAATACATATATAATTACGCAATATTATATTAGTGGGGCGGCTGCTTATACAACAACCATCCCCTTTAAAAATTCGTGTCAATCTCGTCTTGACTACGTGTAGTAAACTAAGTTCGAGTCTAAGCTCTACTTGTGACCTTCACAACTACCTACTTATGATTGAGGTCCGTGTCAATGATAGCGCGAGGCAGCACGCGCTTAGCGACATCTATGTTCCTCAAAGACTAACTAGGTGATAAAAAATACAGCAGAATTAAAAGCATATTAATAATTAATATAAAGTCGATTAGATCATTGAGCAACTTCATCCTTTTTAACGCGCTTTTATTAGTTTGGGCTTTATTATGTAAGTATATGGAAACTAGCGAAATCTTTGAGCGCGATCTCTAGATGTCAAATTAATTCGAAACTTTGGAAACGTAGCGCAATCAAGAGCCAAATGACAATATAGTAATCATTAAAATATATTGTTAAAGTAAAAAAAAAATATAATTCGATTTGCGTGTTTTTAAACTATTTTATTTCGCTGCTGCAGCTGGTATGGTCTATTTTATCATTTATGTCAGTTAAGTAGATGGCGCATATTATTAACCCATCAAGCCCCATGAGCACCGGTGATCGCGACAACAATAGAATACAATAGCATTTCTAAGAATCCCTTATCCCCGATCGAAGGATTAATTGCTCATTATCATCATAATTATCATCATCACAGCCTATATGTTCGTCCACTGCTGGACATAGGCCTCTATAAATATTAAATAATAATTATTATTATAATCTATAGGTAGGTATATTAAATATGCGAGCGAAAAACTTTGGATCCCTTTTGACGAAAAATGCACAAACGTAGACGTGATTGAAAATTTGCACAGTTAGGGCCGATTCACATCGGAATGGCAGAGGCGAGGCGAGCAGTTTCAGTGTCATATGATTTTAAACTTTATCTTCATTACTCTAATACATAGTATCGCTTGACAAATCGACGCCGCCGGCGGCCGCCAGAGGCCACGAGCGGCCACGAGCGGCCACGAGCGTCCACGGGCAGCCGTAGATTTCTCAAGCGATACAATAATGAAGATAAAGTTTAAAATCATATGACACTGAAACTGCTTGCCTCGCCTCTGCCATTCCGGAGTGCATCGAGCTAATTTAACCCACCAATAGGTAACCTGGTAACATACCTGTTAAAATGGGACCAAGTTCCTAACGGCTAATTTTTGGCCTAAAAGAGTTGAAATACAATCCAATGCCAAGTTTAGATGCAATTGAGCACTTCATCAATAATATCATAATCATCTTCATCAACTGATTCATAAATCATAATACTTACTTCTAATTTGAACTTGGCAGGTTAATTTAATTACATAAGTAATTATCTTATTATTTGTATAAAATAAAGTGGTGTTAGTTACACTACTTATAAATCAAGAAAGGATGAACCGATTTGGCTGAAAATTGGTGGAGAGATACTTTGAGTCATGGAAAAGAACATAGGATACATTTTATCCCGGAAAAATGTACGTTTACTGCACATTATACTTTTATGATTTGCGCGTCAACTATTCAATCGATTTTAATGAATAAATTTTGGTATTAGTACGGGGAGCCCTAGAACAAATTTTTGTGATTACGATCAAGCTAATTTTTTGTGGTCTTGATGGTCCTAAAATATGATATGTCAATCCATATTTTAGGACCATCAAGTCAAAGTATGAAATCCTTTCTATCTCTGTTAGCTACCACTTTCGAGATTTTTCGAAAATAAAAATGAACAACATTTTTAAAAATGTTGTTCATTTTTATTTTCGAAAAAAATGAAAATAAAAATGTTGTTCGTCTTATCAAAATGTAGCTACTCATAAGAAATTAGCTTGTTAGTAATCACAAAAAAAATTGTTCTAGGGCTCCCTCACTATATCGACGGGTGCAAAGTAAAAAAAGTCATCTGCAATTTTGAGTTTTTTGTTTTTTTTTTGTAGAAACTAGCTTAAAATATCATGTTCTACAACATACCAAAAACAAAAATTCAAATATCACCTTCTTTTTGGTACTTTTGTAACGTAAAAGAAGACATCTACTCCTGTTTTGTGAAATTGCACGATGTAGATGCGGATAACTACCGCTGGTCGTCTATACACGGGACGCGCGGGGGTCATGTTATGCGGCATAAGCGGCTATCTGCCATATAGCTTTTTCTACGTTGTCATTGTGATTTAGATGTCTCAATTTACTTTTGTAAATTAGTATTGTTTGTGATGTTTATGAGTACCTATCTATGTTAATTCTTATTGTTAGCTATATTAATTGACTTCTAATTTCCTACTGTTATTTTTTACTGTTGTTTAATGTTTAGAAAGTCCAAAACTACTTTTTAAAGAAGTTGAAAGTTTCCAGAACATAAGCGATAGATTTATCGAGCAAAATACTGTGTTGCCCCAATGAAGTTATTGAACATCTTATAGAAGACCTTGGTGTGTCAGCGATGAAGACAAAATGAGTATAATACTTAAGTTAACTTCGTAAGATAAATCCCCATGATCTGAATAGATCAGTCATCAGATGAAGACAAAATGAGTATAATACTTAAGTTAACTTCGTAAGATAAATCCCCATGATCTGAATACTCTATCTGAATATAGACTGTGGTCAGTCACACAATTTCACTCTCAGATTGAAATAAAAAAATATTCTGAAAATTTAGATGTCAATAATAGAGATTCTCAGCAAATTGGCGAATAGGCGAACACCCTCAGAATACAATTCATCACTTCATCCATCCATGACCTGCTTCAGTTCATTAACTTATACATGCAATCGAGTATATTGTCCCTTTCAAACTGTAAATCTTCTAAGACAACACCATCGATATTTCTTCGGCAGTGGAGGCATCAAGTGAATGTTCTACGCCTTCCTCGTTAAACGCTATAAAAAGACGTCAGTTCAGTATTGATCTAAAGAAAAGGCGATTGAGAAATAAAAAGACACGTGTATTGATTCGAGACGTAAATTACGACAAAATTTAGGCAAACAATTACATCAGTCGAGAAATGGAAAATTGCAACCTGCAAAACATCATATTCCAGCATTTGCAAGTTTAACTGTAGTTTGAGTTTTCCTATTAACTTATCTTTGACCGGTTTTAGGATCTCTGTGATCGTGAAAAGCAATTGAGAAATCGTTGAAATAAAACTCATTTTTTATTCTGAAGAATCGTACATACACTCCTCCGATGGTATAAAACGTCCGGCGATGCTTATGATATTATAATAATAATAATAATAATAATATCTATGGACGCTTCACACCACGTCAGTCTGGCCCCGTGGTAAGTACCTGAAGGACTTGTGTTACAGGTACCAGACAACGGAAATATATTTAATACTTTTATACTATACACATATTTAAGATTTTTATTATATGATACACATATTTAATATACATCCATGACCCAGGAACTTTATAAACTTTTTTGTTCCGTCGGCGGGACTCGAACCCGTGACCTCCGGCTTGAGCTACCAACGCGCTCACCACTGCGCTACGGAGGTCGTCATAATGTAATGAACCCATCATGATTACAAGTACCAAGTACAAAGACTTAATAAGCCTCTGCCTAAATTATAATAATTAACAACATAGTTCCTGTTCTGATAATGATACTGAATACTTTTTAAATTAGTTTTAAAGTAATTAAAGTATTGACACAGAATTTCATTTTTCTTGTGAAAAATTACGATTTTTACGAAAATAAATGAATGATTCCTAAGTAAATCCCTACTAATGTTTTAAATGGGAAAGTGTGTTTGTTTATTTATTTGTTTGTTTGTCCTACCTTCACGCTCTAACGAAAAAACTAATCGTATTGTTTTTTGACAGACTTATTTGAAAGGATGAAGAGTAACATAGGCTACTTTTGGTCTCGGAAAAACATCATGTTTCTAAAGGAGCTTACAGGAATATTTGCATTTAACGCGATTTTCAAACTCCACGCGAGCGAAGCTAGTATTTCATATTTTAACTTTCTTCTAAATCGTGCACCTTGCACCAAATCGACAACGTAGAAAAAGATATCTACGAAAACATGTCCTGAATTTGGTGTGTTTATGATGTAAAATGGTCATTAACTGCGTATTTTAATAATATAAAGTTTTACACTTTACGTATTTACTGATAATCGTACTCGTAATCGGTAAAAATACTTTAATTAATCTAATTTTTAATCCCCACGTAGAAACGACCAAGTGGTAGTTAACTCAGTTGTCATATTTTTAAGCGCAATGTTGATGAAGTCAACTACAATATCTCGTAAATAAAACATTAATAGAAGAAATTAAATAAACATGTGGATTCATTAATAAATAATGAAGCAATGATAGAAATTTCAATAAATTTGATTGGAAATTGACAAAATGGAAGCATTTTTTTTCTATTATGCGCTCTCCTGAAAAATAGCTGTTTTGTAGATGACTCTTTTTACTTTGCACCCGTCGATATGGAGATACTTTGAGTCTCGGGAAAGGACAAGGGATATAATAGGTAGGTACATGAAACACCAACTTGCAATCTTTCAAGAAATTGTGCGATGGCCAAAGTGTTGCAACTTGCAGCAGAGCAAGCTAATAGTTTGGGATGAGTGCACGATGGCACTCAAAAATAAACACACTTTTTAATAATTATGCCAATTCAAATTAAATAATCATCGTTAAGACAGGACAACGTCTGTCGGGTCAACTAGTAATATATAAAGCATTTACTGGGAACAAATCAGGCAAAAACAAAAAGAAAATGAATTAATATTTGTTTTCTTTAAATTATGGATTACAATTTCCAGTTCCATCATATTAACAAAAGCCGGATTTGGTTAGTTATTTAGATTCATTATAGTATGAAAAGGCAAGCAACACGGTTACAACACAGCATCTACATGACAGAGGGACCCTAACACAAACAATCTCTTAAATCGTGTTGTTCGTTTAATTTTATTAGTTGGGCAATATCTTCCACATGAGCGGGTCCAATTAATGTATGTCCACTTGTGGGCAATTACTGTAATGTAGTGGGGCCGTAGTGGGACCGCGGTGGGCGAAGGCGCCAGGGGGGAGGGGGGACTGATTTCCGCCAGGTCACTGCATCTCAATGAGAACGGAAAACGCGACAGATATAACATTTTCGGCCAATATTTTCGTAAGCGTCCGTGAGACTTCAAAGTGAAGTATGTTTGGGAAATATTCGTGGAATCGCCGTACAAAAACAAAGGAAAAATAAAGCAAGAAAGTTTGAAGCAGTGTAAAAATATTTTTATTTGTTTAATGTTTCCACTATTATTTAAAAAAGACGTTTCTTCTGCGACTATGGTCTATCAAGTGGACAGCTTACTAAAATTTTAAAAGTCTTAGCTTAAAAATATACCTGGAAAATCAAAGTAGTAAAGATAGCAATAATAATTGACATCGAAAGAAAACGTATCGAGGCGAGGTGTAAAAGCTGTACCTTAAAATTATTATAAAAAGCATCTAAAGCATTTAAATCATCGTCCGCTTTAAATTTAAATTTTGTACTACTATATTATGGTGTGTATTATTAGGTATAAATTCAGTCTGAACTGACATTTCTGATGTCGTTCACAAGCAAACGGTAAGAGAGGTTTCTAGGCTACAGTAGGAGGATCTAGGAGGTAGGAGGCCGCAGAAGCCAGCAGTAGGAGGCATGAATAATCATGAAAACCGCGGAGTTTCATTAAGGCTGTGTGATTTATGCTTTTATTCCTCGTCCTGTTAAACTTCTTTTAATTATATCAGCGGTAAAAGCTTCTTATAACTTCGCAGGTCCATTTGCGCCAAATATCAGATATTATCTTTCCTTCTCTTTCATAAAAACAAATAAACATTAATTGTGTAAAAAGTGTGTTTTTGTGCTGACTTTGTAAAATTTTCATAAAATTTTAAACTGAGATTCTTCGAACCCTGGGGAAGGAGAAACTCCAAAATACCGCTATATATTTTGAAGTTTCTTCTTCCACAGAATTCCTAATACCATCTTTTTTTAATTAATTATAGTGGTAATTATTATAGAAGCTTGCCCGACTGTTAGTTAAAAAAATATTTCCATATCGAACGTCTAAATCGAGAAATTAACTATTATTATTTAAGTATAAAGAGGTAACAGACAGATTCGTTTATAAAATTAGTAACGATTACGTCAACCCAGAAAAAAACTAGTTAAATATAAACTTACTAAGAACAAAAATCTCTAAAGTAACCCTATTTCCAATACCTAACAGCGGACCTATGTAAACTCTGCTCTACTACATAGCGCAAAAATTCCCTCCCCCCACTTCCCTCCTGGCACTCGAACCTGAGAGGGGGGGCCTCCCCCACCCAAGAACTCGGCACCCGATTGTTCATGTATGTATTCAGCACATTAGGAGTCAAGTAGGATAAAAACGGAGAGGAGCTTTAAAAATATATAGCGCTGAGTGATATTCGCTCTCGGCGAAATAAAGCGGCCATTTTGTTTTAGTTTCGGATGGACTTTTGGTGGATTGATTTAGTGGAAGATACATTTTACTGCTCGGGAACTATATTTGTTGCAATTAAAACCATCAAACTTTCTATACCGGGACTCAAACGATAGGAAAAAGCCAAATAACATAATGAAAGTCGCTTATGAGTGTTGAAGTTGGCGGATGAACCTACTTTCGCATTTAAAAAAGCTTAGATTTGGTACAAAATAGAAGGTATGTTGTTCAAATCATAAAGACGTAGTTCTTAAACGTAAAACATATTGTATTCTAGTTTTTTGGAAGACGGTGAAAAATTCTATATCAAAGTGTGATATAGAAAGGCGTAGACATTACGCAAGAATTACGTAGCGCTACGCCGTAGCAAGGTGCTACGGCCTAAATTACGCGAGCTGCAAATAATTAATGTAAACATAAAATTTAATAAAACAAATATTTTAGTTTTGTTTACTATTATATGAAGCTTTATAAACCTACATAATTTTTAGTCCGATAACCTTATTATAATAAATTATTACAAAAGACATAAATTTTAAATGTTCGCTATATTTAGGCTATTTTTTTAACTTTGCTCTGTAATGGGCTTTATTTCACTTTCAGACTCCATCCATATCCTTATCCATACTAATATTATAAATGCGAAAGTGTGTCTGTCTGTCTGTCTGTCTGTTACCTCTTCACGCCCGAACCGCTGAACCGATTTTGCTGAAATTTGGCATGGAGATACCTTGAGTCCCGGGAAAGGACATAGGATACTTTTTATCCCGGAAAAATGTACGGTTCCCGCGCGATAAACGAATTTTGGCGCAACGGAGTTGCGGGCGTCATCTAGTTCACTATATTTCTTTATCCTTTATAAGTTTATATTATTTCGGATCTCACCTTACATCCCCACTTGGAAACTTTTTATAACAAGAACACTCCCGAAAAACTCAGAACACCCGACAATCAAACTTCAAAAGAATAATCAAAGAACATGAATATGGAGGTGTTCTAATCTTAATAAAACTTGAGGGATTTTCAGTTTTAATTAATACAATCAAAACAAACACGGGGCCTAACAGCTTATAACCCGCCGGTTAGATTTGCATTTCAATTCCGTCCGTTATAAAACAGGTGGCGACCTGGCGACACCGCGGATTATTTTATATTCGGAAAATGGACGCTTTTTTGCTGTTAATTGCTTTTCTCGCTTAAAAATGGAGGATCCGATTCGAGGTTTATTTGTGGTGATATAGCTATCGGAATCTGGTTGTTTGATGGTTACCGAAGGTAGAGTAATGACTTTGATAGTAATAAAATATGTTGAATTTATGCCGGAATTACTGCTGTGTATCTTCTAAGTGATATTAGAATTATTTTCTGAATTGCTGCTATGTATCTCTTAATATGATTTTTATTAAATGTCTCTAAGTTCAGCTGTTGCTCTTTAGTGTTAATATCTTAATTATTCAAAAGCAAAGTACGGAAGAATATTTATTGGAAAACTATAATGAGTTTTTAGAAATGATACATCAATCTCTTAGGAGGTACAATAAAGATCGAGAGTCAATTATAATAAAGCCATTAAAAGTGTGTATGGTTCGAACTAAAATGTGCATTTATATTAAAAAATGCGCTAAATTATGTGACAGGCGTTTTAGACCGTAGACACACTGAAAACTATTTTCCCATTGACATTTATATGCTCCCAATTACATAACAACTACTGTAATAACGTAATTATTTCACAAAGCTTATTTTTTCAGCCTGGCACATTTTATTTTACTTTCTGCCAGCACAAGGCATAACTAAAATCCCTTAAGCGAAATCTACATAAAAGAGACATAACGCGCTTAAAGGCACATCAAATAGAACTTCTGGTACTTTTATTGCGTGAGAAAAAGGGCAGGTGAGCCTTTCGGGGGTTATATTAAAATGTTTCATGTAAATCCGGCGCTCGGTATTCATAGATGACTTAGTTTACGAGACTTTTATATATCCGCTGCAGTTTCGGGTTAAAATATTTGACTTTGAAGTTCTGAAACTGGGATACGCCGAAAATTCAAATAATAAAATAGATGACAGAGAGAGAGAACCATTAGTTTGCTTATTCAAAGTTTACGCAAATATAAATAATAATTGATGAAAAAATTTAGCAAAATTTTGTGTAAGATGGAAGAAAATTACAAAGCCTTCTTTGCATATTGTGCTCTGTTTCAACCATTTTCGAAAAGTTGGTTTTTATTTCCCAGTTTTTACAACAAACAACAGCCATCATGAACGCTATTTTTAACCGACTTCCAAAAAACGAGGAGGTTATATGGTCGGCTGTGGATTTTTTTTTTGTATGTTCAACGATTACTTCGCCCTTTGTGAACCGATTTTCGAAATTTTTGTTTTGTTGTATTAGGTTTCACTCCAATTTGGTACCATGTTCACAAAAGTGGTGACCTGATGATGGGATCCATGAGTGATCGAGGGAACTCCTCGAAATTTATATGGAAACATATGGTGATTTTGGTTTTATGAGAAGCATCCTAAGCATATGCTACCAAAACGCAAGATTTTGTACCGAGGTATACTATGGTTCCGAAGATACTAAGAGAACTCCGGATTCCTTATAGATACAAGTTTGGGAGTTTAGGCGCTGTTTTAAGAACTGAAAGCATATGCTACTATGCAAATTACATTCATCATCATCATCATCATCATTACCATGTCAGGGTCACCTATGTCACCAAATTCAACCTTTTCTCCAGAGCATAAGGTACACATTTGACATTACTTCTGAGAAGTAAGTTGCTTCGATAATGTCTGTCTCACTTCGCCGAGATATTCTGGAAAACAACCTTATTTCAACCTTTTGCATTACGTTTAGCGTTCATAGTACAATAACTATCTGCCGTCTCTTTTCAATCTGCCAGGGCTGTCAAGCGAGTCGAGCGGCGCGGCGGCGCGGGCCGGGTACTATGTGCGCTGCGTGTGCGACAAGTCGAGCAAGTGCCAGTCTATTGAAACTAGTCCGGTGACCGGCTACTTAGCACGTCACACGTGTTCACTTCAATTTTTTTATAAAATGTATTGTTTAAAATTATCTGCAGGCTGCAGCTGATATTATATTTTGTAAGTGTGACTGTAATAAGATATTTAGAATAATAGACAGGTGTATTATTCTACGTATAGTACGCAATGGTTTACTCAATTAAATAGAAGTCTTTGGGTTTACTAGGTAACTAAAAAGAGTGAAATTATTATTTTTAACAAAAAATTAAAACCGACTTCCAAGGTAAAAACAATAATAACATCCTTATATAATAATATGAACTCAAAAGTATTGAATAATTATTCCTATCTAATAGTGCCTTTTTCCGAATTCGGCTAAAACTCAACTATTTCTGTACTCAATCTTCATAATTTTGAAGTCGGTGCCAGTTCCAAAAGTTTCTAATATTATTCTGTCAGAGAACTGAAGATTCAGCTGTATCTGGTACCGACTTCAAAATAATGAAGATTGAGTACAGAAATAGTTGAGTTTTAGCCGAATTCGGAAAAAGGCACTATTAGATAGGAATAATTATTTAATACTTTTTAGTTTGTATTATAATATAAGGACGTTATTATTGTTTGTACCTTGAAAGTCGGTTTTAATTTTTTGTTAAAAATAATAATAGTACCGTACCTACCTACAAAGCTTACTTAACAATATACATTTTATTTGATAACATTTTATTTTAAATATCAATTTCTGGCCATACTTCAAGAGTCTAGAGACTTCACTTTTTTACATAACAAATGATGCCTTATTTTAATATACTCCACGACAACCACAAGAGCCAAGATGATTTATGACCGTCTGTTAAATCCGTAGTGTGCATCAGTGGCACACGTCATTGTGACCCGGCGTCATTGTTAGCCCAAGAGCCAGTGACAGCCAGACTTTCGTCATTTTATGCGAGCTGAAAATTTTCCTGTATATATGACCGGGCTATGATGGTGGTAAGAACGGCCAGCAACTAAGGAGTTTCGGTCGCGGTTACCAATAATAGTTTCCAGTTCTAGCTAAGAGCTTCATACTTTATCGAAGGTCTACTTAACCTTCGTTAAAGAATAAAGTTCAATTTTTTAAATTATTTTCTTTGGGATAAGAATCTCCTCTCCCACTGACAGTAATTTTTGACACTTGCTTTTCATTGCCTTTGAAGCATAGACTTTGAGGTGGTCTGATATTGGGAAACAACTGCCAAAAATGTTCGGCATTGGAACACAAGATTCCTTAGTTACTATTTTATCGAGAGTAGATCTTTAGAACTGGATACCTCCTAAAGTAACTGCGACCGAAACTCCATAGTTCCTCCATTTTATTAAAAAAAACTAGCTTTTGCCCGCGGTTTCGCTCGCATTTATGAGTATTATTATATACATCTTTCATCCCCCATTTTATCCCCTTAGGGGTAGAATTTATCAAAAATCCTTTCTTAGCGGATGGCTACGTCATATCATCCACCTGCATGCCAAGTTTCAGCCCTATCCATCCAGCGGTTTGAGCTGTGCGTTGATAAATCATGTTAGTCAGTCAGTACGTCAGTCACCTTTGAGTTATATATATTTGTATGAAGAAAATCTGTCGCTGGCTCTTGGGTTATGTGACCTGGCGCTGTGACGGAGGGTGCTCGTGCTAAGCTATGTGCATAAATTCCGTCAAGGGCTCATACGTGACCCCGACACCTTTTGACTTGGATTTGCGAGAGAAAAAATATTTTTTCAGCGAAAATCTGCATAGCCGATATTGGAGATTTTGTTACATTCGAGAGTAAAATGCAGCATGATGAAGCTAAGGGTTGGTGCTTATTGTTTCATCATACTCGACCAGACAGTGTACAATATTTATTAATTTTATAGAAGCGGTGAAAATATATTAACCTATAGGTTTATTACGAGGTTAACACACTTCATACAAGAATATAGCAATTGTTAGTTGTTAGGCCTTTAAAGGTTAACCTTTAAAGCCCTAACAATGCCCCTTTTATCAACATATTATTTTTATACCTACTAAAAGCCTATTTCTTCACAAAGTTTTCGGCCGACCAACCCCTGTCGTATACATTAAAACATCCAAACATTTACCTTCACAATCGCAATTTGATAAACAAACAATCCGGTAGAAGCTAGACAAAATCAAACCGTTCGATCCCGCTCCTTATTCATAAGAATTACTTATGCATGCAGCAGAGAAAATATTACAAGGTTTTAATGAAAGAAATATTAATTTCGAGGTAAGTTTTCTTTGCGGTCGTGGCGAAATTAAGTTTGGTCTAAATACTTTGCCACTAAATATGCAAAGACTCAGGTCGGTAAAGTTTGTTATGAAAGAAGCTGCGAAATGTTGCTAAAATATGGTCTTGGGGCCAAAGAAAAAGAAGAAAGACATAGACAAGATCTAAGATTGTACATAAACTGTACAATCTTAGATCTATACCTAATAAATTACTGTTTCGACAATGTATATTTGTTTCGACAGTGATAATTAAAATATAAATCGGTATATTGATAGAATAAGTTTTGTCCGAACAGAACAAACGTAGAAACTTTAAGTGAGTCTTAAGTAATTCAACAAGAACAATAACATAATATTAATACTTATTTATGTGAAGCATTAGATAAACCTCAGTTGTTTTCAATTTATTGTGGTCCTAAAAATACAATAACACAACGACTATCATCTTCATCATAACAAAACAGAAATTTAATTATCAAAAATGTTTCAAATAAAGGTAATGGCGTCTACGCGTTTTATTCAAATTTCCTGAACGACTGGAGCGGAAAAAATATGAATATGATTTCCACGACTTACAGAAGTTCCGCGCCAAATGAACCATACTCCTGCCCAAAACACTCGCATTATTCAAAAAACTGCCTGAAGCCGCCCAGTGAAGGGGCGATAAAAAAGTCGCAAATCGGTATTTTTGGAGGGAGAGTTTAGATTTTAAGTGAAATAGAAAAAAGGCTTTTAGAACTAATAAAATATTTTCTGATTGGCTATACTCTACAAACTGTCAACCAGGCGTAAGAAAGTCACATCCGTTACCAAAACCACTATTGTAACATAATATAGAAACGACAAAGTATGATTCAAAATTCATATTTTTTATTTTTAAAATATAGTTCTTTAAATAAAGGATTAAGTAGTTATTTAAATTGGTGTACCATGTAATTTTTTGTTGTAAGTAAGTTATATAACGACGAAACTAAATAAGAAAAACTCTCAGTGAACAGAGCGCCTTATTCAAAGTATTTCTTAAAAACACTCCGAGGGAAGCGCGTTCGGCGTTAACTTTTTATACATTTGAATAGCTAAATGAAGTGAGACGTTGTTGCAGATGCTGGAGCCTGTCAGCATAATATCATCATCATCACCACGCGTTACATTGTGGTTGAAAATATACTACAGGTTTAAGGGAAGTAACGCTATATTTTCTGCTTAAATACGTGGAAAAAAGTGATAGTTTAAAATCTACATATTTAGTTTCACCGTAGCCTAACTACGGATCAGATTTTAGTGAATCAGTGTGACATTATATACATACAGACATACCTAATAATATATTTTTTGTTAGTTTAGTTAGTTAAGTCTGTTTCTAAAGGAAGGTCCTTAGTCAAATATTTGAAAGCAAGAAATTTTTAAGATGCCTTCAAAGCTTAAGTAAATAATTACCCATGTTGGGTGCTAATTCGCACACTTCTCATACGTAAAATATATTTGATTTTACTTCATTACTCATAAGCTGTAGCTAGACCCTATCAAATCATTTTTTATAATTACACAGTGCAGAAACGTGATTGCAAAAAGTTCTTGTTAGTCCATATTAGGTTGTGCTGTCTCGACTTTGCTGATCTATTTGGTATTTGTTCGGATCGTGAGGCAAGCCGAGATCGCCTAAAAGATAATTAATTGAAATGTTGTTGACAGCACGCTCGTTGGGGTGTTCCACAGGGGCGTGTTCTTACACCTTTCTCGTTTCAAACGTTACACAATGACGTTGCTGTGACTGTCATGAAGAATTATTTGAAGATTAAAATCTAATATTAGTAACTGATTTTGAATTGCCAAAGCTTTTTGTATAATTTTAGTAAGAACAATATAAATTTTGTTACTAGTGTTACATTTTAATAAAATAAAACTTAGTATTTAGTAAGTCTTATTTTATTAAAAATGAAAAATTCAATAATAACTGAAAACGAAACTATAAAATTCTAGATTGTTATAAGTGGTGGACAGTTGAATTGGCAAGAAAAATAGACAGCTCAGTAAAGACAATAACTACGTCAGTGTCATTTCAGAACAGTTCAATTAATTGTACAGATCTGTCGAAAGCTTTCGGCACAACAGCTCACGACGTTCTTACATTATTCAGGACTCATTCGATGGTGTAATTCGAGTCTCCGTTTAGTCATAAAAATGTTAATGTAGCAAAAACAAACAGCCTAATGTATGCGAGGGGGATTAGAGCGTTTGTCTCCGCCATTTTTACGTCCGCAGATAGCAAATTGAACCGAATTGATTTCTTTAATTGTCTCTCTGTCTACATTGTTGTCGTTAGTAGTAATTAATTCTGTGTTGTACTCTTTTATTTTATTGTCTGGTTAAGTGAATTGTGGATTAAATATTATGTGTTGTTTGCTTGCACGAAAGAGAAAGCATGATAAAGGAAACCCAGACTGGCACTAGTGTGGCAAAAATTAAGGTATATTTATGTCAGTATTATGTAAATTTAAGCTTGGAGTAGTCTTGTTATATTGAACAATTAACTCGAAAAAGTTTTGTGTTACTTCCCCAAGTGCATATTTTATTTAAAGTTACATAGGAATAAAAAAATGCGTATTTCTATTCCCATGTACAAAATCATTTTCCAATAAAAAATGTTCACATAGTTTTCCAAAAATATTCAGACCACATGATTCTAAATAATTGCTTCATTTATTTTCATAAATCAAGAACAACAATTTCCATACAAAATCCAAAGTCATTTAATCAAATATACCTACTCGATACTCATCATAACATCATTATCTCACAAATATGGCGAAACATAAACAGAAGACTATCGTATAATGAGTGGGCACTGAGGCTGAGGCTGTTATCGGGATGATGGATGTTGAGGAAAATATCGACGAAAATGGCGGCTGAAACAGGTGCGATACAGCGTAGATGTGCTGGGGAAATTAAGAGAGAAAATAAGGTGAAAAGATAGAAAAGAAACTAAGTCAAAATCTAACCAAAAAATTTACTTAGCCTTAATTTGCCTACTTATAAATTACGAAAATCTCCTTGATAAATGATAAGAAAGTAAAAGCTACAGACTACTTTGAAGTTTTAGGATTTAGAAAGCTAAAAAAATTCAACTGAAGCGGTTCACTTTCTTTTCTAATTTAAAAAACGTAGTTAAATTTGGTACATAACGTATTTATTAAAGTGGATTTAATTGTTTAAAAAATTGAATAAAAGATTTATAACTTTCTTTGAAAACCGGTTACTATAGCTGTTCATAACGCAGATTTTCTCTATTATAAATCTCGTGATATTAATATCATAATATTTTCATGAAGATTATTTCTTAATTATTTTTTTTCAATATAGACACAGAATCACAGGAAGTAGTTATTTCAGTGGCGTAATTAGTGAAGTCAGGAAGACTCGTGGCGCCCCCTGCGCGGAATACATTTACATAATGCGGCTCGCGAACGAAGCGTTGTTTTAAAAATGATCAAAAGCGAACCAAGGAGAAACTCGAGTCCCAAATCTATGGAATAACAAGTTGAAAATACAAAGAGAAGGTACTGCTTAACTTTACGCACCTATAGAGCAAAGAAATTATTTGTCAATCGTCTTTCTTTAAAGAGAGGGAGAAATGTACTTAATCTTTATGTTTTAGCATCTAGCTGTAAGCTGGTTTATGCTGTGGAAAAAATGTTAAGTAAGTAAAAATGTAATAATAATGTTGTCTTTCAGAAACTTCAAATTTTAGCAGATCTTTTACAAAATTTGTTCAACTCTTGTTTAACACTAGAAAAAATTTAGGTAATATGTTGGTGAAAATAATGTAAGTAATTGTTAATTTTATTACTAAGCTGAAGATTTTTCTACCTTCTTGTACTTAAATAAAAATTTACTCCCCTACCTGATTAAAACAATAATATCAACTTGTATAATTTATTCTCCAAAGATATTTCACATCGCTCTATGTATTCTGTCGTACTCCAAAGTTTGAATAAAGTAAATAGGCTCAAAGCGGAATCATGTTCAAAGCAACACAAGACACATTACACCTTTGAACACAATTAAGTTTGTAAGCTATTTAAGTTGGGCCAAAAATCACATTATCCTCGAATCTTTACGCATATTAAGTGTGAGGGTCTAAAACGAAATCATTATTCAAATCCTGTGAATAATGTTTTCAGGAGGACCGAGCGGATGGCGGCCGGAGACGGAGTTTCGTGAGTCGTTTTTGAATTTTAATATGGTCTGTAACAAGTTTTCAGTCAAAGGAGATCGGTGCCCGCCGCGGCCAAATGCTCACGGGCGAAGCGGACATTTTGGAAATATTTTCTGCTCAGAAGATTTTCTGGGTTCAAATCCATCCACTTCTTCCATACTAATATTATAAATGCGAAAGGGTGTATGTCTATCTATCTGTCTGCCTGTCTATCTATCTGTCTGCCTGTCTATCTATCTGTCTACCTGTCTATCTATCTCTCTGTCTGTCTTTTTGTCTGTTACCTCTTCACGCTCAAACCGCTCAACCGATTTTGGTATGGAGATACTTTGAGTTCCGGAAAGGACATAGGATACTTTTTATCCGGGAGAAATGTACGGTTTTCGCGCGATAAACGTGTTTTAGCGCAACGGAGTTACGGGCATCATCTAGTATTTTAATATGGCCTAGGAGCCCTATTAGTAACTCTAATATCAGCAGCTATCTGCCTAGGGTCCAAAAGCCACAAGATAAAGTTTCGAATGAAAGAATACTAGATATCTATCTATGCGTCTAACGATAATGTATCTAAGCCACTCTCCTTAAACGCTGTAATGCACATTGCACACCCATACATAAAATTATTAAAACTACGCTATTACGCGTTATATTTTGCACGAGATTTGTCGACTTGACGTGTAGTAGCCTATTTTGATTTACAAGCGACCTCTACCTTACCTCTCTTTGTAGTTCATTGATCTCAGTCTATACTTTCAATTCGGTCTCAAGTCCTGAATTACTAAACCAGACATACCTATCTCTACAGATTCTAGATCTTGTACTTCATAATCTGATCATGTCCGCTCGGCCCGGGCGGTCGGGGTGATCAAAGCAACTTCATCAAAGGACGCCGGCGAGCGTCCGGCGGTAATTAGACCGACCACCACCCCACAGACTATCTGGACTACTATCTAGATTCTACTACTATCTAGATTACAGAATATGTAGTATGATCTCCAGATCATAATATTCTGTAATCTATATTATTGGATAGTAGTTAGTATAGTCAGTAGAATCTAGGTAGTAGTCCACTACTACCTAGATTCTACTGACTATACTAACTACTATCCAATAATATATACAGAATATTATGTAGTGTGATCTTCCTACTTACTTTAAGTGGGGCCTTGCTCGGTAGATAGGCACATTTATGTGTAAGACCTTTTCGAGTGAAAAATAAGTGTTAAGGATCGAACAAAACAAAATATGTGTGAGTCACTTGATGTTGTTTAGTTGCGTGTCTGTATGTTCTCATTGTAAATGAGTTGCAATAGCTTAGTTGTAAACTAAACAGACAGAAATGTTGGAATCATCATTTTATTAAAAAGCTTGGTTTGAATTTTCAAGAAGTCTTCCCTAATGTGCGTAGTAGGTACTTACGAATTATTTTACATTTTAAGCGACCTAGCTTGAACTACAATGAAAATCGGAGAGCAAAGTACGAGTAAATCCTCAGAATTTCCGATGTTATATTTTCGTAGATATCTGAAATTTCTGTTTTAAATAAAAGCTTACATTGAAATGTCTAGACGAAAAATATTTAAATATTATGTGCATCTATGTAACTAATGCATTTGAGTTAATAGTTTGACTGCCTTTAGTGTTATAACTTGGACTTTGAATCCTTCAAGTGGTCAGAGACCATCCTAGAGTAAAGAACGTAACGATACCTTATCTTGAATCTTGACTAACCAGTCAACTTTCAATTAACCAATTGAAAGTAATATGACTATTGATTGAGGTTCTTTTTTTATTGGACTATGCTGTCACAGGCTTATGTAATTATTGTGAGAGCACTGAGACCATCGCTGCAGACAATACCCTGGGATTACTCGTGTTATTTATAGGATTGTTTTTTGTCAGCTCATGAAAGCGATCTCGCGATCCGGTCACTCGGTCATTACTGCCCTCGCGCTATGAAATATTTATGACGACTCCCATAATAACGCGAGCGACGATATCATTATACTTTGTGATGGGGGTGTCGGGTGGGGCGGAATTTCTGATCGCTACTTACCATTGCAAACTCGTAAGCGCTCGCAAAACATGAGCCGAGCCTCGAGTCCCGAACCCGTTCAAAAATTGACATCTCGTCCAATAAGTCGATCTAGGTGCAGTGCGCAGACGCGCGCCGTATTAACTTGGTAATTAGCTCCATAATACGACTTGCAGATGAGCCGAGTTGTGAAGTTGAATACATAAAAAGCCCTTTTTTCAGCGATCGTGTGCATCTGGCCGCCAGTCCGGGGCGCGGGCCTACGCCGGCCAGAAGTTTGCCTGTTCATAAATAAACGCGAACGGTATTCAACAGCCCTTGGTGCTGTATGCATAACGAATTTGAAGGAGGCGAACTTGGAGGCTCTGCTGACTGGGATGGAGTATAAAATTCAGTAACAACATGGTGGAGGATTTCATTCGACGTTTCGCTGTCGGCGACGGCATAGCTCCCGTAATTAGTCGATTAGTGGTGATGAGGGGTCGCACTGGTGGTCGGCTACCGACTAGTGGTTGGAGTAATGGTTACGCGATGACTAGTGGTTCCGTAGTGAGTGGTGTAGTGAGTGCAAGGAGCAGGCGCGCCGCTGGGCCTGCTGCCGCTAGGTGGCGTACATATCGGTAAATACAATATGGCGTCGTTTTGAATATTTTTGCATCGACTTATTATTTGCTAATGCTAATCTCTGTGCTTTGTTGAATCGGTTTATTTATAAGGCGATATAATTCTACTTTTTGCTATATTGAATTGAGATCTGACATTTCTTTCGATGATGGCTTACCTACTGTGCAGCAACTTATCATCTTCGTAAGGCTAGGAGGGATTGTAACTGAAAGTTTATGAAACTTTTCTTAGTTTTTGGACAATTCATAAAGTTTTCCGTGACTTAGAGAGGTATTCGCAAAATGTGTGAGATGTTTTTATGCATAGTTTGCAACTTAATTCATCTTATATTATTAAACTTATAGCGTGAGATTTTACTAAAAACAGTAATGACTTTTCTATGGCTAGACATAATTGAAGACATGAGTAGATGAACCGGATAACTAACATTTTACAACATAAAAGATAATCATACACATTAATTATTTCTAATTACTACAGCTGTTTTCTAAGTGTCAACTTCTTTAGTAATGTTAATCATTGTATGAAAGGCGATCGATAATTCGTGGAATTTTGAGTCTCTTGGCTAAGCCGACAGCTTAGACTATGTTAGAGCCTCTTAGGCCCTACTACACCAGTTTGAGTTAAAGTTAACTGTGACTTTACGTCATTTCCTCGCCTCGCGTATCTTTGCAAAAGAACATGATATATTTTGAATACGGAGTTAAATTATGAAAATATGCATAAGTACATCTGAGAATGATAATATCTTGACCAAAATGTGCGTCATTATATTTTGGTAGCAGGTGGAAATTTCAAGCAAAATATCCCTGACTGAGCACGAATGTGTCAGGGCAGCATATATTTTTCATCCCGAATATTCTAGTATGTAAATGGAGGTGACGAGCTCTCGACACTGACATGTCATTTTCTGCACCGTTGAATCCGTATGCAGGATTTGGCTGACTGTATCCCGCGAAAAATATTAAAATATACACGCGATTTTACGCTTTATTTCGTATTTTTAGGTGTGGTTATCGCGTGATATATTTAACCTTTATGTACGTTTGATATATGAATTCGAGTGTGTCATATGTCATAGTGCAAAAGCCTTATTTCTGCCTGCACATTGGCTGGACAATGACGTCAAGTCTTGTTGTGGATGCACTGAATTGAAAATACGGTTTTTGAATCGCGATGGATATCGACTGTTTTGGAATAAATTTTGAAATTTACCTAGTAATCTACCTAAGGTCCTGAAACTAAAAGGACCATAATATGACCAACACTGATCGTTATCACTCAATAGTCAAAAGCTGACGTTAACTATATTATATTGCGGCCTGCAACTTCGTTTATCGTACAGAAACCGTATACTTTTTACCATGATAAAAAGTATACTATGTTCACGTAGTAACTATTTTTTAATCTGTGACTATATCCTTTTCCGGGACTCAAAGTATCCCTTTAATTATTGCAGTAATAAAGGAGTAACATACACGGACACACTTTAAATTATTAAATTAGGACTTTACTCGTATAGCCAGGCCTTAATAAAAATTACAGTCTGCCACACCAATTTCTTAGCACATAAGCGTATATTTTATCCGTGAATCATTCACATATAAATCATTTTTTCCGTGCGAACTGCCTGTGTATTAAATTGCCAATTACGACATAATGACATTTATGATATACAGCCTCCATACAACCTCCTAACGTCATCAATTACTGCGCTATGCCAGCCTGGTGGCGCCGCACTTTTTCTCCTAGATATTGTATCATAATGTTATGTGCTATAAAATATTATGATTTTTTAAAATAGAAGACTGTTGAGTGTCTTACGGTCAATCTAGAACTTACCACGGTAAAGCTTTGATAAAAAAGATCTTAAGAAATAGTGCAATAAAATCACATGTATATTTTTTATAATAAGTACCTATAATATCGATGTTTTGCATCATCGTATAACTTTTAAATAAAGCAGAATTCCAAGATAAAAAAAATTTCGTAAGATGTGAATTAGTGAAAATAGGTAGGCATCCATACAGACAGGTAACAAGGCCTTTCTATCCTCATGTAGAGTGTAGACATAGTTTTTGAAGTGAAAACTTCTTTAGCGGCGTTGAGCACTTTTGTGGGATGGGTAAAAACTGTGAAACTCGCGTCAGATTCTCGTGCTGATCGAAAAACCTTGGAAAAACTGTAAGACGGTTGGAGAGTAGTGTTTTGTGTCGAACTCGAACTCGAACTCGAACTCGAACTCGAACTCGAATTGATTGTAAGGGGTTCGATTAATTAAAAAAATCTATTTTTTTAATAATCGATTTTCATAAAAAATGAGTTAAAAAAATGCACAACGTTAATAATCAAGTTTTCACTTCTGCCGGCACTCCCGGAGTGCAACCTGTCTTTTTTTGTTTCGACTAAATGTACACGAAGTTGCTGGTAACATCTTATTAGGCTTTAATTAGATGTTAAATGTGATGAGAGACCTTAACCGTCTTTGTTAAACTAACCTAACCTATCTTCATCTACCTACGAGTATTTCCATGGTGTTTCAAAATGTTTTAAGCTGTTGCATAGCTTTAGCGGGCTTTGAGTGCGGTGACGGAATCAAGAAATTCAGTAACGAAAATAAACCTATTGCGTAGTGCAGGGTTGCTGTGCATCGTCTTACGTCGTTTCAGCTCGGCAGACTTCGGCGCGGTGTTTGTGTGCGTGCGACTAGACGTATGCGAATTATAATTGCATAAGTTGTTACAAAATGCTATGCAATAGCTTTACCGCGGCAGTCCTCGAGTGCCACGCGTGTTTTTTATTTCTACAATCAGATAACAATCTAGTGGTAAGTCTTGATCATGTACTAGATGTAATAACTAACACGTTAACAATTGGGTCTATCTGTGCGGTAATGTGCGGGCGCGCTCGCCGCAAGCGCCCGACCAACCACGCTCCTGCGACTCCCACGGTAGCGTGTGTATAGGGTGTTCGAATATTTTAGTGCAAAAATTATACATTTTAGATTCTTTACCTGAGGGAAATGTACGCTTAAAATTTAAATATTATGTGTGTTGGCCTGTGTGCGAAGTAGCAATCTTTTCAATACCTACTGGCAAAAATGTTTCACCATCATAGATACATAATAATCATTCTAACTATTATAACTTAAATTATAAATTTATGTTTCATACATTTAACCTACACACTACAACTTTAAAAATATATTATTTAGTTTTGATATTATGTCTTATGTCGGCACTACATATAGGCGAACGCGTTGGCCGACGCGTTGGCCAACGCGTTGGCCCAATGTGTAGAACGGGCGACTCGCGCGTTGGCGGTAGGTATTTAGACGTTGGCCGACGCGTTTTGTCGGCACTACATATAGGCGAACGCGTTGGCGAACGCGTTGGCCAACGCGTCGGCCAACGCGTTCGCCTATATGTAGTGCCGACTTTAGACGGTTCCCGCGCGATAAACGAATTTTGGCGCAACGAAGTTGCGGGCGTCATCTAGTAATGTCTATAAGACTTTTTCTGTACTTTTATATCTCTGTCCTAGCGTAGATGTAGGTATGGTCGCGGACAGACCTATACCATTTTTCAAGCTTAGTTTTAAGGATCAAAAGTAGACTACTACAGTTTTAAAGAGGAGGAGGTTAAAAATACTATATAAAGTATTCTGGAAGGAATTTTCATATAATATTATCATCACCTCTTCCTCTGTTTAAACTTCCTTCCATTTTTAAATCATTAAAAATCAAATCGACACGATTCGTAGAACACTCTGTATCACAATCTAAGTATGGGAGCAGTGTTTGCTCAGCGAGATTACCGAGTACCGATCCCAGCACGACGGACGTAATTGTGATCGGATTACAACAGTAAACAAACAAGTAACGCGTCGCCACGATTGTGACCAAAAGTTGGTACTACTAATATGTAATATTCTGTGCCATAAGTTACATTTGTAACTTGTAATCGAAATACAAAATATGTTACCCAAAATTACAAGTAGGTATTAGGTAACACAATATCGCACGTTATTCTTGGCAAATATCTTAATGATTATGTTTATGAGACATAATATTATAAGAAAAGTTTAATGCACTTTTAGAACTGAGTTAAGAACAAACATACAGACATAGATAAGCAAAATCCCCATAGTTTTGATTCCAGTGTTTCGAACTGATAGCGTAGTGTATAGTATATGTTGTTTGGTATAGGTGCAGTAGGCAACATCATTCACAGGCCATTAATACAAAACGTAAAGCCTGGTCCAGACGAGTGTAACGTGTAGAGTAATTCACCGTGTCACATTTTGCTCCTTCATTTTATAATAATTAAACCCCTAATAATTAACCGGCTGCCGCATAACAATTGCAAATCTATTGTGTCTGCGATACCCACGATGGAGGTGCTACTATAAGATGATTTCGATACTTTATCTTTAGTTTACGAGTAAATTAATATAATAATAAAAATAAATTAAGAAGGTAACTATAGTTATTTTTGCAAACGTTGCCTACGTAAACACTAAACAGTCGTAACGGGCGTTTCACTTATCTACAGCGTCAGCATTTAAACGGCCTTTTTACTCAAGACAAAGCAGATAAAACGTATAAATCACCACGATACGCCACACTTTTGTACTTTTTAACGGCGAACCGCGTTTTTATTCAAAGTAGCCACTTAGTAAATAAAATATGTGGGCATCTAGAACAATAAACATCCTGTGGGTGGGACTTCCCGGGGCTTTTCTTTTTAAAACGGGACCGGGACTGCGACGACAGATGGGAAATACACCCGCGGACACAGAAAATTCCCCCGCCAGAAAATGCGGCGTGGGCATTGTTTTGGTTGACAAAATATGACGTTTGCAAAAAAAAAGACAGCATGGCTTGATGATACAGCACAAATGGGAAAGAAAGAATGATACTGACATATTTTTGAGACAAAATAATAGATTTCCTTTGTTATAGTCTGTCGCTTTGTCTATTTTCTGTGGAGAAGAAACTAACATAGGTTTAGTATGACCATCGTATCGTATGGTTTCTTGTTACAGAATAATAGACAAAATATGGCAAGCAGTTTTGCGATAGATTCTTGTGTTTCGTAAACGCATTTTACGCTAAGCATGTGATTGCTGATTATATGAATGTATTGTATTTATGAAAAACTTAATATTATCTAATTACACAAGTATATTATGTTTCATAAAACGTATAGGAAATTGCATTACTATACTAGATTTGGCATACGTCTGCAATTTTGGTCATGTTACTACATTATTACCTACTACGCACTTCCTCACAGGGCGATAAACAAGTTGTTTTGACAACATCATTAAAAAAGTTAAAAGCACTGATTACTTAATTAAATTTTATAATATTTTTCTTAGGTGCGAACATATTATTATTATTATGTGTATTGTATTGTAGATAAACCCTCTTAATTTAGAAAATTATATACAGTGTGTAACAAAAACAAGTGATAATACTTTAGGGTGTGTACGTGTTCCTTGTAGAGAGTTCACTGTGAAAGTAGCAGCGCTGAAAGACCAAATTTTTTTCTCACTTTTGTATGGGGAAACTCGTGACGCTCGGCCCTCGGGCCTTTGCCCATACAAAAGTGAAAAAAAAATCGTCTTTCAGAGCTGCTACTTTCACAGCGAACTCTCTACAATGAACACGTACACACCCTAAAGTATTATCACTTATTTTTGTTACACACTGTATATGTAATAGGCAATTGAGTACCTACTATTATTACTTCGAAACTTAGTTTATACTTATACTTATAATATTATAAAGAGGTAAACTTTGTTTGTTTGTTTGTTTAATTGTAATGAATAGGCTCAAAAACTACTGGACCGATTTTAAAAATTCTTTCACCATTCGAAAGCTACATTATTTACGAGTAACATAGGCTACTTTTTATTTTGGAAAATATAGGGTTCCGTAAGATATTTGGGTTTTTTTGACACAAGGTGACAAAAATCAACCAGAAAAGTTACTTATTTTGCGTACGCTGCCTAAACTATAAAAGATAGAACCATACAATGTTCTAAGTAAATGTAGATCTTATAAATATCTACAAAAATATCCGCGACACACTATACCTATCTATGTCAAGTGAGGCACAACAACAATTTACTACATTTAAACGAATTTATTTTACTCATGCTGATAACCCTTATCAAAATAAATTGTTTCATCACTAAGTACATTTTATGTAGATAATATTTGGTCGTTGAACGATTAAAATTGGACGTTTGGTTTAGAAGTTATGGCGAAATTAAAAATTGCGATTTACGCCCGTTTCGAAGTGGGCGCTATGAAGGCGGTGGTGCGCAGTAGCGAAGATTATGACCGGCCCTGCAGCTGGTGAAACTATGCTAATATTATAAATGCGAAAGTATCTGTCTGTCTGTCTGTCTGTCTCGCTTTCACGCCAAAACTACTGAATCGATTGTAATGAAATTTTGTACACAGATAGTCTAAAGCCTGAGAAAGGACGTAGGTTACTTTTTAACTGGAAAAAGGGATTGTAAGGGGGTGAAAATGCGTAAATTTGCTCAAATTAAGTTATTTCCAAAAAATCATAATAGATGGCGCCGTGCGTCTACTATATCGCACAAGCGGTAACACAAACGTGTTTTTATGTATAAGAGGTGGTAAGGATGAAGTTTGCGTTTTACGTGTTTTGAAGTATTAAGAACCAGTATTTAACCCCCTACGCAAAAATAGGGGTGTTTTAAGTGTGACGTGTCTGTCTGTCTGACGTCTGTAAGTAAACACATTCAGTGTACACATTGAAGTTTGAAGTAAGCGTTCCGCGGAAGCATCTCTGTCGTGCAAATTTTGCAATTTGCATTTTGCAGTAATGTAGCCTACATGGTTCAACGGGAACTACCTACTATATAATATAAGTTACTCTATGACGGGAGCTACCGCGCGCTATAAGCTGAAGTCCACGCGGACGAAGTCGCGGGCAACAGCTAGTTTTCAATAAAACGAAAGAAAATAAAAAATATAAATGTTCTGTTTGTTACAATACCAATAATATTAAGTTAGTATACCTAAAGGCGCCCTTATTTTGATCACGTGGTGTACGTGTTCAGTAATTGCCTAAAACATTGTTTAGACGGTACAGAATTAGCATTTTTTTTAATCTTTTGTCAACCACACCGTTAGTTCCGCAGCTTTAGCACAACATTCACAAATTTTCAAAAGTATGTGCGATTAAAAAAGGTAAATACATTCATACTAATAATATTTCCTCGATCGTGGAAAAACGAGCAATCGACGAAACGAGAGAATCGCATGCGACCGCTTGGTGCTCGAAGGAATATTATTATAGAGGTAAATGCAAAAGTTATCACTTTAGTCTTTACGCTGAAACCACGCTTCAAATAGCTGAAACGCTGAACTGAATTTGACGAAAAAATTATATTTTGTTGATTGTACCTATATGTAAATTGTAATGTGTAAGTTCCGGCCTGGAATAGACCATAAATTTTGGTACTGTTCCGAACGTAAACGAATTACACCGACCGATTTTATCATTTTGTACATACCTAGATGCTTAAGTAAATGTTAAATAAATGTTACGTTAAATTAAAGAGTACCTTATTATTAAACTTGTTGTCTCATTATTTTGTAAAACAATGTAAAAATAAAAACAAAATAGGTCCATCATTGAAACTTTCGATGGGTTAGGTTAGTTAGCTAGAAGTTATAGTGCCTATACTATACTCGGCGAAACATATTGGCGGTAGCGGTCATTGACTTCCCGTCAAAAACTTGTCATTTCTATACATAATATTATATTATCATGTCCCTCATGTCCCTTTGTCCCCTTTAATCTTTAAAACTACGCAACGGATTTTGATGTTCTTTCAGTGTTAGATATCCCATTTATCGATGAAGGCTATAGGCTACATTTTATCACGCTAAGACAAATAGCAGCGAAGAAATAGAGGAAAATGTGGAAAAAACGGGGAAAATTATTTGAAAGGGCTAACTTGAACGCGCTAATCTCAGGAACTACTAGTCCGATTTGAAAAATTATTTCAGTGTTAGATAGCCCATTTATTGAGGAAGGCTATAGGCTATATTTTGTCACGCTAAGACAAATAGGAGAATGTGGAAAAAACGGGGGAAATTGTTTGAAAGGGCTTATCTCGCGAACTTTTGAGCAATTTTTATGTTATTTAGCACAGATAAAAAGTAGACCACGTGAAGTATCCTAGGCTATCGATTTTAATCATTTTTTCAGTGGCTATATATTTTATACCCATATTGCGACGCCGCGCCGGGGCGGGTCGCTAGTTCTATATAAACCGCGATTGACAATGAAGTGTCAGATGTTGTCAATCGCGGCTTTGAATAGAAAATTACAAGTTTTTGACAGGGAGTCAATGACCGCTACCGCCATGTTTCACCGAGTAGGAACAGTATAGCTAACGCTACTTGATGTACATACCTTATACCTACAGTGAATTATATCATTTGTTTTAAAAAAATATCATAAATTAAAAAGAGGCAGAATTTTACACCTTTTCCTAAACCTTAGCTTTGGTAAACCTATCCAAGTTTTGATAAGTTTAACGCTTCCACTCAGAAACATTATTTAATGATTATTATTATTGATTACTTAACAACAATCTATACTAATATTATAAAGCGGAAGAGTTTGTTAGTTTGTTTGTTTGTTTGTTTGAACGTGCTAATCTCCGGAACTATACTGGACCGATTTCAAAAATTCTTTCAGTGTTAGATAGTCCATTTATCGAGGAAGGCTTGATAGGCTATATTATTTTATCACGCTAAGACTAATAGGAGCGGATAAATAGAGGAAAATATGGAAAAAACGGGGGTAATTATTTGAAAGGGCTTACCTCACGAACTACTAGAGCAATTTTTCTGTTATTTAGGTCAGATATGAAGTAGACCACGTGAAGGATCATAGGCTGTTTTTTGTGGACTAATTTGTCTGTGAAATATCTAATCTAAGCCGCGCGGAACGTCTAGTAATGTAATAAAAACCTAAATAGACAGTGTTTTTACAGTCCAATTTCATTTGCTTCTGTTAATCCGTCGATCACCAATTCCTGGAAATCTTTTGTTATCGCGGTTAAAGTTAATGCTCGAATTAGTATCACATTAGTACATTACCTCTCTCGTTTTTCATACTAATGAAAGAGAAGGCATGACCTTTTAACGAGCCATTAACACTAACAGACGTTGGTGAAATTTGGTCTAAAGATGTTATTGCTTGTTCGACCTCGCCGCATAGAATAATTAATTTTGTCTTTGATTGCCCATGATCGATGTCCATTGTGTATGTTATAGAACTTGACAGCTTTGCAATCGTTGGAGAGGGCCATGTAACTTAAATATGTCTTTGGGTGCAATCGGAAGCTATTTATGCCTACAGCTTCATCCGAAAACTGCCACAACAACAATAGTCTAATAATCTTATTACTTAAAACTAGCGACCCGCCCCGGCGTCGCACGGGTATAAAATAATATATAGCCACTGAAAAAATGATAAAAATCGATAGCATATCACGATCCTCCATGTGGTCTACTTCTTATCTGTGCCAAATAACATAAAAATTGCTCCAGTAGTTCGCGAGATACCCTTTCAATTAATTTCCCCCGTTTTTTTCCATATTCTCCTATTAGTCTTATAGCGTGATAAAATATAGCCTATAGCCTTCGTCAATAAATAAGCTATCTAAAACTGAAAGAATTTTTCAAATCGCACCAGTAGTTCCTGAGATTAGCGCGTTCAAGTTAGCCCTTTCAAATAATTTTCCCCGTTTTTTCCACATTTTCCTCTATTTCTTCGCTTCAATTAATCTTAGCGTGATAAAATATAGCCTATAACCTTCCTCGATAAATGGGCTATCTAACACTGAAAGAATCATCAAAATCCGTTGCGTAGTTTTAAAGATTAAAGAGAACAAAGGGACATGAGGGAAAAAAAGCGACTTTGTTTTATAATAAGTATAGATAATATTTATACATTGTATAAGTATTCTGAAACCGCAATTTCCCAAATACTTTAGTTCGCTAGCAATAAAAATTAACGAGATATATTAAAAGTAATTTAAGTGCCCATCGCTCTTATAAGCCACGCCCAGCCGAGGAGGCGTGGCCGCGCCCCGCCCACTGCACCATTTTCCACCGGGGGGGTAAATTGGGGGTGTTTCGGGATGTGTTATATAACACCCCCCCGGGTGGTGGGTGGACATTTGTCTTTAAGGATAGGAAATATTAAATGGCCAGACGGGACGCCGAACAAAGAGAATTTCTAATATAACTTTGGAGATTTCAAATTTTAATGCTACTTAGGTATTTTAATATCTGTCAAGTTTTAAAATACTGAAATAGCAATATTTCTTTGCAGGTAGGTACCTACGAATAACAAAAACTAATAGTAGGGGAGGTCGCGCTCAGTTTAAAAAGTCATTTCATACCGAGCGAAAATCGTTACAATAATAGTACCTATTCCACTAATACATAACAGCTTTGATCGTCAGCTGCTTCAGAAGTGGTGGAATAAAAATTGAGAGTTTCTCAAAGTTGTTGTTGGGAATCGTATTGAATTGACATTAAAAAGATCCCAATTCACACCCAATAAAGGTTCACATCTAGATTATACACGTTTAGGTTCGGTAGGTGTCGTTTTAGTTTTATTATATAACAACAGATGGCGCTTTTAAAGTAAACTTTATATCATTCTTCTTCACAAATATTGAATATCGAATTAATTACTTAAAATTGCTATGCGAGACAATTTTATGGTTAATTCAAACGAAAATCACCGTCAGCTGAATGTTTGCAGGTGGAAATGTCGTCTACGCGACGCCCTAGGATACATTGAGCGCGAAGTAGGGCTGTATTAGTTATAACTTATATCGCTAGCTGACGGTTTTTCCACCGTCGTATTAGCGACTGACGGTTTTATTTATTATATACAAAGTAGAAACATTCACCTGTATAAATTTTGTACGGTATAAAATGACTTTATATCCAAAATTTTTTTACATGTTCCGTAACGCGACTGACGTTGAATCCCCCGTCTGCAATACGGCTGACGGTGATTTTTTGGTTAAACATGACCTCAATAATCATCCATCAAAGTTTCATTCGGTATAAAATCACTTTTCGCAACTATTTTTTTCTTACAACTTTGAAATACCCTCAGTTAACATTCCACCACGGGTGCGGCGACTGACGCTGATTACATTGATTGATAAATATTAAACTCCCGCTGGACAAAAACTTGGTCGGTATGAAATGACTTAGCAAACGATAGCACTACCTCCCCTACTATGAGGTAAAGTATCTTCGTCAAAAACATGTTCTACAATACTTGTCAAAAATGTGTACCTTACATTAAATACATTTGCAATATTTTGGTGACCTTCAGCGGTATCAGGCTGACGTTATATTATGACAGTTCGAAAGGAACCTAACGGTAATAGTATGGGAGTAACGTTTCCTTAGTATTTATTATTCGTAGGCAGATATTGATAGGTGAGAAAAACTTACCTATATAGAAATATTGAAGTACTAGATGACCGGGTGAACTTGTATCACATTCCTCCTATTATAAACCTATCCTGTACTTTCATATTTCAAAACTAAATGAGCCAAACGGTTCAGCCTTCTCGATTATAACAACATTTAAAATGCAACACAACACAGATAAAGTTATTGAGGAGTTAAGATTGTTCATGTCCTATACATAAATTCATTTAAGTACAAAGTCTTTTCAATCTTAAAACACGCGTAATCACTAGAACCTTGTCACTCGAAAAATAACACATTTTAAAAAAAAATACGAAATTCAATTTTACTATTTACCAATTTTTTTTTTAATCTACCACTTTTTTACTTATAAGTTATGGCACAGAACTTACGGGTAAACAACTAAACAGATAAAGTTTTATTTTCAATGTTAAGCATTGCCTATATTGCAATTACTAAATCTAGTATTCAATTTTAAATAAAAAACTAATGAACTAACATTTTTTTAATGTGGGTAGTTTGAAAAGTCCAGAAAGTTCTAGCGCTGTTGTTATTTGACGAAATACAAGTAGAGGAACGTATCTGATAAAAAAACAAATGTATGCAAGCGTAAATGTTTGTGAACTCTTATTTTTTTAATTCAACGCGACGTGCACAAGTTGAATTTTTTAAAGTTTGAAGATAATTATGAGTTATTTTATCTAATTAATCCTACTATCCTGCTAATATTATAAAGGCGGAAGATTAGATGTATGTATGGATATATGGATGTTTGTTACTCTTTCACGCAAAAACTACTCAACGGATTTTAATGAAACTTTATAATAATATAGCTTATACATCAGAATAACACATAGGCTACAATTTTAACCGACTTGATTGACAGCCTCTATTATCTTAATTTTTGTCTATAGCCCAGTAGGGTTAGATTTTTTTTTAATTAATTAAAGTCAAAATTTTTTTTGCACCAGTATATATATATATATATATATATATATATATATATATATATATATATATATATATATATTATGTACTAGCTGACACGTTGTCCTGTCTTAACGATTATTATTTAATTCGAATTTGAACTATAGTGTATCGATATCATGAACTAAATAATTAATAATTATGAACTATAGTTTATCGATATCATGAACTAAATGACTTTCTTTTCTGTATAATAATGTGCTTCGAAATGATCGACAAATAGAAATATTCAAGAAAATAAACGCACACTACTTGTATGAAAATAAGCACAAAATGGCCACGCGATGACGGGCTAAGGTTACATATATATTAAGTCACATAATATAAGAAAAGACTATGAAAAGTACCAATAATAGGGTCAAAATTGTTTATGGTAGTGATTATGATGATGGCGATGAATGTAATTTGTATAGTAATTAGTAGCATATGCTTTCCGTTCTTAAAACAACGTCGAAACTCCCAAACTTGTATCTATAAAGAGTCAGGAGTTCTCTCAGCACCTTCCGAACCATGGTATACATTGGTGCAAAATCTTACTTGTTTGTAGCAAATGCTTAGAATACTGCTCACGAAACCGAAGTCACCACATGTTTCCATATAAATTTTGAGGAGTTCCCTCAATTACTTATGGATCACTTCATCAGGTCACCACTTTTAAGAATATGGTACCAAATGGCAAATTTGGATGATAACCTATATACCAAAAGAAACATTTTGAAAATTGGTTCACAAACGGCGGAGTAAGTACTCGTTGAACATAAAAAAACGAACATAATACCTCCTCCATTTTGAGTGATGATTGATTGTGATGTGATATATATATATATATATATATATATATATATATATATATATATATATATATATATATATATATATATATTATTTAAATTAAATCACATCACTATATTATTGTGATGTGATTTAATACATGTTACCATGTTAAGTTGCGGTTTCCGATTTTTTCGATTGTTATACACGTTAATAATGTATAACTCACTACTCAGTACTTTATCTATGCAGTGATGAGTGACGTAACCTTAAACCTACCAATCTATGATAAATAGTTTATGGGTAAAGCTAAAGTTATGAAATATTATGTGCACAGTGCACACTGCACAGCTGTTTTTGGCTATTTTGATTTAAGGAAAGGGTACCAGGGTTTTGAAAAGTTCATCATTATTGTACGTGTTTGACAGGGCGGCGCACAATCGGTGCGTGTGCCCATATTATTTCAATAATAATATGGTGTTTAGACGTTGGTCGCCACGATGTATTTATTCCCCCGGCACTATATTAATTGGAAGGCACTATATTAATTTTATACGTGGGAGAGCCATGCTTCGGCACGAATGGGCCGGCTCGACCGGAGAAATACCACGTTCTCACAGAAAAACGGCGTGAAACAGCGCTTGCGCTGTGTTTCGCCGAGTGAGTGAGTTTACCGGAGGCCCAATCCCCTATCCTATTCCCTTCCCTACCCTCCCCTATTCCCTTCCCTTCCCATCCCTACCCTCCCCTATTAGCCTATTCCCTCTTAAAAGGCCGGCATCGCACATGCAGCTCTTCTGATGCTGCGAGTGCCATGGGCGACGGAAGTTGTTTTCCATCAGGAGACCCGTTTGCTCGTTTGCCCCCTTATTTCATAAAAAAGACATCATTTTTGACGATGAATTTGTATAGACCATGAAAGTTGTAACTGTAGTAAATGATTATTAAAAAATAAAAGTGTTTATTTTGGTAGTATCACTCTAAGGTTAATTACCCAAGTGATAAGCTGATTAAAATATAGCATAGAATGTCTTTTTCCATTGTAGATTTGATTTTTACAAAAAAAGTAGGAGCCAAAAATATAACTTTCAATGTTCCAGACTGCACATTTCCGGTCCATTCATAACATAAACTGTTTCATTTCAGTAACTTTAGGTTATAAGCAATAGGCTAACAGATATTAGAACTTTATTGGCTATGCCGGCCAGGGTCCATACAAAAGTGCCCATCCTTCTTTGTTGACACCGCGCGCTGTAAGTACACTGAAGTCCACGCGGACGAAGTCGCGGGCAACAGCTAGTATTAAATAAAGTATAAAATATAAAGTATAGATGAGATTTGACACGATTGTTTATAAATTGTGTCGTAAGTATTAGAAATGTTTTGATGTTCAATATTAATTGTAATTCGGACTGTTGTTTGGTACTACTAAAGGTGAACGCAGATTTGGCCGCACCGCACGCACCGCAGTCGCCGCATTTCGAATTCTTTATATTATGAAGTTATAGGCAAGCTCGCATACCTACCCGCGCCGCAGTCTTCGCAACTTCTACATTATTTATATGAAGAATTCGAAATGCGGCGACTGCGGTGCGTGCGGTGCGGCCAAATCTGCGTTCACCTTAATATTATATTCTGTGCTGTTGTATAGAATTCCTTTTATCACACAATTACTCTAAATACCCAAATTGTGTTCACGTTTTTTTTTAGACTTAATTTTTCCAACGGGAAATAAATGAGTAATTAGGCTAGCAAAAGAAAATTCCTTGAGGATATAATATTTAACCCATCAATACCGAAAAGGCAGCCGGCTGCCGCATAACAATTGAAAATATATTGTGTCTACGATACCAATGGCGATACCCACGATGGGAGGTGTTAATAAACTAGGCATAGGAATTTTCAGTTACGTGCTTTTACATGTGAGGCTTCTTATCGCATGTATAAAAGGCAGAAAACCATGTGCTCCTGCGCATTTGGACGATGACGCGGGGCGTGAGTATTACATTTTTGTTTTTTTCCCTTTGTATTCACTAGTTAGTATTATTTTTTAGACTTATTTCTTGTTAAACGTATAAAATACGAACAAAATTATGAAACACAGACATGTTTAACTAGATTAAAGAAACTTTGCTAGGCAATAATTTGTTTTTTTTTTCCTTTCAGTGAGCCAGAGCTACCGCCTCTACGACCTGTTGTCGGGAGGTAAGTTTTTTTTCTTAAATATTTTAGTGCTTTATGTTTTCTTAATCAACAATGACAATAATGATCAACACGGTAATAATGTAACGTACCTATAATTTGTTTTTGGTATGGCAAGATATACTTAGTTTTGCTGACACGTCGCCATCTTTTCGTTCCGCCATTTTAAATATCGTTTCATTTACACGGTACACCGTTTGCGAAGAAATCCCATATATTTTTGTTTTCTCACTATGCTTACAAAACTATCGACAGCTTTTTGACTAAAAGCTTATAAATTATCCCTTAATCAGAATCAAATGGCTATCGTATCCTTCTAAATCAAATCAAATTGTTCCTTCTAGGGCAACCCAACCAACCAACCAGCATCCCAACCCTATTACGAACCAATAGCAACTCTTTCTGCTCTTGCTGGTTTCTTATTCGTCTCCACAGACCAATAGCAACTTTTCAACTCTTGCTGGTTCCTCTTCTCCACGTTTCAGGTCCATGGACCCACGTCACCAGGCCACCTCTCCTCCTCATGATAATTTAAAATACGTTGCAGGCATAATCATGCGGAACTTCGGCCGCGTAACTTCGGCATGGTGTGCTTAGACACTTACTCTCTTCTTACCAGCTGTTCCTCACCTCAACCCTATTAGCAACCTAATAGCAACCTTTCTACTCTTGTTAGTCTCTCATTCTCCTCCACGTTTCAGGTCGATGGACCCCCGTCAGCAGGCCATATCCGATGCCGCGGCCGCGTCCATCGTCGCGATGGTCGCCGGCCGCCCGCTGGCCTGCGCCGCTGACGCCCCTCCGTGTGGAGACGCGCTCAGATCTGCGCTTAGTTTGTAAGGTTATATTAATGTGAGTATCCTTACTTCCATACTAATATTATTATAAATGCGAAAGTGTGTCTGTCTGTCTGTTACCTCTTCACGCCCAAACCGCTGAACCGATTTTGCTGAAATTTGGTATGGAGATACTTTGAGTCCTGGGAAAGGACATAGAATACTTTTTATTCCGAAAAAATGTACGGTTCCCGCGCAATAAACGAATTTTGGCGCAACGGAGTTGCGGGCGTAATCTAGTTGTTTAATATTTTCTTCATTTGCCTCTAATAAAAGCTATGCTATGTTTTTAAAGGTATACAAAAAGCCATACCAAATCTGGTGCGACTTGGTCCAGCGATTTAAGTGATGTGTTACGGACTATTAGATGGATAGACAGGCAGACGGGCAAACAGACAGGCATATTGTGTCAGATAGATAGTCTAGACCGATAGACACGACAATTTCCTATTTATGGTATCAGTATAGATTGAAATTTTTAGTCAGTTAATATGCAGCTATTTTCATAAAACATTAGCCCGTATGTAACCAATATATAATATTATAAATATATAATAAATAATATAATATTTTTTTAATATTGTCCAATACAGCCATTTTTTAAACGGCTTTATGTATTACCACTGCTGTATCTCCTGTGTCGCCAAGACCGTGTGGCGACTGGCGACCACTAAACTCCTTGAATTCTTTGGAAACATTCTTAGCTATTAACCCAAATATTTTTTGTTTCAGAAATAATGATATTCATATAGAGAAAAATGGAGTACCTCGTTAGAATTGACTCTACAAGTGACATCTGTACCGAATTCCTCGGCTGGAGATGTGTTGGTGTTATGTTAAACTAGTTAGCGTGATGAAACTGATGTAACTCTATGTAACGATATGAGTGGGGATATTGTAACACTGATGCTAAACTTATTGTAAACTTAGACTAGTGTGTGTAAACCATTTACTTTTCCGTTACTTTTGTACTTTGCGATAATAGATTAAGGTTCTAGTGTAAGTAGTGATTAAGTTTAAATAATTCCTGTTATCAGTCGGCTAATCGCAGAAAAAACAAGTAGTGAAGCGCAATTTTTTGTTTGACGTAGGTATAAGTGTTCAACTTTTTTGATATTTTATTACATCTTTTTTCTTTAATTCCATATTTTTATTTCAACTCCCTAACATCTTAAACACTTTTTCAGAGTTATTAAGTGACAAAGCCTTTTAAATTGCAATCTAGTCTACTTTGCCCAGTTAAGTTCAAATTCTGAGTTAAAATAATGATCTCAGTCCTATCTTGTGTATGGACATTGAACATACTAAAAAGTGAAATTACATGACTATTTTTCAGGATTCCGGGATTGTGCAAGTGTTTTTTTTTTTATTCTTTAAACTAAATTCCTATATCAAGAACATAATGAATTATAATTTTATTTAAATGTTGTACTAGATACCACTAATATAAGTTATTTACCTATGTATGCAAGTTAGTCCGATTGTAGTTAAAACTTAAAATAATTTAACACATTATTTAGCAATTATTATGGTCTTGCACCAAGACGAAGAGTGTAGGTACGTTGCAACCATACGAAATAATGAACCGTACATCTTTAGACTTTTTGATAATACTAGCTGTCCGGGCAAACGTTGCTTTGCCATAATATAAAGTATTTCGCCCATTTTATTTTATTGAAGTGACTAAATAAGTATGTCGCCATGGCAACGTCGATCGCTATCTCGTCGCACAAACAATGGTCGCCGTCAGTCTCAGGTTGTAATAATTTACTATTATTTATTCAACAAATGCACTTATCAGTATAAAAAGTACCCAGTAGCCGATTCTCAGACCTACTGAATAATATGCATATAAAATTTGGTAAACTTCAGTAAAGCCGTTTCGGAGGAGTTCGTGGACTAACATTGTGACACGAGAATTTTATAATTGATTTTAATATTTTTATCTCATGTAGCTAATGTTTGTAAAACGTAAAATCTATCATTTTTGACGATGGAGTTTAATTAAAATCAAAACCGCGCCGTAGCAAGAAGTTTTGAAAAGCCCCCTCTGTCCGTGTTATAATGTCGGCGTTTTGTGTAAATCCCGGTCGTTGGGCCGAAAATATCGTCGCCTTTGATCCCTTGTATTGACTGCTCACACTGGGCGATTTACTTCCTAGAAGGTTATATTCAGGGAAATTGCAAAGCATATTATTGTAGGGACATTTTGTGTTTACCTTACCTATAAAACTTGGCCACAGATGCTCTTATTTTAAACTAAGGTTCTTTCTCAGGCTATTAATACAGATTCTATTATTTCATTGCAACAGGTATCTACTATCTACCAACTTAGTCTTCGAACTTAAAACACGGCTTCAGATACTATACACATTTTGAATGTAGGTAATCCTGGCCTTTCTTTAGTGTTTAAAGAGGTTACAGGCAGACAGACACACTTTCCCATTTATTTACTTACTATCGAGTATTGAAGTGTTGATCTATTCTAAATAGAAACCAATTTGATGTTTCAGAACTGCCGGCTCGTCTTATTGAATTTTCGAGAAGATTTTTACATTTTAAAGTATTGACACAGCTTTTACAGAAGGGGGTAGTGTGAGTGCACCCTCCACCTTCCCTCGGATATTCAAATGAGGATCATCTGTAACTTTCCACTCTTACAGTCTATCTATCTTTAGTTTTTCGCTTAAATAATACTAGATTTTTCCAACGATGCTATTTGCAAAGTGGCATCCTATGGTAATGTGTACTATGAGTACATGTTTTTCTTATGTCCCTTCCTGAAACTTAAAGTACCTATATCAATATCAAATTATAGGTTATATAATGTCGGTTCACCGTTGAGCAGTTTGAGCGTGAAAAAGTAACAGATAATATACTTTTGCCTGTAATTTATTATATTATATAGATATTTCGTAGTATCCTTAAGGCGACGCCTTCGTAATTTGGCTGTAGCGATATAGAAAGAAAGAAAGAAAGAAAGAAAGAAAAAAATTATTTTCAATACACATAAAGACACAATTATAATATAAACAGAACAAGAGTAGACAAAACCAGTAAGTATAGGTAGTTATTTGACAAAATTGTGCCTAGATGTGACTAAAAAAAATATCGATTTTTCTCAGCAATGACTAAAGCTAAGAAATCAAGGTTCATCGTCAGTATTCAATATTCATCATGTCTTTGTCTTTGAATTACCCATAGCATAACACGATTGGTCAACTTTTATAACACAGAATAATCAATCAAAAAGACCTCTGTAAAAAAGGGATTCCTATTTTGCCAACAGAGGAGAGTGATTTAACCTTCCAAAATTTGTGCATAGATTGGTTCAAGCACTGAACAATAAAAACAGGGTTCAAGCATACACTTTAATTTGCCCATAGCTTATATGAAATGTATTTATGGTTTTTAAATTACGCGACATCGGCGACAAAAACCATTTTTGTCGCTACGCCCTTTTCATTTTTTGCTGTTCCATTGCTTGTTTTCTAAAACAAGCAATCTATAACATATCCAAAACGGTTTTTTACTTTAACGCGGCGTCACCTTAACCTATCAACTCCCAAGCGGTGGAATTCGACCGCGATAACAATAGATTTCCAAGAATCCGCGATCGAAGGATTATGTATGCGTAATGCGTATGTCAGCAGCCATTTCATTCGCTTATCTATATAACTATATTCAGTTATAAAAAAGAAAACCTAACCTAATTCCTATGTCCTTTCGAAGGATTTAAACGCCCATACCTAAAAGTATTTTAACTAAATAGTTTAGACAGTAACAACAAATTAAATGCATTCAGGATAAAATTTTAAATTGAAAGATAGGAAACGTGGAACAATTTTACCCGTGTACAAGTTGGAACGACAGGTACAAATGCCGCAAAGCCGTCGCCTCTATAAATTGAAATGAGGTGGTGAATTAAAAAATAAATCAAAAGAGGATTTTCCCGACACGTCGTCGGCGCTCAAATTGGAAAAAGTGCGGCGAGAGCGCGTGCCCACGGTCGCACGACACGGCGAAATTACTTTAAGTTTTGAACGGCATATTCGCATTAAATCTATAGACATGTAAATGCCAAATCCACAGGACGATTACGTGTCTTACATTATCTGCTGTCAACTTACTGGTCGAATGTATAGCCGACTAGTTCGACTTATGCGCAAAATACAATAAAAGTGGGTAGCTTTTCTAATCTCTTTCTGAACTGTGATGTTCGACAGCGGATTGCGTGAAATTGATTACACTTTAGTTTAATAAAGATATTGACATAAACTTCAACTTTTTGTCAACTAAGTAATTTCGTTCCATTTGGAACATCTGTAAAGTAATTATTAAATATCTCTGTTATGATTATTATATTTGAGAGACATAACAGTCTTAAGACAGACTCTTGCTATTAAATAAGTATATACATATATTATGTACTGTCTTAAGAGCGTCTCGTCGTGCCTCAAGCAAGCTACCGCCTTTAAGCCCCCAATAAATGTGTTAAGTGTGAGTTTTTGTCGCTTTTCACCGTGAGAAACGCTAATAAGATTTTTATAGCATAAACTATTATAACTGCGACCATTTTTTACAGGGGTAAGGTACTTCCCCTAGTGGCATGTTACGATTCACACAGTGAGAAATTATAACATAAAGACTCATACTAAACAAAAAAAAATGATTATTTGTTTTACTTATAGATTGGTTTCGTAGAACAACTAACGTAGATTTATCACGCGATCGCATGTAAATAGATGTTTCTGGATAAAAACTTATGATGTGTGAATGCGAACAAATAGTTATTTTATTACTCATTAGAATTGGCTGTGTTTTGTCCTCATTCGAATCACGAGATCTTTTTCCCGTCGACTCACAAACAACGAGGTAGAGGCAAAAGTCATCTCATCCATACAAATTAGTTTTTTGGGCCATTTCTACATTTTAGGTTCAAAATTCAAGAAGGTGCCGTTACTAATTTGGGTTGGCGGGCCCCTAGACGAAAAATTTTATTGCGAAATATCACGTATTGCGTAATATTATTGACCGTCTAGGGTTGATATTGAACATCGTGCGCCTTCAATCCAATTGAAATAAACTGTTAAATAAAATTGAAGAGTGATATTGCACAATACAATTATTGATCGTCTAGGGGCCGGCTTATGAGCATTTTTCTGTTAAAAATGCGTTGGAAAAGGTATCAAGCGTAATTTGAAGTCTTTGAGAACACGCGCATTAACAAATCATCTAACAATTATCGTGTGTACAATGGAAACAGGACCAGGCGCAAGATAATAAGAATGTTAGGTACATATTAAACCGCTCGCAGCGACTGTAATACAGAACTCATTTAAATAAACATGATCAAATTGAAAATATTACAGGCGGGGCGCCTTGACAAAATATGATTAAATACATTGAAAAAACACGTAATGTAGATGAGAGAATGCTTTAGTGCTTCTGTTTTGATGTGTATTTCAAATGTTATTATAACCGACACGATAAAGAGGCGGTTGTATTATGTGATGTATTGGTGATCTTTTCCGAATAAGTATACTTGAAGTTTTTTAGAGAATGTTACAACTAAAAGTCTTTTACCAGACTAAGCTTAAGCTCACAAAGTACAGAGTTAAGATTGTAGCAGTTTTAGTTTAGATTCCATATGCAAAATCTCTTTTTGTCAATTGTCTGTCTTTCTCTTTTGATACAAACACGTAATATTTTAAAACATAATAATATTATGATTTTATGGCATCTTTAACGACAAATACAAAATAATTATAATTTTAGTAATTCGATCGCGGATTCTTGTAAATCTATTGTTATCGCGGTCGCAACTCGCATGCTACCGCTTGTGGCTTGAGGGATTAAAAACAACTAAGCTGAGCGTTCTGTAACAATCTGGATGATTGGATGCCACGGACGCTGACTGACACACAGACAGACAGACTGGTACGTCTAACTTATAACACTCTTTGTTTGACGGAGGAAAACCAAATAATATTTTAAGAGAGGCTCCTGTAAATAAAACATATTTCCGATATCCACAAGTTATAGTCTACTAGCGACCCGCCCCGGCGTCGCACGGGTATAAAATATATAGCCACTGAAAAAATTATACTTCTTATCTGTGCCAAATAACATAAAAATTGCTCCAGTAGTTCGCGAGATAAGCCCTTTCAAATAGTTTCCCCCGTTTTTTCCACATTCTCCTATTAGTCTAAGCGTGATAAAATATAGCCTTTAACCTTCCTCAGTAAATGGGCTATCTAACACTGAAATAATTTTTCAAATCGGACCAGTAGTTCCTAAAATTAGCGCGTTCAAGTTAGCTCTTTCAAATAATTTTCCCCGTTTTTTCCATATTTTTCTCTATTTCTTCGCTCCTATTAGTCTTAGCGTGATAAAATATAACCTATAGCCTTTCTCGATAAATGGGCTATCTAACACTGAAAGAATCATCAAAATCCGTTGCGTAGTTTTAATGATTAAAGGAAACAAAGGGACATGAGGGAAAAAAGCGACTTTGTTTTATAATATGTATAGAAATAGACTATGCCTTTTTTTTCATTAGGTAAACAGTTATGTTCCTAATCAAAAAATGAAAAGAAAACATTAAAAGTAGATGAAAAAAATAATGTGTAGGTTTGTCTCAAGGTGCTCCCTTTTGGCTTGTAAATGACGAAGCCATTACCATAAAGAAGACATTGCAACTCCCCAGTACTCGGTGCACGCCAAATGAGTTACCTTTTACATTGCTTTCTTTTAGTTCTTTGCTTAAAAAGTCTTGAAATTTCATTTTAAAACGTAATCTTATATATAAAATTTTCGTGTCACAATGTTAGTCCACGAACTCCTCCGAAACGGCTTTACTGATTTTTACCAAATTTTATATGCATATTCAGTAGGTCTGAGAATCGGCTACTGGATACTTTGTATATTGATAAATGCATTTGTTGAATAAATAATAGTAAATTATTACAAGCTGAGACTGACGGGGACCATTAAGTTTGTGCGACGGGATAGCGATCGACGTTGCCATGGCGACATACTTATTTAGTCACTTCAATAAAATAATATGGGCGAAATACTTTAAATATCATGGCAAAGCAACGTTTGCCGGTACAGCTAGTAAATTAATAATAAAGGGCATACGGGACCGATCTAGTATTAGGTCGGACCGAGCACAGACCAACCTGACCAAAATCTTGCGGGAATGCACAAAACGAGCTAGTGCAATGTTATTAATTATGTTATTAACTACTAGCGACCCGCCCCGGCGTCGCACGGGTATAAAATATATAGCCACTGAAAAAATGATGCTTCTTATCTGTGCCAAATAACATAAAAATTGCTCCAGTAGTTCGCGAGATAAGCCTTTCAAATAGTTTCCCCCGTTTTTTCCACATTCTCCTATTAGTCTAAGCGTGATAAAATATAGCATATAGCCTTCCTCAATAAATGGGCTATCTAACACTGAAATAATTTTTCAAATCGGACCAGTAGTTCCTGAGATTAGCGCGTTCAAGTTAGCTCTTTCAAATAATTTTTCCCGTTTTTTTTCACATTTTTCTCTATTTCTTCGCTCCTATTAGTCTTAGCGTGATAAAATATAGCCTATAACCTTCCTCGATAAATGGGCAATCTAACACTGAAAGAATCATCAAAATCCGTTACGTAGTTTTAAAGATTAAAGGGAACAAAGGGACATGAGGGAAAAAAAGCGACTTTGTTTTATAATAATTAATAACTTAAGTATAGATATGGTATTAATGTTAATTAAGTACTACAAAGTATAGTAGGTACTAGGCTTCATAGTTCGTGGTTTTGTTCTTAATTATAAATTGAACAGTCCCTACCTATCTGGAAAAGTTATAACTACATAAGCACGAACTACGAAGTCCGCTTTACGCTTCAATACCATAAAACTGTTCCAAGAACCTCAATACTCCCAATACAAAACATATTATCACCGAAATATCCAAACATTTTCATCCCTAATTCATCTGGCGTAACCGAAGACAAACAAAACATCTCATTAAGATAAACAGCAATTAGCATATCCAGTCTTTTTCTAATTCCAGAATACAAATGGTAAGTACCACTTGACACACTTCCCCGCCTACGCCCCGCCCACCGCAAGCCCCGCCCAGTGTAAGCCCCGCCCATCGCGCCCCGCCCACTCATCTTATCAGAAGCTTTTACCAAGTTTTATTGCTACTTGAAGTTGTTTGTAAGACGTTATGTAACTACTTTGTTTGCTTCTAATTTAAGTTTTTTCATTAGCGACAAACACAAAACCATCTTGCTAATGATGTTCGACAGTCTTTTACCAAGCAAGAAGGGTTTTATTTTATGTACTACCAGAGAAATACCTATTAAAAGTTTTGTTTTTTTTTTTTGAGAAACAATTCACTAAGTTACAATTAAATACATATATATGATCTAATATTGATCCCGTGAAATCTTTCTCAAAGCACTGGTCGGAAATTATGTAATATCGGCTTGGGCCAAACCAGTAAATGTATAGCTGCATAATATTATTATGCGGAATGTATGGGCTGTCATTATTTTCTTACTAATCTTTGAGCCGTTATTGACAACTTTACGAATTAATATTGTTCTTGCTTGCCCTTGCAATAAAACTTAAATGATCACAAAAATCTAAAATCAATGCGCATAATACAATCGTTCGATTGTTTCCATCTTTGATTCGATCAGAACAAGTTTTTACCATCATCTGTCGGAAGGCTGATCATTGATTACGTGGTAGGTAACAATATCGAACATACGATCTTATATTATTTATAACTATAAACCCCAAATGATGTGTGTCTGTCTGTCCTCTTAATGATTAAACCACTGAACCGATGTTTATGAAATTAGGTATGGCAGATACCTGCCGTTTCTAATATTTATAGGTAAGTATACTTATACTATACATATAGCACTACTAATATACTCTATTCTGTGCCTATAGCTAGCCCGGGCCCCGGGAAGAGAACACAATGTAAATAGGATGGAGATACACTTTCGCATCTTAAAAATGAATTATTATTATTAGATTATTAGCATTGAAGAACAATTAACATATGTATTGATAAGTATCTAAAGTTAATTAGACACAGGCGAATAAAAAAACCCTTAGCATTCAGAAACTTATCATCCTACATCACCCAAAACATAAATTATTCAGATAAACGTCCAAATGACTATCTATCCTAAGACCTATCCAGCTTACTTTCAACTTGCAAAAACACCTTAGCGAAAACTTAGGATATCCCTAATTATTTGCAGAAGAACAAGAAAATTAAGCTTAGATTCTATAACCCGACAGCATAGAAAATACAAAGTTTTCATGAAGAAACATTATAGCCTATATCACTCGCGGCACCATTACTAATCTTTTCACACTTCATTTGTTAACGTACAAAAAAAACATACAATCAGACGTACATATTATAATATAACCTCCTCCTTCTTGGAAGTCGGTTAAAAATCGGTACCAGTACCACAGATTACTAAAATATAGTTACACTACCTAACCGCTACGAGGGTACATCTTTACATCGTATGTACATAGATTGCAAAGCATAAAGATCCATTTCCTTTTGGCTTCACCGTATTCCAGTAATAATATAAATACAACCTTACCGAAAACTTATTTCCTTCATTATTACTTACTATACAATAAGAACATAAAGAAAAGAAAAAAATAACGCAATAAACTAACCGATATTGGGCGGAATTGATCCCGGGACGATCTCAGTATGATCCCGGTTATTCCACAGGACGTGAGAACTATCGAGTGGACATTAGAGAGAGATGATGGAGCTCAAAGAGATCCAAAAAACATCCGTCCGGCCTCTCGCCGCTTTATTAAGAATAAATTTGGGGAGCGGGGATGTGGTGCAAGGTGGAAGCTGAAGCGGTTAAAGGTTTTTCTCGATATTTAACTTGGTACAATATATCAGCTGCGAAATAAAAGTAAAGGATTCAATCTCATTTTGTGAAAACAGGTTATTCTAGAGTCTAGACAGAAAAAACCTATAGTTACATAATATATATTTTTTTGCCTGCATGTTCAGATAATGTCTACATCATACTCTAATTTCAAGCATTAAGAAAGTAAAGTTTACCATTCAATGCGTAATAATATTATGATATTGTAATTTGTAATTACATATTATGAAAAAATTAAAAAAAGCCTTAAAAAATACATTGTACATCCTGTATCGGTTGTATCACGGGGAGTGCTCTGAGAAATTGTTCGAAATCATACCACCTGCAACCTTCCGCCATCGTCCCACGCGAAAAACATACCATCCTCATCACCTTGATGAGTGGCAGTCTTCCACAGTGCATTTTTCGCGTAACTTTCTGCCGCACACTGTAAAACTCTGGAACGAACTGTCACCAGCAGTATTACCGGACCTGTACGACCTGCAAACCTTCAAGAAAAGAGCGTATTCCCTCTTAAAATGCCGGCAACGCACCTGCAGCACTTCTGATGTTGCGAGTGTCCATGGGCGACGGTAGTTGCTTACCATCAGGCGACCCGTTTGCTCGTTTGCCCCCTTATTTAATAAAAAAAAAACATTGTACGCTTAGCTCAATTAGCAATTAGCAATTAGTGCTGAGAACCTTGCAAAAGAAGCTTATGAATCTTAAAATTCATCATTCTAATAATTAGAATGATGTGTAGATATACATACCTCCTTTAGCGAGGTTATTCCCAGTGTAGTGACGGATTGGGTTAATAACCGAAATAAATCTGTTATAAACGCAATAAAAATTTGTTAACAGTATACAGTATACACGAAATAATTGTGGTTACCATTATCCATATGGTTAATGTAAACATTGATCACAGAATTAAATGTCTTAACAGGATAAATATGTTAACAGGATAAAATATATGTTAAGCCTAACCGAATGATATAGGTTATTTTTCATGTTTCAGGCCAGTGTAGTGACGGATTGGGTTAATAACCAAAATAAATCTGTTATTAACCCAATAAAATTTGAAATTTACCCAGGTTAACTTTTTATATGGGTTACCAGTTTGAATGGGTTATCCGTTTCATAAGATTATCAAATAAACTGTTAACTATGTTGGTAAATTAACCTTTACCAAGTGTTAACAGTACTAACATGTAACCGTTTTAAAAGGTTTTCGATTTAATCTGTAACCATTTATTCAGATTATCCTTATAAATGGGTTATACTCTCACTGGACTTATTCCAATCTAATCTATCCTTGAAGTGAGTCTAACTGTTACTTCAAGCTTGAGCCGTTAACCCGATTTTACTTCAATTTCATAAATGAAGATGCTTTGACTCCTGGGATCTTTGTGTTGTTGTCTGATGATATTAGTGTTACGTAAAATTTACAATTTCAACGCAATAAACGAATGCCTTCGCGAAAGTCAACATTCAGTAACAAAATTTTTCACCAAATCGCTACATCTCGTCCCCTACCCCACAACATAGTGCGAGGTGCCTATCTTCAGACTAATGCATTTATGCAACAGGCGCGGGTCGATACCGCGGACCAAATATTGTACCGTTTATTTTACTTTGTACCTTCGCTTTATTGAAGGAACAGAATTGCCACGTGCAATGGTTTATCTTTTATTTGAAGGTTCATATTACCTAGGAAGGCCAAAAGAGTTTTTACCGCCTTTCAATCATATTGAAGGAATAAAATTGGCACGTGAAACTATTTTTCCTTTATCTATTTTCATTTGATGGTTTATTGTAGTCTAGGAAGGCCAATATTCAATACTTTCTTGACCTTAATGGTGAAAGTCGATAAGTATTAAGCTTAAGCTTATAATTTTAGCAAAAAGAATATTGAATATGATATTGTATACGCATAGGCAGTGTGGGAAAGGAGGGAGGTGCTGTACGCATGCCTATACGTACACTTATACCTATGTATATCTTGATTTACTTACAGGTTGAGGTTTATTTCGCGGAATATTGCTAAAAATAATAACATACTAAATTTTAAAATATAAAGTACTTATATTTAAAATTATATTCTCTTTCTAATAGTTCTAAAGAGAGGACGAAAACATATATTTTTGAAAAGTATTGCCAATACAAGTTTCACAACTCATCTGCAGTGTGTAACGTGGTTTCAATTAACAACTAGGTACCAATTTAACATCATAAAATTAACAACCGCTTGAAAATAAGGAAAACATAAGTTTGTAAATCTGAATGTGGCTATAATGTACTCGGCGAAACATGGCGGTAGCGGTCATTGACTCCCTGTCAAAAACTTGTCATTTTCTATATAAACCGCGATTGACAATGAGGTGTCAGATGTTGTCAATCGTGGCTTTGTATAGAAAATGACAAGTTTTTGACAGGGAGTCAATGACCGCTACCGCCATGTTTCGCCGAGTACAGTAGGTATAGAATATTATGTAACTTGAGAATCTTTAGTTTAAGGAAAACCTCATACAACTAGAATGACCTTCTGAATTCCGGTAATTCACCTCAGGCCAGAACTAACCTCAGGCTAACCTACACACTATGGACAACATATCTTTCCGAATGACAATTTTACAATTTTGAGATCACTTTAGTAAAATATATCTTGATTTTGTTCTGACAATAAAGTTACCAGCAAACAAGGTTTAACTCCAACAATGGAATAAATAAAAGTTGTGCGTAAGCAGCCTGAAGTTAAATAAGGCCCTAACAAGACGGAATCGGATTTGCGACATTTGAATAAGAAGGAATTGCAATGAGATTTTTAAAGCCACCTAACTTTTTACTTAAACATTACTTAGCTAGGATTTTCTTTTTTTCTCGACTGAAAAAATCCTGATATTCTGTCTGTCTGATCTAATTAGATGTTACAAAGAAACATAACTTTCGAAAAGCGGGCGTTAATTATTTAAAAGCATTGAATAAAAGCACCGGTTTTGATAAAATTTGGCACAGATATAAAGCGGACAAAACGCTGCGTTTAATTATTTTGATCATTCAAACGTACGGTTTCCGTGGGATTTCATTTTGCTTGCACTATGCACTATATCCAAAGCATTAGAGCTAGGAATTTTAAATTTCGCACACGTGTTTTTCTTATGATGTAGTTGTAGGCTAAGATTTTTTATATTAATGCCTCGATCGCGGAAAAACCAGACACAATAGCTTATCTATTGTTATCGCGGTCGCATGTGGCCGCTTGGGAGTTGAAGCATTTATTCCACCTCCCATATTGTCAAATTAATGTTTAACCAGGTAGGTACTTTATCACAGTATCAATCCAAAAAATACTATTTTTGCTGGCGAAGCGGCACAAAAACCTAATCTGATATAAAAGTACGAAGCAATTACTACAAAAAAAGATTCCAATATCAAGAAAAAGATACCTTAGAATTGCGATGACACATCAAAAACCGCTCCTTTATACTTAGTACAGTCAATACGGTATTGTGGTACTACTGTATCGAATATTTGGAATATCGTAATGTTGGTAATATTGGGGTGCACAGGGTGTCGGAAATACGGCTCATTGTGTGCGAGTTGCGACCATCATCAGTATAATGTACAGGGTGATGTGTTAGGGATAGATTCACCTTTTTAATTATAATATTTTTAAATGTTTGAAATTTTGAATAGAAGTTTATGTCACTGGGCGACACTGGGTGGCGGGTGCCTAAAGTAGGTACCGATGCGATTTTATTGCGATATCAATAGATGTATTTCGGGTTTTTGATTCTAGACGTAGTTCAGATAGAACTATAATATCTAATACCTAGCAGTCGGTAATTTTTTTCATTTGATGCTAATTCTGAGTAATTTGTTGCTGAAAATAAAGGTATCAATACCTACTTGTCATAATTATTAAGTATCTGTTGTATGTAAACACCTAAGTAGTTTGCATGTCTTAGTTACATGACAGACAAAACACAGTGGACCTCCAATTATTATAAGATGCGTTAATATTTTTATCTCACCTCCGGGCGGAAAACATCAACTTTCTTCCCGCTGCGCTTACTGATGTTGCCGTTTTCCGCCTCCGTCGATGAGAAAAATAGTATACGTACCATGGGCAGTAAATAAGAAAGCCTCAGATCACATGTTTGTTGACCTCGGCTTCGCCTCGGCCAACAATTACATGTGATCTGAAACATTTCTTATTTTCCTGCCCTAGGTGCGTAATGTACCATCGAGGAAATTGATTCCTATGCAGTTGAGAGACCAACGTCATTTGGTCGATCATGTCAATTCAATGTTAACTGTGATCTGTCGGCTGAGTTTGACGTAATGCGACCCATCTACGTAGGTCCTCCATCTGCATAGGAATCAGATGGAGGACCTACGTTCTCTGATAGTACTATGTTAGTAAGTAAGGGTTAGGTAGTTATATGTTTTGTAGCAAAGTATCTCTCTTTTGTTTTTATAATACTAATTGTTAAATACTTTATTTGTTGATTCGGGTGTCATCGCCTAGCGATTAAACCCATAAGAGAATAAAAAAAACTCTCTTTTGTTTTGTTAATGTAAAGCTTTGCATCTTCTGCGTTCTAAATTTTCACCGTCTTAAACATGGACGTATAAAAAAAGGCGGACGGAGTCCCATCATACACAAAACTGTGTCCTTCAGAGTCGGCCAGCTGACTGCGTGTACACGGTCCGCACGCACACATTATTACGCTAGTCCATACCATTTGACAGGCGTAAGAATGTGTGCGTGGCCGACTCTGAAGACACAGTTCTGTGTATAATAACTAACTAGCTATATGACCGAGCTTCGCTCGGTATTCAAAAAATTCAAAAAACACACATAAAATGACATTTTATGAAAATGATTCCTAGCTAGATCGATTTATCGCCCCCGAAACCCCCTATATACTAAATTTCATGAAAATCGTTGGAGCCGATTCCGAGATTCCAATTATATATATACAAGAATTGCTCGTTTAAAGATATAAGATAAGACTCCGTCCGCCATTTTTTCTACGTTCATGGTCTTAAAATGTGGATATCACTATAGTTTCATCTGAATGAATCTATGTGTGAAACATCGATGGTGTACACTGTACACGAATAAACACGGTGGCGGACACAATGGGCACAACGGGCAACACCAAACAGTCCTGCCGCGTCACCTCTATACCAGATTACGTTTGCGACGATTGGGGCGCAGAGGTAGAATCGTGGATGTGGCATCGCCTCGATGTGGTAGACCTTTGGCTAACACTCGATAGGGTACAGGTCCACTTCGGGTGGAAGCGTCTACCAATGAGATATTTTCAGATCATATAGATACATAATCGTGAAGTCTCGTGCGGTGAAGGAAAATATCGTGAGGAAACCCGCACATGTTTGGTGCCAGACGTATTGACATGGTCAGTGTTCATTCCTCTGGACCAAGCCGACTATGTTGCGAGAGTGCCGTAATCATATTGTGCTTGGGCAATCATACGGACATTTAAAATCTTGTCCCGAACACTACAGTATTTGAAAAGTAATTAATTCGCTCTGAAAATACTGTATAAATCATCCACAAGTAACAACGGATACAAAAGCATCAACTTAAAAAGTATTGAGAAGTGCATTATCAGAGAAGTTGATTCAGGCAGATTGCGGATCTTTACCTACTGTACCTAATCGGTGAAACATGGAGTAGCGGTCATTGACTCGCTGTCAAAAACTTGTCATTTTCTATAGGTACAAAGCCGCGATTGACAACATCTGACACTTCATTGTCAATCGTTTATATATAAACAAAAGATGTATGTAACATACAGCCAAACGTATTACCTCCTCCTTTTTGGAAGTCGGTCAAAAATGACAAGTTGTTGACAGGGAGTCAATGACCGCTACCGCCATGTATCGCCAAGTACAATATAGTATGTAACATGGTCGAGTTATACTAATTTTGTAGGTCCGTCCGCCATTCACGGACTTCACTGTCCACTTACCTCAGTCAACAGGTGAAAAATAACTTCAGCGCAGTTTCATGTCGGTTTTCACGTTGCTGCGACCTCATCTTTTAGTAGAAATCATGGACGATGAAGCACTCCATCGATGCGTCAGTCCTCGCTTGTCAGAAACTAATAAACAGTCTTAGGTAAGTACATGATATTGTCTTTCAACTATTACATGATAGTACCTGGATATATGTTAGTAAGTAACCACTACAACCGACGATAATATAAATGACTGTTAGTCTGAACGATGGGCATGAAGAATAAAGATATTTTGTGTCCTAGAAAGGAACATAGGATTACTAGGTGCTGCTGCAAAATTAAAACGCTCTCGCTATAACTAATGATAAAAATGCGAAAGTGTGTCTATCTGTGGATGGATAATAGTTGAGTGCCAGAACAGGACATCTAGGATAAAACGTAAATAACGCGGCAAGTTGTATATTCAGAGAAGTTGATTCTTAGTGTTGAAACACACTAGGCTGAATTACGCCGGCGTAAATTCCGCCGCGTTTACGCCGCGTTTCAAACTCATACAAAATACGGGCGGAATGCGAGAGACGACACACTATTCCGTGTTTTGTATGCTTTTGACATTTGCGGCGGAATAAACGCCGGCGTGATTCAGCCTAAAGTGTTTAGTTTTTTGTTTACATAGGTACCTACGTCCTACTTTGGTCGCGTCTAATCTAGCCGTCAGATTGAATTTAATAAACCGAATATAAAACTTTCTAGGAATCAATTTCTTCGATTGTAAATTTACATAAAATATTAAGATTTTCATACCAATTTTCACACCTCCATGTTTTTTTATGAAAAATTGCCAAATCACGTCGATTAGTGCGGTCCTCGATATTGTTGTCACCACAATGGCACCGATACTATGCCTTACACAATTCAATACTACGTCACTAAATGCCTATTTAAGGGTGGAAAACTCTCCAATTGCCTTCAGTTATGAAGGAAAAGCCGGGAGAAAATCTTTAAATATTACACAACACGGTAGTGGTAACAAGTTCTAAAAATTGATCAAATAATTGTGGCTGAAAATTTGAATTATAGAACAAAGTTTTTTTTTCTATTGGCAGCATACAGGCTACAGCAGTTTATTTTTTAAACATTCTTAATACAAAAAACTCTGTGCTGGCAGCTAACAAATTAAAAATAAAAGTTATTTTTTAAACAAAACAAAATATTCCAATAGGATACAAAATTTAAAATTCGAATCATCATTTCAAAATGCTCTAAAAACTAGTTAATTCCAAAATCAAAATATGAACGTGCAAACCGAACCTTTGGATTTATCAACCAAGAATCGTCCAAAGATAGTCAACATCATAGACTTGAAGTTTCTAGCTGGTTTGAACGAGCATCTGGTACAGTTATACGAGCGGACAAGCTTCAAAGAGAGACACCGCAATGTGCTGCCCTGCCAGGTCTGCCTGAAGACTTTCGACAGACCTTCGCTGTTGAAGCGGCATATGAGGACACATACTGGTAAGCAGGGGAAAAAATCGGCCAAGTGCGAGTCAGTCGGACTCGCGCACGTAGGGTTCCGTACAAATATAGGCCAAAAAATGTGATTATTGTATGGGAGCCCCCTTAAATGTTTATTTTATTTTAATATTATTATTAATTTAAAAAAAAACAACGAAGTCTCAGTAATAGGGTCCCGTTTTTACCCTTTAGGTACGGAACCCTAACTAGTAAAGTTGGCTAATATTTAGTAAAACTATAGAGTAAGATAGATATCACGTCGTGTCGAGTAGGTTAATTTATACCAAATGACACGTGTAACTTCGTAGCGCCAAAATTCGGTTATCATATTGCGGAAACTGTACATTTTACGCAACAAAAACTTTATCCTTGTATGGCTTTTCTTTTCTCTTAAGAGGCCGGGTACACTTGGAATTTCTCATACATACGTAATTCCAAAATCATTTTCTCATACGAAAATATTTAACATGTTTGAGTTGTTTTTCAGTTTAAAATAGTAATTACCTAGGTTCCTGCACAAAAATTTACTTCAAAATATTTAAACACAATTTTTTTTTTTTTGCTTTAAAATTTTTTTTAGTAAATTTACTACTAAATATTTAAACACTAAAAAATAGAGTAAAACACTAAAAAATATATAAATAAATAGTTAATTTACTACAAAATATTAAAACTCTAAAAAATATTTTTTAGTATTTAAATATTTTGTAGTAAATTAGCGTTAGTGCTTAGGTAGCTGTAAAGCTATATAATGTTATTTTCCACCTTTTTGGTAAAAGGTGGCCCCGTGCGAGTTTCTTACGCCGGTTCTTCTCGCCGGGTTATTTCCCGAACCGGTGGTAGGCCTCATGTAGATGCGACGTTCTAAAAGTGTTAACTTTGTTAATCTACTTAGAAATAAATATTTTTCATTTCATATAATGTCGGTTTGTTCCAGGTGAGAAGCCGCACGTGTGTCCGGTGTGCAACAAGGGGTTCAGCACATCCAGCTCACTCAACACGCACCGCAGGATACATACAGGTAAACGAGCTGATACATCACCTAATGCCAAGTGATAACCGTCACGTTTAGACTCGGCTTGTAAGTTGTAGGTATGCCCGTATGCCGTATGGCCGATAGGTAGAGACTATAAAGTATAGACCTTATCAGGGTAGGTTTGTAGTCATGGTTGTCTGAAAGAAGTCAAGAAGTCGCTAGTAAGACCGTCAATTTGCACGGATTCTGTGTTTTGTTTTTTGTATTTTTATTGCGCAAATAAAAATATGTAGTGTAAGGATAAACGAGCTGTTGTTCACAAGTACCTAATATACACGTGACAATATTTGACATTAAGAGCTAGTACACATTGGGCGTTTTGAAGCGCGCGCTTTGCTGACGCGCGTTTCGAGAACCACAGAAAGCGCGCCAGCGCGCGCTTGCATGTGTACGCTTCAATAGAATCCGGGGTTCTCGAAACGCGCATTACGCGCGTCTTATTCAAATGCATTTTTTAAACTCAGCCCTGTTGAGCAGGAAAGTGGACAGCGAATGTCAAATAGTTGCGTCGGTCGCGCTGCCACTCGTCATGCCGCTGCCGCTGCCCGACGCGGCAGGTGTGTAGAGGGCTGAATGTAAACGCTCACTCGCATTACTGCCGTAACAATTAGGGGGCGTCCACAAATTACGTGAATTGTAAATATCACGTAATTTATTCTCAAGAAAATTATACAATTATTAAGATCATTCTATTTTGGTCCATTTCATCCAGATTGTACGTATGCTTAAGATTCAATCGTAAGCGTAATCGTTATACAATTATGATCATTCACAAATTCGTTCGAAAGAAAATCTACTGACGTGAGATTTGTGGGGGGGGTTGAATAAAATCTCACGAAATCTCAGCAGGGGGGAGGGGGGGTAAAAAATTAAAAAAAAACGGTTTTCTGTAAAGTCGGTTTACTGACGATAGTTGAACGTGACAACGTGCCTCTTTGTCGCTCGTTCCGCGCTCTCGCTTGCACTTAATCAAGCCTTAAATGAAACGCCTCAGAGCGAGGTAACGCCGCATGAGTCATGTTTTTTCGTGCGTGCAGCCGGCTCCATCGAATTATAAGACGTTGTCACGTCAAAACTCATTTCCCCGACTGTACATTTCTGCTTAGCACATTTTCCCCGACTGTACATTTCTGCTAAACAACTTATTTCCCCGACTGTACATTTCTGCTAAACAACTAATTTCCCCGACTGTACATTTCTGCTTAGCACAATTTTCCCCGACTGTACATTTCTGCTAAACAACTCATTTCCCCGACTGTACATTTCTGCTTAGCACAATTTTCCCCGACTGTACATTTCTGCTAAACAACTCATTTCCCCGACTGTACATTTCTGCCTAGCACAATTTTCCCCGACTGTACATTTCTGTTAAACAACTCATTTCCCCGACTGTACATTTCTGCTTAGCACAATTTTCCACGACTGTACATTTCTGCTTAACAACTCATTTCCCCGACTGTACATTTCTGCTAAACAACTCATTTCCCCGACTACATTTCTGCTTAGCACAATTTTCCCCGACTGTACATTTCTGCTAAACAACTCATTTCCCCGACTGTACATTTCTGCTTAGCACAATTTTCCCCGACTGTACATTTCTGCTAAACAACTCAAATGGAACGCCTCAGAGCGAGGTAACGCCGCATATTGCGTCATGTTTTTTCGTGCGCGCAGCCCATATCGAATTATAAGACGTTGTCACGCCAAAAACACCTCACGTAATTTGTGGACGCCCCCTTATTGGGGATAGGGGTATTCAGGAAAACATTTCCGGCAGCGGCAGGAGCAGCGGCAGTGACTGAGTGTAAACGAAGCAAATGTTAACGTTTACTTACGATTATATTTGCAGGTGAGAAGCCGCACAAGTGTGGGGAGTGTGGCAAGTGTTTCACCGCCAGCTCCAACCTCTACTACCATCGTATGACGCACACTAAGGTACCAAATTACCAGTATTATGTCAGTACCATCAGGTCATCATCATCAAACCTCCTCCTTTTTTTGGAAGTTGGTTACAAACGGCCAAGTTTAATATATTGTGTCTTACATAATTATTTACTGATCTTACCATATTATTCTTAAGTTGCTCCCAGAAAAAAGTTATATAACGTTAGATAACATTTTTGTCTAACAATTTTTAACAAATTATAACAAAACACACATTTATTTTTTGACATGTTGTAGCGTATGTTACACGATGTTATAAAATGTTATCGTGTTACACAATGTTTTATAACATTATATAACTGCTGTCTGGGAGCACCTTTAGAAGCTTCAATGAGTAAGCCTAGGTATGAAATGTAAGTGACAAATTGAAGTTATTAACGTAAACGTAAAAGGCAGTTCTTCTTCAGAACAACAGGCAGTAGTTCCGAACGCAGTAAAAAAGTAACTTTTTTGTTCCAGAACAAACCTCACAAATGCACCTGGTGTCCCCGTTCCTTTCCTACGCCAGGGGAACTGAGAGTCCACCTGGGGGGACATTCACACAGGGGACTCTCCCACCTAGGGGGACAAAGAGACATGCCCCACCCAGTGACACATACAAGACTGTCCTATGGTGGAGGACAAAGGGAAATGTCTCTGGTACAAAGAGAACACAAAGATTCCCAAACCAACTATCAATATCTCGACTATAACTACAATATAGCTAGTGACAAATAAATTATTGTGAGTGGAAGTCTGTTTTATTGTATTGTTAAAATTTTAATTCAGTTGATTACCTCACATTTTTTAATCTATGCTACCCTACTAAGAACTGTAGGTACTAAATTACTGTGCTAATCTTATTCCCAATTCCCAAATTTCCCACATTTAATACTATTTCAAATTGCAGAAAAAGACACAGTATTTGTTTTGTTTTTATTCATAAATTTTGTTTTTTTTTTTACTTTTGGTGATTCGTAATAACTAATAAATTAATAATATAATTTTTGTTAAAATTGTATCTGGAAACTTATTCAAACCCGTACCATACTTTGTTTGAAAACGATTTCCTAGATTTCCTTTGAACCCAGAAATACTAACAACGACACTTTAGTGGAATTGTAATAAAATTTATTTAAACGTTTATTCTCAATAACGCCATCTAGTTGACGCCTAGGAATACTATCAACGCCCTCTGCCTCTACAGCGCAGGAGCTAATAAAAATGTGTTGTACTTTTTCTCTTTTTCTCTTTCATCTATTCTCCTTTCGCAACGAGCGACGAGGAACTTCGTTCCAATTATAAAACTAAAACAAAGATTAAACATGAATAAAATTTAATTAGCTTTAACCTTCTTATTATCAACATTATCAACATCATTACTATCATTCTTCCTCTTCTCACCGCCGTTTTCTGTATGTCCCGCCTCTGTCCGTCCGTCCACCTCCGTCTGTCCGACTGTTTGTTTGTCTGTCACATGGTAGTTGTTTAGCTGCGCCTGGCTCTCGCTGGATGTATCTATCCTGAGTAGTTCCCGAAGTGCCATTGTCGCGTAGCAGCTTGAAGGTAGATCCATCGTTATTACCAACGCTTTGTATGGCCCATCTGGAAATAAAATTAGGCTTTAGAAAAACAAAATTGCAACCATAATAATATAATATCCATACTTCTATACATATTAATGATATTATAAAACAAAGTCGCTTTTTTTTCTTTCATGTCCCTTTGTTCCCTATCTTTGAAACTACGCAACGGATTTTGATGATTCTTTCAGTGTTAGTCTATAGCCCATTTATCGCGGAAGGCTATAGGCTATATTTTATCACGTTAAGACTAAAAGGAGCGAAGAAATAGTGGAAAAAATGTGGAAAAAACGGGGAAAATTATTTGAAAGGGCTAACTTGAATGCGCTAATCTCAGGGACTACTGGTCCGATTTGAAAAATTCTTTCAGTGTTAGATAGCCCGGAAGGCTATAGGCTATATTTTATCACGCTAAGACTAATAGGAGAATGTGGAAAAAACGGGGGAAATTATTTGAAAGGGCTTATCTCGCGAACTACTGGAGCAATTTTTATGTTATTTGGCACAGATAAGAAGTAGACCACGTGAAGGATCATAGGCTATCGATTTTAACATTCTGTGGCTTTAAGTTTTAATCATTTTTTCTTCGATTTTAATCATTTTATGCCCGTGCGAGGCCGGGGCGGGTCGCTAGTAATATTATAAAATATGCGAAAGTGTGTCTGTCTATTACTTCTTCACGCCCAAACGGCTGAACCGATTTTGCTGAAATTTGGTATGGAGATACTTTGAGTCTCGGGCAAGGACATAGGATACTTTTTATCCCGCAAAAATGTACGGTTACCGCGCAATAAACTAATTTTGGGGCAACGGAGTTGCGGGCGTCATCTAGTCTTTAATATTTTAATGGTTTTTAAAAGCGTCATTTATCAATTTCGTTTTTCAATATGTACCGAATGATGATTGTCATAACCATTAGCAAATTGGTTTCAATAACAATAATTGAATTGCGACCTACGAAACGAATGCCCTATATAGTATGTCGTGTTGATGTCGTGTCTGTATTATCCATACTAATACTAATTATATTATAAATGCGAAAGTGTCTGTCTGTCCGTCTGTCCGTCTGTCTGTCTGTCTGTCCGTCTGTCTGTCTGTTACCTCTTCACGACCAAACCGCTGAACCGATTTTGCTGAAATTTGGCATGGAGATACTTTGAGTCCCGGGAAAGGACATAGGATACTTTTTGTCCCGGAAAAATGTACGGTTTCCGCGCGATAAACGAGTTTTGGCGCAACGGAGTTGCGGGCGTCATCACTAGATGACGGCAGTAAAAGCTTTATCTAGTACTAACTAGATAAAGCTTTTACTGCCGACGATAGAAACACCAGTTATACAAAACAGATGAACTATTTGCGTAAAGACTTAATCAGTACAGCTCAGCGATACCGCGTTAACATAACGTACTTTAAGTATCCTCTATTAATAGTTTTATATTAATCCTTCGATTGCGGATTCTTGGAAATGCTATTTTATTTTATTGTCACGATCACCGGTGCTCTTATGGGGCTTGAAGGATTAATAGAGTAATAGCTGCAGAAGCTATCAGCTAATACTCTCTATTAACATAGAATATTATGTATGTCTGACTCTCTGACTCGGCGCCACCACAGTCAGATTTATATCCGTCTCACTAGCACATAGTCTGTCTCCCTCACCAAGGTCCTCGGCGGTAGTGCATGTCGCAGTCCACTGGTTAAAATAGCCGTTCAATCAAACAGCTAGGCCTTTTGACTGAACAACGCCATTCAATCACACGGCTATACGTCGTTTATCCGACTTGTTGACTGCAATATTTAACACTACACTACAGCTAGACGTACGACTCAAACTCAAACTCAAAATATTTTATTCAGAATAAATTTTTGCAAATATTTTCTGAAAATCTACATGATGCCTACCACCGGTTCGGGGACTAACCCGGTTAGCTAACTGGTTAAATGGCAAATTAACTAAGGTGACCATTAGTTTAGTGTTATTATTACAAACGCGTAATGACAACAAGTAGAATAAATTGTATTCTAACTCATTTTGAACACAATTGCAATTAATACCTTGGTGATGAATTTCATAATCCCGTAATTTCTCCTCGAATATTTGTTTGAATTTTGATTCACTCGTATGTGCCCCCATAATTTCTGTCATTTTAATCCTTCGATCGGAGGTTCTAGGAATTCCCATTGTATTCTTTTGTTCTCGCGATCACCGGTGCTCGCGCGGGGCCTGAAAGATTAATAACACTTACGTAACGTATATTAAATATATTTTACGAACAATATTTTAATGCAATCACGAAATACCGGCTAGTTGACGCCATAATATTGTAAACAAAACGCACCTAGCGCCTCGGTGGTGAGCGCTGAACTAATTCAATCAAACGGCTGCTTTTGAATCAGCTGTAGTGTTGAACGTTTTGAGCGACTGAAATATTCAATTAAAAAGCTAGACGTGTGATTGAATAGCGTTGTTCAGTCAAAGGGCTAGCTGTTTGATTGAACGGCTTTTTTTACCAGTTGCCTGCGACACACACACACAGCCTGTCTCTCTCACCCGGGTCCTCGGCGGTGGCGGCGCCGTCGAGCTCGTCCGCGTCGGACAGCAGCAGGTCGGCGTAGGGCCGCCGGTAGTTGACGGTCCGCCATGACAGGTCGCCCACGCGTGTCACGACGGTCCGGTACCCGCCGGATAGACTGTAGCTCCTGCAAAAGATTTTATTAATAATAATAAGAAAAACTCAAACTATATTTACTAAACATACAAGGGACAAAACACAGCTAATTTATAAAAAGAAAAAAGTGGTATCAACTTAGCATAATGCACTACATACAAGAAAATTTAACTTCATAACAAACAACATTAATAATTTTTTTTTAACGGCCCCTCACTCGGGGCCTCTTGTTCCCCTTTCAGTAAGAAGGGACAATTAATTGCTTTATAAACATTATTATTATAACAATTGATTAGGTATTATTTACTGATATTTTTTTCTTTACAAAACATTAATAATAACATGGGTATGTAGTGCCCATGCCGCGTTTAGTTTAATGCTGACGTGGTCTTTTGGTTTTAAGCTTGACTCTTGAGGGAAATTTTGGTCGTAGTGGTCGTAGTTTAAAAGTTGACGGAACAATGCAGGCTGATCCTTGCGTAAATTTTCTGGTTTCAGTGAAACCATCCAACATCAAAATCGGTGTGAAAGACTAGATGCAGTACAATAAAAACATTGAAACATAACTTGCAAAGTCTTCTTGTCTTTGTCTGACATAGTATTGAAAACTGACAGACAAAGTCTGTAAATTTTGAATAGTTAAACATTGCGTTTTTCTTGTAGTCTAGAATGTATATAGATACTAGCTGTCCGCCTGTCCCGGCAAACGTTGCTTTGCCATAATATAAAGTACCTATTTTGCCCATACTATATTTTTATTAAAGTGACTAAATAAGTATGTTACCATAGCAACGTCTATCGCTATCCCGTCGCACAAACAATGGTCGCCGTCAGTCTCGAGTTGTAATAATTTACTATTATTTATTCAACAAATGCATTTATGAATATAAAAAGTACCCATATTCTCAGACCCACTGAATATGCATATAAAATTTGGTTAAAATCAGTAAAGCCGTTTCGGAGGAGTACGCGGATTAACATTGTGACACGAGAATTTTATATATAAGACTAGCTGTCCCGGCAAACGTTGCTTTGCCATAATATAAAGTACCTATTTCACCCATATTATTTTATTGAAGTGACTAAATAAGTATGTCGCCATGGCAACGTTGACCGCTATCCCGTCGCACAAACAATGGTCGCCGTCAGTCTCAGGTTATAATAATTTACTATTATTTATTCAACAAATGCACTTATCAATATATAAAGTACCCAGTAGCCGATTCTCAGACCTACTGAATATGCATATAAAATTTGGTAAAAATCAGTAAAGCCGTTTCGGGGGAGTTCGTGGACTAACATTGTGACACGAGAATTTTATATATAAGACTAGCTGTTGCCCGCGACTTCGTCCGCGTTAGCATAGTTAGATCACGTCCCAAATATTATTTTTCAAAAATATTCAATGTACAGAATTGACTTAATTTCCTACGATTTTATTCAGTAACCCAAATCCTATTAAAGCGAACGACTTCATCATTAATAATTTCAGTTCAATCAGTCAAAAGTCTAAGAAAATTTCTAAAAACTTTCATCCCCTATTTCATCCCCTTAGGGGTGGAATTTATTAAATTCCTTTCTGAGGGGATGCCAACGTCATAGTATATTTATGCATAATACACAGTTTCAGCCCGATCGGTTTAAAATTGACAACGTATCACAAACTGTCAACCCCAATTTCACCCTCTTGGGGGTAGAATTTCCAAAAACCCCTAAATTGTATCCATTCAATTTTAATTAGTAACCCAAAAATAAAGTTTGACGTTTCTAACTCAAGAAATGACGGACTTTCATTCAAACTTTTAACCCCAATTTCACCCCCTTGGGGGTAGAATTTCCAAAAACGCTTAAATACGTAGTCATTCATTTTTATTCAGTAACCCAAAAATAAAGTTTCATGTTTCTAACTTAAGAAATGACGGACTTTCATACAAACTTTCAACCCCTATTTCACCCCCTTCGGGTTAAAATTTCCAAAATTCCTTCCTTAGTGGGTGTCTACTTAATAAAACAATCAGTCAGTCAGTCAGTCAGTCAGTCAGTCAGTCAGGACTTGTAATTTTATATGTATAGATTATACATACCATTCTAATCTATTAAGCCACTTTTCTTACATATCGGGCAAGATATTTTTAGATACTATAACTAAAATATTTTTAGATATAAAATCAAACAACTCACTTGAATTTATGCACCATGTCCAATTTAAGTCCATCTTTCTGCAGTTCCTCTTCATAGAAATCCTTCATATTAGGCGGGTAGGTAACTTTATACCCTGGTAGCGGGAGAACTATATCTGACAGTGAATAACTACCACTATCAACGTCTTCTTGAGTCAATACCTTCACTTTTATCAACTCTTTCGGTTCTCTTTTATTTTTCTTGTTTTCTTTCTCTGATTTTTCGTCTATTTTTTCTTGTGTTTCTTTATCTTCCGTGCCGTTATTTTCAATTTCTTCGTCATCATTTTCAGAATCCTCTTCTAATGCCTCTGAAAGTTGTTAATACTTAATTAGCGTTTTAAAATTGATTACTGTAAAAGATGTTATTTGGTGTTTTTCAGAAGTTACATAATATTCATATGAATTGAATATTTCATAATATATATTGCAAAAACACAAGCATAATAATTCATAACCCTTATGATGCAAATAATAAATTAAGGTACCACCATCTATTATTCTATTTTGGTATTACTAAGCCTCTAAGAAAATCCAGGTTTGACGATGTCGTCTCGGGTTTGAATTCTTGTCAAGCTAAGTTTCTCTTTATTTATTGAAGCTCTGCAGTGCTGTACTGCATATTGAAACGAAGTTCCTTATGGCGCGTTCGTTGTTGCGAAAGGAGCTAGCTGCTAGGCGGAACTACACCTTGACCTCGACACTTTTTTATTAGTACCTGCCTTTTAGGGGCAGAGGGCGTTGATAGTATTCCTGTACGTCAACTAGATGACGTTTTTTGAGAATAAACAGCGACATCTACCGGACGTTGAAATAAATTTTATTACAATTCCACAAAAGTGTCGTTGTTAGTATTCCTGGGCGTCAATAGATGGCGTTTTTGACGTGATAACGTCTTATAATTCGATATGAGGTGCGCGCCCGAAAAACATGACAGTTCATGCGGCGTTACCTCGCTGACAGCTCTGAGGCGTTCCATTTACACTCTCAAGTCTCTCAACAACCGTAAGGCCCACCTGGGCCGCGCTCTTTGTTTCGATTATATTACGTATTTCGATGACTTAGAGAATACTTTTGTATGAAGAAGTTTGGTTAGTTATGACCTTTGATACATTGACCACACTCTGAATGAAAAATAAATAAACAATCTGTGAGCTATTAGTATTATTTCGGCTATTCAAAATTATGCTCTATTTCCTACGTGTCAAGGTATGACTTAATATATGAAGAATAAAGTATTCGTTTATTTCTTCTGAACAAGTCACTAATTATAGTTTCGAAAGTTTATAATTGAGAAACTAATATCACATCGGACTAAATACTATATTATGATGGCTTGATAGATAGAAAATTTAACATATATTATAATGTAGTTCACACAAACATAAAATATGGATTGTATGTAAGGATATTACATTAATTATACAAAGAGGGTAGGCCGGGCGCCATTTTTTTTGCACATTGATCTGCCAACTTTTTTGCATAGATTTTTCCCGGAACTGAGGGGTTAAGGCTATGACGTTGTCAAGTTCAACTATCGTCAGTAAACCGACTTTACAGACAACCGATATTTTTTTTATAACTTCGTTCCATCCAGGTGTCCCTTGACACCTCTCAAGTTTTTATTATTTACAAGTATCATAATATTCTTTGTCCAGTAATAACTAAACACTCTGCCGTTAGTTAAATAGTTAAACCCACCGAAGGCAGCGTCGCCCGCAGCGGTATCGGGTACGAGGTCGCCGGGCAGCACGCCGCGCGCGCGCCGCAGCCGCCGCGACGCCACGCGGTTCCACAGCAGCGACTGGTAAGCGTGCAGGTACAGGAGGCGGTTGTTGCGGGATATCTAGAAATAAGCAATATCAGATGAATTAAGGTGATTGCACATTTATCAGCAAGCACGCGTCGAACGCGCCGCTTTTTATAATTGTATAAAATTAGGTGAAACCTCGCACATTCGTCCGCACCGTACGCGCCGCATTTCGAGCAATATATATTACGTTCGACGCATATGGCGCGTATGGAGCTGAACTGCTGACAAATGTGCGATCAGCTTTAATTGATCGATAGATAGCGGACATAATTTGGTCGGATTATGTTAAACACGCCCGTGTTTAACATAATCCAACCAAAGTACAATTACCGACAGACGACTCGCTGACTTGACATAATTCTTGCCACGTGGGCCATCGTAACGCGATGATTTATTAAAACTGAACCTTATTAATTACTAGCGACCCGCGGCGCCCCGGCTTCGCACGGGTATAAAATATATAGCCACTGAAAAAAATGATTAAAATCGATAGCCTATGATCCTTCACGTGGTCTACTTCTTATCTGTGCCAAATGACAGAAAAATTGCTCCTGTAGTTCGCGAGATAAGCCCTTTCAAATTATTTCCCCCGTTTTTTCCTTATTCTCCTATTAGTCTTAGCGTGATAAAATATAGCCTATAGCCTTCCTCAATAAATGGGCTATCTAACACTGAAAGAATTTTTCAAATCGGACCTGCGTAGTTCCTGAGATTAGCGTGTTCAAGTTAGCCCTTTCAAATAAATTTCCCCGTTATTTCCACATTTTCCTCTATTTCTTTACTCCTATTAGTCTTAGCGTGATAAAATATAGCCTACAGCCTTCCTCGATAAATGGGCTATCTAACACTGAAAGAATCATCAAAATTCGTTGCGTAGTTTTAAAGATTAAAGGGAACAAAGGGACATGAGGGAAAAAAAAGCGACTTTGTTTTATAATATGTATAAATTACACAAAAACGTACACATTTAACTGACAGACTTATCGCTCGAGAAGATGCCAGTTCCAAATTTGAATGACTAATTTAAAAACGCAACCGTCATGATGTTGCAATGTGAACAACATGTTATGTGACACAACTGTCAAACAGTATACCTGCGCCAGCGATCCCAACAGGTCGTTAGGTCGCTCCGCCAGCGCCTGCAACAGGCGTGACTCCACCGGGTGCGCGCGCGCCACGCTCGCAGACAGCGCGCCCAGCGCCGCGTCTATGTCGCCAGAGTGGTACAGCTGGAGTGTCACAGCCCGCTAGTAAACAGTATACCTGCGCCAGCGCCCCCAACAGGTCGTTAGGTCGCTCCGCCAGCGCCTGCAACAGGCGTGACTCCACCGGGTGCGCGCGCGCCACGCTCGCAGACAGCGCGCCCAGCGCCGCGTCTATGTCGCCAGAGTGGTACAGCTGGAGTGGTACAGCTGGAGTGTCACAGCCCGCTAGTAAACAGTATACCTGCGCCAGCGCCCCCAACAGGTCGTTAGGTCGCTCCGCCAGCGCCTGCAACAGGCGTGACTCCACCGGGTGCGCGCGCGCCACGCTCGCCGACAGCGCGCCCAGCGCCGCGTCTAGTCGCCAGAGTGGTACAGCTGGAGTGTCACAACCCGCTAGTGTAAACATTATACCTGCGCCACCCCCCCCCTAACAGGTCCTTAGGTCGCTCCGCCAGCGCCTGCAACAGGCGTGACTCCACCGGGTGCGCGCGCGCCACGCTCGCCGACAGCGCGCCCAGCGCCGCGTCTATGTCGCCAGAGTGGTACAGCTGGAGTGTCACAGCCCGCTAGTAAACAGTATACCTGCGCCAGCGCCCCCAACAGGTCGTTAGGTCGCTCCGCCAGCGCCTGCAACAGGCGTGACTCCACCGGGTGCGCGCGCGCCACGCTCGCCGACAGCGCGCCTAGCGCCGCGTCTATGTCGCCAGAGTGGTACAGCTGTAACGTCTCCGATAGTGGACCGGAGCGGGAGTGGAGGATAAGGTCGATGGCCTGGAATGAGAAACAGTTTTAGAATTATTAGGTGCGACTCGAAAATGCTAAATGGTATGTAATATATTACAGTGTTAGCTTTACCTTGGCTGGACCGCGTGTCTAGCTGCAGATTTCTAAACAGTTACCACATAAACATAATTACTATTATAACGTAATATCCCTTATATTTTGTGTAATAAATCGAGCGGAAATCGGACAATTGGGAAAAAACTATCATGACTGAAAAATGAAAATATTTCCATACAATGTCATTTACAACAAAACCGGTTTAGCGGTTAAGCATGAACAGGTAGTCACACAGAAATCGTTCATTTTGCACTGAATAAAAAAAAATAATTTCATAAAGACACGTTAGAAAATACCTCTTTAAACTTTCCCTGCAACAACTTCTGTCCTATGAGATAAGTCGGCACGTCCGCCCGGGAACCGAACCGCTGTAGACCGTAGTAGTTGATGAACCCGTCATCCCGGAGTAATGCGCACGCCTCATCCACTGTGCTATCGGGGACGGTCACGTTGCGGAGACATATACGGAACCTGGAATTTAAATTATAGGATGTCAGCTTCTGTTTGTAGTTTTAGCTGTCATGTTGTATTATAGTTTAATTCCTAAACTAGATCACTTTTCAAGTTTCATCAAGCTATCTTAAAGTTTCGCACTGCCTATAACACAGTACATACCTATTGCCCTTCAACATGCCAAGTTTGAGCGGCACAGCTCGGAAGCGGTAGTTGCCGACGCGGAGGGGACGCAGCGCGGTGCACGCGGCGGCGACGCGACGCGGGTCAGCGCGCCGCACGCTCACCCACTGCGACGTCTTCGCGCGTCTGTCCTTGGTGCCCGCGTACCCTATCATCGACGGTTTTATACTGAAATAGTAGTAATGAGCAGTCATTATAAAGAAGCTGAAGATTATAATAATTGTTATTGTGTTGAGACTTGGGAGTAGGTGTAATTCAGCTGTAAAAATAAAGGGCCAATGTATATTAAATGGCCAGATAGAAAATTGTTGCATTATATCATTTTCGCAATGCATTATAATATAATATTATTTCAAAGCTTCTAAAATTATTAGTATATCTATAATCCATTTATAACATAATATAAACTAACATTTTCACTCACTTCATTCTCAGACGCTCTGCGAGACGGGAGACAGCCTCCATTGTATCACAGTTCTCTTTGTACAGCACAAAATACAAGTACTCCTCTGGCCATACCCACTTCACTCTGTTGTCTATGCGAACTGCAAACACAAAGCATTTTATTTTTTATGAATTGGATACATAAAATATGACTGTAGTCCAGCTACCTCAAAATAAAGGTTCATATATCAATTAATCAAGTCAATTAATTTCTGAAATAGAAAACATTTTTTTTAATTTTGTTAGAATGAAAAAATGATTAAAATCGATAGCCTATGATCCTTCACGTGGTCTACTTCTTATCTGTGCCAAATAACATAAAAATTGCTCCAGTAGTTCGCGAGGTAAGCAATTTCAAATAATTTCCCCCGTATTTTCCACATTCTCTTATTAGTCTTGGCGTGATAAAATATAGCCTATAAGCCTTTCTCAATAAATGGGCTATCTAACACTGAAAGACTTTTTCAAATCAGACCAGTAGTTCCTGAGATTAGTGCGTTCAAGTTAGCCCTTTCAAATAATTTTCCCCATTTTTTACACATTTTCCTCTATTTCTTCGGTTCTATTAGTCTTAGCGTGATAAAATATAGCCTATAGCCTTCCTCAATAAATGGGCTATCTAATACTGAAAGAATCACCAAAATCCGTTGCATAGTTTTAAAGATTAAAGGGAACAAAGGGACATGAGGGAAAAAAAGCTACTTTGTTTTATAATATGTATATTGTATAGATATAGATACTCACTTCCTTTCCTGTACTTCTCAAACTTAACAAACTTCTTGTCATCAACAGTAACAGTGCTACCAACCACACTTTCTCCGAATGCCTTCTTCACAGCTTCATGTATTTTTGTTCTCTGATCTTTAGCCATTCCAGTTACATCTATCTAAAACAATTCATTTTAATATTATAAATGCGAAATTGTGTCTGTCTGTCTGTTACCTCTTCACGCCCCAAACCGTTAAACCAATTTTGCTGAAATTTGGTATGGAGATACTTTGAGTCCCGGTAAAAGACATCTAAGGATATATTTTTTGTCCCTGAAAAATGTACGGTTCCCGCACGATAAATGTCTTATTACATAAAACAACCACCAAACTCTTAATTTAATAAGATTATGTTATGCTTTAATATATTCAGAAATATGAAGTAAGTATAAACATAATTTTATAAGTATAGTCTACCTCCAGTCTGAAACTATGAAATTAAGTTTATAAATTAAGCCAGTTGTCTCTTTCTAACAAACATAATAATAAATTGAAGACGTGAGTGGAAGAATCGAACAAATAACATTTCGTAACATACGGACAATAACTAATTTTTTCCCTTATTATTTTCATAAAACTTGTAACTTATCTACTTCATGACCTAGCTAATAATATATCTGGCTACAAATATATCCTACAGTTCTTTTATTTCAAATAATTTTTCCGACCCTAAAGCCTCCAGTTAAGCAAAAAAACGGGAAGCTTTTTCATATTACTTACCTTATTCTCCCACTCACGTCTTGAATTATGTCATACTAGAATGTTAAAGTAACAAAATCAAAATCAAAATATTTATTTCCAAATAGGTCAACAAAGTTAACACTTTTAGAACTTATTCTTATGCAGCATTCTAATTTAGGAATGCATACCTTTATAAGATTATTATTATAAAATCAAAGAACATACTTCCACTTTTTCCCCTTTTGTGTTGGTATCTTGCACAAGTTGGTTTATTTTGTCCCAGGTCTCCATGGGCAGTATCTCTAGGTTGTATTTATTAAAGAGCAGGTCTTCGTCTTCATCAACCGCCTCATCTTTTGGCAACTCTGGTGGTTTAATGTCTGTTAACTTGGCTACCTCCCCTTGTTCATTGATCTCGGATACTTGGAAGTCTGAAAATCTGTGGTAGTAGTAGAAGGTTATTATTGTATAATGATGTAAATTGTAAGTATCAGGATATGCAAAATAAACACGAAGATTAAGGTACACTGTAAATTAATTTGCTGCTAACCTTGATTTAATAATTCCGCTAAAACCTTTATGGTCACTGATATATTCTGTTACTCCAATCTCCTCCTCGGTCAGCCTCTTGCTTGGTGTGTCACGTTTGTACTGCCTATTACTCCCAAACTGGTTGTAACCGGAGCGATCACCAGAATAGTTTCTACCGTAGTTATTCGTCTGACGAGCCCCACCTCGCGCCCAAGAACCTCTGCCACCCCTTTTCTGTCTGTTCCACGGCCGCCTTCCACCATTGTTGCCGCGAAAATTGTGATTCATTGTAAAAAATGACGAAGTTACACTGAAGTTATAACCTTAATAGTTCTCGATCAGTGATGATGTTGAATTAAAAATACAGATTATTTATTTCATAAACAGAATAATGGTTTGTATAAAAACACTATTAAACTGAAATCGAAAATATTTTCCACGAAATTATCTCACTTTCTAACATTTTAAACGAGAGAAACAAATAAAATATCAGTAGAAATTTGGTAGAAATATCACCAATGCGGTATTTGGTATCACAGATTATTATTATATATTTTGTTTGGTATCCTTATTCTTCTTTTTTACTAGTTTGACATTGACAAATTCATTGAGCAATGACGGATGACGAGTCATGAGCCACTTAGATCTCAAGGGTCCATTCACGGCAGTCCGCCGTGCAGGAATGCAAATGAACATAGCTCACCTACGAATAATAAAACCTAAGGAAACGTAACTCCCATACTATTACCGTTTTAAATTTGGTTCCATTCGAACTGTCATGTAACGTCAGCCTTTATACCGCTCAAGGTCACCTAAATATTGCAAATGTATGAAAAGTGAACCTAAGGTACACTTTTTGACAAGTATTTTGGAGCATGTTTTTTGACGGACTTACTCTTCCTTAGTTTTTATTATTCGTAGTAGCTCACTGATTGGTCCACACTTGGTGTTTCCGGACGTGTGGACCAATCAGTGAGCTATGTTCATTTGCAGTCCTGCACGGCGGACTGCCGTGAATGGGCCCTTTAAAGGGTCGTAGGGTATATGACTAGTAGATTGGACAGTACTAGTCATTGGAAAAAGCACAAAAACACCATATTTATTAATGTTGTTTTAAAAACTGACTGTTTTTCTTAAAAAAAAACAGGCGTTCTTTTACTTTAAAAATAGGAAACTTTTAAAGCAACATTAATATTGTGTTTTTGTGCTCTTTCCAATGACTGGTACTGTCCAATCTACTAGTCATTTACCTTACATATTTTTCGCCTCAACTCTGACGCTGGCAACTCCTAAATGGGGAGGCCCGAGGCTTACGCCAAAGAAGAAGAAGAAGAAGGGTCGTACCATGAAACTGTTTTGAGACTCAAACAATCGGAGTTTTGGCGGGCATGTGAAAGAGTGCTGTTGTGTTTTTATATTATTTTCCTAAAATTGTGTTAGCTGGGTTTTTAATGTGTAACATTGGTAGAATATTAACCATTAGATATTCGTGTTCATGTACAAGTGTAGGAAAGTGATGTAATATCCAGAAACGTGCTATTTTGTGTTCCCTCCAAAACTCCATCGAAAGTTTCAGTAAAGCGTCTACCACTTTACTGAATCGACCGGCTTGACTCCTGTGACTGTATTGACTTTTACTTAGACTTTGACTATACTTTAGACCTGACGATACATGAAAACGATGATGAAAATTATAATAGGAGGAATATGGTTTTCCCGCCATATTCCTTACCTTTTTACCTTGTCTGTGGCACAACATACACATCCTTTGTGTCAAGTTGCCAAAAAAGAAGAAAAAGAAAGAAAGAAAGACTCAAACAATCGTACGACAAGGCTGCGTCCTGCTCTAACAAACGTGAAATGACGTCGTTAGAGCAGAAAGCGGCATTCTCGTTCGATCGTTTGAGTCTCAAAACTGTTTCGTAGTAGGCCTACAGTATGGATCCGAACGTAGACAGAATATATAGTTTGGCGAAAAAAAAATATTACACCTTTGCAGTGGTATGGCGGCCATTGGGAGCTGTCGGAAAAGTATGGCAAGGTGATTTTCGTGAATGGCTACTCGACGATGATTAGCTATGCAAAAATTAGCCTGGTACAAATGGTTTAATTTTTGGAGTTTACTCCTTAAGAATCGATTTTCATATATAAGGCGCCCGGTATATGAGAAAAATCCGAGGGGTAAAACCTACTAACAAGTAACGAAAAATCGTGTCACGTTTTTGGTGCGCACCTTTAGTGCACAACTTTCTAATTTGGCTGTGTATTCGGTTGTTATATCGGAATATTATATTATATTATTATATAATTTTTTTTTTGAGATTTTTTTTTTTAATATTATTTTATAATATTATATTCCGATAGGTATATTAACTTAATGATTAAGACGTACATATGGTATGCTGTATAGGCGACTATACCTATATACTATATGTTATTGGGCTAGTTTGTTTCTATCAGTGTCGATGTATTTATATTGCTATACTCGTACTTAAGGAGTAAACTCCAGTCGTGCGTCGGAGCTGACACACTTTTTTTTTTTTTAATTAACGTATTCGTGTCGGTATGGCGGGCTGTAATATAGGGTATTGTTCATCCTTAATCACCTAGTTTAGGGTTACCTTGTAGTCGGCACATCGGTGTGCCCCACTCTGAATGGTCTATTTTTGTGATCACTCCTTCTCTACTTAGCCGATCTATTTCCTTGTCAACCCTCTCCTTTAAGGCATAAGGGATCCTTCGTGGCTTTATGAAAATAGGGTGGACACCTTCCTTCAGATTTAAATGGGCTTTGTAGTTAGGTATCATTCCTAAATCAGATTTGAATACCGTATCCGAAAATTCTTCAAGTAGTTTATCTAATTTAGATTCGGCCGTGTGTATTACTCGCATATCCGCCAGATCAATAGAAACCTCCTTCATCCAGCTTCTCCCGAATATAGGGTCTACATCTTGATTAATAATATATAGTTTTCCATTAAAATGCTGGTTCTTGTAGAAGCATTTAACGTAGGTTACTCCAACCGGCTTGAAAATTTCTCCTGTGTATGTTCTAAGTTTCATATCTGTTTTGAAAATTCTAGTTTTAATGTTTAATTCCTTGTAAAGCTTGAGCGAAATAGAAGACAGAGTAGCTCCGGTATCAAATTCCATGTTAACCTATTTATTTTCAATTTCGCTTTTAATAAGGTTAATGTCACCCAGGCTCTCGTCACTACTCGTGTTGGGATCGACTTGGTTTGTCAGCGGGTTCCTTCTAAGGCAGACGCGTGCCAGGTGCCCTGTTTTGTTGCATTTTGAACAGATTATGTTTAAGGCACGGCACTCCCTTGAATGGTGGTCTTCCTTTCCGCAACGGTAGCATTTTCCCTTTAACTCTCCTACTGTGGTTGGTGATCTGCGTTTGACATTCAATTTTGACGAAGTAGTTGGCCGAGTTTGTCTACTTGTAGGTGTTATAGTGTTTGTGATCCATGATGTGTTTAAATCTTGTAACATATTTTTATTTTCGCTCTTCCCCATTTCTATTGCCGAGGCAATTTGAATTAGCTTGGCAAAGGGTGGCGTGTCTCTTTCTTGAAGAATCTTTGTTCTGATGTCGCTGTCTCTCAAGCCACGGATGAATTGCAGCGATAAAAATCCTTCTAATGTTGATTTCTTGCAGCTTTGACATTTGAATTCACAATTTAGTGATAGTCTCTTCAATTCCGCTGCGTAAATGGCAATAGTTTCATTTTCTTGTTGTTGACGAGAGATAAATCGATGTTGTAATGCCCACGTACTCGGTTTAGGGTCTAGGTATTCATCTAATAGGTCTGTTAGTTCCGTAAAATTCATATTGATTGGTTCATCAGGAGAGCATAGGTCGTAGAGTTTCTGATGGAGAAATGATTACTAAAAAGAGAAAACAAATTCATATGGTCACCTGAATGCGAGACTAGTTTTAATAATATAAGGAATGAAATCGCCAGCGAAAGAGTTCTTGCACATTTTGATCCAAATAAGCAATTAATAATAGCAACTGACGCCTCACCTGTAGGATTAGGAGCAGTACTCTCACACAGACTCGCAGATGGATCAGAAAGACCAGTGGCATTCGCGTCAAGAACGCTAGCAACAAGTGAAAAGAAATACAGTCAAATAGACAAGGAAGCCACAGCTATATACTGGGGTATTAAAAAAAAATTCCCTTACTGCTATGGACGAAAGTTTACACTGGTGACCGACCACAAGCCGCTTACCTCCATCTTCCATCCGCATCAGACACTCCCAGCCTTAAGTACCATGAGGCTCTTTCACTACGCACATTTTCTATCGGGATTCGACTACGAAGTCGAATACAGAGCCGCCGCCAAACATGGCAACGCCGATTACCTGTCAAGATTCCCAGTGGATACCGTACGCGAAACTTACGAAAACCAACATTGCATCTACCAACGCGCCCAAATCAACGTTCTGGACATAAACCCAAATATCATTATTCAAGAAACATAGAAAGATAAGGAATTGAATACGTTGTGAGATGCCCTACAAAATGGCAGATCATTACGCGCAATAGGTTTAAACGACAACGAATTCACCATTCAGGACGGCTGTACCCTCAAGGGAACCCGAGTCGTCATACCGCAAAACTTACAAGGGCAGGTGCTAGACGAACTCCATGCCGGGCACAGCGGCATAGTCAAAATGAAAGCTCTAGCTCGCAGTCACGTTTACTGGAGAAATATCGATAGAGACATCGAACAGAAAGTGAAGTCATGTAGAGCGTGCCGTATACAACAGAATGAACCCCCTAAGGCCCCGCTGCATCATTGGGAACAACCGACGGGACCCTGGCAAAGACTGCATGTCGATTTCGCCGGACCGATCCAAGGCCAACAGCTTTTGATAATCGTAGACGCATATACTAAATGGGTCAAAATACTACCAACAAAAAATACCACGAGTTCCTGGTGTATTAAGAAACTCAAAGAATTATTCTCCATCTTTGGAATTCCATACACGCTCGTTTCAGACAATGGACGCCAATTCGTTTCAGTAGAATTTACGAGTTTCTTAAACAAATGCGGAGTAGTACATAGGACGTCCGCCCCATATCATCCCGCTACTAACGGGCAAGCAGAACGTTACGTCCAGACCATCAAAAAGGCCATACGCGCAATGGAGGGGGAGGAAGGTGACCTACTAAGCAAATTAGTAACAGTCAAGACGCGACTGAGACGCACCCCCAACAACGATGGACAAAGTCCGTACCAATTGATGTTTGGTCGCGACATAAGGACATCGCTTCACGCGATGCTTCGCAAAACGCCGCCGTCTACAATGAGGGCCAGCACCGAGACGCCGCCCGTTAACATGTTCGCGCCAGGCGACCGAGTCCAAGTTAGGGCCTACGGCTCCCAGAGATGGGTATTTCGAACTATTTCACGTCGCCTGGGCCAACTTCACTATGAGGTCCGAACCGATGCAGGGACAGTCTGGCGCCGGCATCTAGAGCAGCTCTTGCCTGCGCCAGGCATTCATTAGGAATAGCGGCGGAGGACTGACACATATTTTACATAATCTATGAATAGGACTTTGATAGATGTTACCATAGCAGCATGGTTGTTATTTCACTTTGTAAATATTATTGAGAATAAAACTACATGAATTAACATTGCATATTTTAATATCCAATACACACATTCATTGTACTGCATGATTTGTTGCAGTACAATCGGCGTATGATTGTTAAGACGTATACTGCAAAAAACGTGCAGGATTGTGCCGTGTGAACCTACTCTAGCGGCCGTTCCCAATATTCAATCAATCTCTGGTTTGACATACGACCGATCACAGCTAACACTGAATTGACATAAGAAAGATAACTATTCCTATCTCTAGTGGGGCAAACCAGAGATAGATTGAATATTGGGAACGGCCGCGGTAAGGGTGACATTACATACATGCAAAGGTACAACAATTGTAAGACTTACCGATCAGGGTAGGGAGGAAATTTTGCAAGAAATATGCTCGATTTAGGGAGTCTACATACTCCACAAATCATACACTTCTTGCAGATGCGACTTTCCATGTTAGTTGAAATATTTTCAGACGAAAATATTATCAAAATCTCACTTTACAAGGAGTCGGTGTAAATGTTATTAAACACACGAAATCCGTGACACGCAACAAAACTTAACATAAATAACACAAATTGAATAGCCAATTCACTTGATATTCAAGCAAAAATCCAATTTTTCAGAAGTTGTTTTACACAATTTTCAAACAACTTCAAAAAGTGACATAACGCCATAACGCCATTTTTCCAAAGCTGCCAACCTTGAGTAGTCACAAAATCATAGATAACAAAATGTTAAGATTCTGTATGTTGGTAATGATTCGCATCTCAAACTTGAAGCCTTGCGGTTATTCAATTATAGACTTTATGTCAAAAGGGATAAAGTCGTGTTTTCAGTAGCTGGCTTGGGAGACAGACTCTTTTTATGGAAGTGTCGACCCACTGGTTTAAGCGCTTATTCCACTTATCCTAGCTAGGTTCCTAGCCTAGCTAGGATCCTAAATCGTTTCCGATTTAGTCAAGTGGAATAACATTTAGAAAGCTAGGTTCCTAGCTAGGATCCTACCTAGGAAACTAGCTAGGATAAGTGGAAAAAGCGCTTTAATCGGGCTGTTTTTAACCATGAAGTACTTTCGTTCGGAATTTCCGACGGACCGAAGATCAAATGACGTTTCTTGCATCAAACCCTTACCACACGAATGCTTTTTAGACGTCCGAAGATTTGAATTGAAGAGATACGTAGTATCTCTTATTAGTCTGTGATCAAGAGTTACCTTTTGATTATCGGACACAGAACGCTTTTACTCCGTTATCAGAAGCATTAAAAAAGTGTTAAAACCAGTGATTAAGGTATGATATTATATTATCATGTGATTTTACTTAAATAAAACTATATTTATGATACCTTAAGATTGTTTTTAGTGTAGAATGATGAAATTGTAATTTACATAAGTACTTATTACAGATATTATGGAAACCACTTGGAGTGCAGAAGATCCCAATAGGCAATACTTTCTAATACATACCAAAAGCAGAGTAGCCAAAAGTGTGTAGCCGAGAACAAACTCAGTCAGGAATTATTTCGCGCACTCTGTGAGAAGATCGTGACTTTTTAGCGCCCCAAAATGAATACAAGTTAATAGAGGAAGCCAGCAGGCAAATTGCTATGCAGACTGGCAGTATTTCACTAAACCCTAAAGCAATGCAACTTAGTCAAAACTCAAAAGGCACAGGCAGGAATAATTCTGCAAAATGCACAGTAATTAACCTAGTCAGCTACAGGTAAAAAGCATAAGTACTATTATTATCCTACAACTTTTGTGACTGTAGGTACTTTAATTATACTTATTCAAGTATCATTATTTACCATTGAATTAGTAATACTTTTGAAATATTTTTTATTTCAGGTAAAATACCAGTATACTTAATATGCCATAATAGGTATATTAAGCTAAAAGATAAATGCCATACCCAGATTGAATGTTTATCAAAAACCGCTCTTGATATATGCAATGTCTATGTCGCAGTATGATAGATATAGCCGTAATGTAGCTATATCCCTAGGGATATACTTATATGCCGTAATGCAGTCAAACGCATCGAAAATCGAAATCCCCGCCTCCGCACTGCTACAATCATTTCATTAAACTCAATCCAATAATATGATTATAATATCACTAAACTTATGTAAACTTAACCATATCATAATTATGTTTCTAGGAACATAGTAATGAATAGCTTGCATATAACTATGTAACGGTATGTATCCCTGGGAATATGCAGACATCTATAATAGCTTACAATGCTACTACAATAATTATCAGATTTCTACCTTATAATAAGTTCAAAAAGGAAATGATTAATTCAGGAAGCCCCAAGCAGCCACATCCGGCAACAGAAGTAATATTTATTACCTATCAGTATTTTATGTAAGTATAGCTATGCAACAGTAGATTTTATAACATTCATTTTGGACTGATAAATTTTCAATAAAAGAAGGTTATCAATAATTATTATTGATCTTGCCACAATATTATTATAAAATATAAGTGGTATTGCGGCAAAGCAGCAACACTTCCACAACACACATTCTCAAAATATTAGATATTTCATTCATCAAGTTCTCCTTTATGCCCGCAAACTGTCTGCTACAATGCACTTCTTTTTGCTACATGTCCTCTTCCAGGTGGATTAACGCTTCAACTCCCAAGCGGCCACATGCCGCCGCGATAACAATAGATAAGCTATTGTGTCTGGTTTTTCCACGATCTAGGTATTAATAATTATACTTTGAATAAGTATAGAGAATTTTCTGTAAAAATCCTCATTCTCCTTTCCTTACTGGAATGTGTACCTGAAAACAAGAAAAAACATTTTATTTACAAGCACTATAATATACTTACACCTTTTGTTCAATTACTTTCTTAACCCATCAAGCCCCGTAAGGCCCATATGCGCCGCAATAACAAAAGATTTCCAGGGACTGGTGATCGACGGATTAATTGTTATAAAGTAGCTGTTAAAGGTAAGTACATTCATCAACAGTCAGACTTAAGATAGAACATTAATTATTATAATAGGAGGAAGGAACTTTGACTTCAATTAATGTTGAATGAAAATATAATAATATAATAATACTTTGTGGACCAAATTATGCAAAAAAAATTCAATGACTAACATATTTCAGTTGATATCTTGGTAATTACTTAATAATGTAAGCTCTTAATACTGTGTACTTACAGTGTTGAGTAGAAGGTTGTTGCATAGGAGCTGTTTTAGCCGTCCACAAACTGGAGTGCAGAGGTTCTACAATAATAGTTTTATAATTAATATATGTATAAAAATGAGTTAATTTGTAAATTAACATTATTAAATGTGGTGTAGACATTTTATTTGATATGTATTTATGTATTTTATGATAATCTATATTATGATAAAAATTAACTTTAAATTTTGTTGAGTCTCTCGAGCTGAACTTGAGAATTGCTGAACCAATTTCCCAAATTTTAGTCTTGAAATATTTGTTGAAGTCCAGGGAAGGTTTGTGTGGTAAGAAATTATGAAAAAACTCCGAGTAAAATAAACAAAAACGACATTTTTTCAGAAGTGATATAAAGTTCACCGGGTCATTTAGTTTTATTATAAAAATAAGATCATGTTAGATGTCAATCTATGTAGATCTTATTTACACATCTTAAATATTGTTTTACGATAATTATATTGACTGATGATCACTTTATAATAATTATTGTAATTGTTGTTGATTGTCATTTAGTGCAAAACTTACCATTTGCCATTGTGGCACAGTTTTAGTAAAACTTCCAAAGTATTACGGGTGCATATTCCTCCCCAAGGTGTAAGCCTATATTCCACGCTCGCAGTCGTCAATCATACGGCACTTTCATCTCAAGAAATCTTCAACGCTTTGGGACGAGCGGCTCATTGAATAGTTTGATAGGATTTAGGAGGCAAGCAACTTGCAAAAGTCCACTTTAACAGCTTACGTATGACTTCCACATTCCGTATTATAAAACAGTAAAACTTTTTCTACGAAATAATAAACTAATTTAGACTTTTCAACTCTTTCGCAACTTTGTTTACAACACACAACTTCATAGATCATAGTACCTACAATACGCCAAAATGTCAAATTCTTTACATGTCAAATTGATTTTTTTTGCAGTCGTAGGCACAGACACAGGTATATACAGCCTAAATTAATTATGTTTTAATATTTATCGAATTAATAAAAGATTTAAATGATTGAATACTTTAAAACCCTTTACAATCCATTTAGAATGTTATTCTTAGTATTTAACGTTTGATAAATAACCAAATCTTCTAAAATATAACAATGTATTTCCAACAAGAACGAATGTAAAGCCTGACCAAAAAAATAGAAAACCTGCCCTGAGGGCGCTAAATGAACTATGAATATGGCAACATCTAGTACAGTGATACACTTGCGAATTGGCTAGTGTACAATTTTTAGCTAGTGTTTAATATAGACTAATTTTAATATAGACTATACAAAACCATAGCATTTATGTATAGTTTTAAAGTATATAGGCAGTTTAAAAAAGTACAACTTCATAATTTCATTATTAAACTTTTATTTAAATTATTCATCAAACTCAGAATCTAAATATTCAACACATTCATATATTATTTCATCTTCATGGTCAGATTGTAGTGGTTCAATGTCAGATATCTCTGACTCATTGCCACTTGTGGATGTTTCACTGTCATTGCCGCCAACATTTATGATAAATTGTTCAATTTCTCCATCAATTACTGTCCCCTTTGTCTATATTCTTTTTCTATTTTATTTGTATGATCACAACAATTACTCCATGTATCGGCAGTAATATCCTATAAGAATAATTTAAAATCAGTAATGGTAAACAAAATATTTAATTTTATTTTTGTCGAAATATGTGATATTTACCTCAAAACAGTTTTTTACAAGCTGCATGAATGTGATATTGTCTAAACCAACATTCTTTGTGGCAACCTTCCCTTTTACAATACCCCATATCATCTCAATAGGATTGAGGTCACAATGATAAGGAGGCAGTCTTAATATTTTGTGACCATAATCCTGTACTAAACTATCAATTTCATATATCGGGTCAGGTTTGTTTTGATTGACTATAACCATTAGCATACTTTTGGTGGCATAAGCAGGGTAGGCAATATCATTTGATGTAAGCCATTCTGCAATTTCATGTTTTCTATTATTCATGTTTGGTGGCTTGTTAATTTGGCTAGAATGATATCTAGCATTGTCCATGACTATACAGGTTGGTTCATGTAAATTGGGTATTAATTTATCCAATACCCATTTTTTAAAATTAACTTTATTCATGGCTTCGTGGAAATCTTCTTTTTTTTCTTTGTCATTGTAAATTAATAAAGCATTCGGGACGAACCCAGTCTTGCCGCCACAATGGACAATCACATATCTTTTGCCTTTAGCAATAGATTTAGACACACCAGGCTCATTTTCACTTTGCCAGCATTTTGCATGATTGAGAGAAGTATGAATATAGCTTTCATCGAGGTATACAACTGGCATACCGCTCTCCTTTACATCTTTGATTTCTTGTAGATATTTATCCCTCCAAGCTACTATATCATACCGCTCCATAAGAATTGTCCTTTGGTTTCTACATTTTTTAAATTTATAACCTAATTTGTGCAAGAGTAAACGAAGAGACTCTCTGCCACCAACAAAATTTATGGATTCTTTCAGAGCTGCAAGCAACCGCTTCAAACTCGGTACTTCTTTTCGGACGGTATAAAATTCTTGTATTTTATGCCTAATTGCACAGAGATCGAAATCATCCAGATTGATTTTCTTTTTTGTTTTCGGTTTATTTTTCTTTGGTGTAGAAAATACAACTGAAGTCTGACCTTCTCTTCGTATTTTCATTACGGACGATCGGGATACACCTAAAAATAGAACTTTTAAATTAAACTAATCACAAATTAGCCAATTCAAATTGCACACACTATATGAGGTACCTACCAGTCATGTTGACAACAAGGTCCGTGATGTTATTTAGAGGAATAGAGTCCATTCCTTCAGACTTTCTTTCCGACAAGTAATTATTGATATTATAAATAACTTTTCTTAACTGGCTTTTAATAGTTTTCGGCATTATATCGCGTAAATAACCCACTTGTCTAAGAAATATATCACGCACAATCGAGAACACACTTTGACAGATGACAATTATGACATCTCATAAAGATTATTGCCAGTTGAAGAAATTAGTTCCAGTAGTTTTCCGCAATATGGCGAGGTTTTTTATTTTGTTGGTCGGGCTTTAAATCAAGCGCTCTTTTTCCTCACTAATCGTTCGTTCCCGAAGATTGTCACGTGACTACGAAGAAATGTAGCTAGCTCCGATGTAATTTCGTGGTAACCGAATAGTTACTAAGTTGTTTCGTTCGGACCGAAGATTTGAATGTGTCTTTTGATGGTAGAGCCCCAGGTATCAAGGATGTAGGTGTCAAGGCTGCCAAGCTGAAGTGGGATTGGGCGGGTCAGGTTGGCCGTATGCATTCCGACCGCTGGGCAAGGATCTCAACAGAGTGGGCACCTGAGGACGGACGCCGCCACCGAGGCCGGCCTAGAAAAAGATGGCGTGACGAGTTGGAGCCAGCCTGGCTGGTATCAGGTATGCCCTGATACCAGCCAGGCTGGCCTGCGGTGGCGCAGGAGAGAGACAGATGGAAGTCTTTGGGGGAGGCTTTTGCCCAGCAGTGGGACAGTTTAGGCTTGTAATAATAATAATAATGATAAAACACAACTTTGCTATTGTGACGTACTAGGGTTCGAAGGATTTGGAGAGAAAGGCCTGCTGACTCTCTTGAAGACTTTATTAGCACTAAGTGTCACACAAAGCACTAGGTCCAAAACACTAAGCACTATCACTGTCCTAGGTCATAGCCAAGTCGTAGGTTCACTGGTTTACTCACTATTGATCACTTGTTATCACTCCGAAGTCGCCTTGAAGATCGCTCAGACTAAACTGAATTACTGGCCCGCCTGACTGCGGCTATTTATATGAGCCGACTGCCGAGGCAAATGTCAGAATATTCCAGAGAATTTTTTCAAGTTTACAGACATAAAATACAGTTTCTAGCTTAAATGGATTTCTAAGTGTTGAACTAGCTTTTTCTTTTACGTAAATATCTTCGAACAAATGTCACAACTAAATTATTGTTTCTCGTCTGTATGAACTCTAGTGTGTGCAGTCAATTTGCTTTTCCTTGAAAATTTCTTTGGACAAATGTCACAACTAAATGGTTTCTCTCCTGTATGAATTCTAGTGTGTACAGTCAAATATTTTTTTGTAGTAAATTTACTTGGACAAATGTCACAACTAAATGGTTTCTCGCCTGTATGCACTCTTATGTGTACAACCAATTCGTTCTTTCTACAAAAATTCTTCGAACAAAAATCACAGCTATATGGTTTCTCGCCCGTATGAAATCTTTTGTGTAGGGTCAAATATCTTTTACTTGAAAATTTCTTTGAACAAGCGTCACAGCTATATGGTTTCTCGCCTGTATGCGCTCTTGTGTGTACAGTCAACTGAATTTTTGTAAAAAACTTCCTTGGACAAATGTTACAACTAAATAGTTTCTCGCCTCTATGAACTCTTGCTGTGTGAATAGTCAAATAGCTCTTTGAACGAAAATACTTTCGACAAAAATCACAGCTATACGGTTTTTTGTCTGTATGAATTTTTGTATGTGCAGTCAAGTTCCTTTTAAGTGAAAATGTCTTTGAACAAATGTCACAACTAAATGGCGTCTCGCTCGTATGACATCTTTTGTGTAGTGTCAAATATCTTTTAATTGAAAATTTCTTTGAACAAACTTCACAGCCATATGGTTTCTCGCCCGTATGAAATCTTTTGTGAACCTGGGTCAAATATCTTTTACTTGAAAATTTCTTTGAACAAACTTCACAGCTATATGGTTTCTCGCCCGTATGAAATCTTTTGTGTAGGGTCAAATATCTTTTCCTTGAAAATTTCTTTGAACAAACTTCACAGCTATATGGTTTCTTGCCCGTATGAAATCTTTTGTGTAGGGTCAAATATCTTTTCCTTGAAAATTTCTTTGAACAAATGTCACAACTAAATGGTTTCTCGCCTGTATGAACTGTTGTGTGTACAGTCAAATCGTTTTTTGTAGAAAATTTCTTTGGACAAATGTTACAACTAAATGGTTTATCGCCCGTATGCACTCTTGTGTGTACAGTCAAATTACTTTTTGAACTTAATTTCTTTGAACAAATGTCACAGCTAAATATAGGTAGTTCCCCTGTATGAGTTCTCATGTGCCCCAGTAAATGGCTTCTTGTTGTATAGTTCCTCAAACAATCACAGGTGTGGGGTGTCTTGCTGGACTGTGCTGCGCTGGCAAGGCCTCGTCCCTCGCAGTCATCTGTGTTGGGTCGCTCGTCCTCGTGTTTGATACCTGAACAAATATTCCCATTCACATTAAATTTCATTAAACTAATACGTATTTCTAGCAGAAGTTGGCCTAGGAAATCGTATTTTACACTTAAAACAAAACGCCATGGGCATTCCGCGCCAAGCGGACACGAAAAAAGGCGTATGTCTCCGATTTTGTAAATTTATCCCTGGACTACAATAATACAGGTTTTTTTATTTATTAACCCATTTGCTGATACAATAGTTAGGTGGTTATGACATTTTTGTGCTTATTATCACACTTTTGTATGTTTTAGGTATCAGCGTGTCCTGATGACACATAGGTCTCCCCTAGATGCTTCCACTTTTACCTAATAACTCCACAATAATACAGGTAGTTTATTAAAAATGTTTATTTTTAAAAAAACCTAGAAAAACAAAGATGAATGAAAAAATGGAAAAAAAATGTTTTTTTAAATTATTGGCTTTTTGTGACAAATCTGGCTTATCAAACTGGTTCTTTTTAACCGACTTCCAAAAAGGAGGAGGTTATATTATGTTCGGCTGTGGATACATTTTTTTTTAATTTGTGTATGTTCAACGATTACTCCGCCGTTTGTGAACCGATTTTCAAAATTTTTCTTGTGTTGTATAGGGTTCAACTCCAATTTGGTAACATGTTCACAAAAGTGGTGACCTGATGATGGTATCCATGAGTAATCGAGGGAACTGCTCAAAATTTATATGGAAACATATAGTGATTTTGGTTTTGTGTGAAGGATCCTAGGCATATGCTACCAAAAAATAAGATTTTACACCAAGGCATGCTATGGTTCCGAAGATTTTGAAAATTATATTAATGTTGTTACAAAGTAAATGATTTAAACTTGGTGTTGCGGTTACCAAGTTGTCAATTTGATCATGGGATCTATGAGGTATGTAGGAAACTCCTTGATTGGGACAAAATATATAGTTCTATTATTGTAGCTTAAAGTAGTTAAAGCATATTTTATTATGTTGAGCTGATGAATTTACATGCGGAAGTTTTATAATATAACGAAAGTCACTGAACCAGAACTCTAGAGCCTTTAGAGATAGGCGTTTGAACATTTCAGCACAAAGTACTATAATACTGGCGTAACAGAGAGACAATCGCCATACTTCATTTGGAACCCGCCAGCCAGCGCCAGCACTAACAAGAGGAACTAACTCCACGCATAGTATTGAATATTGCTAAAGTTACGTTTTTATCGCAATAGATGGCATATTTATCACCGTACTCGGTCCATAGTAGCCACTAAGCTGTAATAGGTGGCGTTGACCATGCGTTGACATAGTTGTCAATAACTCAAGGCGGATTGTGGTGGATGGATTCAATGCAACTACTTGACCAGAGGCGGCGCAAGGCGTGGGCGGTGTGGGCGACCGCCCACGGCCTCGCGGTCTAAGGGGCCTCGCGCCCCTTGGACCACGAGGTTTTTTTAAAGGTTTTACGAGTTGTGATACTCAAATATTCATAAATAAAAAGTTTTAAAAATAAAACTTTGAGTAAGTATCAAAAAATTATTTCTCTCAACAAATCCGTTCTTTAGCGTCATCCATCAGGGGACCTCGCAAAATATATTTTAGGGGGCCTCGCAACGCAAGATATATTATATCTTGCCCACATAAAATTTAGGTCTTGCCCCGCCACTGCTACTTGTACTTGCATTATCTACCCAAGCTTACTCTGACTTACGCCAGTATTATAGTACTCTGTGATTTGACTACGCATTTTACACTTACCTGCCACAGGACCACTTACAAACTGTCTGCCCCACAGTTTCACCCGCGTTATATCGTTTTTTTTCTTGGGGTAAGAAATAGAATAGCCCATGTCGGTTCCCGGATGTCAAGCTAAAACCGTATACGCCAGTATTATAGTACTCTGACCGTACAAAATTTCATCAAAATCGGTACAGCAGTATACATTTGTTTGTGCGCATCGCGTTTTCACTTGCAATTTCAAGGGTTTTCGCGTGGGAATGAGATTTTTTCTCGCGGTTAAAAGCAGTTTGTCAGTCCCAAGTGACTATCTAAATTTCATCAAAATCGGTTCAACAGACAGATTTTAAAAGCTTGTATTTAACTTGAAGTGTTTGTATGTATACCGGGTGTAAGGGACAGGTTTCCGATAAACTGTAAGGGGTTGCTCAGTCAACGAAACTGAACAAGTTTCACGGAGAATTTTTTTCAGGAATAGAAAAAAAATTTTGGCTTCCGGCTTCCCCAAATTTTCTGATCGAAGTGGTCATTTTGGTCGAAGGGAAACACTTGTAGTTCTTACCGCCCGTCATACTACATTGCTAAAATGATTGTACTAAGATTTTTATCAATTATGACTAAGGGCTAGTTTTTAAATAACTTTTATACAGTTTGTTAGTGATTTTGTATACCTATTTGTGTTTTGATAATATTATTGGAGCAAATATTCGTTCAAGGTCAGTCAGATAATTTACCTGAAGTAAATAATTTTATGGTACCTAGCTCATTATTTTTGTGATACTTAACAGGCATTATGATTATATAGCTGCGAACTTGGCATAAAAATGAAGTAAAAAGCAGATGGGTGCATTTCTCTCCAAAATATTACCAATTTAAACCTGACAACCCTAGACTCGCGGCAGACTGAGGGATGGCAACCCTATTTTTTTAAGGTCTCTAGATTGGTTCATAATCGATGGCACTTCATTTATTCAAAAAGAAGATAGGTCATTTTCTCTTCAATAAACGGATTTTAAAATTCATAATAAAGGAACTTGCGGCTAGATCTGAGCGTTTTCAAAATAAAGTGTACCATGGCTGAATTCATGGTTAAATTTTAAATGTAACATTTTTGATGAAATTTTGATTTAGGTATTTTAAAGGTACAATATAGTTTATGGAAATTATATTAATTGCTTGCAGATTAATTTATTTTACGAGAAATCATCAAATTAATTTGGCACTGTGAAAAAAGTGTCAGTTTTGTCAGTCTTCAATGCTCATGTAACTATTAACTATGAAGAAAGACGCGAAAAATTTTAATTGCGTTACGAAGATTATAAAATATTGCCAATTAAACTAGCTTTAAGTTCTGTTTTGTCACAACTGATGCCAAGGTAGCCGCTACTTTTAAGATATAATAATGTACGTCATTTAAATGGGCAAAGTGATTATTGTATTTCGGAACAGTCAAACCATTTTAAATATTGCATTCAAATTATTTGTACCCTTATTATTAAAAATAAGTAAAAATTAATATTTTTCCTGTCGCAAAACAGGGGACAGTCCCAAAACCGATAGACCATATTTTATAAGGCTGGGTTTACATTGAAACCAAAAATGTACATGTGGTTAAAATAAATCCTTTTCCCCGCTTCTTTTTTGCGACATTTGTGTTTTTTTTAAATCTCTGGGCCTCTTTTCAATTTTTCTCTATACCTCTGAGATCTTTTTTCGCTAATAAAATCGCATTGTAAAACCTAAATATGTAAAATCTTACAATGACATGTAGACTTAGCTTTATGCTGTCATTTTGCGACTTTTCTTGTCAGCCTATATGTCACGAAGCACTATGTCGCAAAACTGACGTGACGTTCTCTTCTCAGTTTGTAATCAAAATTATATTCTGACGAAAACATTTGCCTACACTGATGATCAAATCTAAATAACGTTTTATTAATACATTGCTTATCTTCTGAAAACAGTTAAATGATGTAAACTAGCCTGTATCAAGTAGATAATGTGTCTCAAACCAGACAGTAGAAATCTTGACGGCCGTTACACTCACAAGACATGTCTATTTTACTCAAATTCTATTAGAAAAATAGCTTTTTAAAAATGCCAGACAGTGAATGTAAAAGATGATGAAGCCATTTCAAAAATTCAAATAGTCATCTAAAGTTTTCAAAGGTCATTTTTTACCGTGACAAACCCGACATGTCCGGTCGGCACCACTTTTTAAGATATACGACGATTTGCAAATAAAAGTACTTTCAAACGATACTAAAACTTATGGTACCCTAATATAAAATTTTTGAGAAAAGCTTCTATAACATCGAGCATCATGCCTTGGTGTAAAATCTTACTTTTTGGTAGCATATGCCTAGGATCTTTCACATAAAATCAAAATCACAATAATGTTTCCATATAAATTTTGAGGAGTTCCCTCGATTACTCATGGATCCCATCATCAGGTCACCACTTTTGTGAACATGGTACCAAATTGGAGTTGAACCCTATACAACAAAAGAAAAATTTTGAAAATCGGTTCACAAACGGCGGAGTAATCGTTGAACATACACAAATAAAAATAAAAAATAAAAAAGACGGGTTGCACTCCGGGAGTGCCGGCAGAAGTGAAAACTTGATTATTAACGTTGTGCATTATTTTTTTAACCCATTTTTTATGAAAGTCGATTTTTAAAAAATCGATTTTTTTAATTAATCGAAACCCTTACAATCGATTAAATTTTTAACCCATTTTTTTTTGAAAACCGATTTTTAAAAAATCGATTTTATAATTAATCGAAATTCAAAACCCTTACAATTTTTTTAACCCATTTTTTATGAAAATCGATTTTTAAAAAATCGATTTTTTTAATTAATCGAAACCCTTACAATCGATTAAATTTTTAACCCATTTTTTATGAAAATCGATTTTTTTAATTAATCGAAACCCTTACAATCGATTAAAAATATCGACAATCGAAAAAAATCAATCGATTGTTCGATTAATCGTTTTCGATGTTACAACGCTACTCTCCAACCGTCTTACGGTTTTTCGATCAGCACGAGAATCTGACGCGAGTTTCACAGTTTTTACCCATCCCACAAAAGTGCTCAACACCGCTAAAGAAGTTTTCACTTCAAAAAATATCCACAGCCGAACATATAATCTCCTCCTTTTTGGAAGTCGGTTAAAAACCCAATCAATAATTACTAATGATTTTTGCAAAAATATCGATATTCGATATCAAAATTATGACGGAAATCACTAGAACAAGACAAGATCCTGACGTATTTTATCTGTGAAATTATTTTATTTATTTATTTATTTTGAAGGATGTGCGCCATCTAGCTGAGTAAAGAATACTACGTGACTAGGTCTTTAACAACTTTGAATTTGATCAAATCTTGTTGCAATAAATCAATAGAGGGTAGTTAAAATTCGAAAAATAGAAAAACTGATTTAGATGGCTAAACGTCAATTGATTGTGACAAATTCAGAACTGGAGGATTCTATTTTGAATAAAAGATATTACTAGTGCTCTAAAACTAGGGATAATACTAATAAGTTGAAATTTTATTAAAAATGTGGTAAGTAGTGCCATCTGTTAGAATTTATACGTAATTAAAAGTAGAATGCATGTAGCTGACAGGACATGATTTCAGCATTGCTTGATGAACTCTATGCATAGGTATATGCTTGGAGTTCTTTAAGAAATTCTAAAGTGGTAGTGAACTCAGATAATAAGTTTTCATATGAAAGTTTGGGGGTTTCATCGTTGTTTTAAGAACTGAAAGTATGCTTCTATGCAAATTCTATTCATTATAATTCAGTAATAATATTATATTGGCTTTTGAGACATAGCATAAAACTTTTTTTGAAAACTACCTGAGCAAGTAGTTGTGATAATTTCATACCTAAATCCTATATATCTACAACTGACAGCTTATATGTTTACCGGTAGGTAAATAACTAAAATGAGTGAAATTATTATTTTTAACAAAAAATTAAAACCGACTTCCAAGGTAAAAATAATATGAACAAAAAAGGATTAAATAATTCTTACTCTTTAATAGTGCCTCTTTCAGAATTCGTCTAAATCCCAACTATTTCTGTACATACTACAGTCTTCATTACTTTGAAGTCGGTACCAGTCCCAAAAGTTTCAGATATTCTGACATTACTGAACTCACGATTAAATTAGCTGGTACCGACTTCAAAATAATGAAGACTGTAGTATGTACAGAAATAGTTGGGATTTAGACGAATTCTGAAAAAGCCACTTTTAACGAGTAAAACTTATTTAATACTTTTTAGTTCATATTACTATGGTTTTTACCTTGGAAGTCGGTTTTAATTTTTTTGTTAAAAATAATAATTAATTTGTTGTACATATTAAGTTGATTGAATTTCTTAAATACGCCTGAATGTAAAGGATGTGGTGTAGATTTAATATTTTCTAAAGTGCTTATTGTTCGTAATTAAAAAGTTGTAATTTTTCCATTCTTTTGATGTGTATCAATTATTTTATTCTAAACATACCAATGTCCTTTACATTTTGACGGTCCTAAGCCCGTCAAAGTATGAAGGGAAAATTCGCAACTTATGATAATAATAAGAATTAAGTAGTCAATGAAATGCGGGATGGCGTGGCGCGGGCGGGCCGCGCATCATGGCGCATATTTTGTGGTGTTTGGTAGGATAACTTTCGGAAGCCATTTCTCAACATTTTAGTACTGAGTGATTATAAAAGAAAAAATACGTGTATTTTTATTTTTAACAAGGAACAATATATCCAAATTTGGCAGGAAGGTTAAATTGCACCCTGTATGTCACAACTAAATTGTTTCTCACCTGTATGGACTCTAGTGTGTACAGCCAAATCTTTTTTTGTTGTAAATTTACTCAGACAAATGTCACAACTAAATGGTTTCTCGCCCGTATGCACTCTAGTGTGTGCAGTCAAATATCTTTTCTGTGAAAATTTCTTTGGACAAACATCACAACAAAATGGTTTCTCTCCTGTATGAACTGTAGTGTGTACAGTCAAATCTTGTTTCGTAGAAAATTTCTTTGGACAAATGTCGCAACTAAATGGTTTCTCGCCCGTATGAATTCTTTTGTGTGGGGTCAAATATGCTTTACTTGAAAATTTCTTTGAACAAATATCACAGCTATATGGTTTTTCGCCTGTATGATTTCTTATGTGTACAGTCAATTTCTTTTTCAGTACAAATTTCTTTGAACAAATGTCACAACTAAATGGTTTCTCGCCTGTATGAACTCTAGTGTGTGCAGTCAAATTGCTTTTCTGTGAAAATTTCTTTAAACAAATGACACAACTAAATGGTTTCTCTCCTGTATGAATTCTTGTGTGTATAGTCAAATCTTTTTTTGTAGTAAATTTACTTGGACAAATGTCACAAATAAATGGTTTCTCGCCTGTATGAATTCTTGCTGTGTGTATAATTAAACAGGTCTTTAAACGAAAATTCTTTCGACAAAAATCACAGCTATATGGTTTCTCGCCTGTATGAACTCTAGTGTGTGCAGTCAATTTACTTTTTATTGAAAATTTCCTTGGACAAATGTCACAAATAAATGGCTTCTCCCCTGTATGCACTCTTGTGTGTACAATCAATTGGCTCTTTCTACAAAAATTCTTCGGACAAAAATCACAGCTATATGGTTTCTCGCCTGTATGAACTCTAGTGTGTGCAGTCAATTTACTTTTTATTGAAAATTTCTTTGGACAAACATCACAGCTAAATAGTTTCTCGCCTGTATGCATTTTTATGTGTAGAGTCAATCCGTATTTTGTACAAAAATTCTTTGAGCATGTGTCACAGCTAAATGAGTTAAATGAGCGTGTATGAGTCTTCATGTGCCTCAGTAAATGGATTCTTGTTGAATAGTTCTTCAAACAAACATCACAGGTGTGGGGTGTCTTGCTGGACTGTGCTGCGCTGGCAAGGCCTCGCCCCTTGCAGTCATCTGTGTTGGGTCGCTCGTCCTCATGTTTGATACCTGAACAAATATTCTCATGTGATACTGAACCTATCCACATGGACATCAGTTGTTTGAGCATTACACCACTGTATACAAGACGTAGTAACATTAACTCACATTTGAATACTCTTACAGAATATTTTTAATAACATTGCAATTACATTATCCATACTAATATCCATACTAATATTATAAATGCGAAAGTGTGTCAGTCTGTCTGTCTGTCTGTTACCTCTTCACGCTCAAACCGCTGAACCGATTTTGCTGAAATTTGGCATAGAGATACTTTGAGTCCCGGGAAAGGACATAGGATAGTTTTTATCCCGGAAAAATGTACAGTTCCCGCGCGATAAACGAGTTTTGGCGCAACGGAGTTGCGGGTGTCATCTAGTACACAATAAAATGGTTCATCAATCAAGGAAACAAGGGCAGGCTAGGCCTACACTCTACAGTATTGTGATGATGGTTATACTCAAAGTTATGTCTGTATAATATACTAGCTGTCCCGGTGAACTTCGTGACACTTTAAAACCTTCCCTGGACTTCTACGAATATTTTAAGACTAAAATCAGCCCAATCCGATCAGCCGTTTTCGAGTTTTAGCGCGACTAACACATCTGAAAATCCATTTTTATATATAAGACTAGCTATTCCGGCGACCTTCGTGTCACTTTAAAACCTTCCCTGGACTTCTACAAATATTTTAAGACTAAAATCAGCCCAATCCGGTCAGCCGTTTTCGAGTTTTAGCGCGACTAACACATTTGAAAATTCATTTTTATATATAAGATTATATTATATAAGTCGCGTTAAGTCCCGAATAATAAGTATAAAATATAATGCAACGCGAAAGTTTTAAAGTTCATATAAGATTATATTACCTTTACCTCTTGGCCGACCCCCCCAGTCTTTGGGATCTTCTATGACTGGGTGTGTTGTTGGACTTTGGCATACATATTTGTTAATATCACTTTCAGTTAAGCGCACTATGACTACTCTAGGAACCTCCTGATTTTGCTGAGTATAAATACTATCCACAACTTGTGAATCTTGCACGGTGTCATCATTTGCATTTTCATATGGATTGGTGGTTTTTTCTTCCTTTACTTCATAGTCAATACTGTTTTCTATTATTTCAATCTTATCAATATCTATAATTCGCCAAAGCGTAAGAAACAAAGTTAATAATAATAATAATAAATGATAAAGTATGTGAAGACAGATGGATGGATTTTCAACTGTCATGCAAAACTACATGTTATCTTGATGGTTAAAGATATGGGAGATTGATGTATGTTTTATATTGATTGCAGATTTATTGATGTTCTACGACCTCTGTGGCTCAATTGGTTCAGTGTGTGGCAGCTCAAGCCGGGGGTCGCGGATTCGAATCCCGTCGACGTAACAAAAACTTTTTAATGTTCCCGCATCTCGATGTGTATTAAATATGTGTATGATATAATAAAAATCTTAAATATATTATGTATAGTATAAAAGTATTAAGTATATTTCCGTTGTCTGGTACCTATAACACAAGTACCTACTTCAGGTACTTAGCACGGGGCCAGACTGACGTGGTGTGAAGATTCCGTAGATTATTATATTGTTATTATTACTACTTCCATCGTCCCGCCTGAAAAAGTCAGGTAAAAATATACTTACACTCACTCTCTATTTCAGCTTTTATGGACACATCATCATGTTCTATGTGTCTGTCCTGGACATTCTCAAATTCCAGAGGCTCCTGTTTGGCAACATGGCACTGAATGGTTTCATTTTCAATATTCCGTGTCGTAAGATGGACTAAAGTTTTTGGTAACTGTAACATTATGTTTAATAGCAATTTTAAATAAATATTTTCAAAAAAGTTACCTAATACAACATCATTAAGAGGAATGACTCCTATTTCCATGAAGAGCCGTTTTTCCATACAAACGTTGTCCCCTGTTTCCTCCCTGGATAATGCCGGTAGAGTTATAATATTTTCCTGAATATCTATGGCCACTAATACAATGTCCCTATGTTTTCTTTTTTTTCATAATTTAAGTATCAAAAAAGATATTGAACATTCAAAAACCCAAACAAAATGGCCAGGTTTTCCGCTGTGTTCAAACATCCAGAAAACAAATTTGGCTAGATCAGGGATGTAGTTGCGTGGGTACGGTGAATTATACGGCTATTAATGAACCAAAGATTTCCTTTGGTAGGATTGGTCCTTATGGTCCAAGGATGGATTTAAGATGTGGAGCCACCGCGATTTTTGATGTTTGTTTTTTTTAATTTTAGCAGCTTCTGCTCTGGAGGAAAATAGAGTCTCAATCTGTATAGAGGCATTAATTATGGTACTATTCCAAGTTCGGTACCATATTCGGATGACTTATGAATGCTAAATTCATTTTAGGACTCATATTTGCACGATAAAAATGTTAAACAACGTAAAAAGAAGAAGAAGAAGAAGCATAATTTAAACGCGCTAATCTTCGGAGGCTATAGGCTAAATTTTATTACGCTAAGACTAACATGAGCGAAGAAATAGAGGAAAATGTGAAAAAAACGGAGGAAATTATTTGTAAGGGCTTATTTCACGATTTTTTCAGCAATTTTTCTGTTATTTGGCACAGATAAAAAGTAGGAACGTGAAGAATCAAAGGCTATTTATTGTGGACTAATTTGTCTGTGAAATATCTAATTTACGCGGGCGAAGCAGCATGGAACGTCTAGTAATATTATAAAGCTGAAGAGTTTGTTTGTTTGAACACGCTAATCTCAGGAGCTACTCATCCGATTTAAAAGAATCTTTCAGTGTTTGATAGCCTACTTATCGAGGAAGGCTATAGCCTATATTTATCACGCTAAGACCAATAGGAGCAAAGATACAGAGGAATATGTGAAAATTAAGCTGAAGAGTTTGTTTGTTTGAACGCGCTAATCTCAAGAACTACTGGTCCGATTTGAAAAAATCTTTCAGTGTTTGATAGCCTATTTACCGAGGAAGGCTATAAGCTATATTTTATCACGCTAAGACCAATAAGAGCAAAGATATAGAGGAAAATGTAAAAAAACGGGGAAAATTATTTGAAAGGGCTAATATCTCACAGACTACTGGAGCAATTTTCATGTTATTTGACACGAATATATAGTAGACTACGTGAGATATGGGTTATTAATTTGTGAAAAATATACGGTTTCCGTGAAATTTCAGATTTACGCGGACGAAGCCGCGCGATACGTCTAGTAATATTAATATGTTTATTGCTCCATTCATCATTTTTTGGCATGCAGAATAATGCGGCTATCAGCCTCCTTATATTAATTAAGCCCTATCAACAGCGTTTTCGTTGGTTGAAAATCATATATTCTAAATTTTTTATTTTATTTTTACTATATTTTATCTAAATATTATTCAAAAACTGGCATTTGAACATTCGATTCAATCGAAAATGATACCAAACTCGCCTATATACCTAAATCCCACGCAGTTATTGACCTCATACCTTGTTAAAGCTAAATCCCCCCCCCTCCCCCACCTGCATGAAATATTCAGGTGGCTCCACATCGTAAACCCATCTTAGGGATATAAAGATCAATCCTACCAAAGGAAATCTTTGGTTCAGCAAAAGCCGTATTCCTCGTTTTTTTTGTCTTGTACGCACACGACTAATGGGGAAACTACGGCCCGCGGGCCATCTCCGGCCCGCGAAGGCGCGAAGGCTTGAAATTCGGCCCGCGACACAGATTATAATATTATATTAGTAGTACCAACCTGCGACCATTAAACAAAAATCAAGAGAATATTTCGTATTGTTAGTTGTTAGCACAGAGTACTATAATACTGGCGTAAGTTGTTAGTAAATAATAGTTTAATTTAATTACAATTTCTAATTTCTTTTTTTATTCCAACAGTGAACAGTTATTTTGTAATATTTGCACAATAAATTAGTGTTTCAGAAATACTCAACATTTTTATTTCAGTAATTACATAGTGAAAAATGCAACAACTTGACCCGCCATATATTTTGTTAGGATTATATTGGCATGCGAAGGAAAAAGTTTCCCCATCCCTGGGCTAGATTATACAAAAAAAAACATAGGAACACAGCTCAAGCCGTGCTTTAATTTTTAAAAAATTTTAAATTAAAAGATACTTAAAAATCGGTAAAGTTTTGGAGAACAAATCAGGGGACAACAAATCGTTGATTTTCTGCAGTTGTCTCTATCGCGCTCTGAGGTATAGGCTTGAGGTAAGGGAGACAGCAATTGATATTACAAGTACTTTTTTTTCATTTCTCTAGCCCTTGGTGTATCCTCTTAAGGATGCTCATTTTAAAACTTTTAGGTACCTGGCCACCGCTTGTTACGATGTTCTGAAGGTGGGCAACTTGTCGTAGCCTCGCACAACATATGTAGCAGAGAAAACATAACTCCACTTTTGCCTGCTTGGAAACAATGACAATATAGATATAAAGTCTAATATGAAGTTAGGATTGCTAGATAATAATTTTAACCTACTAATATACAAAAATCAGCTGGTTAGGGTTCCGTTTTAGAGTTCTGTAGTCAACCAAGTTATGTTAATTACAGTACCCTAAAATGGAACCCCAACCAGCTGATTTTGTTAAATTAATAATTACACATATTAGTAATAAAAAGTTGGTGTACGGAGTGTAAGGTTCACAAACCTACCCCAATTTTTTGATGCTCACATGGGTTGAAGGATGATTTGGGTCAGAAAAACCTCCTCGTGCCACTTCCACCCCCGGAAACCCCCTCACCCCCCATTTAGGAGAAATTTAAATTTGAAATTTTCGTAATCTTGAGATAAGGTCATTTGTTTTCTGGTGTTTATGTGTTTCTTACTTACTAGGGAGTGCCTCCCACTGGCCAAAGGCCAAAACAAAAACAAACACAATCCAGAAAGTCCAAAAGTTGGTTAGGTTAAAACTTAGACCACATCACAGAGGGAGCCGAGTGAGTGCAGCGAGCATGCTGCGGCGACCGTTATAAAACACGCCTCAGAATTCCGAAAATTTCAAAGGTGAGTAGCTCCAAAACTGGGGGGTTTCTCAGTGTGGATTTGGTACAGGGGGGTCACCCTTCCTCCCACTCCCCCCTCACCCGCGCTCCCCATCAATCTTGGGGTAGGTTTCCGAACCTTAAACTTCTGGTTAGTAGCCGATACATCGAGCGAAAAGATCCGTAAGTGTGGTGTTTGGTGCCTCGTACAAGAACTTCCAACTATGTGAATTGAGAAACATTCGAAATAGAAAAATAACAAAATGTGTTTTGATTGATACGGATTCTACTACATATGTTATGATTTATCACAATAATTCACAGTTTTGGAATTCAAAAATAAGTTTTACCTTATATTCAGCTAGTTTCTCATAAACATTTTGCAGATGTGTACCGTAAATGTTGATAGTTCTTTTATTTACTGATAGGCATAGAGAGCAGCCAGTTTTTTTGAACATTTCGTGGTAGGTATTTTATTTCAATAATTTTGAACGAGGATAAATAATTTGTGTTGTTTCCAAATTCCAATTTCCCTTAGCAATTTCCTGTTTTTTTTTTTTTTCTTCTTTTTTGGCAACTTGACACAAAGGATGTGTATGTTGTGCCACAGACAAGATAAAAAGGTAAGGAATATGGCGGGAAAACCATATTCCTCCTATTATAACTTTCATCATCGTTTTCATGTATCGTCAGGTCTAAAGTCTAGTCAAAGTCTAAGTAAAAGTCAATACAGTCACAGGAGTCAAGTCGGTCGATTCAGTAAAGTGGTAGATGCTTTACTGAAACTTTCGATGGAGTTTTGGAGGGAACACAAAATAGCACGTTTCTGGATATTACATCACTTTCCTACACTTGTGCATGAACACGAATATCTAATGGTTAATATTCTACCAATATTACACATTAAAAACCCAGCTAATACAATTTTAGGAAAATAATACAAAAACACAACAGCACTCTTTCACATGCCCGCCAAAACTCTCCTTTGGCGTTAAAATACCTATCAGATTTTCTTCTCTTCTTCTTTTTTATTAAGGGTATGCGCGCACGGGCAACGTTGCTCGCATAGACTGTAGGGGTCGCAAACCGGGATCCCGAATTTCGAAAATACCGGTATACATTTCGAAAATACCGGTATACCGGGCCAAATTTAGGTCTTCTCAATACCGGTATTCATTTCACGAAAACCGGGATATTCGGTATTTTCGGTTTTAGTAAAATAAATGAAAAACAAATAAAAATAGAAAAAGTTACGCCCTTTTTAGTGATAGGTAACCATAATTATCAAATAAGTGCTCACTTAATACTTAAGTACGTTTCAAAAATATTCACATTAAGTGGATCTTTTATCAACCACAGCTTTATACTACTTCAAACACCATATTTTACGTCCCCAAATGCCGAAATTTTCTCGTGTCTATCTCGAAAGGCTCAAGAGTTACGTTCATAACTTTGGATTCATTAACAACTCTTGAACTCATAAAATTCAAATGCTTGCAATTTTATAAAAAAATGTATAACGCTTATCTTATAAGATTCAATTTTTCAAAACGCCTATCGAAAAAGCTATGATATTCTACCAAAAACATAAATGATCCAGTTCCTGAAAAGTGATCATGCTGGGAGATCTGTCTGCGACTTTGCCCTTGCGAACGACTTAAACAACTGGTTGCTACGCCTACGCGACCCAGATGTAGACCGTCAGAATCCTTCCCTGTTGGACCTTCTGCTGACTTCAAATCCTGATGGCTACTAAGTATCCGTGACCGCACCACTTGGTTCATCGGATCATTGCCTTATTAGGAGTTCTATGCCACTTACGGCGGTATTGCGACAGCGTACCTACTGTTAATTACCGTCGTGTGTGCAAGTTAGCAGACTGGGATGGAATGCAGTCATTTTTTGCATCCCAATGATCGCGACTACACTGCCAACTCTGTTGCCAATGATGATGGAGCTTTTCATTCCGTCCTCTGTAGTGCCAACCGGTGGCAGATTTCGCCCCTGGTTTGGTTCATCCTCCAAAAAAAGCTGGCCGGTATCAGGAGGCTTACCAATCCTGGGCCAATGCAGTGTCTGCACTGGATTTAAATACCAGCACATATAAAATGGATTACAACCTTGCCTCTGTTGGGTACGCGCCGTACGCGCTTTAGATAGGTATGACATTTTGTACTTCGCGATCGCTCTGTGCGAATGCATACACTCTAATAAACCAGTTCGTTACCCGCCGCCCTTGTTTCACTACGTATCTAACTGGTGACGAGGTGCTGTTAAAAATTATTAATAAGTGTTTGTTTGTTCCGCGGTTGGTAATCATGCCTATCAGAAAAATAGATAATTTTGATTTATCTTCTAAAAAATGGACAATATATGTGGATCGAGTGAAACAATTCATTGCTTTAAACGAAATTAAAGAATCGTTGCACGTGGCGACTTTAGTGACGGTCGTAGGTGAGGCTACCTACGATCTTATGTGCGATCTGTGTGCCCCGAATAAGCCAGAAACTAAGACTTTTGCTAAGTTGACGGAAATAGTGCAGAAACATCTCGAGCCTCGGTGCTCAGACATAGCAGAGAGGCACATATTTCGACAGCGTCGGCAAGTGAGCGGCGAGGAGCTGAGCTCGTATTTGCAGGCGCTCAAACATCTCGCTACGACGTGTAATTTTGGTGCTAAGCTGGAGGAAAACCTAAGGGACCAGTTCGTGTCGGGTCTCGCGAGCGACGAGATGAGGAGTCGGCTGTTCGCGGAGCCGGACCTAACCTACAAACGGGCGGTGGAGTTGGCGATGGCGCTGGAGGCCGCGGAACGTCATGCGGAGACGAGCGGCGCGGGCGCAACGGGCATGGTGGGCGCAGCGGGCGTGACGGCGGTGCACCGGCTGGGGAGCGGCGGCGGCGGCGCGGGCCGCAGGCCGAGCGGAGGCGGTGGCAGCGGCGGTGGCAGCGGCGGCGGCGGCGGCGGCAGGCCGTGCTGGCGGTGCGGGCGCGGGCACCCACCGGACTGGTGCCGCTTCAGGAACTTTTCGTGTGATCGATGCGGCGCTAAAGGGCATCTAAAGGTGATGTGTAAGACCGGTGTTGAGAGGCGTCGGGAACCTTCGGATAATGAGGTATTTATGAACAAAAAACAGTTGCATAACATCGCAGAAAGCAGTGAGTCCGAGTACGACGATTTCTTTAAAATTTGTGTAAACGGTTCTAATGATAAGCCTTATGTAGTTAAGATTATTGTTAATAGGCTTGATGACAATTTTTTTTTCTTATTGGTAATTGAAAGACCCTTAAAAAATAGAAACATCGCTGAAAGAATGACTCTCATAGCTTAAAAATTCACCAAGATATGAACAATTCAAACATCTCATAAAATAGACCTGCCCGAAACGCTCCATGTATGGAGCGTTTCGTACGAGCACTCTTTAGAGTGCTACGAAAGACTGACGTCAGTCTTTCGTAGTTTGTACGGATCGGGAGAGAAGTTTGTTCGATAGGTATATTAAATATTGCGTTTATGAAAGTGGTTTCATACCAAAAGTTGCTTTTAATTGCATAAGTTATCGAATAGTATACAAATATTAAGAAACTAGCTGTCCCGGCAAACGTTGTTTTGCCATTTAAAGTATTTCTACTTCATCAGTTGATACAAAATCCCCCTCTTTTGTCCCCTAAGAGGGATGGCGGGAAAAATTTTATACACCAGATGTTAAGTTGGAAAAAAAAGTTAATAATATGAAGTAAGTCCATTAAAGAAAAAAGTTCGATACAAAATCTGACCCCCCTCTTTGGTCCCCTTAGAGGGGTGAAGGGAGGTGATTTTTATACACCAGATGTTGAGTTGGAATAAGACAAATATATCTGCGAAAACCGTATGCAAATCGGATCAGTAATTTTCGTGTTAAAGCAAAAGTCTTATACAAAATCGGACCCCCTCTTTCGTCCCTTTAGAGGGGTGGGGGGAAATTTTTTTATACACCAGATGTTAAGTTGGAAGAAGACAAATATATCTGCGAAAACCGCATTCAAATCGGATCAGTAGTTTTCGTGTGATAGTGGAACAAACAGACAGACAGACAGACAGACAAAAAAACTAACTACATTTTTGGCTTCTATAGCGAAGTAGTGACACCCCCCACTCATTATTTTTTGAAAATATTTAATGTACAGAATTTTCATTTCTACAGTTTTATTATATGTATAGATTTAATATTAAGAAATTTAATTGAAAAAAAATTCGACTTGATTATCCAACTTTGAAGGCCGCCGCGCGGGCGCTCCCGCTGTACGTCATCCCGGGAGAGGGGCCCCCGCTCCTGGGCCGCGCGTGGCTACGTTGTTTACATCTCGATAAAATTAATATTGCACTACACAATATTGAGTCTCACGGGGATTCTGAACATATCGTACAGAAACTGAGCCGCGAGTTTGCAGATGTTTTTGCCCCTGGTTTAGGTACGTGCACGAGTCGATTCAGCCTCAGAGATAGTAAACCTATATTTATTAAAGCTCATAACTTACCTCTAGCGATGCGCAAACCGGTCGAAGCGGAATTAGATTGGTTGGTTCAGGAAGGAACTACGAGTATAGTCAAAATTCAAAATTCTGAGTACGGGACGCCGATCGTACCCGTGGTCAAAAGAAACGGGGATATCAGAATTCGTGGGGACTACAAGGTCACGGTTAATCCTCAACTAGTACGCGAACCGTATCCCTTGCCGCGTATCGAGGAGCTGTACGCCACGTTGAGCGGCGCTCAGGTGTTCTCAAAAATCGACTTGGCTCACGCCTACGAACAGGTTTTACTTGATGACGATTCACAAGCGTGCACGGCCATTAGTACTCACATAGGTACTTTCAAGTACATTCGTACGCCATACGGATTAAGTTGCACTCCTGAAAAATTCCAAAAGTTAATGGAGGAGGTGACGAGGGGTATAGGGACACCCATTTCCCCATCCACCACCACCACCACCACCCATCATAGGGATGACGGTCGTTTTTATCGACTATATTTGCGTAGGCGGAGTCTCTTTTAGTGATAATTTACGTAATTTGAGAGAGGTATTTGCCAGAAAGTGGGTCTTAGAATAAAATTAGATAAATGCGAGTTCTTTAAAAGCAAAGTTTGTTACTTAGGGCACGTTATAGATAAAAACGGGCTTCATCCAGATGATAAAAAAGTAGCAGCCATCCTCAAAGCTCCCCGACCCGAGGACGTCACACAACTTAAGGCATTTCTGGGTCTCGTAAATTATTACGGCAAAATTGCACGTTTGAGTACTATTTTATATCTACTTTATAAATTGTTGAAAAAAGATACCCCTTGGAAGTGGGATACGACATGTGATGAGGCCTTTTCACAAATAAAGCTTATGTTAAGCTCTGACTTTGTGTTGGCTCATTACGACCCAAACGTCAAGTTGGTGCTGAGCGTCGACAGCAGCGCCTATGGTATAGGTGCAGTACTGGCGCATAGGTATAAGGACGGTAGTGAAAAACCTATCTGCTACTCGTCGCGGACGCTATCCTCGGCTGAGCTTTCGTATAGTCAGCTGGACAAGGAAGCACTGGCCATTTATTTTGGCGTCATTAAAAATCACCAATATCTGTACGGCAGAGATTTTACAATTCGGACGGACCATAAGCCGTTATCCCACATTTTTGGCGATAAAGTAGGTATTCCGCAGTCGGCGGCTAGCAGGTTACAGCGGTTCGCGGCGCGGCTGGCGGCCTACACCTTTTCTATTGAGTGGATTAATTCAGCGAGTAACGCACCCGCAGACTGCCTATCTCGTCTTCCTTTACAGTCAAAATATGTCACCGACGAAGACGACAATATATCGTATTTAATTTTTATATAAAATGAGTTTCCTATTAACTATAAAGATATCGCAAAAGCTACAGCGCGAGACTCAATATTGCGTAACATTTTTAGATACATATCTGTCGGTTGGCCTAAAGATATATCTCATTAAGAGAAGTGCTACTTCGATAGAAAAAAGGATCTATTGATCGAGAAAGGTTGCATCGTTTTCAACTATCGTGTAGTCGTACCGCCCGTATACCGTAAAAAAAATCTAGCCGAATTGCACGAGGGCCATCTAGGCATCGTAAAAATGAAAAGTATTGCACGAAGCTACGTCTATTGGCCGGGAATAGACGCCGAGATAGAAAACATTTGTAAGTCATGTAGTGCCTGTCGCCAGCAGCGCGACGCTCCCCCGCACGCCCCTCTCACGCCGTGGCAGTTCCCCGCGCACCCCTGGCAGAGGCTCCACGCGGACTTCGGTGAGTACAAGGGCAAACACTATTTAATTATAACCGACGCCCATAGTAAGTGGATCGAGGCGTTCCAAATGAACACCACTAGTGCCTCGGCCGTCATTAAAATATTTCGGGAAATATTCGCTAGGTTTGGGCTTCCGTCCCAAATTGTGACCGATAACGGGCCACCTTTCACTTCTAGTGAATTGAAATCGTACTTCGATAGGAACGGCATCGTACATAATCTCACTAGCCCCTATAGGCCGAAGGGTAACGGGGCGGCCGAGAACGCTGTGAAAACAGTCAAACGTTGTATAAAGAAGGCTCACTACGAGGGGTCAGACGTTGAGCGAGCTCTTAGCAAAATGCCCTTTCAATATCGCAATTGCGAGCACGCAATTACCGGGGTTCCCCCCGCCGTGGCCCTCCTGGGTCGCAGGCTTCGCGGGCGTCTAGATCTCCTGCGTTTCGATGTGGAGGAGCGTGTACGGGCCAAACAGTCGCAGTAGGTGGAGCGCGCCGGCGGCACGCAACGTGACGTAGGCGTAGGTGACAGGGTATTCGTACGAGAATACTCGTTACGTAACAATAGGAAATGGGTCAAGGGGCGAGTCAGCGAGCAGGTCGGGCCAGCTTCGTTTTCAGTAAATGTACCTACCAGTACCGTTAGGCGGCATGCGGATCAAATTCTGCTGAAAAAACAGAATCGCTACTCGCTGTCTCGCGCCTCAGACAATAATGATAAGGATGATAATATAAGTCACGAGCGCTCAACTGTTACTATGGAGGAGTCGGTCGACCCCGGCGAGTCAGCTGAGCGCGAGCCGAATGCGGCGGCGGCCGAGCCCTCGGCCTCCCCGCCTCCTGTTAAAACTATCGAGTTCCGCCCTCGCCGCGGCCGACCGAATACAATAAACATATATTGAAATGCACATCGAGTGCATCTGTTTTTGATAAGGAATAAGCGATTTGTAGCTGTGATCGATGACCTATCTTTTGCTTTTCATAGCAGTAACATGCCTAATATGGAATATATTACTTTGTGCTACTTAAATTTCTTGTATAAGAATTATTTGTACTTGTTCTTACTTTTGTTAGTTATTACCTACTAATATAACATAGTGTTATAATGTAGTTGCCAATTAAGTTGGGAGGTGTTGGGTACGCGCCGTACGCGCTTTAGATAGGTATGACATTTTGTACTTCGCGATCGCTCCGTGCGAATGCATACACTCTAATAAACCAGTTCGTTACCCGCCGCCCTTGTTTCACTACGTATCTAACTGCCTCTAGGTCTCTCAAGAGAGAGATTACTCGGGCAAAGAAACAGCACGTCAATAGAATTAGTAAGAGACTTGAGTACCTTCCCTCGGGAACCCGTGCATTCTGGTCGTTGGCCAAAGCTATTGAAGGGAAGGCCGTGGGCCAACGATCCATGTTCTACGCAAAAGACAAAGCCGATCTTCTGGGTAAGCTCTTTGCGACCCTGGATAAAACTCGACCCTAGATTGGACTTGATTGGACATTGCGAGATTCGGGTTTGGCATAAAGCGCTGCTATCATACGGGCTCCCCGAGACATTATGCAAGTGAGTCAAAAGTTTCTTAGCAGATAGAAGCATAAAGGTTGACGATGAATGCTTGGAAACTCGGTCTGTTGGTGCTGATATCTCATATTTCTCCGTCATTGAGAGTCGAAACTAACTTGTGTCTAAAATAGAGAATTCATTAGAGAAATAAAAAAAGGTAGACGTAACTTAGTCAAATTCAACCCCGCCAAGACACAAGTCTGCGCGTTTACCACTAAAAAGTCATCAGTGGTCGTTTATCCTCGTTCTCTTTAACAATCTCCCCTAGCATTGAAATACTTGGCATAAACATATCGAGCGAAGTCCAGTTCCAATATCATCTGGAGAGCAAGGCCAAGTAAGCCTCGAAGAAGCTTGGTGCTCTTAACAGAGTGAGACAGTATTTCGATCTGGACCAACGCCTACAACTCTACAAGGCACAGGTTCAGCCTCATATGGAATACCTACTGTTCTCATCCTTGGGCAAGGGCGCCAAAATACCAACTGCTCCCTCTGCATCGTATCCAACGAAGGGCCGCTCGAATTGTTGACGTCCATAGTATTTCAAACAGGCTGGACCCCTTGGAATTACGCCGAGATGTAGCTTCGCTCTGCATACTCTATCGGTTGTATCTCGGGGAGTACTCTGAAGGATTTTTCGGAATCATACCTCCTGCAACTTTTCACCATTGCTCTACGCGAAAAATATACCATCCTTATCATTTTGATGAGTGGCAGTCTTCCACCGTGCGTTTTTCGCGTAACTTTCTGCCGCGCACTGTAAAACTCTGGAACGAACTATCACCAGCAGTATTTCCGGGCCAAGACGATTTGAAAACCTTCAAGAAGAAAGCGTATTTCCTCTAAAAAGGTCGGTAACGCACCTGCAGCTCTTCTGATGTTGCAAGTGTCCATGGGCGACGGTAGTTGCTTTCCAACAGGTAACAGTTTGCTCGTTTGCCCGCTTATTTTATATAAAAAAATTAAAAAGAAGAGTCAAGTTCAATATAAAAATTAAGCCTGGCTGTGGGCTTCACTGCAAAAAGAATTGAGATCTAAATGAGTGCCAAGTTCTATACAAAATCGAAATATTAAGTATTTGTAGAAATAAAATAACATTATAAGCAAGTATTAAACTCTATTTCTTTGCTTTACCTCTTGGAGACCTATAATAACAGTTCGTGTTATTTAAAATATGTGAGATCTTAACAACTTTAGCTTAAATCCTGGAAATATTGAAAATACCGGATTACCGGTATTGGTCTGGAGCCAATACCGAAAATACCGGTTTTGCTTAAATGATCCGGTATTGCGACCCCTAATAGACTGTATGCGCGCACGGGCAACTTAGTTACTCGGCGATTTATTTGTCTCTTTCGAAAAAATAATCGCCATGTCACCGGGGTGCGCGCACGAGAGCGACAGCAACCCGACTTTTTTCAGTTTTTTCTAGACCAGTGTTGCCATATATACAGATTTCTCCGTATTTATACAGATTTTTGGCGAGTAATACCGATAGTTAATACTGGATACAGATATTTATACAGAATTACAGAATTTTGTAAATATGATTATTTTGATTAATTTTGTAAAAATTCAACAACGCAACAAGCTAAATACAGACACTATTGAAGGTGTTTTGCATACAAAGTAACTGATTGGTGCAAAACCATGCTATAATCTATTGATGAACAGTTGCTGTCGAAATTTAACAAAAAAAATTACAAATGAAAATAATATTTCGATCTTATTGCTGTTTTTTATTTTATTTTATTATGTTAAAGGCCTGTTTCACCACTTCCTGATAAGTGCCGGATATTCTATCCACAACTTAACTAGACACCTGACAAAGTATGGAGAATCTGTCAAAAAAGTTGTGGATAGCCTATCAGGCACTTTATCAGGAAGTGGTGAAACAGGCCCTTAGTGTGTTTAATTTATTTTTATAAGATTTTAAATTTTTACTGACTGACTCTCGGGAAATTTCAAGCTATGTTTATGAAATTGAGAGAATACCCAAAAAAAATTTTCCGTTACTTTAGAATGAGTGTCGAAAGTTTCGATGAACTGTGATTTGGCATTTACGTCTGAGTATTCTTTTAAATTTTTTTTATTATACAGTAATGGTCTGCTTTCTACTTCTTCAATTAGTCTACTATTATCAATATCTTCTTTGACCGGCATTTTACTTAGCATCTCGGAACATAGAATGCGCGCGCGTATCCGTCCGTACACTGCAGCTTACGCCTTACACACAAACTCACGCTGCGGCGGTCGAGTGGTAAATAAAGTACTCTGTGAGTGGCAACTAGCCGGTCGGCGACTTTTTTGTTGCCCGTGCGTGCACTTGCATAGAAACCAATAGGGAAGGAGACAGTTGCGTCGCGGGCTCTGGGCAACGAAAAAGTTGCCCAGAGTTGCGTCGCTACGTGCGCGAACTTCCATACTAGCTCCTAGACTTGATCAAGAGACAAATAAATCGCCAAGCAACTAAGTTGCCCGTGCGCGCATACCCTTATAATATATATACTGTCGTATAGACCACCTGATAACCCGAAAAGGCGTGACGATTTTTGATCTGTCAATGTGTGCGTGTGCTAGTGATGTATATTTTACTATGGATAGTATAATAGTCCGTTCGAGTTATTTTACCTGCGTTTCTATGAGAAATAAATAGTATGCAACTCGTAACGCCGCTGCACCAAAATTCGTTTATCCAATTATGGACTGATTAATTAGACGGCGTTATGTAATAACAGATTAAGCGACACTTGAGAGAATTCGAGAAAATAAGCTTCCAAGATTTTAAACTTAAAATTGTCGGTGTGAGCTTATTATTTATGTTGCGTGTATGATTTTTTTACTGTAAATTAAGATGTATATAAAGTTTAGATTAATATAGAATATATTACTGTGTAGAATATACTTTAAAAGATATAGCCATTTTCCGCTTAATTCGTTAATGTTTTATAGCTATATTCAGATAGGTAAATTAAATTTGACAATAACGTAGTATACGACATTATTGTCGTTTGATTCTTTCATACGATTTATATTGGGTGAAATAAAGTGCAATATAAGATTAAATCCAAACATTTTAATGTAAATTTCTCAAATTAAACAAAAATTATACAGTTTTTCTAAGATTATAATGTATGTATTTAATGATTTCGAAAATACACATAAATTTGAATAGGTTTTTATAGTCAAATACCACAAAATAACATGATTATTTGCTTGTTTCCCTATCTTTTATGAAACTATTATAAATGCGAAAGTGTGTCAGCGTGTCTGTTTGTTACCTCTTCACGCCTAAACCGCTGAACCGATTTTGCTGAAATTTGGTATAGAGATACTTTGAGTCCCGGAAAAGAACGTAGCATACTTTTTGTGCCAGTAAAATGTACGGTCCTTGCGCGATAAACGAATTTTGGCGCATCTTTTATTATTTAAAATGGCACTTTTTCAACATAAAAATACAAATAAATTAACGCTCAATGATAAAAAATGAATGTCATCAATTTTTTATTTTTCTAATCTTCATCTTCTATATCAAAATATTCTGCCATTTTAGGCGGTTAGTTCGTTATTGCGTTTTTAAAGAATAAATTGAACTACAACTTTTGTGGATATAATTCGTTTATGCATTTTAAATTCCTGTTTGTGAATTTTGTAACAGTAACTTAGGCGCATAATTCTTTAATACGTAACTAAATTGTGCAAAACTTCTAACAAATTTTGACATGTCGCTTAATTCACCCCTTATTATAAGGCACTAGGATTGATTTTTGAACACAAAATTAGCTGAATACATTGCTAATGATGCCTGGAATCGATCTGCATTCATAACTCATTTTTTAAAATTTTGTCGCTTGATTCGTTATTACATAACGCCGTCCAATTGTATAATGTAAATGCTTAGTATTCCTAATTCGCTTAAAAATGGTATTTTTTGAAATATAGTACTAGGTATTGACAGTTGTAAGCATTATTTTAAAATAACGATGTTAACGTACTCAGATAAGATAATAATTGTTAGTTTCTTTATGCAAAAATGCAGATTTTTAAATAAATTTTTAGCTTAGGAATGAAGTTCAAATGAAAAACGCATCCTATTTGATTATTAAAAATAAAATTTTCATAATTAAATTATTATGTTGTTTCCATTTGTATGCACTACTGCTTTTATGTCCCAGAACACAAAACTAACTAAAGTGCAGTTATGCACCTTTTTTTTTTTTTTACTGCGTTTTAATATGTAATTCTCTTTTTTTTTTCTGTGCAGTAAAAGGGCCCCAAAAATATTAATGCCTGTAAAAAAATATTCATGGGATTTTCAGGGCATTCATTACGTCTTGGATTAAGTTTACGTTATTCCCTTTGAGATAAAGTCGACAAAGAACAAAACAAATACATTTTAATATATTTTTTTTACATTTTAAAACTTTAAATGCGTTTTTCTCCGAACCATGATTTTGCACTTACTGCGCTTTAGTGATTGCACGGCAGAACATGCAAGGCACATGCAAGGTCGATTTTTTTCTCGTTTGGACTTTGGATTTTGGAATTAATGTCCGTAGGTATTTATTGTTATTTTAATACAGCAACATTTTAATTAAATTGCCAATGCATTTTTTTTGCTTGTAGCAATTCTATTGCCATTTTGACATTTCATGGACTTTTGGCGGGAAGTCGAAAAGAGCGGGTGTTCAAAATTTTCTCTGCTTTATAAAAATTAATTTTCCAGTAATATTACTGTAATATAGTTGTAAATAGTACTTTTTCAATAGTGTTAAATAATTTAAAAATAAGATGAGTGTAGATAGCGACGGGGGTCCGGCCCCCGCAGATACTTCTAAGAAAAGAAAATTGGATAATATCGATAGCTGTACAGTGGATTATAGAATGTTTACAAAAACAAATTATAAAAGGCAATTCCCGGAGAACTATAGTAGCGATTGCGTTGTGTATGTAGAATCGATAAACAATGAAAAATTGGGAAACAAAAATCCCATTGCTTTGACCAAATTATTCACGGAAAATGTTAAGGGCATCATAGGAGTTCATAGAGTTAACGCTCATAAAGTTGGTGTCACCTTTAAGAAGCCCGCTCCTGCGAATAACTTCTTAAAAATGGATCATTTTTTAACAAAAAATAAACTGAAAGCCTTTGTACCGGCCCACCAGTCGGAAATTACTGGTGTTATAAAATATGTGCCTAAGGATCTGTCCAATGAAGTTATATACAAAAACATTACATGCGACACAGAAGTAATTTCAATTAAAAGATTTTTTAAGAAAGTTGAAGGGAAACTTACTCCATTGGGTACAATAGCAGTTACCTTCGCTGGTACAATTTTACCTCAATACGCCTACATACAAATGTTCAGGTATCCAGTACATTTATACATACCACCATTATTGCAATGCTTCAAATGCCTCAAGTTCAACCACTCTGCCAAAGTTTGCCGAGGAGAGCAAATGTGCTCCTCATGTGCTGGACGGCACTCATACAAAGAATGTGATGTAGAAGAAATTGTATGCCTCAACTGTAGCGGAAATCATTTGGCCATCTCACGAGACTGTCCAGTGAAACAGAAGAAAATGCAGGAAAAGAAGTCCAAATATCAGAATGTTAACCGTAGCTATGCCACTGTGGTGAGTAGTGTTCCGTTGCTCACTGACCCTAAATCTTTTCCAGCTATTTCTAAACCTATTAATGTAAATACTGTTGGTAACACTAAAACAAATTTCGATATAGAACAAATTTTGAATAATGACATTATAATGAATGCCTTAGTTAAGTCTCTTGTAATCCTCGGTAATAACAATACTCCAGTCACGAATAAAAGAATTAAAGATATACTATTATCTAATTTAATCACATAATGGATACATATTTAAATATAGCACAATTTAATATACAAAGCTTGCAGAATAAAAGAGCCTTATTAAAAACATTTCTTTTTGATCACAATATAGACATATGTCTGTTAAATGAGACATGGCTTAGGAGTTCAAGTATAATTCCAGATTTTACACCTTATAATTTCATACGTAAATATTCATTAATTCATGAAGCCCCAAGCGGCCACATCCGGCCGCGATAACAATGAAAAAGCTATTGTGTCTCGTTTTGCCACGACTGATGGGTTAAATTCACATAATGGAGTAGGTATACTCATTAAACAAAACCTCAAATACAAAATTGTAAATACAACTTTTTACGAAAGTATTCAAAATATTTGTATATCATTAGAAACTACAATAGGAACAATACACATTTTATGTGTGTACTGCCCACCTAATAACAGGTTTGATACAAATAAATTAAAAAAAGTATTACTTGAAACTCCTAAGCCATGTCTCATCATGGGAGACTTTAACGCACACCACATTTTATTCGGATGCCACTCAAACAATAACAGAGGTAACAGTTTGTTTAACATCATAGATGAATTTGACATGTGTATATTGAACGATGGCAGTGTCACAACAGTTCAGGCACCAAATAGAAATCCATCTGCAATTGATTTAACTCTTGTTAGTCCTTCTTTAGCTCCTCTTTGCGAATGGCTTGTCCACAGTGATCCAATGGGCAGCTACCACTATCCAACTCAGGTAACTATTAATGTACAGCCCTCAATATATGAAGTTCGTCCTGTGGAAGAAAAATATATTTACAGTAAAACAGATTGGAATAAATATTTTAAGTTATCAGAGACATATTTTTCAGAATTAAATGTAGATAATAATAATTTAGAACCACTTCAGTTATACAATAGTTTTGTCAGTATTTTAAGTAATCTAAGATCAGTAACAGTACCAAAACAAAATATAAAGCCAATTTCAAAGCCATTGAGAAAACCAGCTCCTTGGTGGAATCAAAAATGTGAAGATGCAGTTCGAAAGTCCAAGGAAGCTTTAATAAATTATCGATCTTCACCCAGTATTGACAATTTTATTACTTATAAAAAGTTAGATGCTCAAAAGAAAAGAATATTAAGGGAGGAAAGGGTTAAATCATGGCATGACTTGTGTAGTAGTTTTAATAGAATGACACCAGTATCTAGAATATGGGGATACATTAAAAGATTTAGGAGAATAGGTACCTCCCATAATAGGTATTTAAATGATAATTGGGTACCATCCTTTTTGAATAAAATCACAGATCAGTCTCAGATAAATGAAAGTAATTTAAAGACTATTTTTGATCAAGCCGTTGAAGATGAAAGTAATTCATTTCTTAATAAGCCATTTACACTAAGCGAATTGTACATATCTTTAAAAAGTAGAAAAGACACAACACCAGGCTTGGATAGTATACCATATATTTTAATTAAGAAACTACACCCTAATGCCATAGAAATACTTTTAAATATTTATAATAGATTATGGGATAGTTTAGTAATACCAGAGTCATGGAAAACTCAATGTGTCATTCCTATTTTAAAACCAAATAAACCTGCTGGTAATCCAACTTCCTACAGGCCCATTTCCCTATCATCATGTTTAGGTAAGCTCTTTGAAAACATGTTAAAACTAAGATTAGATTACTTTGCTGAATCACAAAGCTTTTTACCGGATATTCAATTCGGATTTAGGAAAGGAAAAAGTTGTTCTGGAAGCTTTGTATCATTTATAGAGGATTTAAAAAAGGCAAAACTAAGTCACTGTAGTGCTGTGTGTGTATTTTTAGACGTAAAAGCTGCTTTTGATAGTGTTAACATTGAAGTGTTAATAAAAGTTTTACAAGAACTAGGATTTCCGGTAAAAACTTTAAAATGGATATACAAATTTTTATATGACAGAAAAGTCTATGTCAAATTCAATAATAAATTGCATGGGCCACAAAAGGCCAATAAAGGCACAATGCAAGGTGCTACGACATCACCATCTCTATATAACTTTTATACATCTCAAATACTTAAATTTGTAAATATACTTGGAGTAAAAGTTTTGCAATTTGCAGATGACTTGCTTTTTTACTGTGTAAATAAAAACTTAAATACAGCTATCATTCTTATAAATAGGGCATTAGCTCAATTACAAAATTATTACAAGGATATTTTAAAATTAGAAATTAGTTCAGAAAAAAGTTCGGTGTTAATATTTAGTAAAGATGTACCTGCACAGTCTGTAAATATAACTTATAATAATGACAGAATTCCCATTGTGAATCAACACAGATTTTTAGGAGTTATTATTGATAATAAACTTAAATTTGATAAACATATAAACTATGTACGCCAGAATGCTATGAGAAGCATAAATGTAATGAGAAGTTTGGCAGGAACATTTTGGGGTTCAGACCCAAAAACTCTTAACATGTTGTACAAAAGCATAGTCAGAAGTCATTTTGATTATAGTTCATTAGCTTATATGAATGCAAATATAACATTACTAAGGAAATTAGATGTTATACAGAATATGGGTATAAGAATAATAAGTGGTGCCATGCGCACTACCCCTATTGTGTCTATGGAAATAGAAAATTGTATACCTCCATTGTCTCTGCACCGTTTACAATTGGCTGAGAGATTTTGTCTTAAACAGTTATCCTGTGATAACAATTTTATAGTGAACCAATTGTTGCATCCTGTAGAAATTGTAGGGTCAGCTTCACCAATTATTACATGTAATGATCTCATTTCTGCTTCTTTACCTGAAATACCAACAATTATGTTTTTAACAAAAAAATGTGCTAAAAATATGTATACGAGTAATAAGTGGCCAATTTATCAGTATCCTTATGAGGTTACAATTAACTATTTTACTATTAAGTGTCATTTAAACTCCGTTACAAATAAATTTGACTTTGTACAATTTTTACAGGATAAAAGAGATTTTTACACAATATAATAATATACAGATGGTTCCAAAAGTGATGAAGTTAAAGCTGCATACTATGACCCACAAATTAAACTGAGCAAATGTTTTAAAATGCCACAAAGTTGCAGTATTTTCACAGCAGAGGCTTGGGCAATATTAGCTGCTTTGACATATGTTTATACTAATGTAAATAATGTAAATATTTTAATTATTAGTGATTCAAAAAGTGTACTAAATTCTATTTGTAACCAAAGTTTGTGTTATAAACAAAATTATATTATATTTAGAATAAGATATTTTTTTAGAAAATTGATTGAAAAGAATATAGAATTAGTGTGGGTTCCCTCCCACAGTGGCATATTAGGCAATGAAATTGTTGACCAAGTGACTCGTAGGGAACATGATGTGGACATATCAGGAACTTTTAAAGTCCCATTCACGGATTTCTACCCACAAATTAAAAGCTCAGTAAAAAGTTTATGGATAGAATATTGGAAGAAAATAACAGAAACTAAAGGAAAATGGTATTCGGAAATACAAAGAGACTTACCGATATCACCATGGTACAGTAGGCTTGGTTATGTGGATAGAAAGTTTGTGACTAGTATTAATCGTTTGCGCTTTGGACATTGCCTAATTCCCTCACATCTCAGCAGAATGAACATAGTAAATAATAGTAACTGTACACATTGCTCTGAAGAAAACGCAGACATCGATCACATGCTTTTTAAGTGTCCAGTCTTTGCCATACAGAGATCTATATTTGTTGACATGATCAAAGAAATAGCTGAACAGAACTCTTTAAGTGTCCCCCGCCTCAGTCAAGATCTATTAAGAAACACTATTTACTTTCACCCTATTTATAAGTATATTGTAAATACTACAGGAAAAATTTAGTACCTAATAAGAAATTTAGAGCTCTAATTTCTAGGTTATGCACAGATTATTATTATATATTTGTAGAAAGGTTATGTTTGTTAAATTTATGTACCTAATTGTTTTTTTTTTAGTTTATATTTGAAATGTCATGACTCATGTCTCATTCGTATTTATAAATGTCATAAGTTTGTTTAATTTAAGTATTTAAATATTTTGTTACTCACTAAATACCTATGTAATGTCTTGTAAGTTGTAACGTTATATGTTTCTAATGTTATGTATTCTAATTAATTTTTTAATTTATTTGTTTTTACGGCTGAAGGACTTGTATCCATGGTCACGAATAAATAAAAAAAAAAAATTGACATTTCATCAGTTTTTACTATATTTTCGTCTAAAATTTTGTGTAAAAATAACTTAGAATTAGAATTACAAGAGCTCCGAGCACATATTTCGCTAAAGAAATACGCGTTTAAGTTATAAATCATGCAATTTGTTTATATTCAGTGAGAAAACCACAATTAGATGTCTACCGAAGCCGCTTGCCAGAGTTCAATAAACTCGTAAGTCAAAAACTGTTCTAAGGCCTTTTGGAAATGTCAGTTTTAGTTGTGGGTAATAATCGCTAAACGCTGAGCGATATTCCAAGTTTTCCGTGATCAAACAGTGAAATATGGATCCGAATCCCCAAGAACGGACGGCACCCGTGTACGTTCGATCGAGGGCGTTTCGTCAGTTCAAGAATCCTCCTCAGCCCCATATGTGTATACAAGACACGATAAAAGATACGTCGGAAAAGCTCTACATTAATGTTTTGGGATGGCAGAAAATAGCTAATCCCAAGCAGTATTCTGATCCAATACCTCTGTATGGAGGTATGCAGGTGAGGTCATTTTTTTAATAGAATGTAAATAAAAAATTTGAGTAAACAGTACTTATCAGAGCGTTACTTTTAGGTACATCAAGGTTGTGCACCGAATAGTAACAGGCCCCCTCTTCTGGTCTTCGCTGTGATGGTTAACCCTGACATATTAAAAGAAAATGGAAAGAATGCAACAAATCCAACGGTGAGATTGATTTCAATTTCAAATTACCATAAAAACAAAGAAAACCCATTAATAGTAGGCAAGTTTTTGATAAGTCATGTTACTGCAACATTGAAATAGGAATCTCGAGTCTGATATGTACACTTTTTTCTTATTAGTCATTGCTCAAAATCTATAATTGATAAACAAGAATGTACATAGATAAATATTTTTTTTAATATTTAACCCATTTAATGCAATTTATATTTCAAAACTCTAGGATCGTGAGGCACTTGTCAGTCTGCTGTGTGATTTTGTTGAGGCCATGAACCCCGGTCTAGCCTTGTCCAGAAACCCGGTTATATTAAAGGACCGGGACTTAGCCGGTGAGCTCAAAGACGTGTGGCTCGCTGTACAAAACAAAAGAGAGAGAGAGAAAGGATTGAACCAAGATGTCATGTACAAGGTGTGTATTTTAACAATCATTGTTCACAATTCACTTCATATGATGTTTAAATGTAAATATTAGAGATGTGCCCATCATGACTTTTGCCGACTAGCCGACTAGCCGATTAGTCGGCTGCAAAGAAGCCAACTAATCGGCCGACTAGTCGACCAAGCCGATCATGGTTTCGGAAGTTTCCGTAACGCTTTTTTAGTGCTGTTTCGCGGGTAAGTCGCACACGCCGCCTGCAAACGTGTCAAATCGTGTTATGTTTACTTCGCATACCTAGGTAACTTTATTTTGTTTGTGTGATGCAGTTGATGGTTTTCAATTTTCATTTAATATTTCATGTATATTAAATCTCTATTGAATATCTAATACATACATATAATTTGTTGTTAAAATTATATTTACAAAAATAATTTCTTTACTAGGAAGTAATTTCAGAAACACTTCATTTTTAATTTTAAAATGTGTAACACTGATTGAGTGTGATATGAACACATTAGAAATAATAATCAAGATTTTTTTTTAATTGTAATTTCAATAATATAGCAAAAAAGTAAAAAGCCGATTAGTCGGCGCTTTTTGCCGACTATTCGCCGACTAGTCGCCGACTACAAAAGTGGCCGGATAGTCGGCTTTACCGCATCGGCACATCTCTAGTAAAAATACCTTTTACGAATAGCTATTAAACTTTATTTCTTACTGGAAAAAAGGTTTTTACAAGCAATATAATTTAATGCTTCAAGCCCTAAGTGGTCACCGGAAACCGCGATAACAATAGAAAGGCTTTTGTGTCTTGTTTTTCCTCGATTGAAGGATTAAGCAATATCTTAACTTTATCAATAAAAAATTATTGTTTTAACACATTTTTGCTAGTAAGGAGTTACTAATAAAAATATTTGAACAGTGATACCAGGGTGCAAATTCCTTACGAGATATAATATTATAAAGGTTACTTTTATTGTAACTGGGTATCAGTTCTTTATATTTTAATAATCTCATACAATCCCACCATAATAATTATTATAAATTGTTACTTAAACTATGTAAATTTCTTTTAGTGATACATAATGTAGGGCAGGTAACACAAAAACTGAATTCTTCACTTTTATCTACTTTCTAACATTATGGCAATGTTTATCTTCAGTATAAATTCACAAGTGCTTCGATTTTTAAGTTTGTTTCATGTGTAGTAAACTAATTTGTATATTTCAAAACTTTTATTACATTGAAAACAGAATTCAAAGTTGCACAGTAAAATGTCTAAATTAATGTGGTTTTCAGGTGTATGACATTGATGGAATCGGCAACGAAGACATGGTTGAAGATGAAAAATCAACTGGAAAAAATGGTAGGTCATACGACAATTCACCGAGCAAGACACAGAACACAGACAAGAAGAATGTGAAATCATCAAAACAGATACTAATGAATGCGGGGCAGAAGTCGGAATTTGATTCCGGCATGAATAACTGCCAGTTGAACCAAAATCATTTGAACAGAGACAACAGGTGTAACAACGACTTAGATCCCACATACTGTACCCCAGTGTACGGACAGATCGTGTCCAGCAGAGAAAACCACAACCAAATCGACGATATCCAACAAAAGTTCACATCTGAGAAAGAAAGTAAACCGTCTAGCTCATTTAGAAAAGACTGGAACTCCAGTCAAGGCAAAACTACTCAGGGTTGGGATGACTTCTCCAAACAAAACCTGACCACTATCAAGGCTAACGAAAGTGAAACGAGGAGACACAGGAACAAAGACAAAAACAAACACATGACCAATGGGAAAACGCATTTCGATTTCTTCCCGGTCTTCGACAATAAAGAACAAACGGATGCAGAATCTCCCAGCAAAAAATGTACAGACACAAAAAAGGAAGATGAGACAGATGAAAACAATTCTAAAGTAATTATAGACCCAATGCAGAAGCTAGGTCTGCATTCGACTGATAATAAAATTTGTGATAATAAAACAAGTGCTCTCAACACATTTAGCTCATAAATTTATGGCGTTTTACAAATGACTTTTTGTATGGCAGTGTGTTAGCTTAATGTTTGTAATGTTAATATGTAAAGAGTGAACAATATTGGACTAGTCATGGTCACTGACGAACATTTTATTTTATTTTGAGATGTTTTGATATTATATTTTAGTGGACCAACATTTTATGCAATTATATTTTCTGTCACATTTATTTTATATTATACCAAGTTTAACTTTAGTCCAAGATTTTTGGTCCTTTTGGTAGGGTTCATTATAACTTCAAAAGGTTTTTTAGTGTGGCAACATTATGTCGAGTTTTGTTTTATTACAAGTTCACGACTTATTTGTGAAGCTGAATTCTATTCAGATTGTATATAATTATATTATTGCTTTTATTAATTATCCAATAATAATTACACAGACACTTACTTTTTTGTAATGAGATGATTAAAGAAAATGATATTACTTATAATAAGTTTGAAATTTGAAGTTATAATGGAATCTACACATGTAAGTGCATCATCAGCATCACATACTCGTATTAATGCATGTTGTGGATTATTGAGGTTGTGTATTTCACGATGCTCTATAAGGTGGTGGCCAAACCCATATTTTATCTGATATTATGATGTTGAATATAATTTTTTTATTTACATTGTTGCTAAATATATATTTATAATAGCAATGTTTAAAAATTTTATAATTAAAATGCTGATTTAGCCCAAATGTTATTGAATCTTAAAGTGACTATCTGTGTGTTGATTGTTTGTAATGAAATTTTGCTGGTTTTTAAAATATGATCTCTTAGTTATATTGTAAAGTATTTTATGAGTTGTTCTCGGCGTTTGTGAAGTGACACATTTTATTCAAGTAATTAAAAAAAAAAAATCTTAACAAATTAGATTCAAAACTAATAAATATTTAAATAATGGTTATTTTGTAGTACTTATGATGATTTATTTGTTTCCAAATCCCGGAGGAAAATGAAATTAATTTAAAAGAAATCTGCTATATGCTTAGAGGTAATAAATAATAAGTGCCTTTAAGGTATTGCTCAATAGTTTCGCGTTTAATTTTTAACAAGAATATAAGAAATGTGTCAGTTTATGAAAGCCTTTAACATCCAACACTGCCAAATTATCATCACTATAATCGCATTTTTAACTAATCACTAACATCAAAAAAACTCTAACAATATAATATGTATTTAATAGCTTGACCAGGAAAATAAACACTATCAAATTCCCTTAATTTTTTACTGTAGCAACACAGCAAGCAAAGTGATTTATAAAGTGGTTAATAATCCCATTGATAAAATTTAATTACTACCTTCATTTTCTGCCAATTTTTATTTCCCTGGCCATGATTTATATTTTAATTTTTTTTATTAATTTTCTAGAAATTGTAGATAATGTTTTTAGCCTCATATATTTTAATGCAGACATTTTATACTTGGCTGCTATAGCGTTTATGTATAACAACTGCATTTTAAAGATTTTTATAAATCGTATTCTAAAATCTTTCTTCTGAATTGATTAAGATCTTTGACAAAGCAAACTAAAAGTATAGAAATTAACCAGTTAAAATAGATTTTATACTCTAGAAACGTTCAAGTGGGCTGTGGGCTTTTTTTTCAACTCAAATTCATCTTTTAACTTATAAATTAAAGAGAAATTACATTTTGAACAAAAATAAATTTTAAAATCTAGTAATTTTACCAACATGGATATTCTTATATCAAGTACTTTGAGTATTAGTGCATTTGAATTAAAACAATAATAATTATTGTAACCCTGGTTAGAATTCTGTAATATTCGGTACTCTAGACATATTTTTTTTATCTTCAGATTTATACTCTGATTATCAAGTAAGTTTTTATTGTAAGTTTAATTAGTTGGCGTAGTTTTGTAACTCATGTTTATTGCATTTATTTTCGTAAATGTTTTTGTTTATATTTTTATAGCGCATTTGATATTGCGATTTCTTTTCGCCGCGAAAATATTAGATTTAGATTTTATTGACAGCTATTATGTTCCTTAGCCTTCGAGCGCTCTAATATAATTTCAAGTAAAGTAGTGCTAACTCTTTAACTAGTCTTAGTTTTGATATAGCATTTATTTCATAGTTGCAGTGCTTCTCGAAATATTATGTGCATTATTCGACGCATGGTCTAAGCCTCCATAAGTATACGTCAGTGTTGCCAATTAATCTAAGCTAAATTATTGTACTTCGAATTTTTTTGATTTGTTCGAATTTCGAATTGCAATCTAGTTGGATGTGACGTCCTCTTGTTCGAACTTGAAGTACTTTTTTAAAGCGAATTTGAAGGAGCCGTTTATAGGCATGAAATTGGCGGCTTTAAAATTTTTGAGAACGGTGCGCCCGTGTTTTTATGGTTCTACTGGCTTATAATATGGTAATTACATAAGCTTTTTTATATTTTGTAGATAGATAGAGGTCAGGCACAATATTAAATTGTTTTCATAACACATAAATAGGTAATTGTATTTTTTATTTTACATCTACGATGTTGATTTAGCCATTATGCCATAAAAAACGATTGCACTGTAATAAATGTTGGCTTGTGTTCTATACTCAGGAAACGCGCTGAAATAAATGTACTTTATTGCAATATTATTTTAAATGGAGTTGTTAGTTGTCCGTTTAATACCTAGGTCGTTGTAACATGTACGTCGTACCTTATAATGATTGTAAAGGAATTTGATATTCGATCTCTTGTTTACAGTATTTAAAAAAATTACACGTCATTTACAAGACTGGTTCGATTGTTTTATTTAAAACTTAAAAAAAAAAAACCCTTAAAGGTGAACGCAGATTTGGGCCGCACCGCACGCACCGCACTCGCCGCATTCGAATTCTTTATATAAAGTTTAGGCAAGCTCGCATACCTACCTACCCGCGCCGCAGTCTTCGCAACTTCATATAAAGAATTCGAATGCGGCGACTGCGGTGCGTGCGGTGCGGCCCAAATCTGCGTTCACCTTAAGAGTGGAAGTTCCTAGATTCAGTTTCTCGCTGCTTACGCGCGCTTTCTACATGGCACTAGCGCCATCTATAATTTTTAGAAAACCAGACCAAACTGGCAAATGCCATGTAGTGCCCTTTTAATAATGAGCGACAGGCACAAAAGATGCAAGTACTTAATTTATTTATGAGATTGTAAAACAGACCCAGTGAAGCGGAATTGGAGTAGTAATTATTCAATAGATGGAGACACTGTCGCAGGATCTTGGAAAAATTGTTACATATTTTCAATTTTCATTTACCTAATTACTATTTCGAGTAAAGTGCGACTAGGCTTTGAATAAACGTGGGCCCTGCCGTCCAGTGCTGCTGGTAAAGAAGAATTACGGTCAAAAATGGCGTTTTTGTATGATGGCTGGGTTAGTTCCTTTTTTAGCCACGTTCATTTAAAACCAGCGATATAAAGCCTTGTCGAGCTCTTATGTGATTTTTATATTTTCAATAATTAAAATAACTCATTATTTTCACCAATCTTTATTTACCTTAGCTGATTCTATTGATGATTGCCCAAATTGATGATTGATGATGATTCATATTATTTTCGAAGCAGCGTATAGTAGCTGTACGCTCCTTTGAGTATCTGTAAGGAAATATTATTATTATGATGTAGATTATAGGTAGTTTATTTTTCCACAATAAATCCTACTTATGTAATGATGGATGCGGGAAATATTCATAGGAAATATTCATTCCGCGCCACTGTGGGTAGTATAGGTACTATCAAGAAATTGATTCCTAGGCAATTGACGGACCTACGAGCCTGTCCACATGTCCATGTTACGACGTCGTCAACGTGAAACGGTGTGGTAACGTGGCACGGTACGTTGTCGTGACTTGAAAATTTACGTTAACGTAACGTGAAAATGCACGTCAGGGTGTAGCAACATTGTACCTACGTCACCATGCCTTGTAAAGCTGCTACATTCTTCACTACTTACGGCTTACCTATCTAGATATGTACCGCACAATACGTATTCTGCTTCTGCTATTCTTAAGAAGACGGAGAGAGAGAGATTTAAGAAAAAATAAAATCTTGCTACACCGTGACGTGCATTTTCACGTTACGTTGACGTAAATTTTCACGTCACGTCAACGTACCGTGCTACGTTACCGCACCGTTCCACGTTTACGACGTCGTGAGGTGGAGATGTGGACAGGCCGTACGTCATGTGGTCGGCTTAAGAGGCCGGGTACACTTGGAATTTCTCATACATACGTAATTCCAAAATCATTTTCTCATACGAAAATATTTAACATGTTTGAGTAGTTTTTCAGTTTAAAATAGTAATTACCTAGGTTCCTGCACAAAAATTTACTTCAAAATATTTACTTAAACACAAAATTTTTTTTTTGCTTAAAAATTTTTTTTAGTAAATTTACTACTAAATATTTAAACACTAAAAAATAGAGTAAAACACTAAAAAATATATAAATAAATAGTTAATTTACTACAAAATATTTAAACTCTAAAAAATATTTTTTAGTATTTAAATATTTTGTAGTAAATTTACTAAAAAAAATTAAAAACAAAAAAAAATTTAATGCTTAAATATTTTGAAGTAAATTTTTGTGCAGGAACCTAGATAATTACTATTTTAAACTGAAAAACAACTCAAACATGTTAAATATTTTCGTATGAGAAAATGATTTTGGAATTATGTATGTATGAGAATTTCGAGGGTACCCGGCCCCTTAATGTCAATTCACTATTATGTTAAGGTACAATTCCGTGCATCGCGATCGATCGCGGCCGCGCACGACCTACGACTGTCGTCGGTCGCTCGCGACCATAGTCAGCGTATGAAAATGTATGGCACCGCTTCCGAGGCCCGCGACAGACGCGCGCGGCCTACAACTGTCGTAAGCCGCGCGCGATCGTGTCATGAAGTTATGACAGTCGCGCACGACCGACGACAGTCGTAGGTCGCGCGCGTCAGTCGCGGGCCTCGGAAGCGGTGCCATATATTTTCAGACGCTGACTATGGTCGCGAGCGGCCGACGACAGTCGTAGGTCGTGCGCGACCGCGATCGATCGCGATGCACGGAATTGTACCTTTAGTACTTAGTGATCCGTCGACGGTCGGCTGTGTTTGACATAACTTGACCAAAGGTCCGCCATCTGCCTAGGAATTAATTTCTCTGATAGTACTTATATATTGATACGTACCGTGATGAAGGTGGGTATAGTGAGGTTGGTGAAGGGTCCAGCGGTGAAGATGTGCATGAGTTTGAGCTGGTCCATCAGCAGGATTATGTACTTCCGCTGCTGTACGCTGCTGCTGTACCATTCGCTCTCGTAAGGCCCGGATGTGACTTCGTCGAACTGCGGGGAAAATTAAGATTCTATACTAAAGCCTTCTTAATTAATATTAGTTATTTAAGTTGCTGTTAAGAATATTTAAGTACTCGTACACCACAATTCCTGCACTTATAACTCATCAAAGTGAATTCAGGCCAACCTTGGAAGTACTCAAGCTTGCACTTGCACTTTTTTCTGCATTTTTTGATGACATTTACACAGGGGACTCACGACAAGCTTGCGCAAACGGCCTATCATTATGCACAGAGCCCCCGTAAGGGCTACTGGCGCCTGTGTGAAAAAAAAAAGGATTTTGGCGCCCCTATAGGCAAATTTTTGGGTCCTTGGTTTTGGCGCCCCTAAGATGGCGATTTGGCGCCCCTAGAGGATGGCGCCCGTGTGCATTGCACACATTGCACAATTATGGTAGCGGGGGCCCTGATTATGTAATGTCGACTGTCGTCACTCACTTTGACGCGCACCTCGTTGCTGTGCCAGCATATCATGAATAACTGAGCGATACCGAACACCAGGTACTCGGCCATTATCAGCATATGGGTCGCGCTTGTTGTCATCTGAAAACCAAAGCAGCATGCAGTCAAGCAGTAACGCTCAAGTGGTCCATATTATGAACAAAACAAAAAAAAAAACTGAAGTTTTGGTGGTAACCAGTAACCACGAAAGATAGAACTCAATTCTTTTCAGTAGTAGGTACAATAATTGTAATTGAATATTTTAATATTAATATTTTTTCGGCGGACCCATTCCAATAATTATTATTGGAATGGATCCGCCGAAAAAATATTAATTATATTAAAATATTCATCAAATATCCAATCCAATAATTATTATTTTAATATAATAGGCTTAATAATTATAGGCGTGACATTATCTTATTGCTTGCCATAAAACAAATCATTAAAAAAAAAGCGGAAGCGGAAATAGAATGAAGCTTACCGCCATTTGTATGGCGCTCATACAAATCATCAAAGAGCACATAACCACGTAAATAAACATGACCGGGGACAGGAGGGAGTCAAACAATTTTGTATACCTGAAACAGAACGAAAAATTAATATTTTTACTCTTACGAATCAACATCGCTAATGGCCGCAATTTTCGCTAGGGATGGGACACGGGTATCGATATAAATATTCTTCGTTGAAATGATTACTTTTAGTACATATAATATATTTTCACAGTTACACATAATAGTGTATCTACTGCAAGTAATACTTGTTTTAGCATCATTATAATAATGAAAAAATGTACTTATGAACTTGGGCGTTCGACTTCTGTGTTACGTTGATGTGAAAAATTATTGCAAGTATCGTTTTTTATTTTAGTTAAAATAGTGAAAAATGAAGATAGATAGTAGCAAATATGACTTTTTTAGTATGTAAATATTGGCACAATTTATATTGTTAATGTCGAGCGTTGTTAAAAAATCAACCTACTTACTGAGGCTGAAGAAAAACGTGAGATAGATAGGTAAAATTAAATTCATTTATTTATATTAACTAACTATAGATAGTGTAATAAAATATAATATTATTATCGTTTTATATTGTTGTGTATATTATATTGTTGTGTATATTAAAATTAATATTATTAAAAATATATTTATAGGTTTCTAGTAGGTAAATTTATAAAATTATTCATATCTTAATCCTTCGATCGCGGATTCTTGGAAATGCTATTGTATTCTATTGTTGTCGCGATCACCGGTGCTCTTATGGGGCTTAAAGGAATATTAAAGAAAAGTCTGCTGCGCTAACTGTGTAAAATTATGCTTTTGTTTCAAAAAGTTGTAATTTAAAATCGTCGATTAACAAGAGAATAATATTCTACTGGTTACGTTGTCACCTCTATCAATGATTGTTTAATATCGTAATAATTATCTTACTTATTTTTTGTATTTATAGGTACGGAAATAACCTCCTCCTTTTTGGAAGTCGGTTAAAAAGGCGTGTAGTTATGAAAAGTTTACCGCCGAGCATATTCATTTTTAACCGACTTCCAAAAAGGAGGAGGTTATATGTTCGTCTGTTTATATATATATTTTTTGTATGTTCAACCGTAACTTCGCCGTTTATGGACCGATTTTCATGATTCTTTTGTTGTTGTACAGGGTTGAATCTGAGGTTGGTACCATGTTCACAAAAATGGTAATTTGATGATGGGATCCATGAGGAATCGAGGGGACTCCTTGAAATGTATATGGGAACTTATGGTGATTTCAATTTTTTCTGAAGTATTTCAGGCATATACTACCAAAAAAAAAAAAGATTTTGCACCAGGACATACCCTGGTTCTGAAGGTACCCAACAGAATTTATGAATCCTTATAGATACAAGTTTGAGGATTTTGGGTTTATTTAAACTACTCCAAGCAAATCCTACATTATTTCTGCTGAATATAGGCTAAATTTTATTTTGGAAAAAATAGGGTTTCGTAAGATATTTGGGTTTTTCGGACGCCAGGTGAAAAAATCAACCAGAAAAGTTACTTATTTTGCGTACGCTGCCGAAACTATAAAAGATAGAATCATAAAATGTTCTGAGTATTGTAGATCTTATAAATATCTACAAAAAACTCCGCGATATACTATACTTATCTATGTCGAGTGAGGCACAATAACCATTTTTTTATTTAAAAATCTTGAATTTTTTTGGACAACATTTAAACGCGTTTATTTTACTCATGCCATTAATCCTTATCAAAATTAATTATTTCATCACTAAGCACAGTTTATGTAGATAAAATTTGGTCTGTAAATGATTAAAATTGGACGTTTGGTTTTGAAATTATGGCGAAATTAAAATATTACGATAGTGGGCGTCACCAAGCGGGATGCGCTTGCGGGAGGAAGACAATCTGTGCAGTGTGCACTGTACACCCTTCGGATAATGACTGCGTCCGCGTCGTCGATGTCAGTGTCGGAGTCTGTGAATTGACCTGGGAATCATTTTGCTGACCGAGTCTTTCCTGGGTAGGCTTTTTGCAGCCGTAACCGACATCTACGCGGGCGGAGCCGCGGGCGACCGCGGGCGAACTCTAAGACAACAAGCTATAATATTATAGCCTTGTCGTCTCATATTATGTAACTAAAAAGGGTAAAATTATTATTTTTAACAAAAAATTAAAACCGACTTCAAAGGTAAAAACAAAAGTAATACTTATTCTAAAAAGAATCAAATAATTCTTATTCCTTATTAGAGTGGCGTCTTCAGACTTCGCCTAAGCCTCAACTATTTCTGTACTCAATCTTCATGCTTTTGAAGTCGGTACCAGCTTACCTTAGCGTAATTGCTACGTCAAGGATCTCAGAACTTTTCCGGGCTGGTACCGACTTCAAAAGCATGAAGATTGAGTACAGAAATAGTTGAGGTTTAGGCGAAGTCTGAAGACGCCACTATAATAAGGAATAAGAATTATTTGATTCTTTTTAGAATAAGTATTACTTTTGTTTTTACCTTGGAAGTCGGTTTTAATTTTTTGTTAAAAATAATAGCTATCTAATTAATTATGTTGCTTGCTTTCTTAATAAAATTCCATAAAGGAGAAACCTTCATTAGTAAGAAAATGAAATAGTTAACAATATGACATATTTCATTTAATTGACGATTATCATTAGCTAGTCTAATAAGACTGAAACAGCACAATAAATGATTGTTATTATTTTAGTGTGACTATTTTATTAATAACTTAGAATTCGACCCTTCCCGCTGAGGATGTTGGATGTTATTTTGATTGGAGTTTGGAATTTTTAACCTTGCTTTTTTGTTTATATTTTATAATATTACGTTTGTCCAGTTAATATTTTTTAAGCATTTTAAGTTATGACTTATGACCGTGCAAAGTGTGAGCATGTATCGAACAATATTATTACCAAGTTGCTGCTAAAAACCATAGGTTAGCCGTTAGATGAATCAAGATTCAAGATCGCTATAATTGCTTTCATTTTATATCACCATTAAAGGTATTTTCGGGCTAGGTAGGTACTTACATTATTTTGTAATTATTATGATAACTTTTCGTAAGTACAAAGCTCAACGTTAAAGAACGCATACCTACAATACAAACGTTTCCCTGATAAGCTATTGATCGTAATTCGTATCTGTAAATTTTTTTGACTGAAACATTGCGCAACTATAATATTAGGTACATTATTTTTTATGACACCATAACATCTGGTAAATCTGTTAAACTTTATAAAAGTAATGCCGTTTTTATGATATTAATTAGGTTAATGTGGTGTAAAATTGTTTATGGATCACCGACCTCATCAGTTATTTTAAATATCTATTTTAACACGCAATTAGATTTTTCTATTCATAAAGTTATTTGTATCAAATACATAATATGATAATATTATGTTTATTGTCGATTAATCGCATTTTATTCGGCATATCAAACATAATATAAAGGTAGCATTAATGTTACCTAAATATTGTCCCTTAGATACTTTTCTTCGGGATTGAGATTAATAATTAATCATCATAATATTTCAGGGTATCGAAATGCTCGACTTACAAGCCTTTACTTTAAAAATATGCCATCTTATGGAATTTTAAATTTGTTTGATTACTGCTGCTGTGCTTGATACATTAACATATAGTCTGTAGTCGATATAAAATTTATAAAAATCCTTAGAATACGATATGCATTTCATTTATAATAACAATATTATATCAATAAAGGCTAGCACTTACTTCAATAATAAAATATGGACGCTGTGAAGTTCAGCTATGGTTGCTTTAAAAATACTGTTTTCGTCACCTACAAGTTTTTTACAACGCTCCTTAAGAATTTCTAATTTTCCTGCGAAGAACACCATGATTACGATTATCGTTGTATCATAAGACACAAGGATTCCAGCTCCGATGGTACACATGAAGGTATGCCATGCTACAGTTATCCAATTACCAGGGAAATTGTATTTATCGAACGGCATCCAGGAGCTGAACACGTGTGGAAAAATCTCAGTACCATTCCTCAGCCCTTCTCTGAACGTAGGAGAGGAGAGAAATACATATGGAGCCGTGGTAGTCCCAATGAGAGTTGCGAAAACAAGCATCCAATAAAAGAAAGTTATGCGCCGACAGTACTTTGTATATCTATCGAGGATTGCATCTTTGACTTCATTCCTCGTGTCCCTTTCATATTTGTCTGCTGAAGTAACATATTCTATTACTTTCATCCAATCCTTGTGCCAGAATAGAAACGTATTTCCTTTGACCACACATACGAAACTCAGCATCAAGATCCTCAGATTTGTGAACACTTCTGCCATGTCGGTACGTTTTAGATATAACTCAGCGCATTGTGTTAGTACAAAGAATAGAACTGTTAAATGTAAAAATCTGCAACCGAAGCTCACAAATACGTTGTCTGGTAAAATAAGCCAAAATTTATCTAGAATCCAAAGATTTGGACCCAGCAAAGGCTTAGCAGGATCTTCCAAAGGCTTAAAAAATTTGTCTAACAATTTCATATTAACTTGATACCTCGTGGCTTGTATGAAAAATGAGTAAGGTTTTCAGCGTGAGTGTATTTATAACCCCTATAAAACGAAAATGGACAGTTAAAATCAGTGTCATTTCTTTTTGTCACGAACGTTACTTACAATTTACATATTTTATGGAATCAAATATTGTTAAGTAGGTGCCTATAGTATTAATGTAATGATAGACTTATTTCTTCAAAAATAAAAAATAAATAAAAATTTTCATTCCCCTAGGTATATTAATTTTCCAATTTTTGTTTCAAATGACACAGCAGCAGCAGGTCTCAATAATATTATAAATTCATTTTGTGGAAAAATTGGTTTATAGTGCCACTAATTATCTTCTATATAAAATTTATTTTGTTAATCTTACTAAAACTCGACAATAGCTGAACCAACCATGAATTTGTAGGTATTTGTGGAAGTCAAGGGATGGAAGTGATAATATGAAGTTCACCGGGTAATCTAGTACTCAATAAAAATGAACTAAGTTTAAAATAACTCAATAGACATACGGTACGGACGACGACGACGATCGCAAACTTATTTAAGAAAAATCCATTTTGGATGATTGCAAAAATGCTTGCCACTTCTTTGGTGGTATATTTAATTGTAGAACTATATTTTAATTGTAATCTATCCATAGATTAGCGTAATTACATACAACAGTAAATGTTTCGTTTAGTGACTTTTTAAGTATTCAAAATCATTATGCTGATAGATATTTTTTTTGATTTATTCTTATTAAATTATATTTCTATTGCTGATAGATATTTCTTATTAAATTCAAACTTTGTATTCAAGTGGAATATTTACATTGCTTTTCAATCTATGAGAGTTTATATTTTGGAATAATAAAAATGTAAAAACACTGCATAGTTAAAAATTGTGCCAATGAAGGAAAAACATAATTTTATCGATACTGCTCTTACCTCACTAATAAAGATATCGATAGTAGTGACACAAACTGTAACCAGCAATTTAGATGTCTCTATTACAGCTGCTAAATGGGGGCGGGGGCCGACACGCGGCGATCATCCCCCCTGTAAAAAAATAATGAAGACATCACGCTACGAACGAAATACATAATTATACGGCGGGCAAATCCTTTGACATGCAACGACGTATTTAATAGTAAAATAGAGTAAAATGAATATTTTATTTTCGACAAGTTTATATTTTAATATATTTTTGCTGTAGTATTTGAATATTATGTAGCGGTAAAGTTGTTGCTAAAAAATAAAATATGTAATACCTACATATAGATTATAGTCCACTTAAAAAGCAGGTGTAGAGTGCGTGAGCTGCAACCTAAGCAATTTCTTCAGAAATGTGTTTAGGATGCCTAGAAGATAAACATACTAAAAGTCCGGGGACTTTTAGTATGTTTATCTTCTAGGCATCACCGGCTCACCCCCTAGGGGCGGGCACCTAGGGGGTGAGCCGGGGTGGGGCCTGGGGGGAGGGGGTTAAAGTTCCCGTTTTTGAGTTTTTGGCTCATATCTTTAAAACGGTACGTCGTAAAGAAAAAGTGTCTGCTACATAATAAAAGCTAATAAAATTTACTACAACTATGTCATTTACACTATGTATCTATCTCCAATCATTGCCATGCTATGAGCTTCTAAAGTGGTCAGTTTTCAAAAACACACATCAACTAAGTCTAAAGACATTTGTATTTTATGTTATCTATCAGGATTTTTGAAGACAGTAAATGAAAGAATTATAGCTTATTTTATAGCATTTCATAGAACATAAAAAACTTTCCGACTTTTTTTGTTTTTAAGAAAAAATCATTGGCTTTTCTATGGTCACAGAAAAGTTATATGGCAAAAAATTCAAGATTTTTAAATAAAAAAATGATTATTGTGCCTCACTCGACATAGATAGGTATAGTGTGTCGCGGACTTTTTTGTAGATATTTGTAAGTTCTACAATTACTTAGAATTTTATGATTCTATTTTTTATAGTTTAGGCAGCGTACGTAAAATAAGTAACTTTTCTGGTTGATTTTTTACACCTTGCGTCCGAAGAACCCAAATATCTTGCGGTACCCTATTTTTTTCCAAAATACAATTCAGCCTATGTTCAGCAAAATAATGTAGAATTCCAATGGTAAAAGAATTTTTCAAATCGGTCCAGTAGTTTCGGAGCCAAACAAACAAAAAATCTAATCTTTCCTCTTTATAATATTAATGTAGTTTTATTGTTCTATTTAATATTAAAACTGCAAGTTATATACATATTTAGAATCAGTGTTTAAAATCCTTTATTTTGAGACCCCACTCGATATGCTTGGTAGAATTTTTATTTTTTTTACCTCACAATATGGCGTCAAGCATCTGCCATTTTGGTTTTTTTTAATGTCACCTATCTAAGAACACTCGGGCTTTTAAGACAAATCTAACGATACCTCAAATTTTTTTTACGGGCTTTGGCCCACCACACATTCCCACCACTGTATCTCCTGTGTCACCAGGATCGACAGCGGTATCCAACCACGAAAACCCTTTGATATGATCTCAGGGAGCCCGAGGGATATGCTAAAACTGTCTTGGTACCCGCAACGAAATTAATCAAAAGAAAATAGGAGGAGTAGGAAGATTCCAATTTCCCTCCCCATAAAAGCGGGAGACAGCACAAAGTTGCAATGACCGAAAGTCAAAGAACTTAAGGGGGGAGCACCATGGAAATAAGGTTAATAATTATGACTCCTAAGCTAAAGCTAAGTTAGTATTGGAGTTTATTGTGTTTGACTGTTGCCAATAATAATTGTGACAAAAACGCTTGAAGGCACGGAAGTTCCTAGCGCTGTCCACGAGATCACCGTAGTATGCGACTCCAGAAGTACAGAATAGGTTGTTTAGCATAGTAGTTCTTTCGTCCTGCCAGAGACTGCACTCCCAGAGAACATGATGAGCGGTTTGTTCAAACATGTTGCCTTCAGTCGAGCACTCGCACATGGGTGATGCTACTAGTTTAAATCCGTAAAGTTTGGCCTTAAAATTTCCATGACCGGTCAGGAATTGAGAAACGCAGTGATCAATATCCATCCAATGTTTGGATAGCCGTTCACGAATATTAGGGAAAAAATTATAAAGATGTCGCCCTTTGGTGGAACAGTCCCATCGCGACTGCCATTCGGAGATTAGGCTTTGCACAGAGTTTTCATAAGGTTCAAACAATCTTGCTATTTTAATTTTATCGCGAGCGCTTAAAAAGAACGGGTTGTCAATGTTTTTGTTATGATAATACATTGTCGCACGACGCTGAATCTCAAGGTCAACGGGTAAAACTCCGGCTAACACAGGCAAGGCTTCGGTGCTTGTGGTCCTGTAAGCTTTGCACAAGAATATAAGAGCAAGACGTTGGCTTTGTAGCAACTTGCGACGAGCCGCGCCGATTGTTGCCCTGTCGGCCCACACGGGGGCCCCGTAGCAAATGCTGCCTAGATAAGTAGCGGTGTAAATTAATTTTAGGGTTTTGAAAGAGAGGCCCCATGTCGACGTAGATATTTTGGTAAAGGAGTAAAAATTGCGCTTCGCTTTCTCACCGGTTTGAATTATATGTTCTAAAAATGTAAATTTATTTTCCAAGTAAAAACCAAGATAACAGAGTGACTGTTTGCGTTTAACGTTAATATTGTCAAGTTTAATGCTAGGGGAAGATATAAAGGAACCTTTTAAAAGAATTTGGTAAGTTTTATGCGCTGCAAATTTCAGGCGATTACGTTTACCCCAACTCGATATTAAATTAAGACTATCATTGGCTTTAGATTCAATTTCGGAACGTGAATTTGCTTGAACGATGAGAAATCCGTCATCTGCGTAGCCAACTAGTAGGCACAGCGGTGGTAGGGGAAGACTTAATAAATCATCAAATCCGAAATTCCATAGTTTTGGCGAGATAACAGAGCCCTGAGGGCAGCCGCATGTTAAATCTTTGGCGTGTGTACAATGGCCAAGTCGAAGGTTAGTTTGACCATTAGAAAAGTAAGAACGTATTATGGCATAAATATTACAGTAGCAACCTCGATTTTTTAGTTTTAATAATAACATCGGCCACCAAGCATGATCGAACGCGCCGGAAATATCTAATGAAATGGCAACCACGTATTTCGATTCCGAAAGATTTACTATTTTTCTAACTTCCATAGCCGCGTCAACAGTCGATTTCCCGGCGGTGAAACCGAACTGATGGCTATGAATTTGAGGGGCACAGGGTAGCAGGCGAGGTACAATGAGACGTTCTAGTAATTTACCTAAGCAAGGCAGTAACGTTATCGGACGGTAAGATTTTGGGTCGTCAGGAGGTTTGTTTCCCGCTTTAGGTATTAAATTTAAACAATCGGTGCGCCAAATTTTTGGAAATATACCTTCTGCGATACATCTGTTGTAAACATGTAGAATCGATGAATTGGCCGCTAAGCACGCTTGTTTTATCATAATATTCGATATTTTATCCTCGCCCGCAGATTTTTTTATAGGCAAAAGGCTTACTATTTTACTAAACTCCTCCGAAGTTGGTAAATCTGAGACCGGTGTATGAATGGGGTCTAACATTCTACTCCTAATTTCGCGGTGGTGTTCATCATCCAAGGAGGGCTCGTCGTCTGGTATGAGAACGTTTAGATATGCCTTCGCCGTTTCGTCTAAACTAAAAGTGTAAGAGTTGTTAATTTTAATATTTGAGAAAAAGCTTGGCTCATTACTACTACTGGGTTGAAGCTCGTGGTATAAGGAAGACCAGGGGCCCTCTTTATCCAGTCTATTCGCAGCATTCTTCAACATATTATTTTTTGCTAACGTAACGGCGGCGCGATAGCGTGACCTTGAAATGCGTAGGTTATTTAAACTATTTATGTAGTTATCATCCGAACGATCGTGGCCAGATTTACGAAGATTATTAATTTTTAGCCTGGCCCTTCTAAATTCCCGACGAAGAATAAGAAGTTTACTGTTCCACCATTTACAATTGTGATCTTTTTTAAGAGGTCTACGACCCAAGGCTACATCGGCACAGTAAACAAATGTGTTTGTCATAATTTCCGCGCACTCATTGACGTTTAAATCCGGCCGAGTGAAGTCTCCGGCATGAGCGGTAATGAGGGAGCGGAATAAATTCCAATCGCCGTACTTTACATTGTATTTATAGTCATTAGAATTGATTACGGTATCACTCGGGACCGCACGAGAAAACTCGTACACTAATAAGCGGTGATCACTACATGACGCATCAGGAAGGACACGCCAATGCCTAATCTGGACGTACGCGCTGGATAGCGTGACGTCAATCGACGATTCGTCCGTTGGGCTACTATAGGTAGGTGGTGCATCGGGGGTGTTGTGAATATGGAGGTTAAACTCCGCAATAAAGTCTTCTACAGCGGTACGTCGGTCGCGGTCAGTGTACCTAAGTTGGCCGTGCCATAAGGGCGAGGATGCATTGACGTCGGCGCCAATAATAATTTTATTACCCGCGAGATATTGTAATACGCGGCGAAGTTGATGTAAATGGGGGCTTACGGAATCCGCGTACTGAAAATAGCAGCTTACAACGTATAGTCTAAACTGAGGACATGATACCTCGGCTACCGCACAGTGCGACGTCGAAAGGTTAGTTAAGGCCGTGACTGAAAATCTAGACTGAGGAGTGTAAATACCCGCGCGAGCTAAGTTATTAATTTGTATTATCTTCGACCGTAGCGACGCGAGTTGATATTGCTCCTGTACGAGCACTAAGTCTAAATTGTAATCGGAAACCAACTTTTCTAATTCTATCGTTGCGTGCTTATTGTTGTGGAGGTTTAACTGTCCTATATTTAAACTATCCATACCGAGTCGTTAAAATAAGTTGCTCCATTTTAGACTTATACGTAGGACAATCTGGGGAGCCTGTGGGGTGGTCGGTCGGTTTTTTATAACGCAAACAACTACCGCAAACCGGCTTAAAGTTGTCTTTATCTTTTTTTGGGCAGCTATCCGAGCTATGACCTTCGGCGCAATGTTTACAGCATGGCTTTGTGTCACGACAGAATTTAGCTGTGTGCCCGTACTGTTGACAGTTAGCGCAGCGCACGAGTTCGACATCATCTACGAAGCGGCACATCGCCCAGTCGATAAAAAGTTTTTCTTTTGTTTCGATGAGGTGTTAGGTCTAGTTCGTACCTAGTACCTCAAATGTGAAAATCCGTTTAGCCGTTCTGAAGAAACGAGGTAATAAAGAATATTACATACATAGAAGATACGCGCTAAGCACATAACCCTCCCGGCAGTCGGGTAAAAATCTTTACTTCGTTTTATAAAACCGAAAATTTCATTCGAATGAGAGAAAATCTATTACATTTTTATTGCTAATAGTCAAATTAATAATAATGAATTTTTAACCGACTTCCAAAAAGGAGGAGGTTATATGTTCGTCTGTTTATATATATATATATATATATATATATATATATATATATATATATATATATATATATATATATATATATATATATATATATATATATATATATATATATATATATATATATATATATATATATATATATATATATATATATATATATATATATATATATATTTGTATGTTCAACCATAACTTCGCCGTTTACGGACCGATTTTCATGATTCTTTTGTTGTTGTACAGGGTTGAATCCGAGGTTGGTACCATGTTCACAAAAGTGGTGATCTGATCATGGGATCCATGAGGAATCGAGGGGACTCCTTGAAATTTATATGGGAACATATGGTGATTTCGATTTTTTCTGAAGTATTTCAGGCATATACCACCAAAAAGTAAGATTTTGTACCAGGATGTACCCTGGTTCTGAAGGTACCCAACAGAACTTTTGAATCCTTATAGATACAAGTTTGAGGATTTTGGCTTTATTTAAACTACTCCAAGCAAAAGCCAATGAATCCTACATTATTTCTGCTGAACATAAGCTACATTTTATTTTGGGAAAAAATGGGTTTCGTAAGATATTTGGGTTTTTCGGACGCCAGGTGAAAAAATCAACCAGAAAAGTTACTTATTTTGCGTACGCTGCCGAAACTATAAAAGATAGAACCATAAAATGTTCTAATTATTGTAGATCTTATAAATATCTACAAAAAACTCCGCGACACACTATACTTATCTATGTCGAGTGAGGCACAATAACTATTTTTTATTTAAAAATCTTGAATTTTTTTGGACTACATTTAAACGCGTTTATTTTACTCATGCTATTAATCCTTATCAAAACAAATTATTTCATCACTAAGTACAGTTTATGTAGATAAAATTTGGTCTGTAAATGATTAAAATTGGACGTTTGGTTTTGAAATTATGGCGAAATTAAAATATTATGATAGTGGACGTCACCAAGCGTGCGGGAGGAAGACAATCTGTGCAGTGTGCACTGTGCAAGTGTGCACCCTTCGGATAATGACTGCGCCCGCGTCGTCGATGCCAGTGTCGGAGTCTGTGAATTGACCTGGGAATCATTTTGCTGACCGAGTCTTTCCTGGGTAAGCCTACCCATACGGCTGCAAAAAGCCTTTTGCAGCCGTATTGCATATCTACGCGGGCGGAGCCGCGGGCGACCGCTAGTAATATGTACAACTCTAAGACAACAAGCTATAATATAGCCTTGTCGTCTCTTAAGTAACTAAAAAGGGTAAAATTATTATTTTTTAACAAAAGATTATATATTATACAAGACGCAGATCGATGTTTATTTACAAAAAATAAATACTAAAGTTCCTCGGAATTATAATGCATATAAAATAAGTGTACCGAGATCTAAGCTGTCGCTTTTCCTTCGGGATACTTTGTGGCCAGAGGGCGTGTCGATAAGACGGTTTGTAAAGTATAGAAATAGACATAATTATAGTAGTAATGATGGCGGCCACGACACAGAGGATATCCAGTAATACATCCTTTATAAGTTATAACTGCAGATCACTCTTGCGGTCGATAGATTGTGTAAAGTCCCTCTTACGAACAGCTGACATTCTTGCGCTGCAAGAAACATGGCTCCTCCCGCATGACGTTCCTTATCTTGGTGCGATTGATCCCGATTTTGCATACACTGGTAAATCGGCGGTTGATACTTCAGCAGGTATGTTGCGGGGGCGCCCATACGGTGGAGTCGCAATATTATGGGGTAAGAGTGTGTTCCGGTGCGTATCGATTGTCGAGTGTGCGAGTGCGAGGCTTGCGGCTATTAAAATAGTGTTGGAAGATAGTGAGTTCTTAGTGTTCTCGGTCTACATGCCGGTGGATACGATGGAAAACTTAGCGGAATTTACGGACTGTCTGAGTGAGTTATGTGCGATTATTAGTAGTAGTGATGTGGACGCAGCTTTTATGCTGGGTGACTTTAACGCCCATCCGTCTTCATTGTTCGGTAAGGAACTTAAACAGTTTTGTATTGAACAAAGTTGGTTGTGCGCAGACATTGACATTTTGGGACTCAGTTCAGAATCATACACTTATATAAGTGATGTTTACGGCACCAGATCGTGGCTAGACCATGTACTAGTAACGCAAGCCGCGAATTTAACGGTAGTTGATGTTAGAATTAAATATGACATTTCATGGTCTGACCATTTCCCGGTCGAAATTTTATGCAATATGAAAATATTAAGGTCTAGAATAAACAATTTTCAGAAACCGAATAAAGTTCGTTGGGGTGAAAGGAAATTATCGCATATTGAGAAATATAGTAGAATATGTAACATGAAATTACGCGACATCGATTTTCCCCCAGAATTTCGTAGATGTTCGGATGTGTCATGTAATAACATGCAACATAGGGTAATTATAGATAATTTGTATCTAAAGATTGTGAATATTCTATCAGAGGCGGCAAGACTGTCGTACGAAGATAGATCTAATGGCACTAGAAATAAAAATAGAAAATTTTATATTACCGGATGGAATAGGCATGTAAAAGAAACTCATAGGGAGGCTCGACTGTATTTTCTCCAATGGGTAGAATTTGGTAAGCCGGCATATGGCCCAATTTATGAAAGAATGCGGGAGTCTAGATCTAGATTTAAATTAAAGCTTAAATGGTGTCAGAATAACCAGACACAAATAAAAATGGACATTTTGGCTACAGAGCATAGGTCGAAAAAATTTGGTAAGTTTTGGAAGGAAACTAATAAATTAAATAAGCAGCCGAGCGTCCCAATGAGTGTTGAGGGTAGGTGTGAGCCTGATGACATTGCAAACCTATTCAGGGAGCATTTTCAAGTCCAGAGCTCACCAATGTCTGCGAACACTGTGAACGGGAGTGAGATGATTTCGGGGAATAAAATTGTAATTATATCGCCCAAGGAGGTCGCGAGAACGGTGAGCAGCATGAAGCGCGGAAAATCCCCGGGACATGATTCACTCAGCATTGAACATTTACAGTATGCTGGAGTTCATTTGCCCCGGGTCCTAGCCATGCTCTTCACCTTATGTATAGGACACTCGTACTTGCCCGAGGAGTTGATGAGGACTGTAGTTGTCCCCATACTTAAGAACAAAACGGGAGATGTGTCTAGTCTGGGTAACTACAGGCCTATATCACTTGCGACGGTTATAGCCAAAGTATTGGACAGTGTACTTGATAGTCATTTGGAATCTACCGTTCACCTTCACGACGCGCAGTTCGGTTTTAGACCGGAGCTGTCTACGGAGTCCGCGATACTAATTGTCAAGCACACTGTCCATTACTACACCAGTAGAAACACGCCTATTTATGCGTGTTTCTTGGACCTTTCCAAGGCTTTCGAACTTGTCCAGTACGATAAGCTGTGGCAAAAAATGTCGAATAAAACTAATATTCTCCCCGAGATCATCTCAATTTTTAAGTTTTGGTACAACAACCAAGCCAATTATGTACGTTGGCCCGGGGCACTCTCTGAGGTGTATATAGGTTGAAGAGTGGAGTTCGACAGGGTGGACGAACCTCTCCTCGACTCTTCAACCTATACATGGATTCGTTGATCAGAGAGCTCAGCAGTACCGGGGTGGGTTGCTCTATTGATGGTAAATGCATCAATAGTATAAGTTACGCTGATGACATGGTACTGCTGAGCCCATCTGTCAGTGCCCTTAGGCGCCTTATAAGAATTTGCGAGCGTTACGCGGAGGCGCATGGGCTCAGGTACAATACTGACAAGAGCGAGATACTCGTGTTTAAGGCGGGAACCAAGAGTTACTCTATGCCGAGCGTAACACTGAACAACGAGCCGCTCAGAAGAGTCGAGCGCGTAAAGTACCTGGGCCACTGGGTCACTGAGTCGCTGGCAGATGACCTGGACATGTCGAGGGAACGCAGGGCACTATCAGTCAGGGCGAATATGTTGGCTCGTAGGTTTGCTAAATGCACTGCAGAGGTGAAGGTTACTTTGTTTCGTGCCTACTGTCAGGCTTTCTATACGTGCAGTCTATGGGTCAAACATACGCTAGCGGCTTATAGTGCCCTGCGGGTCCAATATAATAATGGGTTTCGGGCACTGATGGGGCTGCCGCGATTCTGTAGCGCGTCAGGGATGTTCGCGGACGCCGGAGTGGACGGCTTTACAGCAATAATGCGAAAAAGATCCGCATCCCTGATGAGAAGATTACGCGGCAGCTCCAACAGTTACCTACAACTCATTGCGAGTCGAATGGACACTGATTGTCCATTCATGATAAAATGGAATCAAATGCATGCATACTGAAATTTGTAAAATTATGTTTTGTTGTGCATTAATTGTGTTATTTTTGTACTACTTATTAATAAGTTTAATTGTAATTTTCAATTTATAATAATATGGACTATACGTAATTTGTCCGAAATAAACGATTTGAATTTGAATTTGAATTTGAAAAAATTAAAACCGACTTTCAAGGTAAAAACAATAGTAATACTTATTCATAATCTAAAAAGAATCAAATAATTCTTATTCCTTATTACAGTGGCGTCTTCAGACTTCGCCTAAACCTCAACTATTTCTGTACTCAATATTCATGCTTTTGAAGTCGGTACCAGCTTACCTTAGCGTAATTGCTATGCAATACAATATATATAATATGCAAGGATCTCAGAACTTTTCCGGGCTGGTACCGACTTCAAAAGTACGAAGATTGAGTACAGAAATAGTTGAGGTTTAGGCGAAGTCTGAAGACGCCACTGTAATAAGGAATAAGAATTATTTGATTCTTTTTAGATTATGAATAAGTATTACTGTTGTTTTTACCTTGGAAGTCGGTTTAAATTTTTTGTTAAAAAATAATATTCGATACTTAGTATTGAGTATTAATTTTACCTAAAATACATTTTTAAGTCTTTCTTTGGTAAAGGCCCGATGTTCTTTGTGATTTTGTTTTTTTCTGGTATCTATCTTACTAGAAAATCTCTGAAATGTATTTAACACTGCATATTCTAGTCGCAGTAGATATATTATCTATGCTGGAATCATTGGAATACAAAATGTTAGACATCATAAGGACTAACTTAATGGAAACTTCTCTGCACGGTTTGGTAGGTTTCTAGAGACTGGTTGCTCTCCTGGAGCCTTTTTACTAGTTGCATCGACTTAATATTGGGTTGATTCGACCAGATTATTCTGGTTTTGCCCTGGTCTCCTGGGTTTTCTGACATGAAATATATCTACTGCGACTAAAATATGCAGTGTTAAATACATTTCAGAGAATTTCTAATAGGATAGACACCAGCATGAACGTAGAAAAAAAGGCGGACGGAGTCTTGTTATATACAAAACTGTGTCTTCACTTTTCTTCACAGTCGGCCACGCACACATTCTGACGCCTGTCAAATGGTATGGACTAGCGCAAGAATGTGTGCGTGCGCACCGTGTACATACAGCCAGCTGGCCGACTCTGAACGACACAGTTTTGTGTATGGTGGGACTCCGTCCGCCTTTTTTTATACGTCCATGGACACCATAAAAAAACGAAATCACAAAGAACATAGGGCCTTTACCGAAGAAAGACTAAAAAATGTATTTTAGGTAAAAATACTCAATACTAAGTAACGAATAACATTCATTATTATTAATTTGACTATTAGCAATAAAAATGTAAAAGATTTTCTCTCATTCGAATGAAATTTTCGGATTTATAAAACGAAGAAAAGATTTTTTGCCATAAGGACCCTGAGCTATGTAAGGCCATGTTCCTTTGAAGGCCAACTATCAAAAAGTCGCAGTTATCGTCATGTAAAGACATTTTCCTTCTGCTACACACTTAGATCCATCAAACTTATGGCCACAAACGCGGCGGCGAGTCGATCGCGCCGCTATTGTGGCAGTGAGATCTCACTGTTTGTAGACTTTGGTTGTCGAGGCTACAATTGTAATTTCCGCACCCTGAAAAACTTTAGTTTTTAGTTACATAACCTATATCTATCTCAAATTTTATTTCAGGGCATTATCGTATAGGGATATATGTATGGTACTAATAAAAGAATCTACTTATGCCTCGATTTACGTTAAAATATTGGTAATGTTCCTAGGAAGGCCGGTGGTTCCTTATAAGGCCCAACCAAAGATTTGATAGTTGGCCTTGCTAGGGAACATACACTTTACAAGGAACATCTAAACATCATTAACATATAAACAGTTATTTTTAGTTATAAATGCGTACTGTATGTTTTTTAAAACATCTTTACTTATTAGGATTATTAAACTTATACACGCATATTGAACATTTTGGCCTTATAAAGAACGGGCCCATAAGAAGGCCATTTTAGATTTAAAAAAATTTTAATGCTATTATAAAACGAATTGGCAATTAGTTATAAGGTGTCAATGTGATACTCATTTCTACTATTTTAAAGAATTTCCATTTATATATTCTTAGTTATAAGATGATGTTCAAGCAATATTCGTTCTAGTTAGATTGGCCTTACATGGCTCACGGTCCTTATAACTTTTCTGTGATCATAGAAAAGCCAATGATTTTTTCTTAAAAACAAAAAAAAAACGGAAAGTTTTATATGTTCTATGAAATGCTATAAAATAAGCTATAATTCTTTCATTTACTGTCTTCAAAAATCCTGATAGATTTCATAAAATACAAATGTCCCTAGACTTAGTTGATGTGTGTTTTTGAAAATTGACCACTTTAGGAGCTCATAGCATGGCAATGATTGGAGATAGATGCATAGTATAAATGACATAGTTCTAGTAAATTTTATTAGCTTTTATTATGCAGAAGACACTTTTTCTTTACTACGTACCGTTTTAAAGATATGAGCCAAAAACTTAAAAACGGGAACTTTAACCCACTCCCCCCACCCCGGCTCACCCCCTAGGGGCGGGGACTTTTAGTATGTTTATCTTCTAGGCATCCTAAACACATTTCTGAAGAAATTGCTTAGGTTGCAGCTCACGCACTCTACACCTGCTTTTGTGCTATTCTTTGGGTGGACTAATAGTATTTTGGATTATGTCGGTTGTGCTAAAATGGCAGTAAAGACTTGATTATTGTAGGAAATATCGGTAAAGATTTTAAAGGCTCGATTCGGTCTCACTCTCTGGCCTCTGCCAATCAGGGGATAACAGATTGTATAAGTAGGACTTGGCCCTTGGGCCTTGGGCCTTCTTGGCCCTTGGGTGAGGTCTTGTGAGCTCGTGACGTCTTGAGAATAGGATCATAGAATTTGTAGAAAGAAAAAACGAAAAGAGGCAATGAAACATGTTTCTGCTGTACAGAGTCATGTGGGTCAAGTGTGCGCATTTAAACTTTGATGGCTTAAAAAACTCCAATATTATAAGTACACTAGCTGTTGCCCGCGACTTCGTCCGCGTTAGCATAGTAGGTCACGTCCCAAGTATTATTTTTCAAAAATAGTCAATGCACAGTATAGATGACTTCATTTGTTCTTACAAAGGAGAAATAAGACGTGTCATGAGAGGGAAGGGTGGGGGGGTGGGGGGGGGGGTTTGGTGTTGCATTTCACTGATGGTAAACATTGGCTGATCTTTTTGGGCGGCTTAAATCATCAGCCAATGTTTACCATCAGTGAAATGCAACTTACCCCTTCAAGATGCAGGAATCTACAAACTTGACTGTGATTTTGGCCTCTCTTATATAGGGCAAACCAAAAGGGCCATCAAAACCCGTATCAAGGAACACATTGCAGATGTCAAACACCGTAGGAACACCAAGTCCGCAATTTGTGAACACACACTGGATCAACCTTGCCATTATATAAGATTTGATAAGCCACAAGTACTGGCAAAAGAAGCACGATACCGCCCAAGAATGATACGCGAGGCCATAGAAATTAAAAAACACCTTAATTTTAACCGCGAAGATGGTTGGGTGCTGCCATCTAGTTGGGATCCAGTGATAAACAAACTAAAGCACAAATCTATGACACCTCGGCTTCAAGACACTGTGAGTTCGTTCTGCGTAGATCGGAACGCAAACAAAAATTGATGAGTCGTCGGGTAGTTGGATAACTTCAAGAAATTGGACACCTGTCACCTCAGGCCGCCCGTGACCACGGCCGCTGTAAAGTAGCCGAAACGTCGGGATTAATAAAAAGTGCTCCGCGACAAAATCCGTAAGTGCTTAAACTTATAATAATATCATATTATAAGTACAGTGAAGAAAAACTGTGTTCATTTGTAAGACTGTTTATTTGTCACCAACTTAAACACAACAATTGTATTTTTCAATAGCTCATATTTTAAGACACTTTGGAAAACAATAACCCTTCCATTTGCACACTTTTACCCCGGTATCGGGGTATGTGTACAGCGCTTTGAGTAAGTGTAAGCAACAACAAAAAATATATATATATATATATATATATATATATATATATATATATATATATATATATATATATATATATATATATATATATATATATATATATATATATATATATATATATATATATATATATATATATATATATATATATATATATATATATATATATATATATATATATATATATATATATATATATATATATATATATATATATATATATATATATATATATATATATATATATACAAAACAGTGCACCAGCTCCGCACAAGGCACTTTTTTTTTGTATTACAATTTACATGTAATATGACGAAGTAACTAAATATTTCTAAGTGAAAATTATTGTTCTCGTGTTTTGATTTAAGACTTTTTTGTTGATTACTTTAAGTAACTATAAGTAGTTACAAATTAAAATTATAAAAGAATATTCTTTATGTTCTAATATATATATATATATATATATATATATATATATATATATATATATATATATATATATATATATATATATAGAAGAATATTCTTTATGTTCTAATATATATATATATATATATATATATATATATATATATATATATATATATATATATATATATATATATATATATATATATATATATATATATATATATATATATTAGAACATAAAGAATATTCTTTTATAATTTTAATTTGTAACTACTTATAGTTACTTAAAGTAATCAACAAAAAAGTCTTAAATCAAAATACGAGAACAATAATTTTCACTTAGAAATATTTAGTTACTTCGTCATATTACATGTAAATTGTAATACAAAAAAAAAGTGCCTTGTGCGGAGCTGGTGCACTGTTTTTGCCACCAGACTCCACAAAGGCTTCTTTCAATCCAATCTTCAGTCGGTGATTCAGAATACTGTTCGCCACATAAGGGAAAAAGCTTCTCGTCGCCTGAGTTCTAGATTGTTGCACCGACCATTTTGACCAAAAATGAGTTATGAATGCAGGATGATTAACGGACAAAAATCGGTTTTATTACACTTAAGATAATGTTAAATTTTCCAAACAAAAGGGCTGTTTTCTTAGTTTAAAGTTTTTTGGTTCACAACGAAAAAATATTAATTCCCTGCTTAATAATCCCATCTCCACGATTTTGATTTTTGCGTGCTTGTATGGTCCACCTCCAGCTATATAGCCAATCACAGCTCGCTATAGGCGTGACGTAAGCGCCCGCCATTTTGTTTTGCGATTCAGTGTGGCTTCGTATAGTGCACAAAAATATCGTAAAAACATTGTTGTATAGTGTTTGATTTACAAATAAGTATCTGATTATAATCTGCTAATATGTCCCGAACATATTATAAACGAAATACCACTCGAGAACCTGCTGAAATTGAACTGTAAGTACTTTTAAGGTATCTCTCATGTAGCTCGTGTTTCTTCTACAGGATGTTGAGATTACGTCACCTAAGCAAAAAATAAAAGAAAATGACAATCCAATCACAGAAATCACATCTACTAAACAAATGAAGCTAAACTAAAGACGGAAAATAAAAAGGAAAATGTAACAAAGAAAAAACACAGATCAAGAAATGAAAAAAAAAACATCAAAAAAATGCAAATAAATCAGTTAAAAAAAGAATGAAAAGAGCAGAGCAAAGAGGAAGAAGTTTTTTTAATATACTATACATACTGTAACAGTGATACTCACAATAATTAGTACACTCTACTTACAACACAATCAACACACACACACACTCGTACTCGCATTCACAAACACCCACACGAAATACATCATACTTAAAACACAAAATACAAAAATACAAAATCTTTATTCATAAGCTTAAAATACATATTATAATAACAGTGTTTGAGACCCCCTTTTAAGTAAAGTTTACCTGTGTTAGGGGAATCTCGCTCTGCCGAAAACGATAAAATTTAAAAAATATAAATGAGGCTAGTAATTGTTACAAGAAGAAATAATATAGAGTTTACTGTTTACATTTTTTATTTTTTTATATTTTTTATTTAATTTAATATATTACTTATCTTAAAAGCTATTCGGGAAGCAACTTATAATATAAGACTTAGTCGTTCAAAACACTCTTTTTTGCACATTTCATGCATTTCATGCACATTTTGTGGCTAAAATAAGAATGTACGAATACTTTAATAAATTTTTAAAATTTGAAATGACATAATTATTTTTAAACATCCTGTACCTTGAACAAAGAACAAAGTGGTAGCTGGAACAAAGAAGCACTGACCGATTATTTTGCAATTTGTGCTAAAAGCAATGCAGTTTTGCTCTACGTCCACATTCGTAATTTTGTTGGTGGTATTTTGTTCCACCTCCATTTTTAAACTTAAAAATAAACGAAATCTCATCATATATTGATTTTGAAGAAGTAGTTTTTTAATCCACTTATCATTATAAACATAGTCATTTAAGTAATTGGTCGCCTTACGCATGCATCACAAAAATAAACATAAAAACCTGTCTAGTGAAAAATTTGATCAATGGTCTGTAGGACAATCTAGCACTCAGGCGACGTTCTGCGCACACTTTACCCAAAGCATAGGAACAGGGTTATACGAATATCGTTAATTCCTGCATCATCAGAATATCCTAAACACTGGCAAATAACAAACTATCAAGTTTGTTGTGTATGTTGCACTCGACAGCAAAAAGCTTATTTAGAAATAAAATACATGACTTCAAAAGATTACGCATCAAAATTTACAAAATATCGTAAATATTTGAGCAAAAATCTTCATTTATCTGTCAATCCAAAATGGCGCGCGCGCAGCCGCTGGGATACGAGCGCTTCGCAGGGCGTCCTGTGGGTTATTGGAGAGGGGGGTTGCCGTTCCTTAGCGTCATATATTTTTCGAGATATTTACAATGCGCACACTTAGACGCTGCGCACACTTGACCCACATGACCATAGTTATATTTTTTATTTTATTTTTTTATAATTTTAATTTAAAATGCAAAATATTCCTTTACTTAATGCTATAGCTTTTTACTGAATACATAAAAAAAGGCTGTCAGTGTCAAGTGTCAATCTTGTTTTCCATATACGTAGTATCCCCTTAGTAGTCTGAGTTTTCCATCAATTTTCTATCTTGTCTTGTTTATTTTACCCTAATGTTTACCAAAAAATTGTTATTTTTGTAGTTTCATTTTCACTAAATTCTAAAATTTAAGTGAATTATAAATTAAACTAGTTTATTTCGCAGCATAAATAAAAATATGGTGAAGTGTGTGGTAGGATCGTGCAAAAACACATCAAATACTATTTATAAAAATAACCGAAATTATAAAGATGCGATTTCATTGCATCGGTAAATGAAAACTTTTCAAATTATATTAATTTCAATCGTTACAAGTTGTGGATAGTTTATTCTTTACTTCTTTTTGTTTGTGGTAATACTTCAGCTTTCCATTCCCACTTCCCAGCCACTATGATCGCTGTAAAGCACAGAGTACTTTATTATTAAAGCGTTTGTACTTTATGACTGTACATCATTTTTTTTTTGTTGAGTTATAAATACAGTTTTGTTCTAAATTATTGTTGTTGACTTACAGATTTCCTACAGACGAAGTTAGGAAACGAAAATGGGAAATAGCTATGAATTGTGAAGAACAGTCAGATAGTGCTGTGTGTTCTGAACATTTTGATGTTGGGGATTATTACTTCACTAAGAATGGTTTACGAAAATTAATGGCAGATGCTGTGCCCCGGATCAAGCCCAACAAAGTTCATGTAAGTAAATAAGTATGAATGTTATAAGAGGAAACATTTTTACGGCTGTTTACATGGAATAAATTGTGAAGATTAATTTTTCCATCTTTTTGTGCAAGTTTTTTACGCCGGTTCTTCTTGCCGGGCACATATATAAAGCAGTGAATAAACAGAATGTTCAAATTAACACTTAAAATAAAAATAAATGTATGAAGTTGTCTGGTTTGCTCAATGATTTTCCTCTAATATTACAATGTTAATACCATAATCAATAGCTTTTGATTATAACAATAATTGTGAATACATAACCAGCCATTTTGATGGAAAATAAATATTGCACAAGGTAATACTTTATGTAAAAGCTGATTATCCATATGAAAATTCCTGTTTTTCAGCCTCGCCAAGCAAAAGGGCTAACATTATCTGTGTCTCTGCCACCAAATATAAGACCAATGGACTCACAAGAAGTTGTGAAACTGAAGTACAGAGTGAGAAGATTAGAAGTTCTAGCGGCAAACAGAAAAAAGAGACTGAACCACATGAGGCAAAGTAAGAGAAGATTGAAGGAGAAGTTAAAGATGATGCAGGTAGTCATTCTAAATCTAATTAGAAGAGAAGGGAAGGATAATGGGACATCAATTTAACCCATCAAGCCCCGTACGAGCACCGGTGATCGCGACAACAATAGAATACAATAGCATTTCCGAGAATCCTTGATTGAAGGATTAAGCTTATTTATTATTTTATTTATTCTGAATCAGGATGGATAACCAAAATATAATGATTATTTTTATGATAGTACCTACCTGATACTTTCAGCTTATGATATTGATTCAATTTGTTTTTTAACTGACTTCCTAAAAAAAGAAGGTTATTAGTAGATATAAGTGGAAAGTATAAAGACTGATTTTTTAATTTATTAAAATATAATTTATGAAATAAGGGTCTACATTAGGCATAGATAATATGCATAGATAATATAGCATAGTTATGATTTCTGTGTTCATAGATGATAGAGACTAACATAAATCCCTGTAGACAACTACATAATTACATCATTAAAGAATAATGTGTCAAGTTGGCTGGTATATCCAATAAAAACCACTAGCCTAGGAAATGAAACCTTATATCATAAGCTTCAATTTTTATTATGGACAGAACACGCTAAACTACCGGAGAAAAAAGATATCACACCTGACATCATAGGACTGTCTATGGACTTAAACCACTTCAGTACGAACGCTATTCTCAAAAAATGTCTTCGCTGACGTCATAGACCGTACTCATAGACTCGTAGACCGTCAACAACAAGGGAGGGATGCTTTAGTTCATCATTATTGTACGTGTTTGACAGGGCGGCGCACAATCGGTGCGTGTGCCCATATTATTTCAATAATAATATTATGGTGTTTAGACGTTGTATTTACGATGTATTTATTCCCCTGGCACTATATTAATTGGAAGACATCATTTTTGACAATGAATTTTTATAGACCATGGAAGTTGTACCTGTAGTAAATGATTATTAAAAAACTAAAAGTGTTTATTTTGGTAGTATCACCCTAAGGTTAATAACCTCCTCGTTTTTTGGAAGTCGGTTAATTACCCAAGTGATAAGCAGACTAAAATACAGCATAGAATGATTTTTTGCCATAGTAGATTTGATTTTTACAAAAAAAGTAGGAGCCGAAAATATAACTTTCAATGTTCCAGACTGTACATTTCCGGTCCATTCATAACATAAACTGTTTCATTTCAGTAACTTTAGGTTATAAGCAATAGGCTAACAGACATTAGAACTTTATTGGCTATGCCGGCCAGGGTCCATACAAAAGTGCCCATCGTTCTTTGAGAGTAAATTATAATAATATGGGAGCTGCCAAAAGTCTCCAAAAATCATTTTCAATAATAATGTTACAAAACCGTAATATAGGAAGTGACTAGTATGCAATTTAATATTATAGTATTAAGTTAAATTAATATTAAATCAACATTTTTATTTATTTATTTACTTTTGAATATTATATTTTAATAATGATTAGGCTAGAAACCAAATAAATCACGAAATCAAGTAATTTGTTTATGATTTTTTATTTGTGCTAAATACTTCATTTATAATGGTAGTAGAATGTGCTTCTGCTTTTTAGGTTCTGCACTGGTCTGTTCTATTAATAATATTACATATTATAATATGTCGCAGCTGGTCCTATCGGCTATTTGATTGAATTACTAGCGAGTTCATTGAGTGGCAACTAGGCTGAATGTTGATTGTTGTCCAAACAATAATATTATTGTCACTCAACATTTAACTGTTACCTTGAGTGAACTCCTTGGTAACTATTTTTCTTTGGTAGTACCATGCAATACATAAAATTTTATGTAAGTAATACTCGAACCGATTTCCATGCATCATAACTGTAACTACTTTGACATAATAGTCGAGCAGTTAAGATAATGTCCACAATAATTACGACTCTAGTACGGTACTCGGGCAATTTAGTTGACCGCAATACTTATCTCGCGTCTGGTGGTAGAAACGGGTGCAGCTGACTGTTCAGTATTATTATACCTCTGATATGACCCTTACGCTAGCGATATAAGAGTCATAGAAAGTCTAGTACAGCTGTTATTGTTTTGGAGCGTCCATTGAAGCCTTGCGCGCGCGCAGTGGGGATGGCCAAGCCAATCGCCAATCGCGCGGCGCGCCAGTACCTTCGCTTCAGCGACGAACGACGCGCGTGTTTATCGTAAGCGTATCTACCCTCAAAACTCGTATTCCCAAACGTGTCCGTGCTATGCTAATCGTGTTATTGTGTGCTTTAAAATCGAACGTGGATTAATTTTAAAGAAAACACCGACGAAAATGTGACTGCTGACAGTTAAAATGGCCCCCGTTGACTCCAAATAGTTTTGTAATGTGCCCCAAAATGTGGGAGTTTGTAAGGATCACCTTGGTGTGTGTGTGTGCGTTGCTGCTGGTGCACCATGGATTCTGTGATGATGAGAGGTCCTCGGAGGTGCTGGAGGACTCGAGGACGGAGGACCAGAGCGAGAAGACCTTCAGGGCTTCTATACCAGGTAGGTCTCTAGCTATGGATTTATGTATAGGAGGTATAGGCCATGGTCTATGGGCAGCAGCGACCTTTGGCGTCCTAGGGGGGCGGACGCGTCCTAGGATGGCGGCAGAGTTCCTACATAGGGACGGCAAAATTAAAATGGCCTATACTCATAAAAAATATAAATACGTCCCTGTCTACCTACTAGTAGCAGCTGTAAACAAACCACCATCTAAATACTGCAGATACAAAGTTCATCATCACCATCTAGACGTGTTATCTTCATATCGAAGAGTTCGGCGGTCAGCGGGCTGAAGGTTTCCCAAATTTTTGTTTTTAGTATTTAGCATTATTAGTAGAAAAGCGGCACTGTTTGGATTTTAATAATGTCAAACGATACTAATGATGATATTATGACTTTAAATTAAGAACGTAGTAATCAAAAACATCGGTCATAAAAACAATACTTGTTTTTGTAGGAATTTCCAATACGCAGGCAGGAGATCATAAACAAATCGTCTCAGCTCAATGCCGAAAGTTGCTAACCGTTTCCGTGGGATTCACTTCCACGAGAAGGTACAAAGTTCAAGAAAACCTCCTCCATTCATGAACTGTTAATCATAGGAAATTGAATAATAAACCGGTTTGTTGCTTTAGGAAAGTTCTTCTAATGTTGCAATGCTATTATCGTTATGTAAACTTTACAACATTGTAAATAACAAAACATTATATACAGCAAGATATTTAAATCTTAAGTTTCATCTTGCTTAGGTAAGATCGTTCTTCAAAAGGTCAATAGTTGATTGGAAGTGTCTTTGGTTTTTCCTCATAATATTTCGTTGGATGCTACTTCTTGAGTAACAAGTGATTAAGGTGACTTTTAAGTTATTATGGGTTACAACTCACTAAATAATTTCTTAACAACTTTAAAAAGATTTCGAGGTATAAGATATTTCAGTAGAAAATATATTTTTTGCGCTGGTCACTGATGGAAGGATTGACAAGAGACTAGCATAAATTACTTTGAACATGACAGGCTAAGTAGATGGCTTCATGGGAAAATGGCAAAATGCTTTCCGCATCCCTAGCGGATTGAGGTCAATGGCCGAGGTATGCGGGACTCCCCAGGTACGGCCAGGTACGGGGTTGACCCACTAAAACCTATTGGTGCTCCACTCCCCGCTTATGGAAGAATCGCTAAAACTGTGATAACAAAGTACATCTCAAAACAACACTGAAGAACAGGCTAAAAAGTGCAAGACTCTACCATAACTCTACCCAACATTATCGTCATTTATGTCGTTATTCTACCATCAAAAACCATATTTAAGGCATTAGAATGCAAACGGTTGTGACGAGGCCATTACATAAGATGATTTACATCCACAGTAGAAAGTAGATATTATCATAGGGTCACGGGCTTATTCTCAAAACTTGTATGTTTTAATTAACTAAATGTAGGTTGTTTATATCCGTTTTAATCTTGTTTTAATTTAATAAACTGTTTTAAATTGATCTAATTCAGCGCGAGTTAATCATCAATCTATATTAATTGACAGAATCAAGTTTTTAAATTAATTAGAACTTAATTTAAAAACTAGAGATAAGAGATGTTGTTGAATCTATAGAAAGATAACAACATTATGCAAAACGATCTAATATATATTAAAACTCAAAGGTGACTGACTGACATGGTGATCTATCAACGCACAGCCCAAACCACTGGACGGATCGGGCTGAAATTTGGCATGCAGGTAGATTTTATGACGTAGGCATCCGCTAAGAAAGGATTTTGATCAATTCTACCCCCAAGGGGTTAAAATAGGGGATGAAAGTTTGTATATTATAATACTTCTTAACGCGAGCGAAGCCGCGGGCAACAGCTCGTCTTTCTATCAATTCAAATTATTATATTCTACGTCTATTTTCCATAATTAAACCTATATTATTATCTAGGTAGATAGAAAAAAAACTACCTACTTCTATAATACGCTTTTGTAATCCTATTCCTACTCATCTTAACTTTTAGTTTCACTCATGGTAAAAAGGCTTTGAAGTTCTAAGTTGGACATAAAATATGTAACAACGACATATTTTATCCCTTACAATTATTAACGAATTGAAGACATGAGTGGAAGAAGCAGGTAACAACTAACAGTTAAAAAATTGCCGTTTTTTGTACAATTTCCAGGTGATTGAGAAAATGATTTAAAATAAAAAAAAGGATTGTAAGTGTAGCCAGATAATATAGCCAGATGATGAAGTAGGTAGGTTATAAGGTTTGTTTAAATGACGTTTAAAAATGAGGAATTTGTATTCCAAAAATGTTATTTATCTGGTTCTTCCACTCACGTCTTTAATTATTGTAAGTTATCGCTCCTGCATTCGTCCTGGTGAAACTGAGACTCAAATTGACCCAATTCGCAAACTATTTCCCTCATTTAATCCATTTCAAAATTCCAGTCCCTTTTATCTAGATCCACAATCACCTCCACCATTGGTTGCTGGTTGTGTAACCAGACCTCTGTGTATGTGAACAATGAACATCGCTCGCGTGCACAATAAAATAAATACGCTTCCTAAGAAAGCGTATAAATATTTTTGTTTGCGTGAAAGGAAGTATTTTTTGCATGTGCAAGGAACGGTATAAAGCTTATGTAATTTCTGTTATTGTAGAATTGAAAATACTTTTTAGGTTGGCTGAAAACCGATGCGGAAGAGTGGCGAAAAAGCGATACAAGATGGTACGAATTTCTGTAGATTAAGAACATTTCAGTCAATAGATCTGTCAGTACACTCTGACAGATCTATTGACTGAAATGTTCTTTTTCGCGGTTCGCTGCATTGGTTAGGTGTGCAGACAACCTAAATGCGAAATCAAGGCTTTTTTAGCAAGGTGCTCGTTAACTGTTTATTAGTAGTTAGTCTCTTCTTAGGTATAATTAAAATAACTAGGCACAGAATTTCATACCTACCTATAAAAGAAAAACAATTCAAAAAGGATTTAAAGTCCCAAAGTTTTTGTTTCTCTACCTGTGGACGTATTTTTTAGAATCAAGATGCTGTAGCAATTATCAGGAAAAAAAAAACGTGCATCACCAAGTGTAGTACCGTCAATATAAGTGACTAATTCATATCTAAACTCTAAATGCTAGACAGACTTATATTGTTTTGTCATAAATATATTTACAGTCAATGTTACTAATGTAATTTATAATATCAGCCCGTCGTCGATTGAAGCCTGAGTAATCGATGACAATCCATCGTTAGCAAGTAGCAACATACTATGATGATTTATAGCAATGATATTGTATGTTACTAACGTAACTAGATTGGCAGTTTACGACAGCAACGCGTCACCACTTTGAAGATGCCTGCAGGCATATCTGCCATACATAATGACATAATAACATTATGAAGTGACATTGTCTTTTGGGCTATCAAGTGGTTACGCATTTCTGAGAATCGTTTGTAAGACGTTGCCACTCTAGTATTTTAGAAACTCATTGATTTATAGCTTGATACAGCACGATTTTCTCCTTAAATCGACATCAATTATTCTAGTTAAGAGTAGAGACATATTATCTACTTCTTTCTGCTGCAATGTATAATGTTCATAATTCATAAATCATCTGAAAATCGTAAAAAGTAAACAATTATTATTTTCAGAATTAAATATATTCTCAAAATAAAAATATCTTAGGTAGTTAGGCACCTGTTTAGTGAAAGGGTTGTAACTGGTAGAGCCCATAGAAGAGAAGCGTTTTATCTTTACAATAATATACCTATAGAAACACTTTTTAAAGTTTACAATAATAATTATTATAGATTTCCTATTAATTTTGTCCATTCTCTACACTATATTGAATGATAATATAATGTCGCAAAGTTAAACTACTCAGGCCTTAGACCCAGGTACGTGCTGAGAATATCAAAGGAACCATAACGTCGGTACCACATTAATAATAACGGTGCGTTACGCAAGATCGCAAGTATGTTCGCGTCGTTTCGAAATAAGATTTCAGATAACATTAATATTACTCCAATTAGCGAAGTGAAAAGATCGTGTTCATCGCTTAATGTTGTAATTACACATAAAGCGTTTTTGCCGGTCAATAAAGTATAAATACTGAGTAAGAAGCTTTAAAATTTCGAAAACCGGATCAATTTGAAGTAATTAATTAATAGGTACATTAACTTGATGAGTTTCGACGGTTGAATCAACCAACTTCTTTAGCGTAGCCACTTTAAATTTTAAGGCCCAAATACCTCACCTATGGGTGCATTGATGAAATGGCTGAATTTCAATGGAAGACTTCCGATAAAGAAATACAAACATTGCCGACTTCCACTCAATTAACGGTCGTGCGTGTACGTTTTCCTTCAGGGTTCTAAGTTTGAAGACTTAAACATATAGGCAAACACACTTTCGAATCAGAGGCTGCCATAGAATCTATGGAAGTTTTACCACATCTCCGTCAAAATAACCTCAAAATTTTCAACGAACGGTTGCAAAACAATCAATTACCTATTGTTAAGGTACTAGCCTTCGCACGTCAAAGAAATTGTGTCCGTCTGCCATTGCATTGCGAAACATGGCCACCTTGTTCCATCTGCTTAATCGATAGTGATCAAGTTTATGCTATTTAAAATACGCCCAGAATTTGAATATTTCGCCATATTTTTGCGCTCTCAAAGAGAAGGTTCCTTAAAATTTTATCTTCATTTTAGCCATCTAAAGGTGCAAGAGCGAGGGAAAAATTCTGATTAATTTATACTAGTAAAAAGTTCTTATTTTAGTACGCGTAAAATGGTTAAGACTCGCGTCCAATATTTTATGAAAGAGAGAAATAAACTTTTTTTGGTTATTGCATTGATATTGCTATGTGTATTGCATGCTGAAAAGCATTAGAAACACACAAGCATTAGACATACAAAAAGTAATATTTCAGAAACAATTTTTTATGCGGATACTAGATGACGCCCGCAACTCCATTGCGTTAAAATAAGTTTATCGCGCGAGAACCATTTTTCCGCGATAAAAAGTATCCTATATGTCCTTTCCTGGAACACAAAGTATGCCCATACTAAATTTCAGCAAAATCGGTTCAGCGGTTTGGGCATGAAGAGCTAACAGACCGACAGACACATTTATAAATTATAATACATAGTATAGTATGGATTATTATCAGCTTTAATAATTTCGCTTTTATAAAGCTAACGCCGTGATTTAATTTTCAAAGCTAGTTGGTATAATTATGCAGCATATTTTCTGCACCATATCACTGTTTATATTCCACTTATCGGCCAACTGCACACGAGTTCGTTTCCGGCCTGCTGTGAATACTAAATGCTTTCTATACAAGACATGCCAGAACCGGTCGTTCGATTCTCTATTTACTGCATTGTGGGTTTGAACCACTAAAAGTGCTTTTTGGTAATAGTTCAATATAGGGAAAACTCAAAAACTCTGCTGAACGTTTAAAGGAATAAAGTTTACTGTGATAACTATAATGACGAGATGTGTAATAAAAAATACAGTGGTTTTGATATACATTGATTAATTTAATATTTTTAGAGTAAAGTAAACCGTAAAGCCAAAATAGCCAAGGCCAACATAAATAAATAAGTAGACCTAAAAATACTTTCCTACTCACTCTCTGCCTTCTCATCTCTTTCATTTGAAAGAAGAACCTATTATTTAGGTTTAACGATGTGTGAACCAGTCCTAACTATAAAATATTGCAGTATGAGCGCAGCCTTAGTCCGTGCGTGTAACAATGAGTCTGTGATTGAAAAGCCAGAGAAAACGCTCCCATACGATTGTGACCATTGTGTGTAAACACAGCACATTCCTGCGCATGCGCATACACCGGCAACTGTGCATTGTGCCGTTTATACCTTGTACTTAGTAGTTAGTACTTTTATACTATACTAGACTTGATGATCCGGTTAGCCGTTAAAAAAAAAGTTAACTTACTGTCACTACCCACCTAATACAAACCTCTGGAATTCCACAAATTCAAGACTATAATTAGTCAAGTCGGTTCAGCCGTTCTTAAGTTTTAGCGAGACTAACAAAATTTAAAATTCATTTTTATTTACACAGAAGATAGAAGATAGATAAATTATGTGTACAGGCAAAAACGTCACAAATTTAAAATAAGGTATGCTACACCTAAGTATACAAAATAACGTTTACTATACTTTTTCGCGGGATAGCATGTCTTAGCCAATTTTTATGACTAACTTCAAGCTTAACCAGTATATATACCTACCTGGTACCTAAGTATTACCTGTTAGTTGTTACACATACGAACTGATTCGTGAATAGTTTTTGACGCTTCATAAGTAATAATAATATTAAATTCGACAGTACAAAAGACATCAACGAGATCCATTTTATTTTGAAAACAATTTCAGAGCATATTTCAGAAATATATTCGACATTAATTTTATTGACTTTAATTGAAGATTTTGACATATTATAAATTACATAATATTCTGTCAAACTCTTTATTAAATTAAAGTTAAGTGATAACTAAATGTCTTAACTTTGGTTTCCCTTCAAAACGTATTACTAAATGTCTTTGATAGCGGCCGGTAATTGTTTTCTGGGTAAAGTGGAGTATATAATATAATGAAAGACATGGGCGTAGCCAGGATTCGATATAGGGAGGGGCCATAGGTCTTGGGGGGGGGGGGGGGGGGGGGGGGGGTTTAGATTGAGAAAATCTGGCTTGTTTAGACAAAACGCACAAGATAAGTCCGCCGATAAAAAAGACAATCCAAGGAAATAATATTTAAAGTGCATAGGTTCTTAAAAACGGAAAGCCGATGTCAATAATTTAGAATATAAAACTGATCAATTGTCTTTAATTTATTCTTTTCAATAATTTAATTATATTATTGTTCACGATATCGCGAGATTGGTCGTCACTGTCTAATCTCATGTGCGTTGCGAGCAGCAAGCAACCCGCCCCGCCTCACGCCTCACCCCTGTCCCTACCTAAGGCGCGGCCAACTAGTTCCGCGCGGACTATAAACTTCGAATTCGTAATTTTTTACATATGAGAATCTCACAATAGAACCACAAATAGAACAAAATATGAGTGAGCGAACTGGGATTGAATGCCTCCCCTCTCACCACTTAACTCTTGAGCTTTTTAGCGACCGATCGCTCTTCTAGGGGGGGGGGGGGGGGGGGCAGCTGCCCCCCCTGCCCGTACCTCGCTACGCCCATGATGAAAGACGATAATACACCCGTTTGATACCAGCTGTAGTAATGATCGTAACCCGATACATTGCGTCAGGTGTAACTCACACGTTCCGTTCACTAGTCAACCGCATTGCATCACATTCTCAAACCGAGAACAGGGTTACTTACAAGTTACAACCCGTGTTATTTAGTAACTAGATGACGCCCGCTAATCCGCAAAGTCGTTAATCGCGCCGGAACTGTACATTTTTCCGAGACTCAAAGTATCTCAATACTTTCAACCAAATCGGTTCAGCGGTTTGGGCGTGAGGAGGTAACAAACGGACAGACACACTTTCGCATTTATAATATTAATATATATATGGGTAATGGGTATCCTCTTCATCAAAGAGATTGACGACTTTTGTTTATGTTCAAACGCGGGAAAAGTTCGTTGATCTCCAGCCATGTTGTTTATTTTGGCAGATAGTTTTTTTTGTGGAAATTGTGGTTTAGCCCATTGAGGCGTTTAGCCTTATTTTACCTTTGTTAGTGTTGGCAAGGATCATTCAGATAAAAACTAAATGTACTGTGGTTTAAAGAAAACAATAATTTATATTATGCTTACCGAATTAATATCCCTTAGATGAAATAGGTATTATACCTATTTCAGCGTATCTTTGCATTGCATAATATTATAATTTATAAGAAGTAGCAAAATTATAGTTTCCTGCCCCACGTGCATATAGCTATCTGACTTTTGATATTATACTGTATACCTAATGTGACATACAATCAGGTTTTCTTTATATTATACTAGCGACCCGCCCCGGCTTTGCACGGGCATAGCCACTGAAAAAATGATTAAAATCGATTCAGCAGTTTTGATTTATATTCATTATAGCAGTCGCCCGCGGCTCCACCCGCGTGAATGCAGGAAAGACTCTGTCAACAAAATGATTCCCAGGTCAATTCACTGACTCAGTCACTAACATCGACGCAGTCATTATGACGCAGACGGACTTGGTGACGCGGAGCGCCCACAATCGTAAATCGTAATATTTTAATTTCACCATAATTTCAAAACCAAACGTCCAATTTTAATCATTCAACATAAACTGTACTTAGTCATGAAATTTGTAAATTAATAAGGATTAATAGCATGAGTAAAATAAACGCGTTTAAATGTAGTCCAAAAACTTTCAAGATTTTTAAATAAAAAAATGGTTATTGTGCCTCACTAGACATAGACAGGTATAGTGTTTCGCGGACTTTTTTGTAGATATGTATCAGATCTACAATTAGGTGCTAAGAACATTTTATGGTCCTATCTTTTATAGTTTAGGCAGCGTACGCAAAATAAGTAACTTTTCTGGTTGATTTTTTACACATTGCGTCCGAAAAACCCAAATATCTTACGGAACCCTATTTTTGCAAAAAAAAAGTAGCCTATGTTACTCGTAAATAATGTAGCTTTCGAATGGTGAAAGAATTTTTAAAATCGGTCCAGTAGTTTTTGAGCCTATTCATTACAATTAAACAAACAAACAAACAAACAATGTTTACCTCTTTATAATATTAGTAATATCTTTTTCAATTCAATTAATTCATTTTCTCCATTTTCACAATATGTTGTTTATGTTTCGGTGATCATGCTAAGCCTGCAAAAAGTAAAATGTTTACTGTAAAAAGTGTTTAAAAGGGTAATTTTGCACCATTTCCTGTACCAAGTTTCGATTTATTATAATTTTAAAGTGTCATTAACTCAAGTAATCGCTGAGTAATAAAACTTTCTGAAATAAAAGGAGTTTCAGCTTTCTTTCAATTTGTCTGCTATCGGACCGAAACGGTACGGAACTGGGCAGTGGCTGGATGAATGTTGAAGTATTTCTTTTTAATAGAATACCTAAATAATAAATTAATTAGATTAAATACCTGATGATTATTATCTATTGCTAGGAACACTCGATCGTTTTAGCATTCAAACAAAGGAAACTAGACCCAAGTCGGTCCATCTGTTTGGATGATACGATACAGTTATGCTGGGACCACAGTAACCACGGACAGACACACACACTAACAGATAGACAAATAATTGACAGCTCAAACTTATAAGGCCCCTTACACACTTGCGCTACTTTAAGCATCAATACAGTCGCGATGCTGTCGCGATACAGTAGCGATGCTGTCGCGATGCAGAAGCAAAATCAATGCAAAAATCTGTTCATTGCTGGTGTCGCGCGTGTGTATCGATGCTAACGCGCAACTGTATCGATACTAACGCGCGACAGCATCGATGCAAAAACTGCTGGTGTTGCGATGCTATCGCGCGATTCAAAAACGCGCGACTGCATCGCTGTTAAAAGTCGCAGTGTATAACCTAACACCCCTCTTTTTTGTCGGGGATTAAAAATGAAGGATGGAGGATAAAAATACGAATGCCTGGTACAGTCGAGAGCATGAAGCATTACACTTGGAAGTCTTTGCCTCGATGACGACATTCTAACTTCTAATATCAACTACATTTGATATCTCGGGAGGGGCAACTGGGGCAACTCTTGGCGACGCTCTTGCTGGCCATAATGCAATTTGACTACCTACAGCTCGGTCTACAATAAATCCGGCGAAACAAACCCAGTATCGTTTGTCAAATGTAATTGTTTCCGTTATAGTTTATACGGCAGGTTCTGTCGCACTGGACCGAGGTCGACGAGTTTGGTCTTCACTAATACTCACATTTGTATTCCTACAAATTTTTATTATCTGTATCGATTTTGATTGGAATTTCGTATTGATCTAGAATTTTTGTAGCATCAAATACAAACTTGTTGTAAGCAACATTATTTAGATGTATATCTTTCCTCTTTTAATTATTATTACTTACATAGTACATACCTTTAATGTATAATACGATTTGTGCTTTGTTTTTCTCTATCTCCCAATCTTATTTCTCTTTCTTAGTCTTTTTAAGATTATATAAAAATTTTATAAAAAATATTAAAATTATTTTTTAGATTATTTTTAAACTTAAACCCCAGTTGTGTCTATTACCAAAAAACGATTTATATTCTGATTTAAAGTGTTGCCTCCATTCGCTAACTTATTTATACTTATGTAATGTGTTAGGTGACTGACTGTATAATAATCGCGTTAAATGTCGATCCTTGATAGATCGAAACGTCGACCTTGCGATCCTCGCCATAGTGGGCGAACGAACTTGCCGCACCTGCTCGCAAGTGATTCAAGAGTATGTAATAGTTAATACTATATTAGCATGTGATATGTCCTTATTGTTATTACATAAAAGGTCGTAGTCAAGGCAAACACTATTCTACATTTTCCTACCATTAGATACCGTTAAAATTAAGTACGGATTTAATAAACACTTGCATACTTTGTTGTAAAACTAACAACTCCGAAACTCAAAATATTTAATATAGTAACGGCTAGGCTTGTATTTACTAGCCTAGCAGTTTAATTGTGTTAAATCGTCAAAATAAGTATATCATCTTCTAATTTTCCTAGTCTACCTAATCTAACTTTTACTAAATTACTATACATATTTGGGACTTATATTATTTCAGCAAAAAGTAGAGACTAATTAACTAAAAGCTAACTAACTAAAAAAATATTAACTAAAAGTAAACTAACTAAGAAAATAATTAACTAAAAGTAAACTAACTAAGAAAATAATTAACTAAAAGCTAACTAACTAACTAAAAAAAAGCTAAAAAAATTAACTAGAGTATAGACTAAAGCAAAAAGTAGAGACTAAAACTGACACAATAATGTTACATATTGAGAAATATCACATTCCTTAAATCATTTTCGGATTGTAACATTTCCTCAACGCATTTTTGTGCTGCTAAAATGCTTAAAATCTTGTCATTAATCATTATACTCTTCAGTAAATGGGTATTGACCATTGGGTACATCGCGGTTCTTAAACTTTTGGAGCCGAAACTCTTTTATGTAAACCCGATATGAACTTTTTGACGGACCCCACAAAAAAATATTTCGCCTTCGAATGAATAGTGTCTGATGACATTTCTAAAAAGAATGTATACCTACCGCTCGCGGAGCCCCTAGAATGCCCAGAGAAAAGCACAAAAACAATTTATGTCTCTCGTAATATATCTCTGCAAAGCACACTAGAATGGCTGGGGGACAAAATACGGGTACGAAATGCGTGATTTCGTTAACCAGTATCTGAGGTGACCTCCAAAGTCCATCGCACCAAGTCCAAAACGCAAATATTGGTATTGTAAACATATCGTCATGTGTTTTTTGACCTTCGCGTCGTTGGTCCATTAGAGAAATATTTTTCTCGGCTGGACTAAAATTTAACTTCCCTAATGAGTTACAATCAATAAGAAGGAATAAAAAAGAGAAAAAAGTTTTAGAGAGTCTAACAATGCATTACGCAGTATTACATAAAACTTGACTCAGTGTTGCAAAGTTTCAAGAACAACTAACAAGGTTGATTCAAAATTTAGTTACGGATATTTTGAACAGAAAAAATTAATATTGTTCTTTAAAATAGTCGCCTTTATACAATCTAAAGACAATTATTTTTTAATTATAAGTTATAACGTCTTTACAAACAGTAGATCACATAACACGTTACATTTATTATTTTGTATTGTGTGATATAGCGTTTAAATTTTAATTTTACCTCAAAACTTTTAAAACATTTTTTTGTAGAATTTATAAGGGCAAGATTATTAACATTTCTCGCGTGCAATTATAATGTCGTAAAATATTCAACCTAAGGTCCTTTGCCTCGGAATACCTCGAAAATTGAACGAGTTTGGACGTGGAATGCTGAATTTTTTCACTTTTTGTTGAAATACAGGTAAAGTCGCAAAATTAATACAGTAATTTGTAACTGTTAAAAGTTTTTATTTATGAGATAACTTTAAAAAGCTACAAAAATTGACAAACAACTTTGATATCATTGAAGACACAAATATTTACATCTTATGAGTTATGACTTATGACTTATGAAGTTATGACTTAATTATGAGCTATGAGTTATGACCCATCGCGAAATCTAAACTAATATTAACGCGAAAGTATATGTCTGTTTGTTATCTCTTCACACCTAAAATGCTGAACCGATATTTGGATAAAATTTGGTAAAGAAATTTAAGTCCCAATAAAGTATATTGGATAGTTCCTATGCCGGAAAATGTACGATTATCAGTCAAACAATTGTCGGCGCAACGGAGTTGCGGGTATCAACTAGTGGGTAATATTTATGTACAGAAATGCGGTCCACTCCGCTGCGGATCATTATAAGGTACGCGTATAATTTTCAGCTTCATTAAATGACTGTGTCAAAACAAAATTTCCATCATCTTCTCGAATCTTCATATTGCTAAACGATTTTAGCCTTTACGCCGCCCTACAAAAGGGCCGAGCCCTCCGCTCGTAGTTTGAAGGTCGAATTTTAAACTCTGCCCACAGTAACTTGCATTCTTGTCGATCGTTAAGTTGTTAATATTGACAACGTTAACAGATTAAGGTCGATACAGGAAAATAGTTTGTCATTCGTTAATTTATGATTCTGTTAAAAGATAACAAATCGAATAGGTACACTCTTAATCATGTTCATGCAAAGGTACTGTATTAAAAATTCAATTTATCCTGTAATTCTATGCTTATTATAAAACAAAGTCGCTTTTTTCCCTCATGTCCCTTTGTTCCCTTTAATCTTTAAAACTACGCAACGGATTTTGATGATTCTTTCAGTGTTAGATAGCCCATTTATCGAGGAAGGTTATAGGCTATATTTTATCACGCTAAGACTAATAGGAGCGAATAAATAGAGGAAAATGTGGAAAAATCGGGGAAAATTATTTGAAAGGGCTAACTTGAACCCGCTAATCTCAGGAACTACTGGTCGGATTTGAAAAATTCTTTCAGTGTCAGATAGACCATTTATTGAGGAAGGGTATAGGCTATATTTTATCACGCTAATACTGATAGGAGAATGTGGAAAAAACGGGGGAAATTATGGGGCTGTATAATATATATATATATATTATACTATAAATGAAAGGGCTTATCTCGCGAAGTACTGGAAATTTTATGTTATTTGGCACAGATAAGAAGTAGACCACGTGAAGGATCATAGGCTATCGATTTTAATCATTTTTTTCAGTGGCTATATTATATTTTATACCCGTGCGACGCCGAAGCGGATCGCTAGTTTTATTATAATATTAAAAATGTGATGTCCAGATATTGAATTTAACTGATGTAAATGCCGAGTGTGAGAAGTAGCACTTCTCACAGTAAGGACGTTAACTAGATTTCGTATAACCACGAAATAACGCCCCTTGTGGCTAAAAAAGGTAAATAATTCGGTGACATATTGATTAAATGATTTGACAAATTCTAGGACAATGACAAAGATTATGGAAAAGCCAATTATGCAGTAGCAATCACTAAACAATTTTACACTAACTTAGCATTGGATTAGAAGACGTAATGTAAAGTGTCTGCCTTGCACTACTGGTTGTTATTATAATTTAAGACATGAGTGGATGAACCACATAAGGCTGGAGGCTTTAGAACCGGGAAAATGATTTGAAATCAAAAAATGTGGATTCTATGTATAGCTAGATATTATATTAGCTAGATGATGAAGTAGGGAAGTTACAAGGTCGGCTCAAATTATAAAGGAAAAAAAATAGTAATTGCTCTTATGTTGTAAACTTGTAAAATGTTGTTATGGGTTCATCCACTCATGTCTTTAATTTGAATGCAGAGCTATTATTTTGTACAGTGATAGAGAAAAGAGACTTCCTATGTTATATTTATGGTTTTAGCACAATATAAACAACCTTTACTTCAGGATTTAAATTCCCACATCTTGCAGACTTTCTAAAACGACCTACTAAATAATCAACTCTAACCACACAAGGTAGAGCTTAAAATTGCATAACTCAGCTTTAGATTGTTCGTTATATGTGTCTAAGTTATATTTATTGGCCTCTTCCTTCGTGTAACCTCGTTGATAATATCAGAACTTAATTGCAGCAAGATAGCCCGTGTTACGATGTAGTAGAGTTCATTTTACCGTTTCGAAAGTGTTCAGGTTTCACATCACCCTGTTTCCTGGAGGCTTCCTTATTTAGCATAAAGGCAGGGATCAGAATTGATGATGTAACAAGCTGAATGGTAGAATGTATCTGCTACTTCCAATGCATTCAAAGGCAGCCATTACTGACGTATCAGTAAGTTACTTATGCCTGATCTGAAGTTTTTGAGGAGTTTATCTATTTTCAACAGCGTTCAACTGTTGATTGGTTAAATCTAGTAACTATTAAAAGCGTCACTGGCACTTTTTCGTCACGCAAGCGTTTGCGCATCTGGTGCTTACCAGCCTGTATATTTGATCTTGTCAAATAAAAATACTCCACCATAACGCGAATCCTTTCTAACAAATCATACAAAGGAGCACCATGAATTATTTGCCATAATTGCAACAATTTTTAAGGACAGTTTGTATTAAACTTTGTAATATTTTAAAACATTTTAAGGCAAAGTTTTGACAATATTCGTGCGAAATTGTACTTGCTAGAGTTTTTTAAATCTTCGCGCACATTGTGACAATCTGAAGCGGAGCGAGCATAATACCTTTTAAGATCAATTATTACGAGATCGTTCATAAATCATACAAAATGCAGCCCGCTCCGCTGCGTTGTCACAATGTGCGCTGCTCTCTCGTCAGTTCCCACGTGATGTTGCGACAGCATCAACATTCGCTCAACAATCGCGATATGTATTTCTAATCACCAATCAGTTTCTGAGAAACAGGAAATGGTTTGAATTAGCGAGGTATTCGCGCTAGTTAGTACCTCCAGTTTTGGTTGCGACTTGTGAGTTACGATATAAGTTTTGAACTGTGCGATACGATGTTTTAGCCGCATGTATATAATATGTATTGCAGTTTTGTTTGTGAGTTACGATATTAGTTTTTGTGTATTAATATACGATATCTGCTCCGATCCAGTTGGGTATTGAATGACTATTTAGCAATACTCAAACTCTAACTACAGCTGTCTGCTTGTTACCTTTTCACTTTAAAACTGCTGTACCGATTTTTATATTTGTTTGATTTTTCTGTGCGGAATAAAATATTATGGGCTATAGGTATAAATATCAATAGTTTCAATTTATTCTGCCTCTACTTTTGTAGAGTACTAATTTAGAGCGCTTTCTACGCTCCTTCTTTAATTAAACACAAACGTTCCTAGTAGTTACTATGAAACCTTTAAACGCTGTTATACGAGTATGGTCATGTCAACATGATATCCCATAAGTCATAACATTAAAATATTATTTTTGGCGTGTTTTTGTATAAAGTCGTATGAATATCGGATTGTGTAAACAAGTCGAAGACGGAAATTAAAATATAGGACGTAGGTGTTAGCTGGATCATAATTGATGAAGTATACATTTACTAATACACCGTGACGTGAATAAATAGACATAGTCAAAACTTGTGATGAGAGATTAGTCCATGTAGAAATCACAATAGAGAGAACAATGTTGATAAATTAAAGATCTACCCACTTGGTAGATCAATGTCAAAACGAATTAATTTTGAATATGAAGTTATAGACCACGAGGTCGTAGTCCCATGCGTTGGTCAGATCAAATCCGCACCACACTTGAGTCCACCGTCGTCCGTCTACGACGCTCTTCGAGTGGCCGAGGATAGGAACAGCTGGCGTAAGACCATTAGAAGGAAGGTCATGGATGGGGGAGGTCACGACCCTCACACATGAGGATCACGACTGGAGGAGGAGGATGAAGTTATAAAAGACAATTGTATAATAGAAAATCCGGACATAGGTGGTAGGCAGTAACTAGGAAGATGACCGCCAAGCCGTATCTGGTTTAAGCAGACCTTTACATGGGAAAACATCGGCATTAATGGGCTTGTGTGACCCTAATACCAAAACCATAAGAGAAATTGATTAGGTCCATCATCTACGTAAACGTTATGTTACATGAAGCCCAGCTGCCTGATTACGATTAATATGAACTTGATAGAATCCGACCGAGTGTGTCTGTCCGCTTCACGCCCAAACTGCTGAACTGATTTTTCTGAAATTTGGTTTGGAGATACTTTGATATCCCGGGAAAGGACATAGGATACTTTTTAACCCGGAAAAATGTGCGGCTCCCGAACGAAACACGGATTTTGGCGCAACGGATTACGGGCGTCATCCAGTTGTAAATAAATAGTACGAACTGACGTCATGGAATCTTTTTTTCATAAGGAAAAATTACTTACAGTAAAGGGATCACCATTGAAGATGATGATAATATTGATTTCTGACACAACCCAGGGAGTCAAGCCGGTACTACCTTTAGGTATAGGCAGAATTTCATACCAGTTTTTACATAACCATAAAATCTGAAACTCGTCTTTGTATGTCTTACATAAACGTATTTAATTACTCAGTTTTTGTTCATCATAAAACTCGACCCGGAATATCAAACCATTGTAAATATCAAATAATCTTTTCGCTTCTGTTGGCGTCATACTTTTTCATAGAAATCGGCAGACGTCTTGAAAATTGAGGTTATTAGAGTTTAGAAATTGTATATTCCATAAAATTTTAAATCAATTTCGTCCAAAATCGATACTTTGAATATAATTCAATAATCGCTGTTGCTCGCGACTTTGTCCGCATCCACAAACACAGATTAATAATATTTTTTAAGTTTTTTTTCCACATTTTCCACAGTATCTTCAGTGCTATTAATCGCAGCGTGATATTAAATAGAATAAAGTATTTCTGGTAATCTAACGAATGCAATTAAATTCAATTTACTAAAGACCTTAACGGTAAACAGTGGTGGGACAGTGAGCATTGTTGGTGGTGGGACAGTATTACAATGGGTGGCATTGGCGATGCCTTGACCCGTCTCATGGGACTCCGAGTGCTTGTCATTAGTATTGTCAACATCATCATGTTTGAGTGATGGTTAATCATCATTGATATTGTCAATATCATCGTTATCAATTGTACTTAGATATACATTTGGCTATGTAAGTTGGTAATCATCACTATGACTAACAATATCATCAATATCGTCATTACTGTACGTCCGTATAACTTCATCACTATTGTTTGTATCGTCATTATGTCTGACTTCATAATTTTGTGAGAACAATCAGTCCTCATAACTTACATTAATATAATCAACATTATCAGCTCCATGCTCCTAGTTTTCATTCGTTTCGTCACTGTTACAGTATAACAATTAGTAACCACAGCCAAGAATCCTATAATGAAATACGAACGTAATACGAAACCTGCTTAAGACGAAAATTACTAAAATATTCGATAATTAAAGATTAATTTCATTATCGCGGCCCGTGATCCGTTACGCATGTAATTTCCGATCGAATCTGTGACATAACCCAATGTAATAAGGTCTAAAGTGGGTTGACACAAATTGCGAAAGCATAAACTATCGTTGCACGCAATTAGATGTGCGCGGGCGCCTTTCCCGGCTTTCTCGCGCTGCACGCGTGACGTTGACAGAACTATATCCGTCCTTGTCTTTCGTTTGTTATTATTATCGTCGTCTCAAGTTCGAATGAGACGATCATTGATTGCTGTTGCAATTAAAATTTCATTAACAATTAGTTCAATGCACACCTGAGGAATTTGTTGATTGCTTTAGTCATTTCAGATAATATGTGTTGTTATATGATTTACAGTATGGCTATTAGCGTTCTTTCAATATTTGTAACAGATTATTTACTTCCTGTAGATTGTTATATACGATATTTTCAAACTTCAAAGACAAACACATTATATTTTGTCAATCAATACCTCCAATGATTTATTTGTATTAATTTAATTATTATCTGTCTCTTTGTACGTATCCTGCAGGAACAAATCGACGGATTTTAATTTCCTTTTCAAATCCATTCCTTTATTCTTTTACTGATGGGTTTCTTTTGGAATTTACCTCAAATTTTCTAATTATACTCAGACAAGCCAAGTTTTAATGGCTTGAATACAATCCACGCAGATTAAGTCATAGGTAAAATCTAGCGATTTGATAAACATACATAGTTGAGTTTCTGAGAAGCACGTAGTTGGCAGTGTGGACTGTAGATACACTATCTTACAAACACTGTTTTACATCTCAACCTTATGACTATGATAATAAGGTTCAAAAGTGCTATACTGCTGATGATTTTGACTGTACATGATTAATGCTGGTGTCGCAAACATCACGTCTTCAAATATAGTCACGACTGTGCGATAAGGCATGCTGTGTACGTGGCCAAGTGCGAACCTGTTATTACCTATTAATTGCCGAGGTTTATTTTTAAGCATCATCGCAATATCAATGATAGCATCAGAAATTCGCAAATCACGCGGTAGCCATTTCTCCGTGATAAAAACAGCTATTATGTTTGCTTTGCTGGGTCTCAAAGTGTTTCCATACTTAATTTCATAAAAAAATTGCGGTTTTAGCGTAAAGAGGTAACAGTACGACGAGCCAGACTGACAGACTGACACTTTTGCATATGTATTTGTAGTTTTAAGTTTAAAATAATAACTTCAGCAAATTAAGTCAATGTCAACAGCAAAATTTTAAAACGGTGTGGTACCTTCTCGTGAGATAAATATTTTGTAACAAAGTTTTAGCTCTTTAGTAATAAAAAAAAAAAAAAACTTTTCGTGAGGCTTTGTAGGCTAAAGGTACTCTATAGACAGACTCCATAATTCACGTTCTACTTACAAATGGCACATCAAAGCCAAGTAGGACTTGGCATTAAACATTCGGCAAAACCCGTATGTTTGTGTGTTGTATACGAAAGTGAGACCTACTGAACTTTTCACTAAATCACTGTGTCTTAGTGCTCTCGATGCACTCGGTGAACTGACTTAATAGTTAAGGCCCTGTATTCCCAGAAGGGGACGATTTTCAAGATTTAAAAGTGACAAGGAGACATAAAAATATAGTAATTTAAACTCTTTAAATTTTGAGTTAGGAATTCTCGTTTTTTTGACTCGATTGAATTATGTAAGTATAAAATAACTACGATCAAAAAACTATAAAATTGCATGAGCGCCTGAGCGCGACTGAAAGCCTTTGCGCCTGCAATTTTATAGTTTTTTGATCGTCGTTATTTTATACATAATTCAATCGAGTCAATTTCACTGTGTTAGATCCTTAACTAACACATATATTTTTTTCAGAATTTAAATTACAATATTTTTATGTCTCATTGTCACTTTTAAATCTTGAAAATCGTCCGCTTCTGGGAATACAGGGCCTTAATACCTAACTGTGAAAGAGGGACAACGTTTTTTGTCTTTTTTCAATAGTTTGTGCTTCTATGATTGTTTGTGACTTAGTTGTGTTCGAGTCGATAAGTACCTGAATAACCGTCTTCATTTGTTTATAAAAAAACGGTTTTGGAAGTCTAAATTATTATCAACCTATCTTCCTTTTCTTAAAAATATTATTCCTCTTTTTCACTTGTTTCGTTAAACCAGAATATTCATCCTCCTTTGCTAAAAAGTCTTTTCCACCTGTTTCTGTCTGTGAAATTTATATTAAGTATGAATGAATCATTTGGAAATTTCTCATTAATCAGCAGAATTTATCTTATCATTTTTACTGCCTTTTAATGTGAGCATTACGTAAATTTTTAATGATTTTATGCTAAAAACTTGCTAAAATGTACATTCAGCTTACTTTTGCTTTCTAAACTGAATACTAAATGCAAACATTATGCTAATATTATCGTTAGAGAAGTGCTAAAACAACTTTATTAATTTCTTAAAAGCGAAAGTTCTATAATAATTTATGTTTTTATTTTATGTCATTTTGAGTATCTGCCACTACACAATATGCTAGTTGACAATTGGTCAGAAAATGTATGGCGACTCGCCAACCTCCTTTCAACGAAAGCAAAAACATCAGTAATTAAAAAAAACTTTACATTATCGATCACTTACCATTAGATACTCAATAAGCTCGTTAATCCAGATATTATTTAATAGCTTAATATAACGCAACGACATTTGCGTCGGACTTTCACCAGTGAAAGTAACCGGGCTAACTTGTCCTACAAGTTTAACTCGCGACTCGGCGCAGACCGGCCACAGATCGCTGCAGCTTGCCACCGCTACTAAAATGTGGCGGGGTTTTGAAAACAAAATACCAAAATACCCAAAACGAAATAAATGGTATTGCATGGTTACTAATCTGAGTGTATTATTTGTTGGCTATTCCTTTAGGGTAACCTATTTTTACATAGCATAAAACATAGTCGCTTGCCGCTGCCTGTCTCTGGACCTTTAAAAACCGCGCAACAAATTTTGATACGGTTTTTTAATAGATAGAGTGAATCAAGGGAAACCGGAAAATTTACCATTTATACATAGAATGTAGAACATTAGTGTATATTATGGCTAAACAAAGTTTGCAGGTTTAGATAGATAAAATAAAGTCGCTTTTTTCCCTCGTGTCCCTTTGTTCCCTTTAATATTAAAAAATTGCGCTACGGATTTTGATGATTCTTTCAGTGTTAGATTTATCGAGGCCATTTATCGAGGAAGGCTATAGGCTATATTTTATTACGCTAAGACTAATAGGAGCGAAGAAATAGAGGAAAATGTGGAAAAAACGGGGAAAATTATTTGAACGGGCTAACTTGGACGCGCTAATCTCAGGAACTACTGGTCAGATTTGAAAAATTCTTTCAGTGTTAGATAGCCCATTTATTGAGGAAGGCTATAGGCTATATTTTATCACGCTAAGACTAATAGGAGAATGTGGAAAAAACGGGGGAAATTATTTGATAGGGCTTATTTCGCGAACTACTGGAGCAATTTTTATGTTATTTGGCACAGATAGAAGTAGACCACGTGAAGGATCATAGGCTATCGATTTTAATAATTTTTTCAGTGGCTATATATTTTATATCCGTGCGACGCCGGGGCGGGTCGCTAGTTATTAATAAAAAGAAGTCCGTAGCGGTCTCGGTTGCTAGTGTCCCGTCTGCGTAGCTCGCAGTTAAACCGACCAGTTAATTGAGTTAACCCGGACGCCGGCGCAGGATGTTATGAATAGTTATGATAGACGTAACCTCTAGTTCTTCTGAGTTTCCAATATTTGGAGGTTATGTTTACGTTTTTCTTTTATATCTGTAGCTGCAGTCATATATGTAATACTTAGGAGTTACTTATTCGAGGTTTTATATAAATAATAGGTTTTATATAAATATCTACTTAATTTACCTTTTTCATAAGGATTTTTTTCAGAAGGCTTTATTTACAACCGTTACATCTTCTTATATATAAAATTCTCGTGTCACAATGTTAGTCCACGAACTCCTCCGAAACGGCTTTGCTGATTTTTACCAAATTTTATATGCATATTCAGTAGGTCTGGGTACTTTATATATTGATAAGTGCATTTGTTGAATAAATAATAGTAAATTATTACAACTCGAGACTGAGGGCGACCATTGTTTGTGCGACGGGATAGCGATAGACGTTGCTATGGTAACATACTTATTTAGTCACTTCAAAAAAATAATATGGGCGAAATAGGTACTTTATATTATGGCAAAGCAACGTTTGCCGGGACAGCTAGTAATAATAATTATAACATAATATAACTGAATTTTTTGTCGTATTTGCGATTTTTCGAATTTTTTGAAAACGATAAACTGTTTAAAACTTTTACCTACGCACATTTTTTGTTTACATCAAGTTGACAATAACTGTCCATGACTGCACCGTGTCTGTAGGGTCAAAGTATGGAAAACACGGAAAACGAAAACAACAATTTCACATGGGCGCGGAATGCCGTCAATGCCAGCGGGTTGACCGCTCGTTTTGATGGAAATTAATCGTACCCGGCAGTGCACAATTGCGCACACACAAGGACGACTTTACCCTGCAAGCTTTGTAAGTAGCCACCATAAATTATAACTATACCAGTAGTAGTTGTATTAGTAGTAGGAATTAAACCAAGCTTTCGGTTTAGGCTTCAGACATGGCTATGACTTCGACCAAATACCTTTAGCCGTATTTGTGGTTTCGGCGAATAAAATTTCGTACAGACAGATTCTTTCACTTCGGCCAAAAATCTTTGGACACAAGTAATGTGTTAGAATTTGGATGTTTCCCTTTTTTACAGACTTTAAAAGGGAAACATCTAATACATTACTTATGAAACAACCCGCAGATTTGACAGCAACTTTTCTTTCGGTTGCTTTCTGTCCATCGAATTCGGTCCAGTCGTCCTGAAGCCAATACAAACACTGTAAAGAAACAAACGACACATTTTATTCAAGATTTAATAATTGTTGATTATGTTAAATTACCTTACAATAATGAATAAAGTTCTGATACAGTCTCTATATTTTAATGATTAAATAAGGAACGTTGTCTCAAGCTAATCTGATTACAATGATGCATCGCTAGAGATGAACGTTTAAATATCATCCACTGTGCAGCGTACAGAGTAACTAGCTCTTGCAGAGATTTAGGTCAAGATAGAACGTAGGGCTGACAAAATATAATGACCTTTTTAGACGACTCTCAATAGAGAAGATTGTTAATTTGTAGGGCTCGTGTTTATGCAATGTGTTACGAGAAGAACAAAATATGACAGATTTATTTGAAATATTTATTTATATTTTTTTGAATCTCTAATATTTCAGATTTTGAAATAGTTATTAATATTATCATTTCTAACAAAATATATGGAAGCCGCTAAAATATAGCAACAGCAGCTAAAATGAAAAAATACTTATTAATATTTTATGAGTATTATGTGTAAAATTATATTGCAGTATGTGCTAATATTATTCCTATCATCATTAAGATAATTTAATTAATTATTTAAAAATCTAACAAGTGGCAATCCTAATGTATGTCATTGAAGGCTTTGTATGTCGCATGTATGTAGCGTGTTCGCCGTATGTTTGCATTCATCATAACTTGAAAACTTCACGTCATGAACTTAGAAAGTTGGACTTTCGAGTGTGGGTTCGTGTATCCGGGTCCTTTTAAAATAAACCTTTAAAAGGACTGATGAAAGTTTGCTCGGATATTTTGGAGCATTTCTTACTTTAAATTGAGGTAAACAAACTGAACAAACTTAAAAACGGCTCACGTAAACCTAAGCAATCATCAGATTAACTAAATGTTATTATAAAAAATAGTGATTTAGACGATGATAAAGAAACCTTAAAAATAATAGAAATCACAATCATAGGCCAATAATAAATAATTAATTACATAACTTTTCTCAGTCATGGGCTCAACTTTCCTGAAATAAACAACTTTATCACGATAGACGGCGGCACCAGCACAAAAAGTAAATAAAAAGTTTTGTACTACATTTAACTACGTTTCTGTCAATATTCTGATATGACGTGTGTAATGTGTTGGATTATTTACTGTATATGCTAGTACCGCCCTCCGTTCTGGCCTTTGCATAATATTCCCTATTTAGATTTTTTTCTGTATTTTAATTACTTTTATTTAAAAATCTATACTATTTAATAGGCCTGACCTCAACCTACACCTAATCAGGTTTGTACATAACCTGATCTCCCCCCTCTTAAAGGTTAATGTGTCAAAAAGGCCGCCTTTAGGATAATAATATTCACAATTAGTCAAATGTTGTAAAATGATTAATATAAGCTGGCGCCTACGAAGCGATTTAGTAATCTATGCCCAAACATGTCGAAAACTTGTAAAAAATAGAAGACATTATGTTTGTATACACCGAAGAATGATTGTTAATTTGGTAAAATTATGTTGTAACTTATTAACGACCTCCGTGGCTTAATGGTTAGAGTGTGTGGCAACTCAAGCCGGGGGTCGCGGGTTCGAATCCCGCCGACGGAACAAAAAGTTTTTCAATGTTCCTGGGTCATGGATGTGTATTAAATATGTGTATGATATAATAAAAATCTTAAATATATGTATAGTATAAAAGTATTAAATATATTTCCGTTGTCTGGTACCTGTAACACAAGTCCTTCAGGTACTTAGCACGGGGCCAGACTGACGTGGTGTGAAGCGTCCATAGATATTATATTATTATTATTATTATTATTATCAACTCAATATCAATAGAAACCGTTAATCGATTGTTATGTATCTCACTAATATTTTTAAACTAGATGACCCGGTGAACTTCGTATCACTTCCCTCCTAATATAAATCTTCCCTGGACTTCCACAAATATTTCAACGCTAAAATCAACCAAATCGGTACAACCTTTCTCAAGTTTTAGCGAGACTAACAATTAATTTGTATTTATATAGAATAACTAGCTGTCCCGGTGAACTTTGTGTCACAGGTCACTTTGAAACCTTCCCTGGACTTCTACGAATATTTTAAGACTAAAATCATCCCAATCCGTTCAGCCGTTTTCGAGTTTTAGCGCGACTAACACATTTGGGAATCCATTTTTATATATATAGACTAGCTGTCCCGGTGAACTTCGTGTCACAGGTCACTTTAAAACCTTCCCTGGACTTCTACGAATATTTTAAGACTAAAATCCTCCCAATCCGTTCAGCCGTTTTCGAGTTTTAGCGCGACTAACACATTTGGGAATCCATTTTTATATATATAGACTAGCTGTCCCGGTGAACTTCGTGTCACAGGTCACTTTAAAACCTTCCCTGGACTTCTACGAATATTTTAAGACTAAAATCATCCCAATCCGTTCAGCCGTTTTCGAGTTTTAGCGCGACTAACACACTTGGGAATCCATTTTTATATATATAGACTAGCTGTCCCGGTGAACTTCGTGTCACAGGTCACTTTAAAACCTTCCCTGGACTTCTACGAATATTTTAAGACTAAAATCATCCCAATCCGTTCAGCCGTTTTCGAGTTTTAGCGCGACTAACACATTTGGGAATCCATTTTTATATATATAGACTAGCTGTCCCGGTGAACTTCGTGTCACAGGTCACTTTAAAACCTTCCCTGGACTTCTACGAATATTTTAAGACTAAAATCATCCCAATCCGTTCAGCCGTTTTCGAGTTTTAGCGCGACTAACACATTTGGGAATCCATTTTTATATATAAGATAAAAGATATAGATAATATTATAGATGATTTTTATAGCTGTAGAGTGTAGATGTTCTCCTTTAATTATATTATTGTGTTACGGTTCTTCAGCTCTATTAACCAAGCTTGTGCACAACCGATGGGAAATGATTGACAAAGAGTTTACCTTGCCAGAATCGTACATTTTTCACACATCCAATCGAATGCATTCTACCAAATACAAAATTTCATCAAAATAGGAGTTAGACAGACTTTATACATAATTATTTTTTAAACCGATTATATCACAGACCAAACAAATCGTGATTATCACGATTAAGTTAGCCGGAAAAATATCTTAATTTTAATACAAGTAAAGGTTAACCGAAGATTTTACTGACGGTTCAAGGTGTTGAATTAATTAATAATTAAGTTAATTAGGTAATTGTACGTCCGTGTATCGTTACTGTATCCGGTTGTATTCGATGGTTTAATTTTGATACAGCTTCGATCGTGTCCGGATAATATAAATCAACCAAATAGTATTCTCATAAAATTATAATCAAAACGATATTTTTGGAGTTCTGGAGACAAATTAAATACAAAGCGTTGTAACGCTTTTAACGTTGAAAGCTTTAAAGTTAATAATACCAAAAAAACATCGTAAGTAAAGCTTTATTAATGAGATTAAAATATTCTAACGTAATATCCTAAGGCAAACTAATATTTAACAGAATACTAAAAGTAAACACAAAATTACCCCGACTACGCAAATCGAACAATCCTACTAAAATATTATAAAAATGTATTCAATAATCAGCCAAGTGCGAGTCGGACTCGCGTACGAAGGGTTCCGTACCATTATAGAGCAAAATAAGGCCAAAAATTGTTTTTTTTTGTATGGGAGCCCCCCCTAATTTTTTATTTTATTTTATTATTATTATTAAATATTAAAGTAAATATATAAGTAAGGACTTTGAGAAAAATTCAAGTACCTACCTGTTGCCATTATTGATATAGAGCAAAAAAGGCCAAAAAAATCACGTTTGTTGTATAAGAGCCCCCCTTAAATATTAATTTAATTGTATTTTTTAGTATTAGTTGTTATAGCGGCAACAGACATACATAATCTGTGAAAATTTCAACTCTCTAGCTATTACCATTCTTGAGTTACAGCCTGGAGACAGACAGACAGACGGACAGACATCGAAGTTTCAGTAATAGGGTCCCGTTTTTACCCTTTGGGTACGGAACCCTAAAAATCAATAATAACATTGAATCTGTAGTTAAGGCCCTACGATTAACAAACACATACAATGTCGGATATATTTATACTGTTTTTTTGCTCTACGTAAAGATAGATGGCTGTTGATAACATAACATAAGAATAGGCTTATGTAAGCCTAATGTTACTTGAATTCAACATGTTTTTATGTTAACAAGTTGTTGATAGACATAGAAAAATGTATGTTTTGGCACCAACAACGTGCTCATTTATAATGGTTCCGTACCCAATTGGTAAAAACGCCAAATCCTATTATTGAGACTTCGATGTCTCTCCGTCTATCTGTCCGTCTGTCTGTCCGTCTATCTGTCTGTCTATCTCCAGGCTGCATCTCAAGAACCGCTATAGCTGGACTTCTGGAAATTTCACAGATTGTGTATTTTTGTTGCCTCAATGTTCATTAAGAGGGGCTCCCATACAACAAACGTAATTTTTTGAAGTGAAAACTTCTATAGCGGCGTTGAGCACTTTTGTGGGGTGGGTAAAAACTGTGAAACTCGCGTCAGATTCTCGTGCTGATCGAAAAACCGTAAGACGGTTGGAGAGTAGTGTTGTAACATCGAAATCGATTAATCGAACAATCGATTGGTTTTTTTCGTTTGTCGATATTTTTTAAAATAGATTGTAGGGTTTCGATTAATTAAAAAAATCGATTTTTTAAAAATTGATTTTCATAAAAAATGGGTTAAAAAAATTGTAAGGGTTTCGATTAATTAAAAAAATCGATTTTTTAAAAATTGATTTTCATAAAAAATGGGTTAAAAATTTAATCGATTGCAAGGGTTTCGATTAATTTAAAAAATCGATTTTTTAAAAATCGATTTTCATAAAAAATGGGTTAAAAAAATTTGTAAGGGTTTCGATTAATTAAAAAAATCGATTTTTTAAAAATCGATTTTCATAAAAAATGGGTTAAAAATTTAATCGATTGTAAGGGTTTCGATTAATTAAAAAAATCGATTTAAAAAAATAGATTTTCATAAAAAAATGGGTTAAAAAAATAATGCACAATGTTAATTATCAAGTTTTCACTTCTGCCGGCACTCCCGGAGTGCAACCCGTCTTTTTTTTTTACCTTTTTTGCTACCCATTCTACGGACTTTATACCGTATCCAAACATCGTTTTGTAAGTCCAAATCTCAAAGATCTACTCAAACCATCTGTAGTTGATTTTATACAGCATATAATATTATACAGAAGTATAATATACTCACTGCTTAGGAATATATAGTATAGTATCAGTAATTCTACCGCATGCGACACGGTCAGTGACTTTTTAACGGAAGAGCACCGGGAGCAGCACACATCATCAGGATGTATAATGTCAGCCTAACCTTTCCCTGGAGGCGGAAGGTCGAGATGCATCGACCTGAATCATCATCAGCCTATCAACTATCCCCATCTTGGGCAGCCTTTGTTCATGCTGTCTGCTACCTTTCTTCAAATCGTCGGTCGGTCGGTAGAGTTGTTGGGTATATACATTACCGGTTCAGAATATACATTACCGAGTTTGATAAATTTTTAATGTGCCATGCTTCGCCTTCAAAGGACCAGCTTGAAATAACGCTTATGCTTCTCTGTATAAGTGAGTTCAGGCCTAAGGGTGAAGTGGATAATGAGAAATATGAACACAACTCATTAAAACGCTAGAGTCAAGCGTATTCATAGAGGCAAACGAACATATGGATCATCTGATGGAAAGCAATCGCCCATGGACACTGGCAACATCAGAAGAGCTACAAGTAGTAGCCTGCTTTTGAAGAGGGAATATGCTCTCTTCTTGAAGGTTTGCAGGTCGTATTGGTCCGGAAATACTGCTGGTGACAGTTCGTTCCAGAGTTATTTTCAAATATGTTTTTATTCCATTTATCAGTGCTGAATTCCATCCTCCGCATGCACAACTCATATCGCTTCCTAATTTTTTGTTAATCGTCTTAATATAAATAAAGTTCACCTTGTGTGACGTACATATTAAATCCTTACAGCTGTAGCTCGTGTCCCACACAAACGTTTATTCAGCCATCAATCAATAGTCTCAATGGGTTTAATTAGCGGACTAAAAGATCGTGACGTCCTACAGTACTTTACTAAGATTAATTGAGTTGATTTGATACGAAAATATTGCATGTAATTGCTGTACAATTTATAATTTTTTGTTAGTTACTTATGACTTTGAGTTAAGTATTAGCATAGCAAAGATATATCATATAACTCTACCTATCTGATGTTGAGAAGTAGAATTATTCTTGGTGCAAATGCATATTGAACATTAATAAAACACCATTATTTTACTTGCATTTTTAAGGTTCCGTACCCAAAGGGTAAAAACGGGACCCTATTACTGAGAATTCGATGTCTGTCCGTCTGTCTGTCCGTCTGTCTCCAGGCTGTAACTCAAGAACGCTAGAGAGTTGAAATTTTCACAGATTATGTATTTCTGTTGCCGCTATAACAACAAATACTAAAAACAAAATAAATTAAATATTTAAGGGGGGCTCCCATACAATAAACGTAATTTTTCAAACATTTTTTGCTCGGTATCAATGATGACAACAAGTAGGCACTTGAAATTTTCACAAAAGCCTTAATTATATGTGTACTTTAATAATTTAAAATAATATTTAAATAAAATTATAATTTAAGGGGGGCTCCCATACAAAAAACGCAATTTTTGGCCTATTTTTGCTCTATAACGGTACGGAACCCTTCGTGCGCGAGTCCGACTCGCACTTGGCCGATTATTTACATCTATTTTCCTTGGAATTAAATATACTACATTGACAACTAATTTGATATTTATTTCAAATATAGTGGCAAAGGGCAAGCAATCGTGTTTTGTTAGTGCTTAATCCTTCGATTGTGGATTCTTGGAAATCTATTGTTATTCTATTGGGTTTCGCTCAGGGGTGAGCGGGGCTTGATGGGTATTATTTTTTTGAACTAAGTAAATAAATAGGTAAAAAACGAATGTAATAAAAATATTATTAGTCCAAATTATTTCATGATAAGTATTAGGTATATTATGTATATGTACTCATCAGTCATCACCATTTTTAAGATTTCTATGAATCATGATCTAGCTACTCTATTAACGTCCATATGAACAATTTTAATGTGTATTTTCAATTGTTACAGGTAAATAAATTTTGCAACAATGCGAAGCAATCTTCATATCTTGAAATCTCATTCACACCTTAATAAAATCCTTCGTGGAGGTAAATTAGTTATTAAGTTAGTCTTAATAGCAAAAATGTTCGCCCGAAATGGATGGAAAATATTTAGTACGATGAAAAGTATCCTATGTCCTTTCCCGTGATTCTAAGTATCTCCATATCAAATTACAGAAAAATCGGTTTAGCAGTTTGGGCGTGAAGAGGTTACAGACAGGCATTTATGGCATTTATAATATTAGTACGTAATTACTAATTATCTACACGCAGCCACTACGCCGGCCCAAATCTTGATATTTCCCTGATATGTGAAGAGCAGCCATTTCTTTCGCTAGTTATCTAACTGAACAACTAGCTATGTAATAGTAACTGTTATAATTTTTAAACCAAAGTGTGTCAAACGTAACACGTAATGGTTTTCCTCTTTCAGTCAAGACTAATCTGTGTATCTAAACTGATCGACCGTATTATTAGAACGAGTTCTCTAGCCATTACTGGCTAGATAACCTGTGATTTGTTTAACGACTAATCTGAGCGAGTGTAACTAGTGAGTATCGAGTTTATTACGTTTTAGTACATTTTTATCTATTTCTAAAGTTAAAATCTCTTATGTTCTTGTACACTTTTTTGTGATGGGTTAAAAAGTTTAATTCGCGTCAAGAGTCAAGACACGTGATTTTCGCGAAATAAGATGAAAACATTTCAATTCAAAAGATTTTCTTAATAGATTATTTTTTTGTATTATACTACGTGACATTGGTTGTTTTCCCGCAGTAAAATGATTCTATCTTAGTAGTAGAATAGATTTAAAATGCGGTCGGGTCATTGCCGCTCGCGCCTCTCGGCATAAAATTGCATGGCAAAATAATTGCCATGTGGCGTTAAAATTGGTAGCATTATAGCCGCCTATACTGAGCTTTTTTGTCATCGATGACAATAATTAAATTGTGACTTCTAATCCCGTAGACCTAACAAAAAAAAAGTGTGTCAGCTCCGACGCACGACTGGAGTTTACTCCTTAAGTACGAGTATAGCAATATAAATACATCGACACTGATAGAAACAAACAAGCCCAATAACATATAGTATATAGGTATAGTCGCCTATACAGCATACCATATGTACGTCTTAATCATAAAGTTAATATACCTATCGGAATATTATATTATTATATAATTATAATTATATATATATATATATATATATATATATATATATATATATATATATATATATATATATATATATATAATTATAATTATATAATAATATAATATTCCGATAGGTATATTAACTTTATGATTAAGACGTACATATGGTATGCTGTATAGGCGACTATACCTATATACTATATGTTATATATATATCCGTATATATATATATATATATATATATATATATATATATATATATATATATATATATATATATATATATATATATATATATATATATATATATATATATATATATATATATATATATATATATATATATATATATATATATATATATATATATATATATATATATATATATATATATATAATATTCCGATAGGTATATTACCTTTATGGTCTTAATACACTCACAGCCAAATTAGAAAGTTGCGCACTAAAGGTGCGCACCAAAACGTGACACGATTTTTCGTTACTTGTTCGTAGGTTTTACCCTTCGGTTTTTTCTCATACCGGGCGCCTTATATATGAAAATCGATTCTTAAGGAGTAAACTCCAATAAATATTTCTGTGTACAACGTGACATTTTATTGTTTTCCCGTAGCAGAACGAATCATGCAAGTTATTTTTTGAAAATAAAAAATATTTTAGTACGTCATACAAAATATTTTTTATTTTCAAAAAACAACTCGCATAATTCGTTCTGCTGCGGGAAAACAATAAAATGTCACGTTGTACACAGAAATATTTATTTTTGTTAGGTTTACGGGATTAGAAGTCACAATTTAATTATTGTCATCGATGACAACAAAGCTCAGTATAGGCGGCTATAATGCTACCAATTTTAACGCCACATGGCAATTATTTTGCCATGCCATATCTATTATACGGCTATAGCAATACATAATGATAGATAATTCGAGTTATTCTGCTTCGCAATCCACACCTAACAATAAATGCGTAACGCACCTTTCTTACACGTTCTTGCATATTATGCTAATACTTGCAATACAATCGTGCAATATCACTTGAAAAGTGACTAGGTAGCTACTTCATTAAAAGTAGACACTTCTTATAAGTTGGTGTTGTGTAATGCAATGTTTCTAACCTTTTTTGTGAAAAGGTTGAAAAACATTGATGCTAGTTTGTCAGGAATTAAGTACCACCATTTACTTCGACTGTCTACTGTCGACTTCACTTCACATACACGCGTTTTCCGTATTCGGAATCTGAATGCATCAAATCAATGGAAAATACATTAACTGACGCACACGTTCGCTTTTTCCGAACGGGACGAATTCCGCACGTACGTTTTGAGTGCAAGCCAGGCGAAAGCACTTTCGCGAGTTAAGAAAAACGAACGTTTGCGCTAGTCTCACGGAATTCCAATTCGAAATTCCACATTACGAAATCGAATACGGAAAACTCGTGTATGCGGCCAGCCTAAAACGATCAAAATCATGTCAAAAGCTCACCAATATTTCCGTATGGCACGTGACCCCATTGCCATTGCCCATCTCTTACATCACCAATTACAAGCCGTGAAATTGTATAGATCTCTCATCTTAGTTCACTCCCATTAAATTAGCCACGCCCAGGTGGCGTAAGATGGGCTAGGGCTGAAGCTATCAGCCCTAGCCCATTTTACGCCATTTACTCATTTCAGAGCAATCAGAGCTAAGCTTAGAAGAAGGTAATTTAAGTAGGTGAAACATGCTTCATCTCTCTAATAATCTTAGAAAAAACCGATAGACTATGGACGTATCGCTTGCTACTAGTAAACCTACAGTATACTGTTCTTATTCCGAACTAACATTTTTTGAAACATTAAATATTTTTGGAAAGTCTATTAAAAATATAATAATAGCGTAATTTAATATTTACTTTAGATATTAAATATATACACTTAGGATAACATTTTATCTATCAGTTCTAGATATTATTGTTGTAGAATGTAGATTATGTTGAAGTTTCATGACTAAACTAAGCTTTTTAACCGACTTCCAAAAAACGTCGAGGTTATATGTTCGGCTGTGGATATATATATATTTTTTGTATGTTCAACGATTACTCCGCCGTTTGTGAACCGATTTTCGAAACTTTTGTTTTGTTGTATTAGGTTTCACTCCAATTTGGTACCATATTCATAAGTGGTGACTTGATGATGGGATCCATGAGTAATCGAGGGAACTCCTTGAAATTTATATGGAAATATATGGTGATTTTGGTTTAATGAGAAGCATCCTAAGTATATGCTACCAAAACGCAACATTTTGTACCAAGGTAAACTATGGTTTCGAAGATACTAAGAGAACTCCGGATTCCTTATAGATACAAGTTTGGGGGTTTAGGCGCTGTTTTAAGAACTGAAAGCATATGCTACTATACAAATTACATTCATCATCATCATCATTACCACGTCAGGGTCACCAATGTCACCAAAATTGAACATAACAAAATATTCAACCTTATCTCCAGAGCGTAAGGCACACATTTGACATTACTTCTGAGAAGTAAGTTGCTTCGATAATACAAGTAACATGCTAGTGCACTGTCACACTTACCAATCGCGGCCACGGGCGGCCGTAGACTTCTCAAGCGATACTTTGTATTACAATAATAAAGATAAAGTTTAAAATCATATGACACTGAAAGCCTCGCCGCTGCTAAAATTCTGGTTTGGCGCGGCCCTAGCACGTGTCCACTTCGATTTTTTTAAATGTATTGTTTAAAATTATCTGCAGCTGATATTATATTTTGTAAGTGTGACTGTTAACAAATTGTAATAAGATACGTAGAATAATATACAGGTGTAGGGCCGATTCACACCGGAATGGCGGAGGCGAGGCGAGCAGTTTCAGTGTCATATGATTTTAAACTTTGTCTACATTGTTGTAATACATAGTATCGCTTGAGAAATCTACGGCCGCCCGTGGACGCTCGTGGCCTCTTGCGGCCGCCGGCGGCGTCGATTTCTCAAGCGATACTATCTATGTATTACAATTTACAATAATGAAGATAAAGTTTAAAATCATATGACACTGAAACTGCTCGCCTCGCCTCTGCCATTCCGGTGTGAATCGGCCCTAATCTACGTATAGTACGCGATGATTTTACTAGGTAACTAAAAAGAGTAAAATTATTATTTTTAACAAAAAATTAAAACCGATTTCCAAGGTAAAAACAATAATAATATCCTTATAATATGAACTAAAAAGTATTAAATAATTTTTCCTATCTCATGGTGCCTTTTTCCGAATTCGGCTAAAACTCAACTATTTCTGTACTCAATCTTCATAATTTTGAAGTCGGTGCCAGTTACAAATGTTTCAAATATTCTGGCATCTGGATTCAGCTATGTCTGGTACCGACTTCAAAATTATGAAGATTGAGTACAGAAATAGTTGAGTTTTAGCCGAATTCGGAAAAAGGCACCATGAGATAGGAAAAATTATTTAATACTTTTTAGTTCATATTATAAGGTTGTTATTATTGTTTTTACCTTGGAAGTCGGTTTTAATTTTTTGTTGAAAATAATCCTAAAACGCGTTCTGAACCCAAGAAATCACTTCCTTTATAATTATTTTGGCAAATCTAGATGCGCAATGGCAACCCTAATAACAGAGATTCGGCCAAAGCTAATGAACAACGAAATTGCCGTTTTTATCGATTTGTTTTACCACCTATAATCTTCACAGCATTGCAGATTGTGAAATGTAATTTAGTTTCCATTTCATAATGATACCGTCGGTGCCATGCAAATTAAAATTAGATTGATTTTTTTGTGATTATAATCTTTAATGCTGGTTTTCGCACTGTAATGGTTTTACATTGAATTGCCTTTCAATGAGCTGCTTAATTTGTTTTGTATCGCTACTTTGTAATTTTTATCCGACTACGCCATAAGGTGGGTTATGTTTATTGGATCGTATGTAGCGTGTGACATGTCTGGCATACTCTGTAGTTAAAACGTCTTGTCGATTTTGAGCTTGAGAGGTATCATTCACATACATTCGTTTATTAATTCCCTTAAACCTAATCGACTAAAAATGTTAAATCGTATTGTCTTTAAAATACGAGATCAGTAATAAACATTTGTGATTGCCACTCTTAGTTATAATTCGTCTTGTGGTTTTGACCTATAATACATAAATTTTACCCCAAAATGTGGCTTTGGTTACTGAAATTTACACATAGCTAGGGTTTTCGTCGCCCTGAGCGAATCCCTGAGTCACCCTAAATGATCGACTCGAGTACAAACTCGGTTGGTTGACAACAACCAACTGAAAGTATACAGCAAACCTAGGTGTGTTTTTTGGCTCAGTTGACTCTTCTATTGTAAGTATTTATTATTCGTAGCTTGAAACATATATGCCTATATGTCGCAAACATTTCCCAACATATTGTCTCAGCCGACATCCGCCGGCGTGTCGGTTGGCCAACTCTTTGTTGTATTGTTCTATCAATATGCACTTCTTAAGCACAACCGATTGTTGTCATTTACATTCATTTCGATCTAAATGTCCCAATATGTCATGTGCTATTAGCGCGCGAGGAATCAGTCCTGTTTTAAAGTTTCATATCTAGAATCTAGAATTCAGATTAAATCTAATTTAACGGAGCATAGTTGGGAGTTTCATAATAAATAAGAGAATCATCCTTAAAATAATAGACCATAGCTCCTGTCAAGGTTTTTATCGGTACGCGAGCTAATTTAAGGAATTGTCGCGGGTGGTACTTTATGATAGTCAAGCGCGCCCCTCTCTCTCCTCAGCCATCGATTCCTTGGAGCTCATGCGCGGATTACGCAAACACATTGTACAAAATACAAATGTGATAACACCAAGATTCCTGTATTAATTTGTCTAGCCAAAAAGCTAAGCGTTAATTGCACTGTCGAATTTAGAAATCAAGAATATCTGGGATTTGACAAAAGGCAAGCAAGTGAAATATTCAATGACTTCACGGCATCACATCTTCTTTACCATAGCTTCCACATAAAGCCTTTATTACAATGGCTGCCAACAATTATCAGACCTTGGCCTGCCAGTATTTAATTGGCACGATGGTCGTGATGAAGCCGCGTCTCTACAAACACGCAGTCGGCATAAAAATTAAGAGGATCGATAAGGAATCGTGACGAAATCCGCATTGGGTCACCAACAAAAAATATAATCCACTCATATTATGTGTCTCTGTATGATATATTCGAGCTTGGAAGAAGATCATTATGGTGCTCCCTCACCGGGAGCATTCGCGTGTACTTATTGTCCTTATTGTAATATTATAGATTCGACTTTGAGCATTCCATACGAAGTTGACTTCACTGTCACGTAGCATTGATGTTACAAGTTGTATCAAGATATTACAATGTGCATCTTAATATTACATTAAGTGTATGTGTGTATCATTACATTAAGATGCACATTGTAATGCTCGGTTTTCCTCCCTCACTGATGTAATGCTCGCCTCTGTAACGTTACATTACACGTGAATGCTCGCGGTGAGGGAGCACTTTTATATGTATTAGGGTAATTTCAAGATAACCTAGTATCTGATAGAGTTTATTTAAAGTTTAATCCATTACATCAAAAGTTATAAATATCATGGGCATGTTGCATAATTTATAATCGCGACAAAACGAATTTATTCCATTTTTAAATAATATGAATTTCTTTGGTACGCTTTAAATTGTGTTCTTTCTTTACTTTTCCTTTTTCAGCATCTATTGTACTAATTTCTCAAATTATTCTAGACATCTTGTAAGTAAAGTTGAACCTTAATTACCTGTGACCTGAGTTACGACTGACCGCACTTCCGACTTACACAACCGTTGTGTAATTATAATTATCACGTAGTTCATAGTTGATTGTCTTATCCTTACATAACTTATTATTTAATAACGGTCACACCCGCTTTTTCTATGTCAGCGGTAGTAACAATTAATATAATCATCATTTATGCAACTTCCTTTGCGCGTCCTCTTTAGGAACGTGTTAGAAATATTCATGTTAAATAAGGAGCTACGTTTTCTTGTTTTTTATTATATAAGAAGTAGGTATGTGTGATCGTACATAAACTTACTAATATTACAAATGCAAACGTTTGTAAGTCGGTTACCTCTTCACGCTTAAATTGCTGACGATACTTTGCGTATCGAAAAAGAACATAGGACACTTTTTATTCCAGAAAAATGTACCGTTTCCCTGCGCGATAAACGAATTTTGGCCCAACGAGCGACATCTAGTAAGAAATAAGCACGTTGATCTGAGAACTTCCTCGGGTTTTTTCGTCGGCTTTAACCATACATTTCTTGGTTGAGATGTGATCTTTATTGTATAAAAACACGTCTTTATTATCACAAAATATGATTCCTAGGCACATCCCATCCTCAATAGATAAGAATAATGGATGATTCAGTGTGTTTTCTCACGTTATTTGTCTTATCGACCTTACTGTATACGGCTGTAGGTTTGCATCCGTGTCTAATTGTCTATTTATTTTATCAATATTTTTCGCATTTTTCACATACATAAGTTGATACGGTTTAAATTGCGACATGAGCTCAAAATCATCATACTCGTACTAAAAGTATGAATTGTAGCTCCTTTAGCCGTTAGGATTACAATATTATAGTTATGAAAGCACAGTGAGATTTTGCAGGAAAATATCTAAGCCATATTTTGTTAATCAGTTCTTTCGACAAATAAAATCAAGTACTGTACACAATAGTACATGATTATAATTAATTGACGAAGGCTTTAGGCTATCATAATTATAACATTACGGTGTGACCAATAGAAGCGAAGAATCATAGGAAAATGAGCAAAAAAAAGGGAAAATTATTATTAATTGGACGCGCTCAATCGAAAAATGAAAAAAAAACTGTCAAGTAGTCTCATGAACTACGGTTTTTATGATATTTGGCACAAATATAGAGTAGACCACAGGAAGAATATATAATAGCCTACATTTTGCAAAAAAAAAATAGGGTTCCCGCGACGTCTATTGACTTTATAAAGAAGTCTAGAAGAGATTCACTACAATAAAGTGACAACAATAAGCTGATGAGTTGACTTATACGTAACCTCTGTCTCAACTTCCTTCTCCAATCATCGCAATTATAGTGCCATAATGATGGTGGAATGACTTTTAAATTGTTCTTGTCTGTAATTGTTTAAAAACTCGTAGTTTGTGGTTTATTGTTATTTTAAGCGACACTTGAGTGTAATTTGTGCAATTTTCATAATTATTTAGACCTTAGGCTTAGTTAAACTTTAAATAAGAGCTTCGGTTCATGGTTACAAGTTATTTATTTTGTTTAAACTTGTATACTTTATGAAAATAATGTTTTAATGTAAATCAGGGATGTATTTTACAATATAAACATGCCGTCCATGTTTATATTGTAAACATGGACGGCAAAATAAACATGGACGGCAAAATCGATCGCAAATCCTTAAGTTTTTGATTCAAACCTTGTTTTCCTATAACTAAGACCTTTAAGTTATTGGAAAGTCGCAATGACTAAGTCGCCCTTATATCCATGATCCATGTATGATCTAAGCCCTGATCTAAGCTATGCGGAAGATCGTGAGCAGCCCTCGTGATCGAGTCGGCGACATGGCGGTGATATAACTGCGCCTATAAGTGCACCTTATCATATCATGACGTCATTGTCCTTTCAAAACCTTTACTCGATTTGTTAGCAAAATATAATGTTACTAAAACTGTACCGTGTCAAAAGAAGCGTAGATATTTGAGATGTAGACTTTTTTCTGCGATTAGAATTTTATGAAAAAGTCCATACGCATCAGAATCTAAGATGATACATCCATAGTGTGTATGTTATATCTTTATTATATCCGAACCACGAAACATTTCAAACTTTTGATATTTTAAAGTGGAGTTTTTCATCTCCTGGTTTTGATCATACAAAATATTCAATTGTTTTAAAGCTATGTTATATCTATAGGTACTAAGATATTCTTTAGTCTTTACTAATATTATAAATGCGAAAGTGTCTGTCTATCTGTCTGTTACCTCTTCACACCCAAACTGCTTAACCGATTTTGCGGTGTGTGGAGATACTTTGAGTCCCGGGAAAGGACACAGGATACTTTATATTCCGTAAACATGTACGGTTTTGCGTGATAGACGAGTTTTGGCACAATCGAGTCGCAGGCATCACCTAGTGCTTTAAATAAACGTAAGAAAATGATGGAAAGTTTAAAGAATATTATGCTTGCTATATCGTTACTTGCTATCGTTCCAGAAATCAAGTTTACCTACAGAAGCGGAGATGACTGACAATTTTAAATTCTTATCTCGGTTAAAAAAACTAAAAATCGCGTCAAGGAAGACGTTTAAAAACAAGTTATGAACAAACGAAGACCTCGTACGAATAAAAACAAAAAAAACCTGACGAAAAACATTACCACTCCGGGCAAAAAGTTGAGGTTAGGTTGGGCAAAAAATGTAAACTGTTTCTATACATTTTGTTCATACCACATGGCCCATGGCGATAGGCTTCGTTGGTGATCTACTACGGCCTTGTATAAAAGCGGCACGACACTTAGGGCCTGTTTCACCACTTTCTGATAAAGTGCCGAATAGGCTATTCACAGCTTCTTTGACAGATTCTCCATACTTCATCTGTCAAGTTAAGTGGTAGATAGCCTATTCGGCACTTATCAGGAAGTGGTGAAACAGGCCCTAAAATTGCTAAGTTCCATCAGATAATTTTTGAAGTGAAAACTTCTTTAGCGGCGTTGAGCACTTTTGTGGGATGGGTAAAAACTGTGAAACTCGCGTCAGATTTTCGTGTTGATCAAAAAACCATAGAAAAAGCGTAAGACGGTTGGAGAGTAGTGTTTTGTGTCTAACTCGAACTCGAACTCGAATGAAATGTACAGTTGGGGAAATGAGTTGTTCAGCAGAAATGTACAGTCGGGGAAAATTGTGCTAAACAGATTTCTGTTTAGCTATCTGTTTAGCACTGTACATTTGTACAGTCGGGGAAATGAGTTGTTTAGCAGAAATGTACAGTCGGGGAAAATTGTGCTAAACAGATTTCTGTTTAGCTATCTGTTTAGCACTGTACATTTGTACAGTCGGGGAAATGAGTTGTTTAGCAGAAATGTACAGTCGGGGAAAATTGTGCTAAGCAGAAATGTACAGTCGGGGAAATGAGTTGTTTAGCAGAAATGTACAGTCGGGGAAATGAGTTGTTTAGCAGAAATGTACAGTCGGGGAAATGAGTTGTTTAGCAGAAATGTACAGTCGGGGAAATGAGTTGTTTAGCAGAAATATACAGTCGGGGAAATGAGTTGTTTAGCAGAAATGTACAGTCGGGGAAATGAGTTGTGTAGCAGAAATGTACAGTCGGGGAAATGAGTTGTTTAGCAGAAATGTACAGTCGGGGAAATGAGTTGTTTAGCAGAAATGTACAGTCGGGGAAATTAGTTGTTTAGCAGAAATGTACAGTCGGGGAAAATTGTGCTAAGCAGAAATGTACAGTCGGGGAAATGAGTTGTTTACCAGAAATGTACAGTCGGGGAAAATTGTGCTAAGCAGAAATGAACAGTCGGGGAAATGAGTTGTTTAGCAGAAATGTACAGTCGGGGAAATGAGTTCTTTAGCAGACGCGCTGATTAAGGCCGCGTTTCCACCTGCAAGACAACTGTCGCGAGAAGTGTCTGACAGTCTGTCTGACAGCAGCTTTTTTTTTTCGATTGTCGATATTTTTTAATCGATTGTAAGGGTTTCGATTAATTAATTAAAACGATCTTTTTTATTTATTTATTTATTTATTTTAAATCGATTTTCATAAAAAATGAGTTAAAAAAATAATGCACAACGTTAATAATCAAGTTTTCACTTCTGCCGACACTCCCGGAGTGCAACCCGTCTTTTTTTTAGTTCCTACGTTTTGACGCCTTAAATTATAATGTATACCTACTTTGAGTCTGGATATAGAGTATTCAAAAGTCTTGAAAAACTGTCTGAGTGTGTGTGACATCAGCTGGTTAGGTTTTTTTCTTTTTAGCCGTCTTCATAATGTAGGAGGCTATAATAATTATTATATGAATTTTTTTCGCCCTACTTCATTCAGCTTCATTTGATAACAGCATTTAAACCGATAACGCGGTTTAACGGAAACCAGTTTGTTAATTAGCAAAATTACCTAAGCATCAGGTTTGGGGTCGGTCGAGGAATCTGGGTCTCAGCAACTCGTCACACACGCGACAGCCGTGACCAGGGTGCTTAGACAAATTGCAAACGATATTTTTCGTCAGTAAAACTACAAGTTCCGACACGTAGCGCTGAAATATTCTATGGCGTTTTCACTACTCGGATAAGTATTTTTAGTCTTTAGTCAATCTGCATTCGAAAATTGAAATAGAAAACGTATGAGATTTGATATAGCATATAAAGCAACGCAAACGCCTTGATACTGTGTCATATTATTATCATATCCTATTCATTTCTGATTTCTAACTTCGTTATTGAAAGTATCAAAGATTAAGTATGGTAAACAACGATATTAAATCGTTGATGATAAAATATATTCTATGCGCTTTCCTCCTATTTATAACACGTATCTTAATCACTTTAGCGGTTTAATTATATCAAGACGTAATTGACAGACATGAATATATTATTACTAGTATGGATTATAATTTTTCTATTTCGTAACTCAATTAAATTTCTTTTTAACTGACATTACGTTCTATATTAGGTAGTGATGTAGCAATTTCATCTTCATTCATCTGTCATGATTAAAATGTCTCATTAATACTTTTCGACATGATTGTCATGACGAAAACTGTTGCCTGTTGTAATATAGAGTGTATTACGAATATAATTATGATAATACATCCATTGTCGTCATAACAATACCTTTCGTATGTCGTTTGTATATTATGAAGGGATAATACGATCTTATACAATGTGTTTGAAAAGTTACCAAATTCGATTTTTTAATTTGGAAATCTTCTACATAATATATGTAATGGCACGACCATAGTTTGTAACTTGTAGTCAAATTGCAATCGTACATTTTTATGACAATGGTCAAAAATGTATGCAACTTGACGTAACGATAAGCTAAGTTTTTGTTAAACTTTGTAATAATTACAACTATCTTAAAGCGATATGAGTGCTTCTGGCTTTATTTACAAAATATTGAGATTCAAAATTAATCTAAATGAAACAACCGGAATACAAAGTTTAAAAGCTGATTATAACAAAAACCCGTTAATTTCAGATTTCCGTTCGCCCACAATAGAGCACCACAAAAACCGTACTACCGCGACTAACGTAAAAATTACTCAATAAAAATGATATTACTTGAGAATTGAGATCCCAAAAAGTATAGTTGGTTACCGGTTCTATCTTTTTATGTAATAGTATTGCAGAGTGTTGCAGAATTCAGTTAGTAGTTATATGCCTTTCCTTTGAGGTTGGTTAGTTAGTCTCTATTTCGCTATTCTGTTGCGACCAGACAAATAGAAAAGAAAGGTAGCAAAGAACGTTTGTGTACTTAAGCGTAATATGAAGTTAACGATTAGGTACTAATGATTGTATCTTATGTCTTTTCCCGGGATTCGAACTTCTCCATACCAAATTTAAACAAAATCGGTTCAGCGGGTTTAATCTTTCAGGCCCCGCGCGAGCACCGGTGATCGCGAGAACAAAAGAATACAATGGGAATTCCTAGAACCTCCGATCGAAGGATTAACATGAAGAAGTAACAGAAAGACAGAATACCTATACGCATTTAAAATATTAGTATGGATTAGTATGGATAAAGTATCCATCTTTTTTGGTAAGGGACGGCCCGAGCCAGCTTTTGATGCCAGTTCTTGCCGCTAGTACTTGATCCGTCGGACCCTTTCTTGGGTGAATGCCCGAAACACCTTAGCCTCAAATTAACATTTTCAATTTGTTAGTTACTATGGCCAAAGTTTAAACTTCGGTTGGATACTTCAAATAAGATAACGCGTTATAGCCACAATGTTACGTTAAACAACCGTTAAGTCAATGTTTGTTCACAATAAAAGGAAATATAGACATAACAGAGAAAATGGCGAGACCAATCAATTATTATGTGGGATTACTCAACACTCAACAACAACACAATACAACACAAAAACAGATATCAACGACCTCAGTACCGTTCTGTTACTAATTCAGCTTATACAGTTGAAGTTATGAAATAAAGCAAAAGTATAAAACTACAAATTACAGTAGGGCCTCGTTAATCCGGAGAGGCAAAAACATGACCCTTTTCGAATTATCGAGGCGTCCGGATTATAGTATGTAATATTTACATGTTTATTAACCTTCGTTTCTTTGATCAATTTTTGAAATTTAAATTACGTCAAACCGAGCCGACAGTTCACAATTCAAGACGTGAGTGGAAGAATAAGGTAAGTAACATGAAAAAACTTCCCGTTTTTTTGCTTAAATGGATAGGGCCGGAAAAATTATTTGAAATAGAAAAACTATGGATTATATGTGTAGCCAGATACATTAGCTAGGTTATGAAGTAGATAAGTTACAAGTTTTATTAAAATAATTAGGGAAAAAATTAGTTATTGTCCGAATGTTACGAAATGTTACTTGTTCGATACTTCCACTCACGTCTTCAATTAACATTGAATTGACATGATCCAACCAAATGCCGTTGGCTCAGTATAGCAATATCGATATTGCTATACTGTGCCGTTGGTCTGTCAACTGCCTAGGAATCAATTTCCTCGATGGTAGATGCATAATTACAACTATGTAAGAAATCAGTAAGTAAGTCAAAATAAAACATTAGTTAATTCCTTTTGAAAAAGTCTGTAATACTCTTCTGTTTATCATTTATGATTTTCGCACTACATTCCGAAATCTCGGTCTCTAAGTTGACGGAGAAACATAACTTCGTGGCTATCAAATTCGTTATCTTCAGCCCATTTTAAAGCAATGTTTAAGAGGGCGACTAACCCCAAAAATCAAATATCGTCCTTCTCTCTTCACACTCACTATCATATGCCAGCTCACTCGTCTTTCATATGCCAGGTGAAAAAGGACGACGCGGATTCATCGCCAAATTAGTTTTTTCTCAATAACTCGATAAATATACAACATTCTAAAAATCCGCTAGGTCGGATTCTCAATGATAGAATTTTATACAATGTGTTAAAATATTAACTTAGTTCAATGCACGGTTATGGCAATACACGAAAAATTCGTGTAAATTAGATGCATCTTTGTGATTTTTTTCTATCGAGAAAATTTTTAGATATCGTGTTTTTGCTCAGATTGAATTCTTCGAAATATAATGTAGTATCTAATTTTAGAAAATGAAACAATTCAGGGCGTTTTTTCAAGTATAAAAATGAATTATAAAATTGAAAATTTAGGGTTAGTCGCCCACTTAAGTCTCCGGCCGGCCGGATTACAGCGATCACCGAATAAGCGGGAGTCCGGATTACCGAGGCCCTACTGTAGTTTACTTTTGAGATCTCGGATATTTGTTTTAGTTATGAAAGAAAATATAACAAAGTAGATGACGCCCGCAACTCCGTTGTGCCAAAACTCTTTTATCGCGCGTGAACTGTGCATTTTTCCGGGGTAAAACTATCCTATGTCGTTTCCCGGGACTCAAAGTATCTCCATGCCAAATTTCAGCAAAATTGGTGATCGTGAAGAGGTAACAAACAATACACACTTTCGCATATATAATACTAGTATGGAAGTATGGATAGTATCCGTACTGTGATATAAGGTCATAATAAATTCCTGTATAAATAACTGTCCATCTGAGCTTTACTTAACGATTTAACTACTAAACCGATTATGATGGTTATGAAGATATTTTGAGTCTGAGGAAAGGATATAATATGATTATTTTCATCCCAGTAGGAGCTGTACCCATACTAGCTATTATTACTGGGACATGCAATAAACCCAAAATCGTACCATTTAGTATAGATACAAGTGACATTACTGGGACATGCAATAAACCCAAAATCGTACCATTTAGTATAGATACAAGTGACATTACTGGGACATGCAATAAACCCAAAATCGTACCATTTAGTATAGATACAAGTGACATTACTGGGACATGCAATAAACCCAAAATCGTACCATTTAGTATAGATACAAGTGACATTATTGGGACATGCATTAAACCCAAAATTGTACTAGTGACATAACAATACGCTAGTTGCGCAATCGACCGGCCCAAATTGTCACGCTTTGTGTAAAAATGCGAGGCCGATGTGTGTCAAATACCTCACTTCCTACTCAAGTTTGGAATTTATGGACATGCTTTATTATGGTACATAGTAGGTATTTCCCGCAGGCCCAAGTTAGTATACTTTTATCCGGGATAGATCCTATGAATTCCTATGTCCTTTCCCCGAACTCTAAGTATCTCTATATCAAATTTCAGCAACATCGGTTCAGCATTTTTGACGTGAAGAGTTAACAGACAGACAGATAGACGAACACACTTTAGCAGTTATGATAATATTAGTAAGTATGGATTTATTACAGTACTAGGTTTTATTCGAACGCCGAAGCTGGAAGCTTGAAGGAAGTAGCTGTCAATCAAAAAGTAGAAGTATAATATGTGGTATACTCTACTCGGCGAAACACGGCGGTAGCGGTCATTGACTCCCTGTCAAAAACTTGTCATTTTCTATATAAACCGCGATTGACAATGAAGTGTCAGATGTTGTCAATCGCGGCTTTGTATAGAAAATGACAAGTTTTTGACAGGGGGTCAATGACTGCTACCGCCATGTTTCGCCGAGTAGTACAGTATACATTAGGTATTTTGCCTCTCTCATCGTGATTGTCTGTTTGTCCGAACAAAGTGTGGTAGTTTTTAGATCTTTACTTTGCTCGCATGCCTCCAGGCTCCAAAACACTTTTTACATATTGCTTTGGCCTTCGAGGTTATAAATTAGAATTGATAGCACAAAACGAGTCGGATCATTGCGTCAGTTTGGTACGAGCTCCGCCACATTGAAGAAAAATGTTTAGATTTATGTCCATGGGAAATTGCAATTCTTTCCCGTCTTCTTTGAACCGATGATAATGACTAAATCGATTATGTTAAATGACTCGAATAATGTCGATGACATAACAAGAGCAAAACGTTAATGTACAGTCGCGGAAATTTGCGGTTTAACCACTTTTATGTCTTATTATTACAGCAATAAAGTTGAATTGCTAGTCTTGTCAGTGACATACATTGCGGTTAGATCAGTGCTATTAAGGGCGTTTCCTCCGGAGATTCCGTAATTGACCGTATTTAAAACCTTATAAACTCATAATCTGAAAGCTACAAAGGTATAATAAAAATACAGCAATAATCTTCAGTATATCAACATTCTTTTCCCCGTTTTAAATTTTCTATTTTTGTTTTTTATACTCATGATATCAGCTTCCAAAGTAATACCAATTTATTAAAATTCAAGCATACATTCAGCATCTCCTTAGCATTTACAAATTACTTTTATTTGAAACTCACGCCAATAGATCGACAATATCATAAACTACATATTCCCCGTTTCAAATTTTTTTAGGACAATTTTGAACTAAGATAAGTAAAAATAATAGGGTTTTGGCGCGATCTCGGCAACGCGGCAAATGTATGGCCAAGGTCGTTTGCTCGGGGGACGGCCTTAAACAGTGATATTAAATTGATGTTAAAAAAGTTAAACTGTCTTTTATTATTACGAAAATATTTTGCATGGTCCTTGGAGCTAACATTATTCGAGATCTTAGATTAAAGATCCTTCTCCTTGTTGAGACAGAATAGACAACCTTGATTGCGAAGCTGTCAATAGCATGCACATTAATTGGACGCTGTTAAGGGGGCGACTAGCCCAAAATTTTCGATTTATAATTCATTTTTATACTTACTTGAAAATAAATACCGAATTGTTTCATTTTCTAAAATTAGATACTACATATATCCAAGAATTTAATCTGAGCAAAAACACGTTATCTTAAAATTTTCTCGATAGAAAAAAATCTCAAAGATGCATATTATTTTCACAAATTTTTCATTTATTGCCATAGCCGTGCATTGAACTAAGTTAATATTTTAACACATTGTATAAAATTCTATCATTGAGAAACCGACCTAGCGGATTATTAAAATGTTGTATATTTATCGAGTTATTGAGAAAAAACTAATTTGGCGATGAATCCGCGTCGTCCTTTTTCATGGGCCGGGCGTGAGTGTGAAAAGAGAAGGACGATGTTTGATTTTTTGGGTTAGTCTTAAGCATTTGTGTATCACTCCACAAAAAATTACGTATTGAGTTACGAATGCAGTCACGTTGCTTAGATCATTATTAGATGTGGGTTAGTACTTAGTACACAAATACTGAACAGCGACCAATTGACAATAGGGAATATTACGCCAACGTAGAGGGCGCTACTATCACGTATAGTAAATAATCCGACCAAAATCCCACATGCTGCACACGTCATATCAGAATATTGAGCGAAACGTTGTCAAACGTCAAACAAAATATTTTATTTGCTGTCTGTGCAACCAGCACAGACTTCTGCTGCTGCTGCTTCTAGTGTGAAAATATTGCAGTAATTTATCCTATTGAAATCGATCGATCAATCTTTTTTTTTGTTAGCCTATCTATACTATCCCATTGTTAGGCAAAGGCCTCCCCATGGACAAAATAAGGTTCCTCTACGTGTTCTATTGGTTTATGATGGCGAATTGGACGTATAATGCTTAAATTTTCTCTGTTGTTCTTATTTCAAAAGTTTAACATTATATTCTTTTTTCCAGGTATGTCGCCACTGTTTTGATGAGGAAAGGTAATTACAATAGCTGGAGAGCGGTCAGCCATCTTGTTTTTGCGTTCAACGGTACTTAAACATTCAATTTATAATTTTGTAAGACGAGTCGCAACAGATAGCGGTTTTTCAGAAGATTTGTTAACATTTGCGCAAGGAGGTTTCTATTCATTAGAGGAAAATGTAAATAAACTGCGAGTTAAATTAATAAACTTAGAGATTAACTTGGATTTAAGAGTAGATGAATGTTTTTTAGCTGTGCTAAAAAACTGTGGTTTCAAAACCTTTATTTCATTATATTTTATTTTATAATAGCATAAAATTTAGCATAATAATTATTATAACATACAAAGCCTTAAAAAGAAAATTTTTTGACAGGGCATTATCTATTAATTAGCGTTTACGCTAATTAATAGATAATGCCCTGTCAAAAAATTTTCTTAGCGTTTGGTTAATGTTTTGACTCATAAACAGTCATAATATTATTAAGTATTTCGTTAGTTAATTTTGTTACTTTACAGGAAAAGAGTGTTATGTCAAGCACTTTGACCTTTTCTAATCCTTATCGAAAGGATATGACAAAATATCGGAAATATATCCAGCACATAATCTGCACATACATGATGTAATACGAGTCCCGACCGGTCACGGAAACTCACGAAGTCGTGACACTGGTGACGTTTATTTTTTTTTCAGTTATGATTAATGAGCAAAGACCTAACGAGGTTCTGTTTCGTCGCAAGTGTTAAGTGCGTTACGTTTTGACAAATGGTAGCTTATAGCTTGATTTATTGACTTTTAAGTAGCACAATACGGCGGCTTGAGTGTTGCAAAACTGACGAAGAGATTGCCAATACAAACATTAAAATATTAACAGTAACTTTTAACTGACTTCCAAAAAGGAGGTGGTAATTATTTATCATCGTAATAGCTGTTTTGTAAAAAATGGGATGTCATATTATATACGAATAATTTTGCTTGGAGTTGACAGGACTTAATATTCACAGCCTCCAAATTGTGTTTGAAAAACTTCTCAAAAGCAATGGCTTTTATAAATGCTACTTTTTCTTCTAAATAACCAGACCTCGTGCTAAACAAAATTTGTGCAAAGTATATTTCTATAATAATACGTTCACAAACGGCGTAATAGTGCAAAATCTACGCAAAAAATATACGTGACAAACGCATCGCAGTTTATTTTACCTTACGGTATCAGCGAAAATAATAATATACGCCGAGCTCCGAACACAATGTATATTTTCACGTAGCCATTAGGGATATTTCATTTTGCAGCGTTGTAGGCGTTGCGATGCATTTTGCTGCCCAATACTTACTAGCTGTCTGTTCTTTTCAATGGTTCATTTAAAAAATGCATCTCGACCATAGACTTATAATATATTATAGGTTTATGATCTCGACCCATTGCGATGTTGCAAATTGCAATGCGGGTTAACACTTATAAAAGCTAACGTTGACGCTTAGAAATGATGGCATAATGCTCAGAGTTATTTCCTGATATTGTAACAGCTTTCTAAGCGTTATTCACGTTGATTCATCTCACAGATTTCAATTTTCTTCATAGGCTTGCAGTCTATTATATACGTAAATCAATACGGGCTTTCTGAAAGGGTTCTCATATAGGTCGAGTTGATGCGGAACCACCGCGCTAACGGGCCGGTAACGGTGCCTGCGCACGCGCATGCCTGCCAGTTGCCACCGTGTGCGGTCGTATCTCGTATAATATCATATTCGCACGTCAATCTGGTTAAATGGTTAAATAATTTTGACACTTTGAGCAGGGTGGAGATCTTGTTGTTAAATTAACGATAAATTGTTATTAAAACATAATTAACTATAGAATGTTCACAAATACTTTTTATAAAAGTTGTGGGTTATCATAATAATTAGGTTCGTATCATAAGCAAATCCCTATTCTAATAGATTGATAATTTTTCGCAATGTAGAGCTCACTTCTACGCTGCGGAAAATTGACAAATCTTTGCACGTTGCCCATGATGATTGGCCAAATAAGCGATTACGAATGTTTGACGAACGCGTAGCAAGCGATATTCGTCTATGATTGCACGTGATCGACGTATATTGTGCTTGCTATACAGTTTCGCAATCATGATGACAATCATGGCAATTAAGAATGGTCCAACGTGAAGAAAGACTTAAGTGCCAATAAATAAAACCATCTGTCCAATAGTAAATCTCAGTGAAGTAAGTTTAACGCTAAAGTGAGTGTTTAGAAGGGCCGCTCCGTTTCCTTCAACTCGCGCGCACGATGTTGACATTTCTGCCTGTCACCTCCGGCGGTATAGTGGGGGTATGCTGTAATACTATATTATACACATTTAGTATTACGGAAATCCATACTAATATTATGAACGCGAATGTGTGTCCGTCTGTTATCTTTGCAGTCTTCACGCTTTATCCGCTGAACCGATTGTGATAACATTTTGTGTGAAAATACTTTTTCTCACCTCCGGGCGGGAAACGTCAACATTCGTCCCACTGCGCTTTCCGATGTTGCCGTTTTCCGCCTCCGTTGAGGAGAAAAATAGTATACGCACCATGGGCAGTAAATAAGAAAAGTCTCAGATTACAATAAATATAAGTAATTCTATGTACAATGTCCCCAAAAGGCAAAAGACATAGGATAATTTTTATTGCGGAAATCTTTAAAAGGTATTATGATTAATTTTGTATGTAAAATACATCTTACTTGCCAAAAAACCCGAGTTCCGTCCCTTTTGAGTAAAAAGATGTCACCTCCAATAAGTATTATATTTCCCATGACTCATTATTGTCTTAAAAAATACAAAACTATTATTACCTATAGTATTTTTATTCGTAGCTTATATGTTAAAAAATACTGAAAACGTTATTAATATTTTTCCTTTCCTTGCATTATTGAGTTTTATTTAACTGGGTCGGGTTAAGCAGTCGTAATACGCCTGTCAGACTTGACAAAATCCGACCAAATTACATTGGTCTGCTATCAGCTCCATGTTTGCTACTAGGGTACATATTTTGTATAATTTTATGTTATCATTAACTACTTATGTATTTTATCGCGGACCACTTCAATAGTCTTACATATTTTACATTAATTATCCAATCTATGAGAAACTCTACAAACGTCAAAGCTGTCGCAAGAACCAAATAACTGAGTAATTAGGCAAGCTATCCTTATAAGCCTAGGTATTCTAAGTAGTTAAAACTAGGTGGTCAGCAATCTGCATTCTAGTGTCGAAACATATGTGCCAACCGCTAGTCGAATTATTTCGAATACTTTAAATGAGGTTACATTAACTCAGGATGTAGACTAGACTCGTTAAGTTCTAATAAGGTTTGTTAATTACTAGTTATCGGTCATTACCTCATTATATCATGGTCATTACATAGCGCGGGATCATTTTCCGGGACGAAAATATATAACATCCTGTGCCCTTAAAGTATGTTCATAACGAATTTAATCGAAATCGATTCAGAGGTTGAAGGAGAAGCTGGTCACAGACATACGGATAGAAAGAAAGATACACTTCTTGACTAAACAGTAAACAGATTATATTTTATTCTGCTTTTCGGTTGCTTGGAAGAAATTGCTGCATAGCAATAATGCCGGCTTTTGTATTTATATTTAGTTGATTAATTGTATTAAGATGGGATTTCTATGTTATGCGTAAATGCAATAAAGAATAATGCTCATTCATTCATATTATTATACAATATATTACACTTACTAAGCTAAGTACAGAGTGATAGGAGGTACGAGGTACGAGCGTATTATAGTACACTCTTCTAAGTAAGTACGAGTAACCATAGTAACAAATATCATTGAAAAATCATTGCGTAAATTCCTCGAAACGTCCAAATATGAACGTAGAACGTACCCTTGCCACGTATACGTTGTGCAACGTACGATTATCTACGTTCAATGACAAACGAATTACTGTTATTAGGTAAAACTATCACAAACGTAATTTGAAGACGACCTAGCCCAAGCTTATTCAAATAATATATTATGACAGATCGTTATCCTTCGTAAACGAATGTTCATAAAAATTGACGAGATTAATACCATACTCTTTATAACTAATAACAAGATGCGAATATATGTCTTTCTGCGACAACTTATTGTTTACTTTTAGGAAATATAACTTGGGAAGGATTTGTTACGGATACAATCGGTCCTGGATAAGGACATAAGATAGTCTTATATGCCGAAAATTATAACAAGAAAAAGACAAAATGTCTAAAGCTGATATTACACCACACTCTTTCAGGGCCCGGTTATTAAGAAAGGAATGTCCTCTTGCAGGTTAATTTAAGGAGCGTCTTTCTCCCTAAATCCTTATTTAATAAGGATTATAAAAGTAATAAACATAAGACAGTTTTGACATAATATTATAGCAGACTCCAATTTTGTAGAGTGTATAAGAAATGCACTTACATTGCTTTTCCCACACCCATACACCACAAAGACCTAAATAATCTAACCACTAAACCATGAACATTACAGTAACAGTAACCTCTACAGAGTGAAAGTAACACAACGATCACGTAACACTCTGTAATGGTCTATGTGGACGGGCTTACTTTAGAGGTTAACTTACGGCATGAGTTAGAAGAAATCCGCCATTTTTTTGGCCGCCTTTCTCGGACGAATTGCTGTGGAATATGCAGCTACGAATGAGTATCTTTCTATCTTTATAGGGTCTTACCGAAAAATGGCTTGAAAAAACGCTTAATTTTGGTTTCAGCGAGTTTAAGGCTATCAGAGGTCCAAAGATTTAAGACCTAAGGGCTTAAGATACAAAGAGCCAAATTTTCAAATGTAATATATATTTTTCTTTGTTTTTTTTGGTTTTCTGCGTTTGCTTCCCATAAGTCCTAATACACGCGATCATATCCTCGGCTTAAAGATAGTTTAAAATAAAATTTCATGATCTTGACTCGCTTCGTGGTTTAGACTGTTAAGATATTGCCCGGTACAACTAAACTAAATAATATGACGTCAAGTGGCATATTATCTTTGTAGGTTAAACTAGTTGCAGGTTGAATGGTTCATAAAATAAGTAGTTTTAATAATAAATCATCTCGAACCACGCCCAGGCATACACAGTATAAATAAATACAGTAGTTAATCTCCATACTATTAAACGTACTCTTATTGCGCGATTTCAGATAACCTTAGGAGCAGAGTTTCAGTGTAAGTTCTTGTCACTCCACAGTTAGGATTTTAACAAAAAATTATATACAGTTTCAGTTGACATTGTTAACTACTAAAGAAGCCGTCTTATGGCACAAATAAAGTTTACACTTTTTCTCACCGTGTTAGAAGTGATAAAGGCTATGTTATTAGCGCTCTGAATAATTAAGCATCATGTTGCACACACTTAAAACTTGTTTAAAAATAGACACATTTATAATTATTATTTTTAACAAAAAATGAAAACCGACTTCCAAGGTAAAAACAATCGTAATAAGAACTAAAAAGTATTAAATAACTTTTACTCTTTAATAATGCCTTTTTCAAATTTGTCTAATTAATCTTAACTATTTCTGTACATACTACAGTCTTCATTGTTTTGAAGTCGGTACCAGCTAATTTAATCGTGAGTTCAGTAATGTTAGAATATCTGAAACTTTTGGGATTGGTACCGACTTCAAAGTAATGAAGACTGTAGTATGTACAGAAATAGTTGAGATTAATTAGACAAATTCTGGAAAAGGCACTATTAAAGAGTAAGAGTTATTTAATACTTTTTAGTTCTTATTACGATTGTTTTTACCTTGGAAGTCGGTTTTCATTTTTTGTTAAAAATAATAATTTCACTCATTTTAGTGTTGTCTACAAAATAGGGCTTTATGCGTAAATAACCAATACGAATTTTAACTATTCAGTACATTATGTTACTGTAAGCAAAATTGTGGCAAATGCTTGCAGTTATCTAAGCGATGCTGCAATTTCCAAACTTTTATCTTTAAAGGTTCAGGAGTTCTGTTCAGTACCTTTGGACCAAGAGACACCTTTGTATGAAATTCCTCTTATTCGTAATAATATATGTTTAACTTACTAGAAACATTATTTTAACCACTATGAGCGTTTTGATAAATTTCAAGGATTTCCCTTGATTGCTCATTGATCCCATCATCAGCTCACCACTTTCGTAATTGTTATACAAAATTAAGATTATATACTATACAACAACATGAAAATTTCGAAAATTGGTCCACAAACAGTGACATAATTGTCAAAAACATCTGCTTCGATGCAAAATATCACGAAAAGTACCAATAATTGGGTCATAGTGTGATGACCATGGTATAATTATAGTTGTGATGATGATGATTAATCAAATTGATGTGTTGGCTTATGTTTTCAGTTGTTTAAATAACGCCGAAATCCCCGAACCTGTACCTATAAGCATTCAAAAGTTCTGTTCGGTACCTTCGGATCCATGGTATAACCTGATGCGAAGTCTTACCTTTTGGTAGCATTTACCTCGAATGCTTCAAAAAAAATCGAAATCACTATATGTTTCCATACAAATTTCAAGGAGTCCCCTCGATTCCTCAAGGATCCCATCATCAGATCACCACTTTTGTGAACATGGTACCAAATTCGAGTTAAACCCTATACAACACAAAAAGAATTTTGAAAATCGGACCACAAACGGCTGAGTAATCGAGGAACATACAAAAAAAAAAAAGATACAGCCGAACGTATTACCTCCTCCTTTTTGGAAGTCGCTCAAAAACAGTTTTTTAAATGAAATTTTATATGACGAGTTATGATACTGTATCTACTTTTATTGTGGCATTAAGTTTTAAGGTGCGGTGTACACGCACCAGCTATTTAACACTATTTCTGGCGGAATGATAAAATATAGTTACGATTGTATTGACAGCAGCAATGTTGGTGGCATTAAGGTGGTTTGAGAACTGGAACGGAATTTGGGGCGTAGGAAATTTGAAAAATACTTCAAACTCCGCCGCGGGCTAAATACAGTATCTATTTTACGGGAAGACTGTACCTTTTTTTTATGAAATAAGGGGGCAAACGAGCAAACGGGTCACCTGATGGAAAGCAACTTCCGTCGCCCATGGACACTCGCAGCATCAGAAGAGCTGCAAGTGCGTTGCCGGCCTTTTAAGAGGTAATAGGGGAGGGTAGGGAATAGGGTAGGGGATTGGGCCTCCGGTAAACTCACTCACTCGGCGAAACACAGCGCAAGCGCTGTTTCACGCCGGTTTTCTGTGAGAACGTGGTATTTCTCCGGTCGAGCCGGCCCATTCGTGCCGAAGCATGGCTCTCCCACGTATAAAACCTTACCGTACCTTTTTTGGTATTAAAAGTAGCTTATGTGGTAATCTACAGTCTTTTTTGATCAAAGTGGTACTACCACCGTATCACTTTGATCAAAATACTGTTCCAACTTCTATAATCTTTGTGTGAAAACGGAACTACGAGTACCATAAACACTAACAAAAGTACATAATTCTTTGCTAAAGTTCAATAATTTGCAGCTACCGTATTTTCTTAAATAAAGAGTTAGGGCCTTTACTTTACCCCGGGGCGACTATACCACTATACGGGCGGAAAGATAGCTCTCACAGTCAGCTATAGGTTACTGCACAAACGAATAGCAATCGGCTCATTTTTATGGCGAAATAAAACCTAAATTTTGTAGGAAAGCCTGTTACCCTCCTGGATAACCTGCTTTGCCAGAAGTAGGTCGGTACCGGGTTGTGCTGATGATGGAGTAACGCTCGAGGGCGCAGGGAAAGCAGCTGCCGGAATGAACACTAACGGAATAGAAACCGGCACGCACGCCGCATGCGCCCGCGCAGCAAGCGCCTCTCCGAGTACGATTGATGTGCCTTGTACCATCGAGGAAATTGATTTCTAGGCAGTTGACGGACCTACTTCGTTTGGTCGGCTTATGTCAATTCAATGCTAGCTGTGATCGGTCGAATGGGTTTAACTTAACGCGACCGAATCACTTAGGTCCGCCATCTGCCTAGGAATCAACTTCTCTAATAGTACAAAGTGTAACAAAACTATGTAATAATACTTTAGTGGGTGGATGTGACCCTTATATAGAGTTCACTGTAAAAGTGGCAGTGCTGAATGAGCACACTTTTTTGGCATTTATATGAGCATTCCTCAGCGTCATGAATTTTAGCGCTACAGGGGACTTTAAATACATATACATACCCTAAAGTATTACCAGTTATCACTATGTTTTGTTTCATCTGTAGGTATATCCTAGTCGCAGTACAAATCTGATTATCAACTACTACCTACTACCTACCTACGCATCGTTTCAATTATTTTGAATATAAAAAAAATACTCGTATTAATGAATGTTCAACAGTTTTTGTTGTAGCTGCCCATACTTAATGTGACGAAACTAATATATAAGGAAAGGTACTTTGCTTGCGTGGAACATGCTCTAAAACTACAGGACCGATTTTAATGTTTAGCCACAGAATATATATATATATTAGTTGTACCAACAGAATTCCCACTAACGAAACCCGTTTAAAGAATTAACGACTCATGTTACGATACTATAAAGTTCAAATTCCGACCGCGCAGTGCTAGGTGCCTACAACTATATTTGCCTACATCTCCGCTCTCTTTCTATCGCATAACTCGTGCCTTTTCTGAAGAAATCAGAGTTGTCTCTTTTTAAAAATAATATTATAATCTTTATATTTAATTAACTACATTTTATTTAACTCGAAATAATCTAAGATATTATGTCTTAGTACTATGTAGATTTAATTATCATAAATTTGCGTGTAACTAGTTACGCGTACTTAGATTCGATAGGTACCGTATCTTAACTATTGAAACCGGTCTTATATTAAAGTGTTTGTATAACTTAGTTATTTTTGTAAACAAATGAGGTTTCGAATAGTACGCATCGCGCAATATTTCTTTGCCCTTTTCTTTTTATTGTCCATTGTGAGATTAATATCAATTCTGTGATAGCGATCGAATAAGTTACGCAATACGCAGTTATGCAACGAACAACTCGTGCGCGTGCGTCACCGCTCGCTTGTGAGTCCCTACTGATTTGCCACCCGCGGGTGGTACTCACAGTTCGATGCCTATTCGCGCGAGTGGGACAGGCCTGGTTTAACGCAGATAATAATTAAACAGTAAACTAGAGATAAGGGGATTGACAACCCCCAGAAAGAAGATTATTGCGTGGTAATGTACATTGAGAAAATGTACAGTTACCACGCAATAAACGATACTAAGTTGTGGGCAATATAATATAGGTAGTATCAAAAAGTTAGCTCTAGAAGTCATAGCCACAGCACAGAAAACCGGCGTGAAACAGCGCTTGCACTGTGTTTCGCCGAGTGAGTGAGTTTACCGGAGGCCCTATCCCCTACCCTATTCCCTTCCCTACCCTCCCCTATTCCCTTCCCTTCCCATCCCTACCCTCCCCTATTACCCTATTCCCTCTTAAAAGGCCGGCAACGCACCTGCAGCTCTTCTGACGCTGCGAGTGTCCATGGGCGACGGAAGTTGCTTTCCATCAGGTGACCCGTTTGCTCGTTTGCCCCCTTATTTCATAAAAAAAAGCCTCAACATTTTTTTGTTAAATAAGCGTTGGTATTTCGTTATATCTAAGCTTGTTAAAATGCCTTACTGTTTGGGCGCTTGGCCTTACAGATGGACCTCAGATGTAGAGTTAGGGGTATCGCGCCGACCCATCTCGCTGTAACGAGACGTGACATTATACCGTCATGTTTGACCGCAGAGGTCAAAATCTGATAAGACACATAAATATTTAGATGCGTCAGTTAGTCCATACTAATGTTATAAATGTCCATACTAATATTATAAATAAAATATATATATGTATGTTTGTCTGTTACCTCTTCTAGTATCCCGCGAGAATACTGTATTTTTTGGGACAAAATTAACTTATGTGATAAACCAATTAATTTGATTAGAATCCGTTATGAGGACAAAGTAGGGCGCGTAATGTTATACATTTACAAAGATCACATTGACCTATATTTTAGCGATGTGGTTTGATGTTTCTTGCTAAAAGTGAAATCATAATATACTGAGTTTCTTTAACGTTAAGTAAGGCTATGCAAATTGTCTAGTTCACTCCACTTCCACTTAAGGGCTTTATAGTTAATAAAACCTCATTTAGACGTGTGGCGTAAACAAGAGCCCCCTTATAAAGGCAGAAGTAAAAGTTATCTAAATTAATAACAGTATAAGTCGTAACTGCTTCCCGATCCGGCTTAAAACGAAAGTGAATCGCGTAAACGCAAAAATATTTGCATTTACTCTATTATTTAAACTTCCTTTTAATAATTGGCAATATTTTTGTCTTAATCCTTTTTTCTTTCTTATGGTAGTTGCTCTTAACTTCTTTTCTGTCTTACTTAACATACCGCTCTGGATTGATAAAAATCGACGCTCTTAATATTCAATATAGTCAGAAACAGAAATTATTTCTCATTAGTTGAAGAGAAATAATTTCTGTGTAGTAAAGTATGATTCCCACAATTGAGCATCCAAACTCTAGCCACATACTTACTCTTTATTCTAGTTTGCTTCTAAATTTAATAGAGCCTGACAAAATTGGCCACAATTTTACAAAATACACAGTTTATTTTATAAAATTGGCTATAGCAAAATATAGCCAGACACTTAATGTCATAAAATGTATATCTCACGAGACAATTTGTATGTCAGCTGTCTCGTTATATCAGAGTCGTATACATAATGCCTCCTCTCAGTACCTCATTATGTAGTTTACTATGATACATTGTAGTACTATGTCTTATTTGAGTTACCTACACTTATATTATGTGGAAATGTTCGTTTGTTTATATTATCGAACTAGTTGATACCCGCAACTCGCTAAGGATTTAGTTTTTCGCGTGGGAACCCTACATTTTTCCGGGATAAAAAGGATCCTATATCCTTTCACGGGTCTCAAAGTATATCTATACTTATAAAATTACATATCCTGACTGACTGACTGACTCACTGATTCATCATCGCTCAAGCAAAAACTGTTAAAGTTACAGCCACGAAATTTGGTGAGTAGGGTTGTTTTATTAAGTAAACACCCACTAAGGAAGGAATTTTGAAAATTTTACCCCGAAGGGGGTGAAATAGGGGTTGAAAGTTTGAATGAAAATCCGTCATCTCTTAAGTTAGAAACATAAAACTTTATTTTTGGGCTACTGATTAAAAATGAATAGATTCGTATTTAAGCGTTTTTGGAAATTCTACCCCCAAGGGGGTGAAATTATGGTAGAAAGTTTGAATGAAATTCCGTCATTACTTAAGTTAGAAACATGAAAGTTTATTGACGTTTGCGTTTGACGTTTGCTTAAATAGGGTCCCGTTTTTACCCTTTGTATAAGGATCCACAAAAAGGGGAAAACTATCCATCTTTGTTATTATACAATGTTAACGCGGACGAAGTCGCGGGCAGCAGCTAGTATATCCATAAGAAATTTCATCGAAATTGGTTCAGTGGTATAAGCGTGCAGACTTAACAAACAGATAGACAGATAAATAGACAGACAAACTGACACACTTTCGAATTTACACTATATTATAAAAGATATATCGATTAGACTAAATATGTACTACTTGATCTATTTTGATAAAATTTGGCACAGATATTATAAAGTAAACTTCGGGAAAGCACATGGGCTATTATTCGTCCGTACATTATAGAGAGTATCTATAATTATGTACGGACGAAGAATATACGGTTCCCGAGGCATTAATTTTCATGTCTGAAGTCTTATATTTGATACTAGCTGTCCCAGCAAACATTGTTTTGCCATATAAAGTACTAGCTGTTGCCCGCGACTTTGTCCGCGTTAACATAGTATAATAACAAAGATGGATAGTTTTCCCCTTTTTGTGGTTCCTTATACAAAGGGTAAAAACGGGACCATATTTAAGCAAACGTCAAACGCAAACGTCAATAAACTTTCATGTTTCTAACTCAAGAAATGACGGACTTTCATTGAAACTTTCTACCCCAATTTCACCTCCTTGGGGGTAGAATTACCAGAAACGCTTAAATACGTATCCATTCATTTTTAATCAGTAGCACAAAAATAAAGTTTCATGTTTCTAACTCAAGAAATGACGGACTTTCATTCATACTTTCAATCCCAATTTCACCCCCTTGGGGGAAGAATTTCCATAAACGCTTAAATACGTATCCATTCATTTTTAATCAGTAACCCAAAAATAAAGTTTCATGTTTGTAACTCAAGAAATGACGGACTTTCATTCAAACTTTCAACCCCTATTTCACCCCCTTCGGGGTAAAATTTTCAAAATTTCTTCCTTAGTAGATGTCTACTTAATAAAGCAACCCTACTCACCAAATTTCGTGGCTGTAACTTTAACAGTTTTTGCTCAGCAATGATGAATCAGTCAGTCAGTCAGTCAGGACATGTAATTTTATAAGTATAGATTTTGCCCATAATATTATTTTATTGAAGTGACTAAATAAGTATGCCACTATGGCAACGTCCATCGCTATCCCGTCGCACAAAAATGGTCGCCGTCGGTCTCGAGTTGCAATAATTTACTATTATTTATTCAACAAATGCACTTATCAATATAAAAAGTAGCCAGTAGCTGATTCTCAGACCCACTGAATATGCACATAAAATGTGGTAAAAATCAGTAAAGCCGTTTCGGAGGAGTACGGTAACTAACATTGTGACACGAGAATTTTATATATAAGAATAACATAGTGAACGGTTACATAATAGAGTGGTATCAAGAGATATCGTATTTACCTGCTTGTGTTATAATATTGCAATACTAGTTGTGGTTTGACATTCTAAGATACTAAAGTTACGAGTTTACGTTATCTATTATCTTTAACTTTATGTTTTTCAATATATTAACTTAACGGAAGTAGCATATTATTATGTGTTGAAATGAAAGGAAAAAGGGCATTGATTTTAAACTGTGCCGCGCGTTGAAATCTTTTCTATAAAGAAAATTAAAAAATATTGTGCACCAATTTTTCACAAGCAGTTATTCGTTTATTGCTCGGCATGTATTTTTTTTAGTTATAACTTATAAGCTATTCTATTTTCTTTTCTAAGACTGAAAGTGTCTTGAACCGGAATTCATCGAAATCGATAATGCGCTTAAAACTTGTAAAGGTAATAGACACAATCGCATTTGTTTAGTAGGTTTAAAATATAAAAATTTAAAAACTGATAGTATAAATGCGAAAGTGTGTCAGTCTGTTACCTCTTCACGCCCAAACCGCTGAACCGATTTCGCTGAAATTTTGTATGGAGATACTTTGAGTCCCGAGAAAGGCCATAGGATACTTTAATCCAAAAAATGTACGGTTCCCGCGTGATAATCGAATTTTGGCGCAACGGAGTTGCGGGCGTCCTAACTTAAATATAAGTACTGTGCTATTTAACTTCAGCACAGTATTTAGATACCGCAAATAGATTAGTTGTGTTTTACATCAAATAAGCTGCAGATACACCTGATAAGGTGCGGGCGTATCGATTACAATCGGATCCCACGACCCGTTCTATAGTGATACCACAATGGTGATATTACAATGGTGACCTGGGCTGGGCAAATTTGTTTGATGGGGTATATACTCTTTGATGTTCACAATTTATATTTCTATCCACGCAAAGAGAAACGTCAATGGATGAACAACAAAGTAGCGAAAAATGAGACTCGATGTCAACAAAAGTTAATATTTTAGTAGCTCATGCTTCATGGCTTAGTATAAACGTCCAATTTTTCACCCTGTGAGCATTTGTGGTTAGTTACTTTATATTATATTATCGAGCCCCATAAGGACACCGGTGACCGCGACAACAATAAAATAACAATAGATTTCCAAGAATCCGCGATTGAAGGATTAATATTTTATCCTCTTTTATTAATGGGGATAGAGGCGGAGGCCACAAAGGAAAATCTTCCGACCGAGCGGGGTGCTACGCTCGATCAGGCCAAAACGCACTGCCGTCATTTCAGCCATTTGAAATCTCAGAAACTTCTCTAGTGTTATTTAGGATTGTTTGCAGCTTCACTTCAATTTGACCCAGTAAGATTTAAGTGCGTGAAATATTCCTAGAGTATATTGAATACGTAACAAAAACCAAAACTTCTTCCTGATGACAAATCCCAGTACTTTGACTTCCCCTCAAACTCATCACGTAGTATAGCTATGTCCACATTATGCAATTTCATCTTCAATTTTCGTCATCTCCTTTTTTCAACTTTCGTTTGGCATATCAATAATTGAATGCGTCAAAATCCACCCGCTTTGAAAGAAAAGTGTCATAGCGAGCGCTACGATTTCAACGCGCGTCACGGGCATGCCTCACGTTCGCTGTTGACTGCGCTATAACGCATGCCCTAGATGAATAAAAAAAGGCCCAGTGTGGACAAAGCTTATGGACATGTTACCTCATTACCTAATACGACATCCTAGACATTATCACAACTAGGAATCAGCAAACTCGAGAATTTCTGGTGACATAACGTAACGTGACTAATACGCCCATTACCCAGGTCACCGGGTCGGCACTCGGCAGGCTACGTCATACTTTCACCGCATTGTTAGAAGTATCTAATTAGCTAATGACCGTAATATGGTCAATTAGCTAACAATCATCCGTCAGGTCATCGATAAAACTGTTTTGAAAGTAGTTCCGGAAAAATATTAACTTGGAAAAGATTTTACTACTTAGTTACTACAATACAATATACAATACTTGCTTTTGCTTTCAGTTTTCCCCATTTTATAGTATGAATTCTGGCATATAATGAAAAAAACGATTCTTTGAATTTTCGGGTGGAATGTTGAAAAATACTTTTTTACATCTTCATGAATCATGACTCATGAGTCATGTAATTAATATAAAGTACATTTCTATGTACGATTTTTTAAACATTTGTTCGGCAGATTACCTCTACATCGTCTTATACTTTATTTTGTAAATATTCGATTTTTTTTCTGTATTTATCAATCTACTTATCAAAAGTATTGATATGATAGCTGACGTAATCATTCGCTACACTTTCCTGACCCCTGACCCTGGTTATGAAAGGCATTGTCAGTTACATAAGCCGTCGTGACTGACATGTCCAAATTATAACAAATTGCTGAAGGGCTGTGCAAGACTTAGGTAATAAAATGTAGGGTCTAGCGAATTGTACTATTTCATTTCATTCTATTACTTGCGTCATAGTATAATTTTATATTTATCTAAAAGCAAAGATTGACCGATAGTGATGTATCTGCAGACAGTCTTTGCTTTTACATAAATTCTGTTTTCACGTAGGTGCAGACTAAACCCTTTTAGATAGAAACTTGATATTTCACGTTTCTGATGTAGGCGTCCACCAAGAAAGAATTTTACAAAATTTCACTCCTACGAGATTTAATTAGGGGATCTAACGATTATTTTTTATCAAGCTCCGTCCTGTATTGTCGTAACAGAATATAAAAGTTTGATTATTATTAAACGTATTCACAGAATACATATTAGCTTAACAAACGTATTCGAACGTTTCTCGATTTTGATCATTGTAAAAAATGACTTTATTGGCATTATGATATTTACGACCTGTCTAGCGAGTTTTATACTCTATAATCCATATTACTTCAATTAATTATAGTGAACAAAAAGCGTATCTTCTTGGAAATAATAACCCGTCTCGGTTCGGTTCGGAAAGGATCGGTTTATAAATATTAATATTTGCAACAGAATCTTACACCTGAACAAGTAAAAAATTAAAAACAAAAATTCTAGATTTTCTACGTCATTGGGGGAAAGTATTTTAAAATGATAAGTGATATTGCTAGAATTCTCCTTGCTTTAAAAAAATATCGTTTCAAAAAAATATGTATTTAAAATTAACTAATTCTACTAAACGTAGCCTGCAACTTTGCTTTTGCCTAATTTCATATAATATATAGCTATATGAGTACGGATTTCCAAGACCATTTTTCCGAAAAACCATCCAATACTTAAAAATCTATAAGGGAAAAACTTGCGATTTCGTCCGATTATGATTAAAACATGAAAATGACCTTTTCTAGGTAATATAATATTAAATTATTTAAAATGCAGCCATAATAGTTTTAGTGCTTATATTATTAGCTTCAAGGTAACCTAGATTACTTTAGCTTTATATAGTCTGTTTACTGCCAAGGCGATGAGTCATAGCTTTAGATATAGGGAAACATATTTTTTCTCGATCACAATGAAGAAACTTGATTGAAAGAGACACATAACGAAAGGTTATGGATGAATCTGTCCATCATCCACGTCCCGACTTTAAAAGTATCACAAGTTCGTTTAACGGCTTTAACCTCTATACCGCTTTACACATTGCAGCTTTAACATTTTGTTTATATTAGTCTCATCCAGTAAAATCCAATCCAGTGCTAGATAGCTACTGGAATAATGTAAACGGGCACTGGAATGCGCTGGAATGCGATTTATTATTAACTGGAAATTAAAGTGTAATAAAAATCAACAAGTTTGACATTTGGTCATTGCGATGACGATTTGATTCAAGTTTCTTCTATTTTAATTAAAATCGACATCGAATCGGACTCGTGAATCGAAATCGTATTAGTTTCGAGAATTAGACCATAGTGTTACCAATATGGTACTGGTCTCGATCGAACAACTTTCAATTTCCAGAATTTGACATTCAAAAGAAGATTATCAAAGAAATATTGCATTTAAATGATAATGTTAATACCTAATCTAAATTTGTTTACGGTTAAAAATACCATAAAAAGGCAAAAATCTTGACATTTTAATACCTTTTTGGGAAGTTGTTTAAAAACAGGTAAATATATAGGTTAGTAAATATATAGTTATGATAATACGTTTTATATTTTGCTACAGGATGTTTTCAAAATGACAGGAAATTATAATTTATCAATCAGACTAGGACGTGTTAAAATTATTAAACTATATTATTAAATATTGAAAACAACTAAAACATGTTTTGTTTGTATAATTTTTAACCGAATTACAAAAAGGTTAAGGTTATAAAAAAACTTTGGAAAATACTCGTAGTTCATTAATAAAAAATAGCTATGCTAAGATTTCTGATGTTTAAAACGACAGTTTATATTATTTACAAAGAAAAAAGTATAATATTTCAAATAATATTTTTTACATTACTGACCCGGAAAACATTATAAATAACTATAAATAATTATAAATTATTTATAAGCCTTTTAAATCAGGGAATAATCGTGTAAGGGTGAAAAATATGCAGTATCTATTTTTACCTTCTTACTAGATGACGCCTACAACTCCATAGCGCTTACATTCGTTTATCGCTCGGGAACCGTACATTTTCTGGGATTATCCACATCCAATATCCATACTAATATTATAAATGCGAAAGTGTGTCTGTCTGTCTGTCTGTCTTCACGGCCAAACCGCTGAACCGATTTTGCTGAAATTTGGTATGGGGATACTTTGAGTCCCGGGAAAGGACATAATATTATGATAATTTTTCCTCGATAAATGTACGCTTCCTCCGTGATAAATGAAATTTAGAGTTGCTTGCGTCACCTTGTTATTCGTAAATTTCAGCAAAAGCAGTTTGGGCATGACGAGGTAACATATAGACACACACTTTCTAATCCATATTAATATGTATTTAGATTGTACAAATGTTATTTGTGAGTTGTGACTAACAAGTAATACTACATTAGTGAATAAATTGTTTAACGCGAAGGTCGCGATGTAGCAACATCTCCCAAACGTTCTAAACTATAAAGTTTAAGCATTACCGTAATTAACGGTATGATTACATTAATTACAATAACGTTAACGTATTTAAAAATACAGTTCATAATGTTAAATACGTTGTTTAGTTAATATTATTTTGTATATTGTGTGTTTTGCCATCGCAATGTTATTAACTAGCGGATAGTTCTCTATGAGCGGAAGATATTATAGAGATGATACATAATATTATGTTGACAGTCGGGCAAGCGATAGCACGATGTAGAGTCTACTCAGCGACATATTTTATCGGATTTCAGAATCTTATGTCCTTTCCCAGGACTCAATTAAGGGCGTTCCTTACGGAGATTCCGTAATTTACCGTATTTCAAGCCTTATAAACCCATAATTTGAAAGCTACAAAGTTATAATAAAAATACAGCAATAATCTTCAGTATATCAACATTCCTTTCCCCGTTTTTAATTTTCTATTTTTGTTTGTTATACTCATGATATCAGCTTCCAAAGTAAAACCAATTTATTAAAAATCAAGCATACATTCAGCATCTCCTTAGGATTTACAAATTACTTTTATTTGAAACACACGCCAATAGATCGACAATATCATAAACTACATATTCCCCGTTTTCAATTTTTTTTTTACAGTTTTGAACTAAGATAAGTGAAAAAAAATGGGTTTTGGTGCGATCTCGGCAACGCGGCAAATGTATGGCCAAGGTCGTTTGCTCGGGGGACGGCCTTAAGTACTCTCTACCAAACTTCAGCAAAATCGGTCAAACGGTTTGGGCGCGAACAGGTAACAGGCAGACAGACAGACACACTTTCGCATTTAAAATATTAGTATGGATAAATCTAAACAAAACAAGATTATTCTATGTTGCATTGAGGTGGAATTACAGTTTGCTTTTAATTATAAATAATGACTTCAAGATAATGGAGGCCGAAATTCCAAAACAGCCTGTGGTTATAGCCCTTTAACCGCAACTCCTAAAATGGCTGCCTACGTTTGTTTAATTTTAATATAATTACTAATTACTTCTTATTTCAAACACAGCTTTAAAATATATGACCACAAAGAGTCGCGACTTCATAATTATCTTTTTCATTTATTTATTTAACATCGAATGTCATTATTGACAAAAAGTAATACTCGTAACAATATGTACTTAGATCACAGAATAATTTAGTCAGTTAATTTTAGAAATTTTACATTTTATTCCCAGTCTGATAGACAATCTTTTAATGTGGTATGAAGTTAGTACCCCGCAAACGATCAAATTTGTTTGACAAACATGTTTGATGTAATGTACGTTTTCATCAAACAGCAGCGCAGACGAACAAACGTGCATCAAACAAGTTTGTCAAACAATTAGCTAGAATCGGTTTGAGATCATGAGATCTTGTTTGACAAATACAACGGAACACGTTCAAACACGTATGTCAAACGCTACGCCAATGCAAATTTTCTTCAAACAGGTCGAACACGGAGTTTGTTTGACAAACGCTTCAAACAAAGCTGTACACTATCAAACTGTTTGACAAACACGTAAAATTTGACAAACAATTTGATCGTTTGCGGGGTACTTACACAAATTCTTTCGGGGTTAAATATCTGACAATCCATAAGCAAATGTTTTATAGTCAGTTCATAATCAAATCTTGAAAATTTGTGATTCGAATATTTAGTTTAAATTAGTTGATAGTATTATCAGCTTGTTATCCCAAAAATGTTTTGTGAAGATCTACTTACCTGCCTATTAAAATATTATAATAAAATAAGTACTTCACTTTTATTAGTTTTTTTTTTATCCAAAGTGTTTCTTCATTCAATAGAAAGAAGACTTTACATTATTATGTTGTAACTTGTTGAAATATAAGATTTATGATTCAACCTTAAATTCCTAGTTTTAATGCTAAATCATAAAATTAAATGTCCCGTGTAGGCGTATCTATATCCATATGCAGAGACTAGTGCCAAAGGTTAAATATTTTGATTATTTTTTTATTTCGATTTTTTTTTGCATACAGACCTTATACATTATTTAAATATTTTTTATGAGATAAATAGTTGCTTTTTCCTCTGATTTGTGTGGAATTTTTAAGATAGGTAAGTAAAGGTCAAACCTTTCATTCACATCTCTTTTCTTGCGCATAAAATATCGTGAAAAATATTTTAGTGTGCTTTCTGACTATAGTACTAAGATGACTATTTAAAGTCTGTTTTTGGATAAGAAAATTCTGCAGGGCTTGCGTGTTTATAATCAGCATATTTTTCTATAAAAAAGTGAACTAAGAATCTACGAACGACGAACGCTAATTCATGTACCAATTTTACCCCTTTACTGATGATAAATATTATGTACCCAGTATTATGTATGCAAAGTTCATACACTGATCGAGTTTTTGTAATAACAAAATGTCATACATCATTTTTGACTCTAGTTCTAACTTATAACACACCTTGTAAGCACGCGGTATCAATCATAATCTAAGATACGAGTGGGTGAAGAGTGTAACTAACAATTTGCCTTTTTTGCATAAATGGAGAAGAAGGATGGTGAATTTTGAATTAGGATCGAGAAAATGATTTGAAATAAAAAAATGTGGATTCTATGTATAGCTATCTAGCTATACATAGAATCCACATTTTTTTAATTTCAAATCATTTACATTAGCTAGATGATGAAGTTGATAAATTACAAGGTTTTTCAAATTATAAGGGGAAAAAATAAGTAATTGCTCTTATGTTTGAAAATGCTACACTTGCACTTCATCCGCAAATGTCTTCAATCATAAACATAGGTTGTGAACACTCGGCATCAATCATAAATGTAATTCAATGTCGTTAGAAAGTGTACGTCCTTGGGCCGGTAAAAGTGGAGAGAGTGGTGGCCGGTCATCTCACTGAGTTACTGACCCATAACACTATCATTACAGAGTTGTAGACTGTTTAAAGTTATTTTACCTTTATTGGAGTATAGCTGACGACATTTAAACACTAGAATATTCTAAGGATTAGTCGTTTGAATTATTTTTCTTGCTGCATTTTTGATAAAACAAACAAATATACAAACATACAATTAGTTTAAGACTAGATGACTAGAACTCCGTTGCGTCTAAATTTCTTTATCGCGTGGGAATATTTTTCCGGGATAAGAAACATTCTATGCCCCACCCAGGGACTCAAAGTGTCTCCATACCAAATTTTAGCAAAATCGGTTCAGCAGTTTGGTCGTGAAGAGGTAACAGACAGGCAGACACTCTTTCGCATTACCAATGTTAGTAAGGATCTAAGATTTTCCATGCTTCATAATAATTATAGGATTAGCACATTGTACCATCAAAGAAATTGATTCCTAGGCAGTTGACGGACCTACGTCATGTGGTCGGCTTATGTCAATTCAATGTTAGCTGTGGTCGGTCAGATGGGTTTGACTTAACCGACCAAATTACTTAGGTACGCCATCTGCCTAGGAATCAACTTCTCTGATAGTACATATTTAAAGAACACAATCAAATGAAAATAATAAGTCACTCGTATTGAAAGTGTGTATTTTATTTATAAACAAGTATTTTATTATTATTTCTATATTTTATTAAGGTAGTTTATTGTAATTTTTTGCTGACAACAAAAGCGTGTAAGTTCGAGATAAGATTGAGGAAGACGCGAGATCAAGGCTGGAATATAATAATTAAAATATTAATTTATATCATACATAGTGCACACTTGTACAGTCGTTAAAATGATATAATAATTGTTTTAGCATTTTCTATAATAGTACCTATCTACTATATATACTATACTCCAGCTAGTCACTACTATAAACTTTGTTTAACTTAACAAAGCCTTGTCATCACTCATCTTTTTAATTAAATTGCTATTATGTAGGGACGAGAGTCATAAATTATAATATTTTCCATTTTTTTTTCACCCAATAGGATGTGAGATTGATCCTATAGGATCACATTTAGTATTATAATTTATAACCTTAGTACTTATCTAGTTACTTTAGGTGTACCATGTACTATATACGTAAGATCGTAGCTTAAAGAAAAACAGAATTATATTTTATAAATTTATACTTCGAGTATGTTGTCGACTGTATATATATTTTATTTCTTCATAAAGATACTTATGTTCCTAGTTTTTTGCAGTACGTGTATGCTAATGTATTTATAAGCTTATTATTAGTATATTTGCATAGCAAGTAAAAACTATTAAATTTTTCCTTCCTTGATGAAAACGTGAAAAATAACACCTATGTAATCATCTTCAAAAATATACATCTACTTGTAAGATTATGCCTGTAGTTCAAAGGATCCACTGGCCAATTTTAGGTTTTGTTTGTTTATTTGGAAGAACAACAGCCAATTATTTTACAAAAGGCTAAAAGTAAGGACTTTTATTTATTAAAAGTAAAATAAATGAACTTTTGTTGTGTTAGGATTTCTCAAATAGTAATTCTTATCTAGATTACAAACTCGAAACAAGTAAGCAATAATAGTCGATTTTTTAAAGTTTACGTTTGTGGGCACAAAATAGGCCAAAAAAATCTACTGAATATTTTTTTTATTCAACATGGCGTAACTATGAGGGTTCCCTTTTTTGCCATTTGGCTACGGAATCCTAAAACTACTACAACTACGAATAGGAGTAGGTACTGTGGCAAAATGTAGCCGTCTTTTCCTACTGCGCGTTCTCTGGATTTAGCGTTGAATATTCAAAATAATATTTTTTAACTCCGTGCTTTTTAATATTCTGAATATGTGCGAGGTACGGACATACGCTTTTTGAATACTCATTTGAGGCGGAGGAAAAAAGTTGTTAGTATTCATACATTCTTTGAGCAAACATTTCTAAGAAATATGCCTTATGACTTTATGTTGAAGTAACTCGCCCACCTCATATGAGTCAGTTTAGTATGTACCCGTGCAAAGAAAATTTTAAACATTGAATAATTTTTGATACTTTAACAATTAGGTGCAGTTTAAGAAAAATCTTCTAAAAACTAAGCTTCAGCATCGGTTTTACTCTCACTAGTTGTTGTTGGAGAACTAACTACGAGTGCATAGGTATATAGCGTAAAAGTTGGAGATTATGCTTCTAAGAGTTACGAAGATGTTTTCCGACCAATCTACAATGGTCTGTGTCTTTATAAGAGTTAATTTTTTTCTTAACTTAACATAATGCAATGCGAGCATTTTTCACTTCAAGCTCCTAGACTTGAACTGGTGCCACCTTAATTTGTTTTGACTTTAGCGTCTAAAGACCCGGTATGATTTTGAATAAAGTTTCTTCATTGCAATAACTCTTGTTCGCATCAATCAAATCTAAAGTAACCATACGCCTACCAGCTGTCGGAACTGTACACAGTACGCAGTGAATACATTATAGAAAGGTCGACCGCTTTCAAGTGCTGTGACATGTTCATTAGTGAGAGGATTAGAAACTACGGTAAGATGGCCTTACACGCTGCGGCGGGTACGCAGTCCAAAGTCGTTCTGGGAATCTTATATATAAAAATGGATTTTCAAATGTGTTAGTCGCGCTAAAACTCGAAAACGGCTGAACGGATTGGGCTGATTTTAGTCTTAAAATATTCGTAGAAGTCCAGGGAAGGTTTTAAAGTGATACGAAGTTCAGCGAGACAGCTAGTCTTATATATAAAAATGGATTTTCAAACGTGTTAGTCGCGCTAAAACTCGAAAACGGCTGAATGGACTGGACTGATTTTAGTCTTAAAATATTCGTAGAAGTCCAGGGAAGGTTTTAAAGTGACACGAAGTTTACCGGGACAGCTAGTGGTTAAATAATAAACAAAATTAGTTTATTTCAGACCCACAATACAGTTCGTATAATATTTGTATCGATGTTAGTATTTATATTATGTTACTTTATTTTATGCCAAGCGCAATATCTACAGTACCTTTGGATAATATACTGGTTTATACGATAAATAATTTTAAAACGCTGACTACATAAGATGGTCACCTGTTTCAGTTGTTTATTCCAAACAGACGGCTCGTGTATGGCCAACTCTACTTTTTTCTTCCACCCAAAGCAAAACTATGTTAGATTTTACTATTCTCACGTGACCTCTACTCCTATGAAGACTAGGTGCGTAATTGTTTTCAAATCCTCCTTTCACGATTTATATCTAGTTTTCCTACATAGATGAGGTTCAGAAAAAGACCAGCTACATAGATCGTTAAAATAAATACCATTCCTTTTAGCTCAATTGTATTTAATTTTAAGATAATGCTTAAATAGTAGATCTTGAGTAGATCTAACATTCTTAACATTTAATGACAAAACACCTAAACATAAGCTTTATCACCAAACAAGTATGTTATCCACACTTCACGGCTCACCTTGCTCGGTAAAATCTGGAATGTTCGATTTCTCTATGGCGTTGCGCCGGCGCACGTGCCCAGCCATGAAACAGTTTCTATACGATGTAGGGGGCTTGCCTAATATCGTGGTTATATTGTATCGTCATCAGCCACCTTTCTTATTATTATTGAAAATATCGAGGTGTTTTTCTACTTTTTTTAAAATATATACAATAAGGGGGCAAACGTGTCACCTGATGGAAAGCAACTACCATCGCCCATGGACACTCGCAACATCAGAAGAGCTGCAGGTGCGTTGCCAGCGTCATAGGATCAGTTTGGGTCATAATGTTAATCACAGACAGTAAAGGAGAAAGACATGGCCATATTTCCATGGTGGCAAAATGTGGAGTTCCGTAAAAAATGATGTTTTCTTCCACTCATTATATTATGTTCATACCGTCATGGATACATGAGTAGAAGTCTTAAAAAATCTTCGTATTAAAAAAAGTAGTTTGCTTCTATGTAAATTATTTTGATGACCGAGCACAAACTAACCCTAGTTAGAACTTAGATGTGATTTTCAGCTGTCACACCACTGACTTAGAACACCTCGATTGGGCGATTAAGAATTTTGGCGCTTACAGTCTATTATAATACTTTACCTCTTAAGATATTCACACCCAATATTAAATTAAGTGTTCTGAATTCTGATTGGTCGATACTGTAATTATATGAATTAGGTATTGGGTTAACTAAGTGTATGCGAGTAAGAGGCTTGACCTCAGCGCGCGACCTCCACACATGTTTATATCCACGCTCGTTCACTTACCCGATTATGTTTAGTGCTGTCTAGAATCTAGAGCATTTTCTGTTATTAGAAACTGCACCAAGTGCCTAAGAATATATTTTCTGTTACAAGAAAGTTAACTTAGGGCTTCAGAATAAGAACATTTTGAAGAAAATCATTCAAAACTATTTGTAATTATACAAATATTATAAAGACGAACGTATGTCCATCTGTTTAATATATCTTTCTAATATCAGATGTCATGTTAAAACCGTCGATTTGATGAAATTTCGTATAGAGATACTTCGAGTCTAGGGAGGAATAAAGTAAGTTTTATAGTGGAAAAATGTACAATTCGCGATACTAAAAAGTCCAACAAAGTAAAAGCATATTGCTATTTTAATAAATTCATCGAACCTATTACTAACTCTAACCTTAAGATCCAATCTAAACTGTAATTACACGTTATCAGGAGTGGAATTGTCTTACAATGACTTAAAGATACAATTTCATGGATTGTCGAAATAAGTGTTGCAGGCGTGGCCGACGCTTCGTGCTCAAATCACGGATAATCTAACCTCCATTGTTTTGAGAATTGAGTGAAGAAATTGACAGCTACGTAAACTATTGTATCTGTTCTGGAATTATAGTGGTAAAAGTACCATAACCTTCAAGCAGTCGCGCGGCGTCGAATCGACTCCTCTCAATACATTTTCGTTGATAATTATTATTGATATTTCTCGTTGAATCTGTATCATTCTCTCAGTAGCTTTTCATAATTTATCTATCTACAAAATAAATTACTTACACGTCTTACTCTCCGCACCCCCTTTGCAGCAAGGACCTCAATTGTTTTGGTCTCGGCGTCGAAAAGACTCCGCGACCCGCGCGCCTCTCTTATAATTTTATATTATGTAGTTTTCATATAGTTGAGGCAAATTCTATGTTTCTTTATAAAACTAAGTAGTCGTTGACCGATAACACCGAGTGTTATTGCTAGACGAAGAAAAAATTGGAAGTAGGATAAGAAAATTCCGATCACTTTTTCTGCCCCTGTTCACACAAGATAAGCTACTTTGGATTACCGAATTTTATAACTAAGGTTTTACTAAAAATACATTTAATTTCCTGGGTGAAGTGATTACTTTTAAAAAGAGTAATAATTAAATTAATGAAATAATAAATATGCTGAATGAAAAGTGTTTTGTTTCCCAAATTCACCTACGACGTCTTTTAGGTTACGCGCGACCACTGCCGTTATAAAATAGCGCGCGCCCGCTTGAAGGTTAAAATGCAATTTATATCGCGTTGGGGCAAAAATAATATGATAGAGAAGGTACGTGAAACCGAGTTGTATACTTTTATCCGAAAGAGAACTAAAACAAAGAACATTTTATATGATAGGTACAGCAGATTTTTAAGAACGAAAATAAAATTTTAATAGAGGAAATAAACTGTTAGTTAAAATATTAAAAGGTGAAAGGTTATAAGGTAAAAAGAGCTCAATAAATTTTAAAACATTTAAAATATGCTCCATGTAACTAAAATCTCTTTTTTGTTCTATTTCACGACATCCACAACAGTCACGTTTTACTCGGCCCTTATATTTTTTAACAACCTTCGAAAACAAAGCACTTTACGTAAAACTACGTTTCGAGTTACGGTGTCGAGAAACGTAGAATTACGTTTGTAAGTGATCCAATGTTTTTGTTGTTACGTTCAAGTTACGTGCCGGTTTTACGTTTATTGCAATCTACGTGATCACAGACGTACTTACGAGTATTTACATTTTTAATTTCGCGTTTGTCGTTATTCAGCTGATGTCTTTTGATAGTTTTGTCGTATCTACAGGATGTAACAAAAAGTGAAAATTCTATAGGGTGTGTACGAGTCCCTTATATAAAGTTAATTGTGAAAGTATTGGCGCTGAAAGAGTAACCTTTTTTTAAACTTTTGTATGTGCGAATTAATGACGCTGAGGCGCTTGCTTGCTCTTTAAGGCGCAGCGCAGACGACAGACTATCCGTGACGCACTTTTTAGTCCGTGGAAATAGAACCTATGCAATTATATGCAGTGACGCGGTGGACTTTTTGCGCGTCGTGTGCGTTACTGCATATGTTATTGCATCTAGGTTCTATTTCCACAGACTAAAAAGTGCTTCACGGATAGTCTGTCGTCTGCGCTGCGTCTAAAGGACACATTCAGATTACAGACCCTAAACTTTTTTTCGTTACACCCTGTATATTATTATGTTGCTAGGTCATGTGGCAAAAGATTGTAGTAAATAATTGCGATATTTTTTTATATTAAGTCTATAATTGGCTTTCCTTTTTAGAGTAACATGATCTAATGTTTATAATGTTTTTCTAAGATTTGTACAAATAACAAAAGGAAATATCCTAAATTAATAATTGCAACATTTTTAAATTGGCTCCTGAGTGAGTCGCCAACGTCAGAGTGTTATGTTGTTTTTCCCTTATTAGGATCTTATTAATGACATTGTTAATTATCTTAATTTGTCATTCCATCCAAATTGAATAACACATGTATTATTAATGTTTTAATAATGAATAATGTCGCAACTCTCTTCACATATTCTGAGACCATAATATTATGACTAACACGGTCCAAGCGAGATGTACCTTGACTTTTTAATATTAAATTTTTAATTAAAATTAAGAGAAAATGTTGCAATTATTAATATTAGTAACTTAAGTTTCAATACATAATATAATACCTATATTATGTATCGCCTCTCTATTTTAATCGACTTCTAAAATGTGTTTTGCTGTTAATAATATTTCTTCTTTGAAATTCTATTTCCGCCAAAACTAGCGGTTTCAAATCATAGGTCGATATCCTTACCACCGTTATATCTATGGAATTAAGAATGAAAAAAATAAAAACAAAAAGTTATAAAACAGGTTTTGATAAAGTTACGGTTTTGGCAATAGAGCGTTGATGGGGACTACAAGTTTATTACCGTTAGTTTATTTAAAATTTTGTGAATTTAAATAACTAATAAGGTAGGTTATGTCCAAAATTTTTGGCTTATTTTATAGGCGATTAACATAAAACAATTTTGTACCGTTTTACATATTGAGCAAATTTATTCGCCATTTAATATGTTTATGAATTAATTAAGCCATTGGAAACATATTATAATATTATAACTTTCACATTTTAGTATATTTCATGTAACAAACTAGACACTATATTCCTAAGATTAAACAACAGTGTTATTCTGTGGATTAAACGTTAGATGCAGTAAACTCAATAAAAGTCAACTTTCAAGGTTCGTATTTATTTTACGCGCCGCCACCGTGTGTAATTATTTTAATACGATTTTTATTCACTTGAATCAAATTCATTAAGAAATATAAATCACTCGTTATTTATTATTTGTTTTTATTTACGAGTTTTGGTGGTTTGGCATTGACAACAGCCTCGTTTGCGCCGTGAGAATGATTGTTGTAAGCCCATTCCTTTATTGTTTAGCATTTTCTTTCGGCAGCATTCTTAAGTTAAGAGGCTTTCAATGCATATCATCCTCTACCCAGGAATTATTTAATTTTTATGTTCTACATTACCGTCTCAAGTGTATAACTAGTGATGATGAATAAGGTGTCAATAGATTCGAAATAATGTTTCCAGTGTCATGAAGTCTTCTGTGATATTTATTTAACATGACTTACTTTAATAAGATCTCTGTATCTAATCCATACTTAATATTATAAATGCGAAAGGCTGTCTGTCTGTTATTTCTTTAGGCCCAAACTGCTGAAACGGTTTAGTTTTTGGTATGGAGATACTTTGAGTCCCGGAAAAGTATTATATTATAATACTTTTTAGCCCGGAAAAGTTTACGGTTTCCGCGAACGAATTATGGCACAACGGAGTTGCGGGCGTCATCTAGTCTATATTATAAGGTCAGTTTGAAATAATTTCACTTGACCTATACGGTATACCATGATTGATCTGTACTACTCCCAACACGTCCCCGTATTTCGCAAGTGATTATCGCGGTGCGGTGAGCTGCGCTGTACATTGCGTAACCGCTGGGATCGCATTACGTCGGCCGGTTAGTATTCGCTTCACACGCAGAGGTGTAACAATAACTGTTGCGAAAGAACGGGGTCATAGTTTTAAGATCGATAGTAAAGGTATGGATTATAAAATTATATAGAAAAGGCTGAAGATATAACTGACCGGTTAACTTTGTTTATTTCGCAACTCTTTATCGAGGTAATTAGTACATACCGTTGCTTATAAAAAAGTCACACAAAGCATAATTCAGAAGTAGTCCATAAAAATCACAATTACGGAAGTCAACGAACTTGATTCAGCTATTTAGGCATGAATTTTTTTACAACAGTCAGATAGACAGAAAAACAAATGTATATAAACGGGAAAGGAGAAAGAATACTTTTTTCTCAGAAAAAGTACCAGCTTCCGCGCGATAAACTAAATAAAATAAAATAAACTTTTTTCGGCGCAACCGATACAAAATCTGATTCGACAGCTGCATATACCCACATTCCAAAATCTGTATAGCTTTATAAAACTTGTGTATGAAATCACATCCATAAATACTGTATGAATAGGCGGAAAGTGTACGGAAGTTGACAATACTCATACAATACCATACAGAATCACACAATGCGGTATAAATCATCCATTTTTCACGCATCTCGCTTTCCTGTGATCTGCCTACGCGTGTATTACTTGTATGGCTGTTTTGTATGTGTTTGTATGTATGTGTGTTGTGACACTGCTATTGTCTGCAATATTTGCATGTTGTATGTGATATGTATGAACAAGGCTAAGGGTGTTAAAGGTATAGTCGATAATTTAAAGGCTTAAGCGAAATCTATATAACACTAGCTGTCCCGGCAAACGTTTCTTTGCCATATTATATAAAGTATATCGCCCGTATTATTTTATTGAATTAATGACTAAATAAGTATGTCACCATGGCAACGTCCATCGCTATCCCGTGACCCGCGTCGCATAAACAATGGTCGCTCTTATAGACAAATAATTTGCAATAAAATAAAATTGCGACTATAATTAAAGATGTAAGCTATCCTATCTCTCAAGTTGGAAAAAAGCACACATTAAAAAAAACATTGAAATCGGTTAAGTAGTTTAGGAATCCATCGCGGACAAACATCGTGACAGGAGATTTATGTATATTAGATATTGACGGTATTAAATATTTTGTATTACATTTCGCTTATATCGCTGAAGTGACTTTGATGAAGTTTAGCGTTAAGTTTGTCCCTAAGGAAAAGCAAAAAATGTACTATAATATCAGCACGATTAATATTATTGTTATTTCATGTTAATTAATAAATATAGGTATTTTAATTTGTTACAGGTAAACAACTAGCCCGGCAACAGCTGACACATTTTGAAGGTTCTGATACACTGGTAGTAACACTATTATATTATAATAGGGGAGTTGACAGTATGTTTAAAAATTTAAAATAATTATTAAATTTTATAGATTTATTGATAAAAACTCTAAAACAATACAAATAACGAAAAAATAATTATTGATTTATTTGATTTTACATTGAAAAAAATTGGATTTATTAACTGTAAGTCACGTGATTGGAAACGCCAATCTGAAGCAGTGACGTCATCGTTCAGTGTCAAACAAAATTGACAGTTGTTAGGTACTCACTTTTGCTCTGTCTACGCTTGTTTTGTTTCATGAACGATGACGTCACACGTGACACGTGACCATAATGCCGCGTTTTTGCGACATATTTTGAATTCAATATTTAAAATAATTTTTAACTCATCCTAGGGCATCTTATGTAATGAATAAAATATTAATTTACAGGTATTATTGTAAACAACTGAAGCGCTTAAAACTATTTTTAAAAAGTTGTCAACTCCCCTATTGTAGAATTGTAGAGTATATTAATTATAATTTCATAGTTATAAAGCTTTAGATTTTTTGCAGTTAAATTATTACAGTTTATTTTTTTAAAGGTAATTTTAACCAAAAATGTTTACATTTTTGACACGTAATTTTGTCATGGAGTTACGAAACTAGGTAAAAGATAATACCAAAATAATCGCATGTCATTTTAGATTAAGGTCTACCATTAAATGTGAATTAGTGTCTAAATCTTGGGTCTAGAATCTAGATTCTAGGTAATATAGATTTTATTACCAAGTAACTTAAATTTACCTTAAGGTTTTAACAACATTAAAACCTGTACAGTAATTGGGATAAATGCTTCTAATAAATAACATCTTAGTTGGTGCGTTTCTGGTTGTGATAACTGCAATTACTTTCGAGTCTCAACAAGTCTTACTAAAAAATAAATTACTTATAATCCCTCTCATTTTTGTTCTGTGAAAAAAAAAAAACGAAAGTGATAACACGATACTACATCGACAATGGAGTAGCAAACATTCTGCTTTTAATTTAAATGCAGCCTCTCAACGTTGGCCTACGATGGACTAATTACAAGCAACCACGAACCTGTAGAGGGGCATAATATTTAAGGCAGCGTCAATCATGATTGCCCATGATTGACGCTGCCGTAGAGTATAAACTTCTTTGCAATCATGGGTCATCTATCTTGGCCAAACCTGAAACCTTTAAAAGGAACAGGCAAATGTCAATTGACATTCTCGTTTCCTCTGTAATCTGCCGTAACTGCAGAATTAAGTTAACTGAATACAATAAATAAAGTTAAACATACATTACGTCACAGTGAAAGCACCGGACAGTGGACACCTTCCCATGGCCGGGGAACGGGCCACGACGCGTGTTACGTGTTGCATTATCTCCGTTATCATTATCACCTTTATCATTATCTGCTGTATCCTTATTATCTTTATCTTGTTATCTTTATCATGACAATCATTATCATCATTAGATAAATAGGAGAAGTAATCTCTCCGCTATCATTCTCTAACTGATGTCACAACATGTCTACCCTGATTTCATTATTTTCTGTCCTCCGGTCCGGATCCCATCAAATAGTAAGCGATGGATTTTATCGCGATAATACTAGCAAAATAGCAAGAGTATTTGGAAGCTTGGCTGTAGCCTGAACCACAACATTTTCACATAAAATGGCATTCTCTTTAAAATTGTACTCAATTTGTCAAACTACATTTTCATAATATTAAATAATTGAATAATTACTAATTAGTAAGTTGATGGTCTGAGTTAAATAGTAGAAACGAAAACACGCAATAGAAGACAAGCCTTTCATCCGTACGAATTTACCTTTACTATATTTTATTGGAGCTGATGATGATGATGGTTTCCATGTACCCGTCGTAAATATCCATCCATTAATCCATCGATGTGAGATAAGATACGGAGATTGTTCCCGTATATTAAGCCGTTTTCCTCCCACTACTGAGAACCGCTGGCAGCGATCCGAGATCCGGCGCAGACAAATTATGTTCTTATAAGATTTAATCAATTTAATTCACTAGTAGAATAAAAATACAAGATTGCGGACCTACGTAATTTAGTCGGGTTATGTCAAGCATAACCCGACTAAATTACGTATTCGACAAGCCCGGCCAAATAATGTAGTCCTTTAGGTGCCTATGGATCAATTTCTCTGATGCTACATAATAGTACAATCTCAATTATTGGTGCTCAAAAAGAGGGTTACCTGCGGGGCTAAAATGGTCGCATAGCAATTCCTCTCAATCAATTCACAAAATGAATTGTGAAAACTGTCAAAACTCACGAACCAATTCAATTGGTCTAAATTCGTACTAATTTGACATTCGTGAGTTTGACCAATTCAATTGGTCTAAATTCGTACTAATTTGACATTCGTGAATCGTGACAATTTGATTGCTATGCGACCATTTTAGCCCCACTGGAAAGTTTTCCGGGAGTTTTGAAAATTGGTGATTTTATATAAGTGATCCACAGGATATAACAAAACAAGTGACAATATTTCAAGATGCGCATGTGCCCCTGGCCTTATAATATACAGTTCACTGTCAAAGTGACTGAAAAAGGTTTTTAAAAGGTTGTTTATGATGCTGGGGCATATTTTCTCATTGAAATAAATAAACAAAACTCTTTACCAAAGAAATCCTCTGCGAGGCTAAAATGGTCGCTTTGGAGAATCATATTGGGAATCATAATATGATTTCTTTTTTCAAAAATCGCAGAATGATCACTCTGCTTTCAATTCATGTCTAGTAATTCCATTGACTTAAGAGTCCGTATACGAAATTTTGCCGATGAATATGAAATTGCGAAGGTTCGCTGCAGAAATATTATTAGGTTTTTTCCCCTTATTAGACTTAAAAAAATATATATTAATTATTAGATTTAAAATATATTTAAGCGCGGACTGCCGACTCGAGCCTTGCGGCGAGTAATATAATGTGAGATTTAGGTTGTTTTGAATCGTGTTTTTAGCAACAATTTGTTTTTTTTCTTTTTTCTCGAATTGGATAGAATTTTATCTATAGATTATTTCTGTCGTTTTTTTTATGAATTACAGCTCCAAGTTGCCGAAATTAACAGCAATTTTTTGCCCATTTTCTCTAAAATTTTGCCGAGTTACATAATTTTTTACTCAACTATTTCATATTAAAGTGGTAAAAAGTAATTCCAACATTGTATAGACGACTTTCTCAACAGTACATTGTATTTTTTTCATACCGTTAAGACGTCAATACAATCCATAAACAGGTGATATTCTAAACATTTTACAGCAAAAATCACAAAACTGTCGCGGGTTTGAGTTGGATTATTTAAAAATACGTAAAAAAAATCTAGCTCCAACATTAGATTATAATTGAAATGATCTTACATGTTGTGCATTAAAACTTATAGAAATACTGTATTTCAACTGTTAAATCACGTCTGTAAAATCAGCGAAATCGGCAAATTTCGTATACGGACTCTTAAGAAACTATTCGTATTTCGTACTAATTTGACATTCGTTGGTTTGACAGTTTTGACTATTCATATTTTACTGAATTGATTTTCAGAGAGGTACTAAAAAATGTGACCATTTTAGGTCCGAAGTTAACCTAGTTTTGTTACAGCCTGAAAAGAAACGTTTGTCATCTCAATATTATACCTTAGTCTATAACAATGTACTTATTAAAACACAGGTCCTAAGTAGGTACACCTAAGTTATTATTCGCAAATTTTAGCAAAGTCTTCAGTAATTTTAACTAAGCTTAACTGTAATCGCTAAAGGATGTAGCCACACTATAGTTCAAGGAATTGCTACGCGGGTCACGAAGTTTTACGCAATTTTACTGTTATTAGTGAGCACGCGAAAATAACTCGCAAATTACTAGGTTTACAGTTGAAAATTGAACGGCATTTATAATTTAAGGAGCTAGAATAATGTAAAGAAAGGAAATTATTGGTGTCCAGCTTGACTTTTACAACTTTATTATTTTAAGAAACACGAATGTAATGTATAACATAGGATAGTAAAACAAAACTAAAAAGTATATTTTGTTTTTGTTCGTTTGAATGGACTAGGTGTCACTTAAACGTTGGTGAAAACAAAACTTGCGTTAGGTGCCCCTTATATTGGCTTAAGGGACACCTAAATATTTTAGGTGCTGTTGGTGAAAACGGGCATTTTCATGTTTTTTTCCTTAACCATTAGGTAATTTAAAGGTCTAGACTCCACTTATGGGAATTGAACTAGCTTCCTCTTGACTGCAAGTTGTTATTACACATTTCCTTTAATTTGAGTACAAATTATACACCTCGAATAAAACTTAAAGGTCGCACGCACGTGACCTTCTACTCGCAAAATTCATAATATGCAACAATCCAAATGTCACTGCATGTGTTTCTATAATTACGGAAATCCTCAACAATTTGAATATGCGGCTCGTTTTATGCCTGCCACTTATTATACTCTGTGAGTCCGTTCTGTGTTCTTTTGGGTGGAGCTTTAATCTAATATCGTGCGTCATACATGATAAAACACACAATAATGATAAATTTACTGTAACTGAAAAAAAATATGCAAATCCGATTTAGAGCTTTCGTGTTAACAATTTACCCATATAATTCATAACATCCCTTCCCCAACTTAACTATTTTATGATATTATTAGACCCAATTTCACCGAAGACTGTTAAAGTTAATGCTCAAATTAATGTCACATTTCCTCTTGCGTTTTTAATTTGAATGAAAGGGAAGACATAACATTTTAACGAGCTGTTAAAATTAGCAGACGTTGGTGAAATTGGACCTTACTAAAGCACAGCTTTAATCGTTACAGGAATTTCACATAATAATTACAACAAACTACCAATGACAGTCTAAGACTCTAATGACAACACACGCAAATGTTTCGGATGTTCCCAACCAGTAATCTTGTATCCTTTATAATTAGGTCTTCCTGCCGACGTAACTTCCTGCAGGATGCCTGTAATACTTACATGCCGTAATGCTTACAACCTCCTGAATTAACGTAGGAGATCATTTCACCAACAACTGTTAAAGTAAAACTCAAATTAGTATCACGTTACCTCTTTCGTTTTTCATATGAATGAAAGAGAAGACATGACATTTTAACAAGCTGTTAACAGTTAACAGACGTTGGCGAAATTGGATGCAATGATGATAATTAAGTGTAGGTAATAAAATTAACTCTAGATTGGTAGAAAAATCTAAAACCTGACAAGTATTTTAGGTACTCAAAAAGCCAAAAAAATATGAAATTCTACAATCTGTAATATAGTATACAGTATACACCTACGTGCACACATTTAGGCGTAGTGGGTTAGAAAAATATTACACTTTAGTAATATTAAAATGGCATTATATTCTTGTTTTTTACCACGCAACTAAATAATACAACTTTTTGGCATGTACGTGCTATCATCTTCAAATCTAGGTTTCATACAACAACGCGTGTTTAAATATTATTAATATAATATTAATATTTATATCAACAACAAGGGAGGCCTTGGCTGATTATGTATAAGCAGGCCGCACTCGTCATGTGAGTTCACTTACAATGATCGAGATTGAGATCATAAAAAATACAAGATCATACTGACAACATAGTATAATTAATATTGTACAGTAGAGTAACTCAGTGCCGCAGTAACTCAGTGTCGCAGTAAGTAGTAACGCATGTTATTCTGCATTGCTGCTTGCATTTGTTACCTACAACCGTATTCGGACACATAATATGTTAACAATAATAATTCTTCAGGAGTTACATCGTGAAAATTCTGACACAATGACCAGACAGTATCTATCAAAGCATAACTATTTCAGTAATCATTAAATATCTTTGAGTGAGGCTGTAAGATATCTAAAATCAACCTCGCTCAACACAGAGGCGAATTGCTCCTGATTGTTATCTGCAGGTATCATGCTAATTTTGTGCGTGCGCCTGATTATATTCTACTGTGTATATTTATATTGTGTTGAACGATCAATTAGATCAGTCAGTGTGTGTGATATTTATTTAGTTATCCATGGCCACAGGACCAAAAAAATTATAATTGTTAAGAATACATATTGAGCCGCCCGTCAATCATACGCTGTCCAAAATCTTCTTGTTTTTTATTTATAGTGGGATAAGACTCATTCCAATCACCTCAGTAGAATAGTTTCACGTAGTGCTAATAAGTAAGTTTTTAGAAACAAACCTTTTCAATAAGCTATCCAACACGTATTTAAAATTGTTAAAACAGGCCCTTAGCACTACTTAAAAACAGTGTAAACAGTAACAGTGGTAATACATAATTTATATTTTTAGTAATATTGTCTATTTTACATATTTTATCTCATGATGAAAAATTGATATTTTATTTTTAAACAACATTACATAAAATATGATGTGTCGGTATTAGCATAATGTTCGTATCGTGACAAATTGCACAAGTTTCCTGTGGCGCAGTAATCGCTGGCGCGAGTACTGGCGCGGGCACTGGCATGATCATGACACCGATTATGAACAATGAAAAATATGCATTTGTTGTAAATTCACATGTAATGTTCGATGTTGATGACCCGACAAAATAATGCTATTTTACTAATATAACGTGAAAGTAATGAAAAGTACATTGTTGGCCGTTGCACGATTTTGATTTCAAGAACATGACAGAGTTACTCTACTGTATACTATTTTTGTGGTATCTTCGTGGGCTTTAAATAGGTACATTTAGCCGTACGCCCGCGTACTACAATTATTTGACAAGTACATACATAAACATTGCAATTGTAGACTAGCGCAAGTATTGCTTCATTTGTTATATTGCTAGCCAGAAGTCCGCATAAGCATGGCATTGTGGAACATTACCTTTGGGATAAAACGTTACGTTACAGATATTATTGCTTCTCTGTTAATTTCCAGAGCCCAAACAAACACTGTAAATGTTTTTATCAAAATCTTCTTTGTAATTTTTGTATTTAAAAGTGGAGTTAAATCTAAAACTTTGCTTTAATAATATTAGTACAATATGATTATGCGTTATACTATCCTATTTTATGCTGTAAAAGTTTGATATTCTTCTTATGCCTGCTAAATATAATTACATATGTATTTAAATTCAACAAATGGTTTTCCCCTCCCCACCGTAACTAAAATTATTATTGTAATGATTGCAAAAGGTTAATTTTTTGCTCTACGTACAGCCATTAATCATTAAGTGTAGGTAGACTTAGATTTTTTCCTGTCAAAATACCTGGATCATCAGCATCCATCATTTTAATAGTTTTCTAAGTATTTCTAAAAGTTATTTGGATATTCGTTTGAACACTGAACATCTTTAGTTAGAGGGGCTTAAGTGTCTAAACACACAATGCCAAAATGAAGTTCCGTAGCCGATATTACGTTCCCACGCATTTGACTGATATGACACACGATAAGAGCCGAAATTACGCAGCGGGTTGCGTAATTTTGTCCGAGTCTTCAGTGTCTCGGTCACCGCCGAATTGACGCCAAAAAAAAACGCCGAGTCGCTGCCGAACGCTCGACCGAAGTTCGGCTGTACCTATAACGCTACGTTTCGGCATGGTGTGTCATCGGTAATTACTAATTACTAATTTAAAATACATTGCAGGCGTAATCTTGCCGAACTTCGGCCGCGTATCTTCGGCATGGTGTGTTTAGACACAAAGATTCAATTAATATGCATCCGCGCAAACCAGCGGTTTGGCCGCTACACCACGATATTGCAACCAAAATTAGTGTAGTAACTGCAGAACATGTAGAATATGTAAATATATATTTACATATTTTACATATTCTGCTATTTAGCAGCGCGATTAAATCGTTACATACAATTGCTTGTGATCTCGTGGTGTAGCGGCCAAACCGCTCGTATACGCGGACGCGTATAAATCGAGCCTACAAAGGTTTACCTTATTTGCATCTTTTATAATAATTATTTTAAGACTTAGGTACATGACTTCGATTACCTATTTAATATAGTATGGCGTTCAGATATAACTATGTACTCACTTGGCAGTATCCGATTATTCACCTGCCATGACCTCCAACAGCTGCTTAAGTCGCGCGAGGCTTATCACGACTGTGCAGTGTGCATGGCTATGATGTTAATCTATTCTATTATTATTAATGTACAATGTAGTCCTAGCCTAATGGTTTAAAGCTTGGACTTGATTCGGAGGCCGTGGGTTCGATTTCTGGGTCGAGACAAATATGTTGTTTCCATGTTTGATTGATGCAGGCTGATGACTTAATTGTGTCACCAGAAATGATCCACAGATTCTACACAGATGGTCATGTGCAATGTCTCACTGGGCTATGTTGTGTTGTGTATGCTAATATCTTATGAGAGTAGAGAGAGTGCTGTGTACGGCGCATACTATTAGGCATTTTAAAAATAACTCCTTCGCAGTTAGCCTTCCCGCTTACCATAAAATCGGCCTTCGTGACCAAAAGCGGTGTGGGAGGCATTACAAAAGAAACTGAATTGCTACTGCTTCTGCTTTAACATCTATCTATTCTAATATAATATATAACCTTGGTACGCGACAAAATATATTTTGTTACCTAACAGTACTTTAACATTATGTAAAGTATTGGTAAATACAAACATATTGCAACATAATGCGTAATATTCTTTGGGATGTTATTATATCGATGTTATCTAACATAACAGCGCCTCTGTATTCTAGTGGTTTAGAGTGTGGCTCTTGACCCAGATGTCGTTTGATTTGATGTCGTGTCGGGTTTGATTCCCGCATTAGAAAAGTTTAGTCTCCAAGTTCAGTTAGGATAATGCATGCAATTCACCTGACTGCCTGTCTGACAAGATGATGAATGGACATGTAAAAAGTCGGTCCAGTGCCTGATCTTTTGCCACGTCTGCTATTCGTCCTAATAGGTTACGAAAGTAAAGGAAGCTAGACTGCTCCTGTGTGCTGTGCACACACTTGGGCACTTGGGTAGCTGGCCTGGCCGATAAAACCGACCACCGTCAACGAAACCGGTATGTAAGGCATTATTATCTAATGCCGACATTTCGTAACTGACTCCGGGCGGTCTCCACTCCATGCGTGCATTATGCGTACATGTGCATGCTAAACGTTACGACACGCTACGTAATTAGCGTACTAGAATGTGCTAAGAATTTCAGACCGTGGAATGTAAATCAATGCTAAGCGAATTTAATGATGAACTAATTATTTAGCAAATTTTTCTAATAATATTTTTCGCAACAGGTAACTATTCTCTTAATCATTTTAAAGCTAAAGGTAAGTTTTTAAGCCAAAGCGTTTACTCAAGCTAGACAAGTTAAAAGACATACGAGAATGTACATTCGCTTCTTTAATTTGATTTCTAAGCCGTATATTGAAATCCATTTGCCAAATCACGGTATCTCACTAAACCATTCTCAAGCAGTATGGCTATTCAAAGTTTCATTAAAATTAGTCAAGCCATTTTACGGAACTCAGGCTATTACTTCACACAACAGGTTCCTCAATCACGGAATTTACGAATGTCTAGACCCCATTGTCGGTCAGCGCTCGCTGCAGGTGTAAGCTAGTGTGGTGCCAGTCGATAAAATCTATCGATATGGACTCAATAAAATAATAATTATCGGCTTAAATATTTCGTTAAAGTCATTTAATCGAAGACTTAATGAAATGTGCAGTTGTGCATTATGCAATAATAATATGTATGTTAATTATAATATTATTATTGTAACGTGAATGTTAAACTATAGGTTCATTATTCATACACTTAATAATAGGTATAATAATGTTGTCGCTAAAATTTTTGTTGTTAAATATTGATATTGTCTTGTCGCTGAAAAGTTTGCGGTATAAAATTAACATAGGTAGGTGTCAATTTTATGTAATTTAAAAGTTTTTAATACCCAAGTTTAAATTTAATATCTTAGTATCTACATTACCTGATTCGATGCTTTCTAGACATATCTAGATACTTATAACATTATGCAAACATTATGATGACCTCTGTGGCTAAATTGGTTGAGTGTGTGGCAGCTCAAGCCGGGGGTCGAGGGTTCGAATTCCGCCGAGGGAACAAAAAGTTTTCAATGTTCTCGGTTCCCAGGTACTTAGCACGGGGTCAGACTGACGTGATGTGAAGCGTCCATAGATATTATTATTATGTTATAACTATTTTCTGAAATATTTTTTTTTAAATCCAGAAGTCTATTTGTGTAACTTTATATAATAAAGAATTATTCTCAATTTATCGACTACACCTATGCACATCACTATAGTAACGGTGCGCACTACTAGCCATGCAACAAGCGCGGACGAGCACGCAGCGATTGTTATGACCTACTAATTCTAGATTATTATCTAGTACCTGCTTTCAGACCTTATCTTACTTACTGATATAATTTGTAAGAGGCTTAGCGCTAATTTCACTGCCTGTCAGATTATGAAAGGTTTTAGATTTTGTAATCTAACAATATTCGTAAGGCACTTTTTCATAGTGGCCGATTGAATCATCGGCTCCAGATTTGGCAACTTTCGGTTAAAAAATTAACCGATTTTGGCTTCGGTGGTAGTTTGTAGTTGAAGCCAGCAGCCCAACTCAACATGTTATTTATTTTGGAATTAATAACAATAGAGAATAATAATAGATAATAAAAATATAAATCATCGTAATGCCTAAAAATTTTTACTTGCAGCTTATCTGGAAAATATTTTTTATAGGTTTGAAACCTTTGACTGCGGCTCTTCTTCGGAAATCGACTGTCGACATTCAGTCTAGCATTCAGTCTAGCACGATGTTTTTTTTTAAATCATTAACAAGTTGTTTAAATAGATAATTAAAGACATAAGTAGAAGAATCGAACAAGTAACACATTTCGAATTTCGAGTAAATTGCGTTTAAAGTTTTGAAAAATCTTTTTATGATTTCTCATCAAAATCAAGTAATGGCTTTTTAACCGACTCCCAAAAAACGAGGAGGTTATATGTTCAGCTGTGGATATATTTATTTTTTATTTTTGTATGTTCAACGATTACTCCGCCGTTTGTGAACCGATTTTCGAAATTTTTGTTTTGTTGTATTAGGTTTCACTCCAATTTGGTACCATGTTCACAAAAGTGGTGACCTGATGATGGGATCCATGAGTAATCGAGGGAACTTATATGGAATTTATATGGAAACATATGGTGATTTTGGTTTTATGAGAAGCATCCTAAGTATATGCTACCAAAACGCAACATTTTGCACCAAGGTATACTATGGTTCCGAAGATACTAAGAGAACTCCGGATTCCTTATAGATACAAGTTTGGGGGTTTAGGCGCTGTTTTAAGAACTGAAAGCATATGCTACTATACAAATTATATTCATCATCATCATCATCATTACCATAGTAAAAGGAGGGGAAGTAGGGTAACTCCGGCCCAATCCGAGATTTAATTACCTACTGTCTTAGGGTTGTCAATTTTAGGCGGCGGTGGCGCGGCGGCGTTGTGATGTGGGAGCGGCAAGCGGCTGTCCGCGCTTCGTTCGCAACCGCATGAACAGCGGCAACGTCGCGGTCTTCCGACTTTTAATAATAATAAGTGACTCTTGATTCTCCATATTTCGGCACTTGGATCGTGCATATAATCCGATGTCTAAATAAAATTATAAATATACCCTTTAAAACAACATTAAAAACTAACGCCTGTCTCTTACAGGTACCTACTATAAACAAATACTAATGTTGTTATGATTCGAACTTTGCTTTATGTGTGTAATTAATATCTGATTTACAATTAGTCAATTACTTATTTTTAATTACGATTTAAAATAAGTAATTGACTGTAAGTAGTTAGTTAATATAATATGCCTACAATACAGAGAAATCGGCATTACTAAACGTAAACAAAGCAATAGCGGCAAATTAGTTGACTGATCAAAAGTACTTACCTAAAACATTTTCTTATATTTTATACTATGTTCTAGTGGGAAAGTTTGTGTGATAGAAAACTAATAAAATAAAAAAGAAGTAAGTAGGTATCTGATCATCAAGTAAAAATTATATTATGCGAGAAAATTACTATTAAAACACCCAAACACACAGCAATATAACTGCGTTTATGATCGGACAGTTTTGATTCGTTTGGCGTGGCGTGGCGCGACGCGGGCGTGCAGCGTAAAGTAGCCCCGACTGGTATGGTCCGAAAACGGGCCGAGATTTTAATAAGTGTGCGTGCGGCGACGCATTGATACTATGGCGCACACATACAAGCCGCGCGCGGTGCCTTTGTATGAAGATAACTTACTTCCCCTCCTTATACTATGTCATTACCACGTCAGGGTCACCAATGTCACCAAAATTGAACATAACAAAATATTCAACCTTATCTTCAGAGCGTAAGGCACACATTTGACATTACTTCTGAGTACTTCTCAGAAGTAATGTCAAATGTGCTTCGATAATACAAGTCACATGCTAGTGCACTGTCACACTTACCAATCGCGGCCACGGGCGGCCGTGAACTTCTCAAGCGATACTATGTATTACAATAATAAAGATAAAGTTTAAAATCATATGACACTGAAAGCCTCACCGCTGCTAAAATTCCGGTTTGGCGCGGCCCTAGCACGTGCCCACTTCGATTTTTTTAAAATGTATTGTTTAAAATTATCTGCAGCTGATATTATATTTTGTAAGTGTGACTGTTAACAAATTGTAATAAGATACGTAGAATAATATACAGGTGTTGGGCCGATTCACACCGGAATGGCGGAGGCGAGGCCAGCAGTTTCAGTGTCATATGATTTTAAACTTTATTTACATTGTTGTAATACATAGTATCGCTTGAGAAATCTACGGCCGCCCGTGGACGCTCGTGGCCTCTTGCGGCCGCCGGCGGCGTCGATTTCTCAAGCGATACTATGTATTACAATAATGAAGATAAAGTTTAAAATCATATGACACTGAAAGTGCTCGCCTCGCCTCTGCCATTCCGGTGTGAATCGGCCCTAATGTACGTATAGTACGCGATGATTTTACTAAGTACTTAACTAAAAAGAGTGAAATTATTATTTTTAACAAAAAATTAAAACCGACTTCCAAGTTAAAAACAATAATAACATCCTTATAATATGAACTAGAAAGTATTAAATAATTTTTCCTATCTCATGGTGCCTTTTTCCGAATTCGGCTAAAACTCAACTATTTCTGTACTCAATCTTCATAATTTTGAAGTCGGTGCCAGTTATAAATGTTTCAAATATTCTGGCATCTGGATTCAGCTATATCTGGTACCGACTTCAAAATTATGAAGATTGAGTACAGAAATAGTTGAGTTTTAGCCGAATTCGGAAAAAGGCACCATGGGATAGGAAAAATTATTTTGTTTTTACCTTGGAAGTCGGTTTTAATTTTTTTGTTAATTGTATCAGGAGGTGTAAATATCTTCCGTTTTTAATATTATGTTAAAAAAAATATAAAAAAATCTCCATTCTAGGATAAATTAAGAAAAATGTGAAGTTATTCGGTTCCACACTTTTATATGCAACAAAATCTGTAAAGACTGTCATGCATGAAGTAAACATAAATCACTTTTTTTGTTGAGATGAAACAAGACTCAATTGAAAAGACAAGAAACTCACGGCCAAACAGACAGGCCAAAAAGAAATTTGGATTATACTTTAACAGACGGGAAAGATTAAAAGGAATTCCGCCAAAACTAAATGAGAACAAAACTGTGTTGCGGGCGTCATCTAGTAGGAATTATAGAAAACGAGATGATGAAAGTAATACTCGCAATCTCCATATCAAATTTCATCTAATGTTCAGTTCAGCCGTTTAAGTGTTAAGAGGTATTTAAGATAGACAGACAAACACGATTTCCTAATTTATAATTTTATTAGTAAGGATCAATTTATTTTGCCATTATATGCGTTGTATTACGGGAGATCGCTTGAGTATTTTACTTTTTTTAAGCAATATGTCGACTTTATAAGGTGGTCAAAGGCATAGATATTATACAGGGTGCAATTAAATCTTCCTGCCAATTTTTTTCCAGGGCTTAGGTATCATAGGGAGAGTCCATTTAACAAAAAAAAAAATTGGGTGTTATTTTTTTTCAACGACATATTTTATCATTTAAAATCGTTGCAGAATGGTTACTCGCGGCGCGGGGGAATGAGAGGGGGTGACGCGGGGTGAGGCGCGCGTGCGGGGGCACGTCACGCGCGGCCGACGCATCGTGTCCATTAATTGCAGTGTTTTTTAGGATAACTTTCGGAAGCTATTTCTCAATATTTTAGTACTGAGTGATTATAAAAGAAAAAATATGTGTATTTTTATTTTTAACAAGGATCAATATATCAAAACTTGGCAGGAAGGTTTAATTGCACCCTGTATAGAATGTACACATTATTCAGATAAAAAAGTACTAAGTACAACTGTATTTTTTAACAAAATTTGAATGCACAATCCTTTAAAGAGTGGGTATTCCCGGGTAAATATTAGGTATATAGGGTGCAATTAAACCTTCCTGCCAAATTTTTTCCAGGGCTTTGGTATCATTAGGAGAGTCCATTAAAGCAATAAAAATTGGGTGTTATTTGTTTATGTAATATTTTAGAACATTTAAAATCGTTGCAGAACGGTCACTAGCGGCGCGGGGGAATGAGAGGGGCTGACGCGAGGGGGAGGCGCGCGCGCGGGGGCTCGTCACGCGCGGGCGACGCGTTGTGTCCATTAATTGTAGTGTTTTTTAGGATAACTTTCGGAAGCTTTTTCTGAACATTTTAGTATTGAGTGATAATAAAGGAAAAATATGTGTATTTTAATTTCAAACAAGGATCATTATATCAAAATTTGGCAGGAAGGTTTAATTGCACCCTGTATAATTTAATAATTATTTAACTTTCAGTTTAAATTTTCTCAATTTTATAGTTTTGTCTTATAAACTACGAGAGTTATTTTATTAAATACTTTAAAGGCTTTTTCACTGTTTCCAAACTTTTAGTTTATTAATAACCTCTTTCACCTCTTTGACAACGAATACTACTTCTTTTTTTTTCTTAATTTGGCGCTCGGCTTTTTAACCATGGCCAGTGTCAAGTAAAATATGGCGGGAAAAAAGAGCTGAAGCTGATTTTACAAAATTAATTGATCCTTACTAATAAAATTATAAATTAGGAAATCGTGTTTGTCTGTCTATGTGCAATTAAACCTTCCTGCCAAATTTTGATATAATGATCCCTGTTTAAAATTAAAATACACGTATTTTTTTCTTTTATTATCACTTTGTACTAAAGTGTTGAGTAAAACTTCCGAAAGTTATCCTAAAAAACACTACAATTAATGGACGACGCGTCGCCCCCGCGTGACGAGCCCCCGCGCGCGCGCCTCCCCCCGCGTCAGCCCCTCTCATTCCCCCGCGCCGCTAGTGACCGTTCTGCAACGATTTTAAATGGGATAAAATATTGTGTCATAAAAAAAAATAACACCCAATTTTTGTTGCTTTAATGGACTCTCCTAATAATAACCAACGCCCTGGAAAAAATTCGGCAGGAAGGCTTAATTGCACCCTGTATACCTAATAATAACCCGGGAATACCCATTCTTTAAACTTTAATTAAAGGATTGTGCATTCAAATCTTGTTAAAAAAATAGTTGTACTTAGTACTTTTTTATCTGAATAATATGTACATCTATCTATCTACAGTGTGTAACAAAAATGAGTGATAATACTTTAGGGTGTGTACGTGTTCCTTGTAGAGAGTACACTGTAAAAGTAGCAGCTCTGAAAGACGAATTTTTTTTTCACTTTTGTATGGGCAAGGCCCGAGCGTCAGGAGTTTCCCCATACAAAAGTGAAAAAAAAAATTTGGTCTTTCAGCGCTGCTACTTTCACAGTGAACTCTCTACAATGAACACGTACACACCCTAAAGTATTATCACTTATTTTTGTTACACCCTGTATATATAAAACTCAAAGGTGACTGACTGACATGGTGATCTGTCAACGCACAACCCAAACCACTGGACGGATCGAACTGAAATTTGGCATGCAGGTAGATGTTATGACGGAGGCATCCGCTAAGAAAGGATTTTGATCAATTCTACCTCCAAGGGGTTAAAATACGGGATCAAAGTTTGTATATAATAATATTAATAATACATTTTAACGCGAGCGAAGCCGCGGGAAAAAGCTCGTTCTATATAATATCTATGCCTTTGACCACCTTTGACCAATAGAATAAAAAAATGTCGACATATTGCTTAAAAAAGTAAAATAATTAAGCGATCTCCCGTAATACAACACATATAATGGTTGTTACCCGCTTCTTGCATAGTCATTTGGACGAACCTTGTAACTTACCTGCTTCATCGTCTGGCTAACTTTGTAAGTATACGTAAATTTCAATTTTTTTTTGTTGCAAATCATTTTCCAAGTCCGAAAAGCTACATTTATGCAAAAAAACGCAAATTTTCAAAAATGTTACTTAACTCATTCTTCCACTCACCTTTTCTTAATACTTCGATCGGAGATTCTCGGAAATGCCATTGTATTCTAAATTGTTGTCGCGATCACCGGTGCGTGTACAATGTACGGGGCTTGATGGGTTAAGACAATGTCAAAAGCAATATTTTGATTAAAGCAACCAGATATTACGAGAAATACATCAGAATACTGTAGGCCAGTCTACTTGTCAAACAATAAGCGTTTCTCATTGGATAATACACTTTTTGTCGAAGTCGGGAAATATCTGTTGTAAGTGGGAAAATTGTTGGGAAATTGTTTTTGTCGGGCATTGTGATGGAGAGTATAGTGATACCATATTTAGTAATCATTATCAACAGGCTATAGCTATTAGCAAATTAAAAATTACTATTTGATTGTATAAAAAACCGGCCAAGTGTGAGTTGGACTCGCCCATGAAGGGTTCCGCAGCAGCAATAAGGTTTATTTTTTGAAATTAAGAGGTTATTGATTTATTTTTATATTTCAGTTGATTTAATTAAAGTTAAATTAAGGTTTACCATTTATGACGTATAAAAAAAAACTACTGGCTAGATCTCGTTCAAACCAATTTTCGTTGGTAGTTTTTATAGTAATTTACATCATATATTTTTTTAGACTTATAATGCCCCTACTTTAGAAGTTAGAGGGGGGGGGGGGGGGACACATTTTACCACTTTGGAAGAGTCTCTCTCGCAAACTATTCAGGTTAGAAAAAAATGATACTGTAAACCTCAATATGATTTTTGAAGACCTATCCATAGATAACCCACACGCATAGGTTAGATGAAAAAATTTTTTTTTGTTTCAGTTGTACCTATGGGGACCCCTAAAATTTTTAATAATTTTTCCATTTTTGTATCAAAATCTTAAAGCGGTTCACAGATTACATCTACTTATCAAGTTTCAATAGTATAGCTCTTTTAGTTTCGGCGAAAAGTGGCTGTGACATACGGACGGACAGACAGACAGACATGACGAATCTATAAGGGTTCCGTTTTTTGCCATTTGGCTACGGAACCCTAAAAACGCGTGACAGTTGACTTGGTACACTCGATACACAACACTCCTTGAAAAAGACTTCAACGCGCTTGAGGTTATTTCTTATTTATTACAATACTAGATGACGTCTGGAACCATACATTTTTAGTGGTAAAAAGTATCCTCTGTCCTTTCCCGAGACTCAAAGTATCATCTTACCAAATTTCAGCTAAATTGGTTTAGTGGTTTGGGCGTGAAGAGGTAAAAGACAGACAAACAGATTGACAGACAGACAGAATCGCTTTCGCATTTATAATATTAATTTGGATATAGTTTATTTATGTCATATGTTTTTTTAAATAAAATTAACGAGGTAACGAGCAGAAGGATAACCTGATAGTGACATCCGCTATGGATACCCGCAAAAGAGTCACAAAACTTTTTTTATGTTATGAGTTGCGTTCCTGGTTTTTAACCCAATCAAACATAACGTAAGGATCAGGCTTTGATTGATCTGACCAAACCGGTTCATCCGTGCCGAGGCATGGCTCTTCCCACGTTTTATTATTTAACCCATCAATCCCCAAGCGGCACCCGGCTGTCGTATAACAATTGAAAATCTATTGTGTCTGCGATACCCACGATCGAGGTATTAATAATGAGTATGAAGTAAACGAAAATACTATATTATTAACCCATCAGTCGTGGCAAAACGAGACACAATAGCTTTTTCATTGTTATCGCGGCCGGATGTGGCCGCTTGGGGCTTGATGAATTAATAAGGTGTTTAGTATCACAGTATATTCGAATATGCGTGTAAATTACTATCTTAATTCTTAACCCAGTAATCATAAATAATTGCATAACAAATTTAATGTTTGCCTTGAGATGCCCTTACCATACCTCATGTTATATAATTTGTTCTGCAATGATAAACTTCCTTTAATCTAACTGCATATTATAAAAATTGACGATTATTTAATACAACCAAATAAGTTAAAATGAATAGTCACAAAAATCTCTCACGAGTAGATTGACTTTTTTCAGCTTATTACAGAAGAAGGATTAATAACACGAAAAGCGAAACCGTGAGAAGTTGCTTTACAAAACATAAATGGCAAAATGTTACTTTACCAACAGAGGAAAACAAGAATCCAAAGATATGTATGTTTTAAATCTTAATGTCTTCTTGCGTTTTAAAGGTGATCTCAGTTTTGAAGTTCTAAATATTTTATTGATAAAAGTAAAGAATACTTATCATAAAATTAGACTTCAAGTTCAAAATATATATGAGGGCACACTGGACTCTTGGTAGTCCTCAGAGTAAAAAATGCAGATAGCTAAGAAATCCATATTAATATTATAAAATATGCGAATGTGTGTCTGTTCCTCACCCCGGCCTCATGCCCGAACCGCTGAACCGATTTTGCAGAAATTTTGTATGGTACTTAGTAATTTGAGTCCCGAGAAAAGATTCTCGGGACTAAAATTATTACATAGGATAATTTTTATCCCGGAAAAATTTACGTTTCTTGCGTGATAAACGAGTTGCGGGTGTCATCTAGTAATAAGTCCTCACTCTCAGACTGAATATTATACTCTACGGTAGCTCGGCATCACTATCACGCTATCATCAGTGATGTCGTGACAATGGTCGGCCCTCACCTCAAAACAACAATGGCGGATAATTACAGCCCGTGCTTAGCGCGCCGTCTTGAATTATATTCATCATTAGTTTGCGTATAAATCTGAATAATGAGATGAATTTGAAGCCGAGATGACTATATTTTACACGTCGATGGATGAATCTACTGACGTCCTATTTCTTATGGTGAAAAAGGGCCATTACAAAATAACTTAAATGCTCCAATCCCCAGCATCAACGTTTTGTCAAAAATATTAAGAGGGCATGTTGGATTATTCCATAGACCATAGTCGAGCACGGCTCTACACACAGCTCTTCAGCCCCCGTTTCCACGAAGCTTGCGCGAATAATACAACGATTTTTGTGTAACTGAGCCCAGACATAGAGTGTTACGGGAAAGGACATATTACAATGCAACTTTTTTGCGGTAATTGTACAGCGGGGCTAGAATGGTCACATTTAGCAATTCATCTCAATCAATTCACAAAATTAATTGTCAAAAATGTCAAACTCACGAATGTCAAATTAGTACGAATAGACATCTGAAATGAATTCATATTATGATCCTCCAAAGCGACCATTTTAGCCCCGCAGGTCTCAAGGATTTACCTTTGTATGCCAGCGGAGCCGCGCTGAACCTCTAGTGCTTAATGTGTGTGATTATAAAATACCATTTCTCAATTCCAGGCAGCAGACGCACCACGACACAAAGTTCTAATGCGACGCGCGACTCGCAGCTGTACTCGCTGCTAGCAGCGCGGCGGCGGCAGCTGCTTACCGGCCGTCTGACCACGCACATCAACACCATCGCCACCCTAGCGCACAAGCCGTACAAGTGAGTGTTACCTTCTTAACGAGCTATAGCAACAGCATAGCATACTAGCATCGAGTACTTACAGAGGCAACTAGCAGTAAGTGCAGCAGTTGTACTAACAGAAGCTGCTAGCAGTGAGTTCAGAAGCTGAACTTATTAAAGTAAGAACATCAACTTTACTTACAGCAGCAGCTCGTAGTGTGAACAGCAGCTGTACCCATTGTTAGCAGTAAAGAATAGTAAAAATCTTCAATCATATCTTCTTAGCAGAATTTTATTTGCAATTTTGAATACCTGACTAAGGTTAATGTTATATAATTTCTTCATTACCTTTTAAATTTTTATGTGAAATAACTGGCCAACATTCGTTATGTAAACAAAAAATAAAAGATTTTATAATTGAGACATTAATTTGTTTTTTATCTTATCTGGTCATTAATGCTGGTTCCATTATTTCTTATCATAATAATACCATATTTCACTCACAGCTTGATCGCATTGACTTTTATTTGTTTCATTGAATTAATTCAATACGTTTCAATTTCAGGGGAAACACGACGTTTGCGCAACTAGAGATAAGAGATGCAAACAGCAGTGTAGTGAAGAGGATTACCTTCGAAAATTCAAGTAATGAAGCGATAGCACCAACACTGAAACTCATCACGCGTGAGGGAAACAAAGAAACACGGCGAGACTTGAAACCCCACGAAATAAGACAGTTTATACCTAGACCGTACCAAGATATTAAAAGCAGAGCGGGGTTTTTGAACAATAGGAAAAGAGACTTCAGCAATAGAAGCTTATTTCCTGAAACTACCACTGGGAGTGTGGTTATTTATGTTCCACCTGAAAAACTTGAAGGCCTAGACAAGGAAGTGGAATTAGATCCCGAAGAGGAGTTCCAAGTAGATGAATCAAATCATGGACTGTATTTACTTAATTACTCCGATACTGATAATGTTACGCGCAATCCAGTAGAATCCAACAAAACAACATCAAGCAATGAAATAAAAGATAATGTCTTAGTTGAAAGCACTACAATGACTAGTCCTGAAGATACGACCCAAATAACAACTCAAGCCAGTGAAACGGAAAAGGAAGATAGAGTTGACGCCAATACCATAGCTAACAGCACCTCTGTAAATAATACAAAACTAATTAAAATAGAAGATAAAGAAAATGCTAACCAAACATTATTTATGTCAGAAGAAATATACAACCATTTCAGGCCCCTCGAAACTGAATTACCTGATGAAGAAATGGCACCGTTTATTTATTTTGGCCAGAAGCTAGGCGGCTCCATTATTAGTGACAATTTAACAAATTCTCCCTCTATCTCAGCATCTACAAAATCAGTGAATTTTATTGCTCCGCCAATAGAAAAACGTAAATTTAACTCTAGATATTCTGCAACTGAAAAATATAAAAATAATAGTGCGGGAGAAGAAGAAATCAATGAAGATATGGACATTTCAGTGATAAAAAATGTCATAGAGAAAAATAAAATACGCAATACAGTAAAAGGACCAGCGCCAGCTCGCCATGTTGGATTAGTAAACGCTTATAGAAAGTTTTCAAGCACTACCCAATCGACTGTAAAACCAACCACACCAGAGCTGAATGTGACAGAAGCTATTACACATAACGAAACATCATCAACTGAAAAAAGTATGTCTGATCATGATCTGACTGAGATACATTCTGAAGCACTGGTAAATAAATTAAATATTACAACGAGTTCACCTGACACAAATGTAACAGAAAGTGTGACAGTAGCTCCAAAGAACTTTACTCGCACCTATACTAGTTTACGTCGTCGCCCTTCGAGATTAACGACATTAGTAAGTACTGAAAATACCAATGTGGAAAATAATAATTCCACTACAGAGAAGGCAGCTACGTCAGTTTACACAGCCGTAGTTACTTCAGTTTCTATAACTTCCTCTGTCAAAGGTCAAAACAAGACGGATAACGTTGCAGGAGACAATAGTACAAATGTTCAAATACTTGGTGATTTGAAAAATATTACCGAACAGAAGTTAATTGTTAGTGATAATAAAACAATTACTTCAACAACTTCAACGACAACTTACAGGCCCTACAGACACAGATTTAGAATTAAAACTTCAACAACGGAAAATTCAATAAGTTTTAGTCCAAATCCTACAGTAATTGCGAATTTAGCACCAGATGCATCGTCTGTTGGAGATAAAAGTAATAACGAATTTAAGCAAGAAACGACGACTTTTAAAATATCTGAACGAATTGATACAACGCTTAAAAGCGAAATCGAAAATACGCCTACGGGATACACTCTACGACCAAAGAGAAGAAGACGTCCAACTACAACAACTACAAGTACGTCTACCAGCACCTACTTACCATTTTACTTATCATCGGAGCTCACCACCCCAATAGTCTACCCAACAACAGAGGCTAGTGAAATCACTCTTACGACTTTAGTCGTTACCTCGCGTTCTTCAGCTGAATCTAATTCCAAATCTCATACTCTTGCTAAGAGTGGAAATGAAACAGATAAGAACGATACAAATACAACACACGTCATCGATATCAATGAAGAATCTCAAAATGAAGAAGTCCTGATCGAAGCCGAAAAAACGTATACCGCTTCGTATGTCCTGGCAGGTCTAGGTTTCTTACCTGTTATAGCTGTAGTAGCATTCGTGTTCCGAAATCTCCTTAAAAAGAAAACTAAGGAGATCGATGCAGAATACGAAGGCTATTTTGACGACGGTGGTGATATCAAGAAGGAATCACCAATAACGCCGGTAGCTCGTCCTCCTTTGCCAACACCCTCCAAGCCTGATCAGAAATGGGAGTTCCCAAGGAACAAACTAAGACTGCAGACTTTATTGGGTCAAGGCAACTTTGGTCAGGTAAGTAAAAATTATTTTGTTGGTTACAAAATAAGAATTCTTTATTTATGTTGCTAAAAAAATATTTTATCTTTAGGTGTGGAAAGCGGAAGCCGATGATCTGACTGGCCATGATGGTCTAACGAGGCTAGTAGCAGTTAAGACAATCAAGGAATCCGCCTCACAAAAGGAGAAACAGGAACTTCTACATGAGATCTACATCATGCAGAAGATCGGAACGCACCCCAACGTAGTCACACTTTTAGGATGCTGCACTGAACAAGGTATTTAGTAATTATTTTATGAAGCATAAGTGTAACTAATAGTGTGTAGATACTTGTGTTAGCGCTCAAATTTGCTAGTGCATGTTGTTGCTGATAAATTTATGTAAGAGCAGTCAATCGTTAGTAGATCAGTAATCAAATATTAATATCGATATGGCAAACAGAATTCAGAAATATTAATATTATACTTTAATCCTTCAAGCCCCATAAAAGCACCGGTGATCGCGACAACAATAGAATAACAATAGGTTTCCAAGAATCCGCGATCGAAGTATTATTGAGTAGTACCTATAATGTCTTTTTAATAAATAATAAAAATTTTAATAAAAAATAAATAAAAAAATGTTGATCCTCAAACATGGTACACCTATCCTTGAAATTTGAACCTCAACTTTCTGTAAACCATGTTTAGTAATTTGAAGGCACGTTACGTTAAATATATTTTGGGTGCTAAAACGCTACATAGAATTGCTTTAGTAGCTGCGAGTTTCTTACGCCAGGTTTTCTCGCCGGGTTAGTTCCCAAACCGGTAGAAGGCACCATGTAGACTTTATGAAAACATTTTTTTTTAATTTATTCAGAAATAAAACAATATTTGTTTAATACATTTATTTCTGCGTAACCATTTCAACGGTCTCTTTACCTCCCCAGAGCCGTACCTGCTCATAATGGAGTACGTGATGTGCGGCAAGCTGCTGACGTACCTGCGCGAGCGGCGCTCCCGCCCCGACCGGTTCAGCGGCAGCGGCGCCCTCACGTCACGTGACCTGACCGTCTTCGCGTACTGCGTCGCACGGGGGATGGACTATATCGCGTCTAAAGGGGTAAGTTAGAAGTAAAGACTGATACCTATACCTTACAGACCTATTGCCTACTATGGAAAAGCGTAGCGTTGGCACTAGATTTGCTAGCTAACGTTCGCTGCGACGGCGTTTGAAAAGCAAGCTAATTGAAGCATTTCTTAGAAGTTTTAGGGCCTGTTTCACCACTTCCTGATAAAGTGCTGGATAGGCTATCCATAACTCTTTTTGACAGATTCTCCATACTCTATCTGTCAAGTTGACTTGTGGATAGCCTATCCGGCACTTATCAGGAAGTGGTGAAACAAGCCCTAAAACTTCTAAGAAATGCTTCAATTAGTAAGGTGTAAGCAAACGAATAATATTATAGCTTAGAATACTCTGGAAACGCCAGATTTTCCTTTGGTATTAATTAGTCACCAATGTTTTTGTAGGCCACAAGACAAAGCCGACTAAATTATAAAGGGCCGTCAACTGCCTATCAAATCAATTTCTTGGATGGTATATTCCTAACGGTAACAAGTAACATTAAAAATTAAGTTAAAATACAGTTCTCTCCACAACTAATTCCAGATCGTGCACCGCGACCTGGCCGCTCGCAACGTGCTCGTGGACCACAACAAGCTGTGCAAGATCGCGGACTTCGGCATGTCGCGGATGAGCGGCGCGGGGGGGCGCGCGCGGGGAGCGCTGCCCGTCCGCTGGATGGCCCCCGAAGCGCTCCTGTACGGGTCACACAGCACGCATACTGATGTGTGGGCATTTGGCATACTGTTGTGGGAGATTGTCACGCTAGGTGAGTTAATGACGAAGAGAAGTTCGGAAATGCCGACAAAAACTTCGATTTAAACATGCTTGAATACGGCGCGTGGGGGCGCTGCCCGTCCGCTGGATGGCCCCCGAGGCGCTCCTGTACGGGTCCCACAGCGCGCACACTGATGTGTAGGCATTTGGCATACTGTTGTGGGAGATTGTCACGCTAGGTGAGTTGAGAACAAATTAGGTGAATTTCGCCGACGAAAACTTCGGTTTGAACGAATTAAACGAAAGCGAAGTTTGTCGTACTTCCACAATAAGTTGTTTCAGATCACAAACTAACAGAAATTATGTTACAATAATTTCAAGACAAGTTAATGACGCGATTTACAAGTATTTAATTGTAGAATGCCTATCCAAACGACCAGCTTAACCTGTATTAAAGGTTCTTTACTCTGATTTTATTTTAACCCATCAATTCCCAAGCGGCAGCCGGCTGCCGCATAACAATTGAAAATCTATTGTGTCTGCGATACCCACGATGGACGTGTAAATTATTTGTCACTACATTTTCATGTTTTATAAAACATCTTCATTTAATATTTTCAGGGTCCACGCCCTACGCAGCGATGTCGGGTCGCGAGGTGCTCACAGCCGTCACGGAAGGCTACCGGTTGGAGCGGCCGACGCACTGCGCGCCAGCACTATACCGCGCGATGTCGAGCTGCTGGCATGCCGATCCTAGCCAGCGCCCCACCTTCACATCCCTCAAGGCTCAACTAGCAGAGCTACTGGACAACGAGCCGGCGGAAGGGAACTACGTCGATCTCGAGTCGTTCTACCAGGAGTCGTCCGTGTATAGCGACCCGTCCGCCATCATACACGACGATGATGGCTTGTCAGCGGAGTATGATCGCGAGAGACGTTGCTTTAGAGAGTAAGTTAAAAAGTAGTTGTTAAAAGTAGAGGCTGATAAACAATATAGGACACTATATGGGCCCAATTATTCCAATAAGAAATTGGTTGGATGTCGGTGAACTATAATAACCGTTACATAATATGGTTGTGCCATATGAGTTTTTTCTAATATAGTACACAAACAATAAGTTACGTCTTGTATAATGACATCAATATAATATATTAATAATTAATAACGTTCTTTTTTACTTGGACTCAATGATATTCTACTTATACAGATCTGTTACGTTCATACTATTTTCCGGCTCAAATCTCTTCCGAACAATTTTCAAATTAAAAATTGGACTTTGACAGATAAGTGAAACAAAAGATACGAAATGCCATTTACATAAAAGATACAGACTAAATAAAAGACGACCCAATTGGGTCGTATTTGAGTCTTCACAACGCGCGCGGTAGTAACATATCTGCTTTGAGTTTTTTATATAATATCATTGCTTGGACTACTTTGAATATTTTAATTTTAAATTAATTAATAAAAATAATTGTTAATTTCAGACTACGTGCAGGACCTGCCAAATTCGACAACAGAGCGTTCAACCTAAGAGACGAGGAGCTGAGGAACAAATTCGGCGTTGGTACGCAGCGGATGGGCGGCTTCGGCATACGGGACGGACCCTTCAACGACAGAAACTTCGGCGACGGCGAGTTCAACGACCGGAATTTCACCGACAAGAACTTCGGTGAACGGAATTTCGCCGACAAAAACTTCGGCGAACGGAATTTCGTCGACAAGAATTTCAATGATCCGAACTTCACCGAACGAAAGGACGGTAAACTGTCAACTTCGAGCTTCCATAGAGAAAGGGAGAGGGAGAACCCTTTAGTTAGTAGAAACAGCTTTAACGGCTTCCCCCGGCTGGGCACGCGGGAAAACCACTTCCAAATGTCACCGGACGGCCGGAACAAGAGAGTTTCAGAATTCGAATGTGACATTTAGGTGTCATTTGATAGAGATATAAAGTTTTATCCACGGGATATTTTTTTAATTCGACAGCTCAGAAATGAATATCGAGTTTGAAAAATATCCTATGTATAAACAACCATGTTTGCTTAGGCATTTTGAAATCGATACCGAAGTTAGAAAACAATAAAATGTAAGCTATACATATCACCAAAATCCCCATTGTATCAATTCTAACATCGTTATCGTTTCGATATTGTCGAAGCCCATTCGGAATAAGCTAAAGAGGTTCTCGTAAAGTATTTGTAAAGCATGTACTGATTTGGAATTAGGTAATTATTTAATTCGTTATACAATATTAAATTAGTATCGAAACATGCGAGATATTGACTGTTTATTTGCACTAATGACAAGTAAAATGTCAATTTTACTAACGCATGATTAGTTTATCGTTTATCAAATCATTTTGTCTCTTTTCATCTTCTTATTAACGAAAAAGAAGGTATGATACTTGACAACCGAGTCGGTTTAAAAATAACAGGCGTTAGTAAAATCGGTTCTAAGAATCTCAATTGCAAAGATTGTAAATAATAATTTATAATATTCGTTTTAAGATTAGCATCCGCGTATCGACAGAATTAAAGTATTATATTGTCTACTGTAATCTAAAATATCTTGTACCTGAATTGACGCGGTTTGTACTTATGTAAATAGGGTTGGGTGGGATATGAGCGCACGTTGTTTTGAAATATTTATCGTTTTATAAAGTCCGGGAGTGGAGCAGGGAGATTCTTAAACCTATCTCTTTCTATTGCCGTACATAAACGCGAAAGAGAAAGAGAGATACGGGCTAATGTACGAAATTCTCCATGTTCCGTGTCCGTACTTTAGTATATAAGATTATACGCAATGTTAACACATTATCACGTTTTCTGTAGATTCTATCAGTTTGTTATTTGAAAGTTTCGTGGTGCTGACTACACTCTGTCTCCGATTCAAAATAACTTTCTAGTCTCAAAATTTGTATGATATGATTGTAAGATCTGATTTATTGATAAGATCTGATGAGTATTTTAGATGAATAAAAGATGTATGAAATATTTACAATTTTTATTTATGTTCCTTCTTATACACACTCACCATTTATGTGGCGGAAATTATTTTACATCTGTTTAGGCTTTTCTAATAAACGCCTATGCTGTAATCTAGTTATCTACGACTTCGTGTAAATTTTTGTAGCGATAAAACCTCATTGTATATTGGATCCTATAAAAATCGGTTCAGCAATTTCCAGAACCTGATCAATGCTAGCAACAAAACAGAATCTTTTTCTTATTCACTTAGGTATATATATTATATAAACAGAGAAACTTCTAAAATTGGAAACTAAACTAATGAACTAATTAAAACACCGTGGTTTCACGATACAATTATCAAATTTATTCAGGGACAAAATCCGTAAGAATCTAAAATCGCGGAAGCCTAAGGAATTAGTAGGAAAGCTGTTATTTAACACACAGGATGGCCGAACTGTTAAATCGATTATTTTAATCGTGCGCGGGCAACATGCTGTGACAAGGGATTGTGACAAAATGGCAGTACTTTTAGTTTTGTATATTGTTTATTTTTGTGTTGTCTATTGTATGAATAAATCGTGCTAACGGACATTCTGTTTTAATTGACTAACAGAATCAATATAATATGCTTGCTGTATACTTTGGGCCAACGCGTTTTTTATGGCTGTTGTACACTTTGAGTCAGTACATTGGGCCAATGTGTAGAGGTCTACTTGGCCACAAGTTACACGTTGGCCCAATGTACCGACCATGGGCGCCGGCAGGGGGATGCCAGGTGGTGCACTTGCACTCCTTGGGAATCTCGGGATCAACAGGAATTATTGAAATAAAAAGCCGTGTATTGGAAATCATTTTACCATGCCGTACAAAAATAGTTCGTAATGTTTCGGCACTAAATGTATTCTGCTGACGTAAATAGACAGTCACTGATGTTCTTAAAAAGTAAAAGGAAAAGAAAAGAAAAGAAAAGAAAAGAAAGAAAACTAATATCTGCACCCCTTGGAAATTATTTCTGTCGGCGCCCATGGTACCGAGTCATGCACTGGATCAATGCGTTGGTACATATTATGAGAGTTGGCAAGAGCTAAAGCCCGTTTTAACTTTTACATACTACACATGTGTAAAACGGGCTTTAACTCTTTTCTAGAGTGACCCGTACTTAACATAATCCGAACCAACCAAGTTACTTTTACAACACTTTTGTTACAGTCTTTGGCATACTTATATTAAACTACAGTACAGGATGTTGCAAAATTATATTTTCTTTTTTATTTAAATTACACAGCCGCATTCCGCGATACCTTTGCCTTTCGACACTAATATACTCTTTCGACAATAATAACAACTCTGTTACCTTCCCATAGAGTTCATTCTACCATAACCCGGGTTAAACGACAGTTAAGTGAATTGAAGACATGGGTGTATGAAATGGGTAACTAACAATTTCGAAAATTTCGTTTTGTGCATAAATTGAGGTATTAGTATCGCGAAAACGATATTATTTTGAAATAAAAAAAAGTGGATTCTATGTATAGCTAGATACATTCGCTAGATCAGGGGTCACCAATTAGTTTCGTTCGGGGTCCATATTTTTAAGAAATGAAATGACCTTCTCGGTTCACGCATTTAAAAAAAAAATACACAAATGTTATTACGGAAATTACATAGACGTATTTATTTAGGTATATTATATACCTATAAATGAGAAAAGTGACAATTTTTGTTGCTTGTTTGGAATTAAATTGGTGGAAGCTATTTACATTAAACCCTGGAGATGTTCATCAGTAAGTTGAGGCCGAAATTTCTTTTTAACGAAGTTCATCTTTGAAAATGCTCGGTCCGCACACAATGGGTTGGCGGTCCGCCATTTGGTGATCCCTGCGCTAGATGATGAAGTAAGTTACAAGGTTGATTCGAATAATAAGGGGAAAATGAGTTACTTATTGCTCTTTTGTTGTGAAAACGTTACTTTTTTAATAATAAAATAAGGGGCCTAACGAGCAAACGGGTCACCTGATGGAAAGCAACTACCGTTGTCCATGGACACTCGCAACATCAGAAGAGCTGCAGGTGCGTTGCCGGCCTTTCAAGAGGGAATACGCTCTCTTTTTGAAGGTTTGCAGGTCGTATTGGTCCGGAAATACTGCTGATGACAGTTCATTCTAGTTACTTACCCACTTCACCCACTTAAATCTTCAATTACAAGTTAATAAGGAACAGCGAGATTAAATGTGGTTTTTCAGCGCGACTCTTTACTTTCCTACGATTGTTACACCGCTTTGTTACCCATACAGGGTGATGGTAAAAGTTGATTGTTGAATGATTAGACAAAAACCCGTGCGTTACAGCGAGATTGAAAAGAAAGTATACAATGTATGTGCTATCAGATCATTTGAGCAATAATTAACATCGTCGTAAAAATTACTTGTTGTGAGATTAACCGGAGATAAATTATTATTGTAGTGAGAATATGCCGATATAAAATTCGTATAAAATTGTTACTAAGGTCAAATATATTTCGGTTTTTATAAAAAGTCGTGTACAATAATTATATACTCGTAGTACATAATACGAAAGAAACCAATTTAATACGATACTTACTGTTGTAAATAGTCCGTTTATATTGCCTTTGACAGGACCTCATTGCTAAGGGTATTTATGTTTGGATTTGACTCTATTGTAACTTACTCATAAATTCTGATACTTTTGCCCCAGCAAAAAGAGATGTTATAAATCTAAAAACGAACGAACAAATGAGAAAACATAAATTTTTCTCCTTCGTTTCGTTCGTTTTCAAGTAAATTACAAGAAAGTGTGGCACACAAATTATTTATTAAAAACATTGAAAGAAAAAACATCACTCTGTAGATAGTAGAATATAAGCCGTATAATTCGATGAGTCTTGTGGCGAGGAAAGTGGCGCTAATAAACTATGCCGTAACAACAACGTGCATACTAAATTACCTATTCTGTTTGTTTTATATTATTTTAATATTCTATATAATATTGTTGTGAAGATTCTGTCCTTTGACCTTTGTTAAGAAAGCAGATGCGCTTTTCGTTGAAGTAACTTTTCTAAATATTTCATATCAGTTGCTTTTTTATCAGACGTAGCTCAGGTGTTCTAAAAACATGGAGTTGAGAAGGTCTTAAATAATATTTAACATTTGTTGTAGGATTACCATAGCCCAAACCCATTTTATGATGCTTTCTAAATTTTATATAATATCCTGCTCATACACAAATTATTGTTACACCAGTTTTTATCTCTCAGGGCCGCGTGCTTATAAAAATGAAGATTTGTTGTTTGAATTACTTGCTTCCTACTTTCGCTAATGTAGCAAAATAATATGTTTCAACGTGTATCAAGAGTTTTTTTTTAATAAAATAAGGGGGCAAACGAGCAAACGGGTCACCTGCACTACTAGCATGGCCACCAGTAGAAATGCGAAAGTATAGACAAACTGTGGAGATAAACCGTTCCAATCTTTACCGCGGCTAATCGCGACCGACAAAAATTCAATTAAAATGCCACTTTATGACAGACTATAGTCCTAAAAATTCAAATAATATCCTACTTTATGACATATACCATAGTCTGTCATAAAGTGGCATTTTAATTGAATTTTTGTCCGTCGCGATTAGCCGCGGTAAAGATCGGAACGGCACCTTAAGTTTATGTCCACAGTTTGTCTATACTTTCATATTTCTACTGGTGGCCATGCTAGGGCTACAGATAGAAAGCAACTACCGTCGCCCACGCAACATCAGTAGAGCTGCAGGTGCGTTGCCGGCCTTTTAAGAGGGAATACGCTCTCCTCTTGAAGGTTTGCAGGTCGTATAGGTCCGATAATACTGCTGGTGACAGACTGCCACTTATCAAGGTGATGAGGATGGTATATTTTTCGCGTGGAGCGATGGCGAAAAGTTGCAGGTGGTATGATTCCGAACAATTCCTCAGAGCACTCCCCATGATACAACCGATAGAGGATGCAGAGTGAAGCTACATCTCGGCGTAATTCCAAGGGGTCCAAGCTGTTTGAAACACTATGGCAGTCAACAATTCGAGCGGCCCTTCGTTGGATACGATCTAGGGAGCAGTTGGTATTTTGGCGCCCCTGCCCAGACATGCGCAATATTCCATAATATGAGGTCGAACCTGCGCCTTGTAGAGTTGTAGGCGTTGGTCCGGAAGATCAGTCCGGAAGAGTAAACCTTAAAAAGGAAGCATTTTATATGGAAATTGTAAAATAAAAAGTTTTACTTAACAGGACGTAATTTATAAATAATTATAATATCTGAATTCTTTTCTAATCTCAACATCGCAAAAGTAAAATTTAGGCTAAGCTATTTCAATTATACTTGCGTAAAGATCTCGAGAAATTCCTCCAAATTATTGTTGGATTTATTTTAATGACGTTACAAAAAACTGATTAACATAACTGAGGCCCACTTGCACCATTGGCCAACCTGGATTATTATTTCTAATCGTTTATCAAAATATCATCGATTCTGTGAAATAACACAGTTAGACACGGTTTCAATTCACACCCAAATCGCTTAACCAATTTTGCTGCAATTTAGTATGGAAATAAGTTAAGTCCCGGGAATGGACATAGGCTACTTTTTATTCCGGAAAAATATACAGTTCCTGCGCTATCAACAAATTTTTATGCAACGGAGTTGCGGGCGTCATCTAGTAATATAGTAAAATTAAAAAGGGTTTTTTGTTATGACTCATTCAAAGAAACGCGTTTGACTTTCTGATTCGTAAAAACATCAAAAACTTCGTCATTTAAAGTTTGTTTGAAGTACTTATATGATACGATTGTGCAACTTAATAGGATCAAATCTAAATAAATGCTGTATTAAAATTGCAGGATCTGCAGGGTACTGTTTCGTAAAAACGAAAGATCAAAGAGGTAACATAATATTCAATCCACGATTAACTTTAACCCACACTGGTGCAAGTGGCTATAATTCTAGCATATCGATTACAATGATTATTACAATAAAGCGATGATTAGCTGCATGGTCACGGCAATTGCCGCCAATTGTTGAGTTGCTGATGTAACCGACATATCGCAGCCGATAGATAGCTTTCGTAACCGATCTAACCTACCGTGAAAGCACCGCTTTGTACACTTTAAATAACGTCAGATTATCACCGGCTCACTCGAAGAAAAAGATAACGTAAAACGTAGAGTATAAGAGTTAATTTTGATTGTCAAAAAAAAAACAATTGTATTTGCGTGTCGAGTCATTCAATTATTTTTATGTAATAGGCCCGGGTAAAGTGACCAGGCGAAAAAGATGGGTCATTTTCTGACCCCGTGCGGAGAAAGTGGAGAGTTCCGGTGTCGTGTCACACGCGGGAGTGCGCCACGCCATTCCGTGTGGAGTCAGTCAGACGCGCGCGCGCGAACATGTGTAGTGCTGTGTTATAGAGATGGAGCTCGTTAGAATCACCCTGGTATTGTTCCTGACCTCCATAGCCGCTGATGATGCGCGGGATTACGAGTTCTCTGAGCCGGATGAGTTACTGATAGCCCAGGAGTCGAGGCACTATGAGACTATAGTCAAACCGCCGGTAACTATTGTCAAACCGAGCGGCGTGACCAATTCGCACCGCCCGCAGTATAATCTAGATTCATTGGAGCTTGGCGATGATCTGTTTATGTTCGATTCGACGACCCGACGAAATGTGATGAGGAACTACAAGCAGACGCGGCGGGTGAAGGAGGGAATGATAAGAGATGCGGTATTAAGGGCATTGGACAGAAAGGACCAGATTGGCAAGTTTGCCCAGATCCTGCCCATCATCAGGACGATGTCTGGCAACCAGCGAGTGGCCCTGGCGTCCCTGGTTGCGAACCAGGTAACGACACCCCCGGGTCGACAGCCCCTCAATCTTTCTCAGGTATTATCAACTTCTTACAAAATTTTTTAATTTACATACATAACTATTGAGAATTAGTTAAAATATAGATAACAATAAGTTTTAACCTATTTAAAAAGTCCGTCATACATTACAATGTATGATATAATACAATGTATGATCTTACAAGATTAAGTTGACTTTAAAACATTAATAATAATAATTGATAACCGCACTATTATAGTGAGTAGTACAAAAACGTCGAAAATTTAATAATTTTCGACGTTTTTGTATTTCTATGGAAATAACTGAAGATGATACCCGATCTTTACCTAATACTTGAAAGTATCATATTAATATTGTATATTCTATCCATATTTATTTTATTATCTACAATTAGTCATAGTTAAATATATTGCCAATTAATTTAACCACCTTAACTTAAGGCGTATTCAAAGTTGCATAATAATTAAATCTGGTAATACTACAGCACTGTCTTCTACTAACTAAATAATTAATACTTTTATTAAGAAATATTAAAATCTAACAAGAGTCATCACTGTAAGTCTATAGGCAAGATGTAGGCAAGTGTGAAAAAACTTAGAGATAATAAATACTTTGGGGTTTGTATGGGTCCACTATACAAGGTGTAGCAAAACTAAGCGATAATATTATTTTAGGATGTGTGAGTGTTCCTAATGCTATGTACCCACATTCGGTTCAACTCGATAGTTATACTCCAAATCGAGCAATAACCACAGTGTGGACCGCAAAACTGACAGCTCGAAGGGTCGCTTCGAGCCGGCTCGATGGAATTGAATATGTCATTTCCTTCGATTCGGAGTAAAACTATCGAGCAAAACCGTATGTGAGTACTTAGCATTATAGAGACTTCACTATGAAAGTAGCAGCGCTGGAAGACTACATTTTTTTCACTTTTAATGGGTAGGTGCTCCAGCGTTACAAGTTGCCCCATTTCGGGTTCTGTAATCAACAAAACTTGGTTGACTACGGAGACCTAAAACGGAACCCTAACCAGCTGATTTTTTGTATATTGATAGGTTAATTATAGTTATCTAAATTTAAGAGTACCATTGTCCTACAAAATATAGAGCAATCCGTATTTTAGGACCATCAAATCAAAGTATAAAATCCTTTCTATCTCTGTTAGCTACCACTTTCGAGAATTTTCGCAGAGGAAATTGTTGTTCGTCTTATCAAAATGAAGCTACTCACGAAAAATTAGCTTGATAGTAATAAAAAAAATTGTTCTAGAACAAAGGGAAGACTGACTACATTGTGTAATACATGCGTTAAAACTTGTGTGATGTAATATTCATTTTCCTAGTTACAAGTGCATAAATTAAAAAAAAATATTTTAGTAAAAATTTACATTACGTAGCTTATGTAAAATATACTTTCTTTTTTACGTACATGGATTGTTAAACTTAACAACTATGCCTTTAGAAATAATAACGTTTTTAAATCAAGAGGTTTTAATAGATGAAAGTTTTATAATAATTTGGCTAATGCTGCATAATATGCGATGTGTTAGATGATGATTTTTTTAAGATTTTAATATAAGTTGCGCTTGAAAGTATAATGTTATCTAGTTTATCTGATGAGTGATGTACGACACCCGTAACTCCGATGCGTCTAAATTGGGTTTATCCCGCGGGAACCGTACATTTTCTGGAATAAAAAGTCTCCTACTTCCTTTCCCGGGACTCGAAGTATACCAAATAAATAGACACCCACTAAACATCAAAATTGGTTCTGCGGTTTGGGCGTGAAGATATAACAGGCAGACAGATAGACACAATTTTGAATTTGAATATTAGTATAGATCTTTAGTAGCATTTTCTTTTTATTTACTAAACTATTGATTTGTGAGTGTAAATATAGTATTCATATTGTTTTATTAGTATTCGTACAGTACAATTTAGTACCATATGTATCAACTGTTAGCCATTGCATTTACAAAAGTTGCAAAGTTTCGTTGATTGATGACATGTCGCTTGGCGAAGATATTGCGCGAAATTTGAAATCAAAAATGTATGGAGATTTGATTTCGTCAAAATTATTTATCTTAACCTATCAAGCCCCATAAGATCACCGGTGATTGCGACAACAATAGAATAACAATAGATTTCCAAGAATTCACGATCGAAGGAATAACTAAGTGCCACTTTGTTGTTGGGATTGATGATGATGCATATTTCCCCGTTTTTCCCGCGTGTTCTCGGTAGTAATTAGTCTCAGTACGGTCCGGCAAAAAGCAGAACATTTGCGACACAATCAGAGCGAAGGAAATTCATATTTCCCAGGTTTTTGCCGTCGCGGATTATGTGGCAAGCCCGTGTGAAACTGACAGTTTTCTTCGAGATAGAGAAGGAAGTTATCGATTACTATCTAATCTAATCGATTAGACAGTTATGATTTTCGCACTTTAATTAATGAATGAAATTGGTTTCTTCGATAAAATTTCGATTTAATATTATTTTAGTTGACTACTATTAGTCTATTGAAACGTACAAACCGTCAAGGCATTTCATATTACTCTAATTTTAAAAGCTTCACAGTACACAGGTATTTAAGGAATATATTATATAACATAAAAAAGCATCAGATTATAGAGCAAAGAAAATCTTTGAACAAGAAAACCTTTGCTAACCATTTTAAAATAGCTCAATTTATGGGCAACTTGACTACTCCAGCCCGCCCCAGGAATATTTTCCCCCAACTCTTACGTCACAATTTTCTAATAAGCTCACCCACTACATGGACACTCAAAATAATAATAATAATAATTATTATTGCTGTACAATCAAGACAACTACTTATTATTGCCATTTGCCTTTCTTTTTCTACATACATTTAATTAACTAAATTACTGCTATTGTAAAGCAACCTATTTTTTAACTATTACTAGCGGTAGGACAGGCTACATAAATTGTAATTACAATTTAATTTCAAGTAACAATCAAGTAGCAACAACTAACAAGCGCTATCGAGATTAATATTTAATAAATTGCAACATATTAATTGCAGTCTGCGTCCGTAACAATTGGTCTAGTTTCAGATACGAAATCTTGTAAAAACTCTCTACGCTTCAGTTCCAGCTATCTGGTGCACTCACGATGTATTGCAACATGTCGGCCACCGCAAATTGCGCTGCACTTTTTTCTAGTGTCGGAATTCTGCTGTCGACTGTGTGCAAAATAAGGATAAAATGCTTGCTATTAATATTATAAAGTCTAGATAGTAGATACAATTTAATTTTTGCTTTTGTCATTGCATTTGCCAAATCCTCCATACTAATATTATAAATGCGAATGTCTGTCTGTTGCCTCTTGTATCTCACTGTAACCGCTGAACCGATTTTGCTGTTTGGTATGAAGACGTAACATTAAGTCCCGGGAAAGACATAGGATACTTATTACTTATTATCCCGGTAAAATATACGTTTCCCGCGCGATAAACGAATTTTGGCACAACGGAGTTGCGGGCGTCATCTAGTTGTAAATAAATGACATTTAAAAATGACTGATAAATAAATTGGATCTTAATCTTGAGTCTTCGCTCTCAAGCCTTTTTATTCAAGGGGTCAAGTAGTTATTACTACTTACCTATAGGAGACTATAGATGACGCCCGCAAACCCGTTGCTCGGAAAATCGCGCGGGAACCGTACATTAATCCGGGATAAGAAGTATCCTTTGTCTTTTCCCGGGACTCAAAGTATCTCCATTTCGATTCAACAGTTTGGGCGTGAAGAGGTAACGGACAAACAGACAGATATACAGATAGACAGACAGACACATTTTCACATTCATAATATGTATCAGTATGGAAGTTGGATCACAATCGCATATTATGCGTCTTAGCATTCAAAGACATGCTAGTAAAGCACTTGCGGATTTCAAGCAAGTTCAAAAGGTGTGAGTAACAGTTAAGCCAATGTTAGTAGAAAGTCAAGTAGGCATGGTTGTTACAGTTTCCGTCAGTATGTTGTATGAATATGTATGAAATACCGCGCCTCCGTTCATCTAAGACAGATTCCTGTGTTCCGCTATCTATTACACTAATCAGCTAAATGATATGATCATCGGTATCCTACTAATATTATATCTGAAAGTCGGTTTGTTTGTTACCTTTTCACGCCCAAACCTCTGAACCAATTTTGCTGGATATGGTCTTTGAGTCCCGGAAAAGAACATAGGATAATTTTTATCACGAAAAAATGTACGGTTCCCGCGCGATAATCGAATTTTGGCGTAACATAGTTGTGGGCGTCATCTAGTCTTTAAATTAGTAATTACTAGCGGCCCGCCCCGGCGTAGCACGGGTATAAAATAAATAGCCACTAAAAAAATGATTAAAATCTGTGATCCTTCACGTGGTCTACTTCTTATCTGTGCTAAATAACATAAAAATTGCTCCAAAAGTTCGCGAGATAAGCCCTTTCAAATAATTTCCCCCGTTTTTTCCACATTCTCCTATTAGTCTTAGCGTTATAAAATATAGCCTATAGCCTCCCTCAATAAATGGGCTATCTAACACTGAAATAATTTTTCAAATCGGACCAGTAGTTCCTGAGATTAGCGCGTTCAAGTTAGCCCTTTCAAATAATTTTCCCCGTTTTTTCCACATTTTCCTCTATTTCTTCGCTCCTATTAGTCTTAACGTGATATAATATAGCCTATAGCATTCCCCGATAAATGGGCTATCTAAGACTGAAAAAATCATCAAAATCCGTTGCGTAGTTTTAAAGATTAAAGGGAACAAAGGGACATGAGGGAAAAAAAGCGACTTTGTTTTATGCCTGCCTAGAATACTTTATTAATGCCTGCCATAGCGATTGTTGTATCCGGTGTCGATTTACTGGAGGTAGTAGGTACACAAGAGCATTCTATTTATTTAAATGTCGTGATCCAGTGGGACGGATGCCCGCACGACTGGCAAGATGATCTCTCACGTAGGACCGAACATACAAAACTTTCGACAAAATCCAAGTAGTATGCATTATCTTAACTTATCTTGGGATTTGCGAACATTTTTGTAGTGCCAAATCGAAATGACGATAAAGTTGAGACTTTGAGAGAGTACCAATAGTCAATTAACTAGAATAAAAAACCTTTGTCAATTGTTTTTGCAAGTTAAATTTTGTCCATCAGTTTTTTTAATAAATTTGTATTAAAGAAACGACTAAAGCTGTACCATTGTAAGCCTGCTACTGTTATAACTATGTAACAGTAATTTCTGCGCGAACATAACGTTATTGAGTTACATCGAAGCTTAACTTTCATAACACTTGTATTACATTATCGGGAAATTGTCATCAGATAGTGGAGGAAATTATGTTCTCGTAATCTGCTCTTATGTGGTTTCCCTGAAGTAATGGAAAACTATCTGTCACTCCAATGTGTAATGAAATTATATTTAATTTTTTAAACTTATAAACATAAAATTCTCCATTTATATGAACTTACCTTTTAAGTTTAGGAATAAACTATAAATATAATGTGGCAATGGTAGCAGTGACTTATTGGATGTGCTATAATTATAGTTTTTATTACTTTTTAGGCAATTGTAAAATACTCCTTATGATCTTTTGAATTGCATCTATATGCGTCCAAATCAAATATCATATTGTAGTATAATAGCTGCGTTACAATTGTTTTAACAGCATAATAATATTATGTCTGATCACTTAGCGATCTATCCTAATACCATGATTTCGATCACAGTCACGCTAGTCTAAACGCACCCTAAGCATTAGGATTCTGCAGTTGTTTGTTCTAGATTACGTATGTTATGTCGCTCATCATACATATTCAACATTTCTCTATCAACGAGTTTCGTATCTATGGTCAGGGTCACTGTGCCCAGTTCCTTAATCTTGAAATTCATAAGGCGACGCCCACAACTGGTTCTGCTTTCACTACATTCTTCTGCCAATCATGCCAAAACAGTAGGAGGCTTTTTTTTTTGTGGCCTCATTGTGATATTCTGAATTTAAGAACCGTTGCAAGTCATTCCTTAGAAAAAGAAAATGGTTTTACGGTTAAAGATGGGTAACAAAGTACTAAAGATGGTTCCTGGCCTTAAATGTCAAGAGTGCTACTAATGTACTTCGAAATATTTAATACTATTCAAGAGATGAAAACAAGTGAAATCTTCTTCTCGGTTCCCTTGTAGTTACGTGTTAGAGAAAAGGATTTTTGGCGATAAGCCAAGCCTTTCCAATTTTATAATAATGTATTATTAACAAATGTATTTTCTACTGTAGGTACTCAATTTCGTTAAATTGACTAGGTACGAAATAATTATGGTAAGAGTTGTAGACTTTTTTGACCATCTGGGGTTTAAACTCTCTCTGGTAAAACCAAATTATAAAATTTCAACGAAATAATATTTGACGAAAGTTGTTTCGGTGTTGTTATTTCTACGCCATAAAACAACCATGGACATTGGACATACTTTTAAACGGTTACGTAGCAGAAAAAAATCGTAAGACATTTTTGCAAAGTAATAATTTTCGTCATAAAAGAAATGAAATCTATTGCATAACAGAGTTTCAAATTAACTTATTTTGTAAACACACAAGAGACTTAATTTGAATTGACATCCATGACATCACATTAAATTAATTTACTTTTATACAGAACATGAAATTAAACTACAAACTAATCTATCGTGACATTAACTTCGTCATGACCCACAAAAATCTAATAACCTTTATGATAATTTCAGGTGAGATCAATGTTTGGTAACGACACAATTTCGGATCCGATGTTGCCAATCTTATTGGACACGGCGAATTTGATCCGGCGAGCGCTGAGACACGGCAAAGAGCAAAGGGATGTTAAGTACCCCCAGCAGTTCCAAAGACGATCACTGACTGTAGACACACTAGATGAGGAACCGTTCGAAACGGGAGAGAAGGAGAACAAAACAGTACTACAAGTGCTCCAAAGAAACCGTAACCTAAGAAACAGACAACGACCATTCACGAAAACAAACACAAATAAAACAGAAGACACACCAGCACAGAACAACACAGAGAATTCTATTGACACAACAGAAACTAATTTAATCAAAACCGACGAGACCGATGTGAGTATTGCACTTGTTGATGTAGACAACACTTTGGGGCCAATTGAGAAAACTAACACAGTGAGTAGATAGCTTATGAATGACGGTTTTTGAAGAATTAAAACTTAATTTTTGACTGTAGTAGCATTGAAATCCTTTTACACCCTATTCACCCATTTTGAAAATTATACACAACACTTTAAATATTGAATGATATAAGCATGATATTGTAATTACTAAATCTGGAGGACACACTATGGCCATGGTTTCTTTACTTCAACCTCGGACATGACCGATGATATCAAATTAACCATTATTCAAACCGCTGAATAATTAGTACTGTATAGAATTAATTACATACACATAAACATTAACAACTACAAGTTTTTAATTTCATTAGTGGTACGTACTTGAAAATAAACATTTCATTCATCAAGTTTTCACTTGTTATTAAGGTCAGCATGTCTTTTCCACAATTCTTACCAAGATTTTGTATTTAATTTGCATTTTTAGTAATTTAAATACAATTGTAAATAAGGAAATATTATAAGCACTACTATAAGTGCCGCTTTAGAAATTACTTTGTACCTTGTTAAGAGACACTTAGAACCTTATTTAGAGAAGACTCTTAAATTATCACATTTGCAATTCCAGAGAAACATAACAAGAGAATTGCCGAGCACACTCCAGAAGACCTTGGAGTCTTCTCCAGCGAATACCACCTTTGACCTTGAAGTTGAAGCCAGCAACCAGAGCATCTCCGAAGAAATACCCGTCGCTGAGAAGTTGAGGTCGCTGAATAGATACATAGATAGAAAAGGTAAGGGACGTCTTATTTTTTAATTGAATAGAGTGTAGGTATTCGCAAACTAAAGATTTATAATATATTGTATAAATTGTATATGTTTTATGTATTTATTTGGCCGGGTAACGTCAAGCTCAGCCGTCAGTTAACTTTGTAGTTAATAGTTAACTGACGACTGATCTTAACGTTACCGGACCAAATTACATAGGTACATTAACTTGACCCAACCTGATCTGTCGGCCCGAGCTGCCTACCTATGAATGATTTTCTCTAATAGTACTATATTATAGACTTCAAAGGTTCATTTGATCCAGGTTTGTAATAAAGTAACTAACATTTTCAGGCAACCTGATTCGTCGTGGTACATACCAGCCTAAGCTGCCCGTGGTACCTCGTCGCACAGCTCCGGAACCCACCATCACACCCGTCATGAAACGGCGACCATTCCCCACCAGAAAACCAGCCAACACCGACCAGGCCAAGTGTGAGCTGTTCACCAACAACCTGTGTCTACATACTGAAGATTACCCCACGTAAGATTCTACCGAACTATCTAATATGATTGAGGGATTATTTATTTAGGGCCTGTTTCACCACTTTCTGAAAAGTGCCGGATAAGCTATCCACAACTTATCTGACAGATATGGAGTATCTGTCCTATAAGTTGTGGATAGCCTATCCGGCACCTATCAGTAAGTAGTGAAAGAGGCCCTTAAACTTACATAGTAAAACATACGCATATAAGCTTTCAAAGTCTTCTTCTGTTTTGTAGGGCACAGATTTAACCTATGAGGCCCCATAAGATCACCGGTGATCGCGACAACAATAGAATAACAATAGATTTCCAAGAATCCGCGATCGAAGGATTAATAAACAATTTTTGGTGTTCTGTGACTTATGATAACCAAGAACAGTTGAGAATAAATAAAATGTGACGTCATGTTCTAAAAAATAAATGAAAGTTTCTGGCAGAGCTGTAATTGTCTGAAGAATACTAACATCTTAACTTTAATCGCTCTTTCTACAGATGTTATAATATCAAGAATAAGCAATGCGAATATTGCAAAGTCAGTAAACTCACTACTCACAAGTCCAACAATACCTAATGTAAAATATGCGTGTACAATATGATCTCTCTCGAACAATACATGATTTCAATAATCGTAATGAGTATTCCGGATCTGGTAGGCTTAGTGAAGTTACGTAAAATGTTAAAAACGAAAGGTAAAGTGTTTATGTGTCCGAGAGCGAAAGCGAACGATTGCTGAAGTGTGATCGGCCGAGATGAGAAAGATAAACACTAAACAGTTTCTAGACGGTTTAATGGGTTACCATATTATCTTTTAGGTTCAGTGAATAAGTTGGCTAACTATTGTTTTCTTTGGCCACAATGGTTTCGTTTTTTGTGTTACTATTTCAGAAAATCGGTATTCGCATCTAGGGTAGTGGTTTTGTAGAGCACGCGTGAATTGTTCGCGTTGCATCTAAAAGGGAATAAGTTCGATTTTTGAAGGGCTTGGGAATATTTAATATAGGTATTATGAATATCTAGAAGAGCCTAGATAAAAAGACTGTTATCATACATTTTGAAAAATTCAAAAAAGATTGTTATCATACATTTTTAAAAATTCAAAAAATGGTAAAATTTAATTTCTATCACATTCCGCCGACGAGGGTATAATATCATATTCTCAATGTTACGAAGCCAGTTTGGTCTTGATATAAAAGCAATAAATTTACAGAGAGGCGATAATGCAGACGATAAGAAGAAACAAAGCTGCGGCTGTTGCACTGCTAGCTGACTTCAAGGATCCCGGCGAAGGAGCTGTGGATGGCGTTACAGCTGCCCAAGAAGCGAAGTATACTGCTGATCACTACCTAGTTTCTAACAGGTGATAATTAAGTTGGATTAATATTTTCTATGCGGAATCAAACAATGAGTCAAAATCATCTCAACATTTGAAAGGAGAAAGCCGAGACTAAAATAATGAGAATGAATGAAAATAATCATTGATAAGTTTCAATTGCAAACCCATCACAAGACTGATAATGAGTGATAAGTGATTACTCTAATTTAAAAATAGTAAATTGTTAATTGTTTTGTTATTATTGTAAATCAATTAATTTTTAGCGGGCCCCTTGACGATCCATTTTATTGCCCAATATCACGTTTTGCGCAATATTATTGACAGTTTAGGGTTAGTATTGAACGCGCCCGCCTTACAATCTTATCGTCAAATGAATTGTTCAATAATATTGTACAATTAAATTGAACGTTTAGGGGCCCACTAAATCTTTATTTTGGTCTAATAACATTTGGTTTACTATCCTGTCTTAGTTAGCTCATAATTCTTCGGCTTTACAAGATCATTTAACCCATCAAGCCCCATAAGGACACCGGTGACGGCGACAACAATAGAATAACAATAGATTTCCAAGAATCCGCGATCGAAGGATTAAGGGCGTTCCTTACGGATATACCGTAACTTACCGTATTTCAAGCCTTATAAACTCATAATTTGAAAGCTACAAAGTTATAATAAAAATACAGCAATAATCTTCAGTATATCGACATTCCTTTCCCCGTTTTAAATTTTCTATTTTTGTTTATTATACTCATGATATCAGCTTCCAAAGTAAAACCAATTTATTAAAAATCAAGCATACATTCAGCATCTCCTTAGGATTTACAAATTACTTTTATTTGAAACACACGCCAATAGATCGAAAATATCATAAACTACATATTCCCCGTTTTAAATTTTTTTAGGACAATTTTGAACTAAGATAAGTAAAAGGGTTTTGGTGCGATCTCGGCAACGCGGCAAATGTATGGCCAAGGTCGCTTGCTCGGGGGACGGCCTTAAGAGCATACGCTAACACTTTTTTCCATACAAACGTATTCCCCAATTTACTCGCTGGACAGTGCGTCTAGAGTCTAGACCATTATAGACAAATGATTTTTTATGCAATATTGGGATGTGTTAAAACTATGCCTCTACGTTCGATTTTTTTTAATTTACTAAGGGAAAAGACCTAATGCTAGACACGGAACTAATAGATGACACAACAAAAATACCATAAAAATAAGAATTACTCGAATTATTTCTCAACACTGTATATTTTATAAGCTTCTCAAGCTATCTGTTGATGTGAAAAAATATATTCGGGACGCCTTCGGGACCAAAATTTTAAAATGGGATCAGTTTTCGTAAATAATGTGACCGCGTCAACACGCGCTCGGCAATTTCTTAGCAAATGGGTTAAGAAAGGCGAAATTTCGCACGTAAGTTTTGAATACATTTATTTGATTTTTTTGTAATTTCTATTGATTTCATTGGATTAATGGTCATGTTGTATACACTAATTCGTGTTTATTTATGATTTTTTATCCATTTTCCATAACAATATAAAGGGTGTCTACTATTAGTTCTTGAAAAGGTAAAAACCTAATAGATGACATGGATCTTATCTTTTAGTTTTGCAATACATACTAAAGTTATTTTGTAGTTTATTCTACTGCAAATATCATCACTATTCTCTGAAAATATAATTCTATTAACAAACTAAGAACTTAGAACTACTGTACCTAAAAATGGACATGGTGTCTAATATTAGACCTTGTACTGATCTAAAAATCGATTGCTTTAGTTTCTTAGCAATAAAAAGAAGAAAAAGAAGAGCTGAGAAAAGAAAGAAGAAAAAAAAGAGGCAAGAAAAGCATGGAGACGGAAAATAAATTAGCTAGGAAAAAAATATGAAAAATAAAAATAAAAGGAAAGATAGTTTCAGCATGGAAGAAGAATAAATAGAATATGGAGACAACGTGGATAATATTTCTGATGCATGTAGTAAGTAGTTACTATGATGAAGTAAATGAAATCTTTTTAAAAACGGCAAATAAAGTCCTAATACTTATTAGGAAAAATGTAAAATATAATGTAATGCTCTATGTCAACTATTAATTCATATTGGTGTCTACTATTAGTGATGTTTGTTTTTTGTGATGTCATCTATTAGCTCTTATGACTAAGTTTACAAAAAGATCAATAATATTATATTTGTTAATTGATTTGTCAGAGAATAATTATAATAGTTTTATTTTGTAAGAGTTACTGAAGACATGGAAGAAGTTATCAATCCTTTATTTTCATAAATATATATTTTATAACATTCAAATGTTTCATGTTTCCTTATAGTGTCTGCCATTAGTGCTTTTCTCTTAATATATATAAAAAATATGACCATTCGAAAATCGCCAAAAACGAATACCGCGTGGGGTACGCGGTAGAGGTATAGACTAATTCTTCCTGAAGATGTTTAAAAAATAATAATTAGATAAGCTCTATTTTGAAGGAGGAATCAGAGGAATACGTAACCTCGTTTTAGTGTATCTGTCTCTATCACAATACACGTGCCGGCGCAGGGTGAAGCGTGATGGCAATAGTTTCTTCGTTTAAATTCTACTGTACCCGCGTTCCCTCTTAAGCGATGATTATTATCTTTTCCTTAAATCAGGGTTGTTAATTATTACAGGCGAGGCGATACCGCCAACCGCGACTTTGCGGGCGCGGGCGAGGCGGGCTTCATGTGTCCCAGCACGGTGAAGTACGCGCGACCCCAGAGAGCGCGTGCCACCTCGGGCCAGTGGAAGTATATCGTGAATACCGGGGAACACACGCAGACATTGAGGCTGGAGAAGTGCTTGTGAGTAGCCAAGTGATCTTAATGTTGGGATGCGATCAATTCAAGTCTATAACAAAACTAAGTGACAATACTTTTGGATAGTGTTCCTTATACAAGGTGTAACAAAACTAAGTGACAATACTTTTGGATAGTGTTCCTTATACAAGGTGTAACAAAACTAAGTGACAATACTTTTGGATAGTGTTCCTTATACAAGGTGTAACAAAACTAAGTGACAATACTTTTGGATAGTGTTCCTTATACAAGGTGTAACAAAACTAAGTGACAATACTTTTGGATAGTGTTCCTTATACAAGGTGTAACAAAACTAAGTGACAATACTTTTGGATAGTGTTCCTTATACAAGGTGTAACAAAACTAAGTGACAATACTTTTGGATAGTGTTCCTTATACAAGGTGTAACAAAACTAAGTGACAATACTTTTGGATAGTGTTCCTTATACAAGATGTAACAAAACTAAGTGACAATACTTTTGGATAGTGTTCCTTGTACAAGGTGTAACAAAACTAAGTGACAATACTTTTGGATAGTGTTCCTTATACAAGGTGTAACAAAACTAAGTGACAATACTTTTGGATAGTGTTCCTTATACAAGGTGTAACAAAACTAAGTGACAATACTTTTGGATAGTGTTCCTTATACAAGGTGTAACAAAACTAAGTGACAATACTTTTGGATAGTGTTCCTTATACAAGGTGTAACAAAACTAAGTGACAATACTTTTGGATAGTGTTCCTTATACAAGGTGTAACAAAACTAAGTGATAATACTTTAGGTTGTGTATGTGTTACTTGTAGAGAGTTCAGTGTGAAAGTAGCAGAGCTGAAAAACCAAAATTTTTTTTTTCACTTTTGTATGGGAAAACACAATATGACGCTGCGCACTGGGGCGCTTGCCCATATAAGTAGAAAAAAAATCATCTTTTAGTGCTGCTACTTTCACAGTAAGCTTTCTACAAGGAACATGTACACACTCTAAAGTATTATCACTGAGTTTTGTTACAGCCTGTATTATAGAGTTCAATGTGAAAGTACCAGCGCTGAAAGAGCAAAATTTTTTTCTGTGATTTTTATTGGGCGAATGCTCCAGCGTCAGGAATTTTCCCATACAAAAGTTTTTAAAAAAAGTTACTCTTTCAGCGTTGCTACTTTCACAGAGAACTTTATACAGGGGATTCATACACACCCTAAAGTATTATTTCTTAGTTTTGTTATACCTTGCAGCATGATTGGGACTGGTAGGGTATTTTTAATCTTGATGATGTAATTATGGTGCCACCATGCTATATTTTCAATAATCTTTAAGGTCGCCTGGCAAAAATATAAAGAGAAGGCGCTATGTTCTCAGGACTTTTTGGTGGGACAAGATAACGTGAGCGAGCGAATGCGCCGTCTTATCAAAAATATTGCTGAAATAATATGATAAACTTTTGTAATGCTGCTAGTTTAGCAGATATTACTTTCAATTTTTCGTTCCTCATCATATTAAAAATACTCAATAATAATTTTTATTTCCTTCTTACAAAAGACTTCAACGCGCGACTAGGAGATATTATTATCATAAACTGATTTTTACCAAATTTTATATACATGTTCAGTAGGTCTAAGAATCGGCTACTGGGTACTTTTTATAATGACAAGTGCAATAATTGTTGAATAAATAATAGTAAATTATTACAACTCGAGACTGACGGCGACCATTGTTTGTGCGACGGGATAGCGATGGACGTTGCCATGGTGCCATACTCTCACTTCAATAAAATAATATGGGTGAAATACATAACATTATATGGCAAAACAACGTACGCCAGGACAGCTAGTTGTTGTATAATATTTTAAGGCATAATAATGTATTCTAAAAATTTTCATACATGATATTATTTAATTTCACAGTAAAGGTACCCAGAGGAAACTAATTTATTGAACAATATTTGCTAATTAAAGTTTTTATCATTACAGGAAACCCAAAGAATCCTGTACCTACTTGACAGACAACTTCAAATCAAAATGTGTTCAAGTGTACAACTATCATAGGCTACTAACTTGGGATCAACAGAACGGACTGCACATGGATATCTTTAAGGTGAATTGAATTTATTAATTGATCACACTTTTTTGATTTAATTACTTATATGAAATTCACATACAATTAAATAAATAACAACAAAACATACTGGAAAAAGTTGTAAGTGTGTTATAAATTATTTTATTAATGAAATTTTAAATTTCAGGTTCCAACCTGCTGCTCCTGTCACATCGAGGGCTACAGTGTGTCATTCCCTCCACTAGGCCATCGGGTACACGAAACCTCCTCCGAGCATTTCCCAGGAGAAGATCTCTCTTCGGAGCACGGCAACCAGGCCTTCGAATCGGTTCAGTCAACAGTACAAAAACCTGTCATCAAAAACAACCCATTCAACTTCAACAAACCCATCGACGGGTTCTCGCCTTTTACTGAAAATCACAACCTAATACCTGGATCGTCACTCAGCAACGTAAAGCTAAGTGGCAACGAGGACTATGTTAACACAAATCCAGTTGATTCCTACGGTAACACATATTTTCCAGATTCCTTCAATCAAGCCAGTTCGGTTAGGAATGTTAAGAGGCCATCTGCACGGAACCCCAGCGGACTCATCGGGTTAGACTCGGTGACTCTACCTAGCTACTTGGAACCTCCGACCCCACGAGCGCCGGCACCGTTCTCCTTCTCCAAAGATAAGTTCAATAAAATCGACAGTCAATTCAAAAGAGGTCCGATCAGACCAAGTCGAAGGCCTCTGAGGAAGAAAATCTCGAGCGGCCCCGACGACTTGGTATCGTCCGGGTCATCTTCGATAGGGTCATACAGCGGCAATCCCGTCGAAAGCATAGAAGACTTTGAAGAGGACTCCGATGAAGCGGCAAACGATAACTTCCAGCAGAGAAACACTATAGCCCCCAAATTACACGCTGTTACGACTGAGATTAATTTGAGTACGCCCAAGCCTCCGCATCCAAGCAAAAGCGGCAGCCAAAATCCTGACCCAAAAAAGGTGAATTACAATTACCATCCGATCATAGATTTCTTTGAAGATCAGGAATCTGACAGCGACTCCATAGACAGAGAAGATGCAGCGATGCAAGAATATCTGGTGTCACCTGAATCAGAGTGGAAACCGATAGGTCATCCACCTTCAAGGCCGAGTATAAGTGGCACTAACAATGGACGAAAGAAACATAAATAATTTTTATTTTAGGTTAATTGTAAAATTTACTTAAGGGAACTTCATACTTTGTGTAATATTCTGAGCTTTAAAGTGGATATACCAAGAAATGTTTTGGAAAGTTAAAGAAACCAAAATTGTATTAAATTATTTATTTCTAATTTATTGTAAAATAATGTTAAGCGATAGATTATAAGCAAAAATGTATTTATGTAAAAGAGTTTAAGTCAAATAAAATTGACATTGTAAACCATAAAACATTATTTTTACCTCTAATGGTCGGTTCACATTATTCCAATCCAGTAATCTATTCCAGCGCTAGATCGCTACTGAAAATTTAAACCGCCCATAGCTCGTCATGATTTTTTAATTAATACGTTTTATTATCGATTTATAATACAAGGTACATAATTTTAATAACCATCGAACTAATTACTTCAGGTCTACGCTCTACCGTGTTTCTAATATACTATTACAATATTCAATGAATAAAGTAACTTAATATTATTACAAAATCACTTGACATAATAAAACCGGCATTAAAATATATTATTTTCTTATAACACCATTGAAAGTGAAAGCGTTGTTACAATAATAAGGTGAACGTTCGGACGAGATGGAATCTGGAGCAATTTGTTTACATTGCCTTACTTTGTACAACTATTACACAGTTGCAATTGTTTAAGAGCTTACATAGAATTTGCGACATAATATTATTTTGTCATGATATTACGACAAGTTAAAAAGTTGTTGTTAGAAGACTAATAACATAATTATAAATATCACAGAAGTATATTTTATACGCTAATAACTTGATAAAATTATGACATAATATTATAATATTGATTTAGACATTTACAAGCTCATACTTAAATATGTATTATTCTGGCACTTTCTATTACATAACTAAAGTAGTAACAATTCATACATCGACATAATAATATCTTCGTTTACTAGGGTCCAAAATGAAGGGAGGATCTGTGGCGAGCATAGGTGCTGCCCGTGCATAAGTATTCAGCAAAATAGCAGCACTGTCTGAATCATTTCTAGTTTTTATTTTACTTTTATTCTTATTAATTTCGTCAGGATCTTCTATAATCTTCGAATATCCATCATTTTCCTCTTCATTGTATCTTTCTATTTTGGGAAGCCTTTGAGCTTTTAAATTGCCACCGTGTAATTGTAGGGGAGTCTTATTTTCACTTAATTCTATGATTTTTTCACTCTTATTGTTAGGTATCCTACTTCGCCGAGAGGATATCTTCAAATTACCTCCATGCAATTGCGTATTTGGAGCGTTGTTTTCAACATTCAAGTTTTCAGCTTCGCTAAATCTCTTATTATTTTTCAAAACTCCGCCTCTTTTAGCATTAAAGGGGCGTGAAGTACTTTTTGATTCGTTTAATTCTGTTAGCTTTGCCGTTTGACTTTGAGATGTTGCAACGTCAGATTTTAAAGGCGCCTTCGTGCGGCGCTTTGATTCGATACTCCTGTAATTTCCACCATGCCTGGGCCCTGATTCGATATCTAAATCAGTTCGAAATATTTCTACTCCACCTAGTTTATTTACATCTTTGGCCAAATTTTCATCCTTATATAAATCTAATACTTCTAAATTCTTTTGAGGTTTTTGTCGTCTCCTTGGAGTTATTGTTTTCATAATTTCAACTTCTTTAATGTCTTCTTTAAAATGAGTAGCATTTGGTGACATCTTACTGATGGGCGATTCTCTGTGAACTTCAATTTTCTTTGTTGATATGATTGGTTTTATTTGGTCATTTGTGTTTAGTTCTGTAGTAGATGGAGTAGTTTCTGTCGTTTTAGGTAATGTTCTTCTTATTGGCTGTGGGGTAGTATGCCTTATTTTATCTTGCTCACGACTGTCATCAGCATTTTTACCTTCATTGCTCTCTTCATCATCATCTTCTTCTTCCTCGTCTTCTTCGCTACTGTCATCTTCATCATAGTCCTCTTCATTCGAATCTGGTTCGTGAGAATTTCTATCCTTTTTATTTTGTTCTTTTTCATATTCAGGCAAGTAATCATCAGTATCATGTTTCATACCAATTAATGCGTCAATATCTTCTTTCTGCATATCATCATCTTCTTCGCCATAGGTTTTCGTGTCTGTCACTAAAGTACTCTTAGAAAGCTTCTTTTTCTTCTCACTTAGCTTAGGTGCAATAGTAGTAGGCACAATTTTATTTATCTTATTATGGTTGTTGTCATTTAATACATCTCTGTCACTCTTATCAGACTCTGAGTCTCTGGCTCTGTTGGAGCTTCGGAATCTAGTTTTAAGCCTGAGTATAGGCATAATAGTAGTATCTTCTTCATAATGTGCGGGCTCTGTAGTGATTCTCATACGTGTTATTTTTTCTTTTCTGATTGTTCGGACAGTGGTTGTAGTGGTTGGCGTTATCGTAGATGTAGGATCTTTTTGAGATTCATTATCATGTTCTTCTTCATATTCATCATACTCTTCTTCACTTTCATTTTCGTCCTCTTCTTCAGGAGGGCTAACGGGTTTTGCAGTACTTTTTCGAACAACATTAGACACAGAATTTGAAGCAGCACTTTTCTGTATATCACTCATGTGAGCATATTTAGTTTCATCTGGAATTGAGCTAGATAGTACAGATTGAGTTGTAGCCTCAGCGTGACCTTTGTATTCATCAAGGGATATAGACTTCTTGTTTTTTACTGGAGTGTAATGACTTTTATGATTTTTGTACTGAACCTCATATCTAGGCTCACCGCGACGTTTATCTAAGCTAACATCTACAAATTCAGCTTCTTGTAAGTCTTTACTTATTTGTTTACGTTGTTTCTCCCTATCGATTTTACCAATATCTTTATAGTTTCTAGTTCCAATGTTTCTTTTTGTAATTTGATCTTTATTTTGGTTTGCTGTTACTCTATCTACGACTCTGCTTGACTGTAACTGTTTTATAAGGGGGCTTATATTGTTAGTCGTTGTCGTCTTTTTCGACTCAGCCGCGACTTGACTTTCTTTTATAATTTTGTATGGTTCATAGATAAATGGAGTAGCTCTTTTCGTTCTTGGCAAAATAAGACTTTTAGGAATAAAATTATTGGTATTGTGATTTTGGCCAATCAAAGGCCCAGAATGATTTTGTGCCGTTGATTGTAGAGAATAAACAGGATTATATTCCATTAGTGTTTTGTTTAAAATGTTATTCTGGCTATTTAAATTTTGTAATGAAGCTAATATACTTTTTTTTTCTTTACTTTGGCTTTTGAGAATTATTTGCGTTGTCTTGTCACGATCAAATAAGTTAATGTTTGGTTTTTTGACAGGTTCTGGACTTTCAATGATATCTTCGCTAAAAAATGGACTGTCCAAAGGATTATCTCCAAAGTATTTTGATTTCAAACAATCAATTTTATCTCCAAGTCCTTCTAACCGTTGCTTGTTTTTAAGTTGTGAAAATTCTTCTTTAGAACCTGCACCATCGTCATTTTCGTCGGGATTTCCACCCTTTTTCAATTTTTCAGGAACAGGATCTATATCTTCTACAACAGTTGGACAAACAATTTCTTTCCTTGAATCATAAAATTCCGTCCCTCCTAACGTTTTCTTTGGGATAAATCTCAGATTCTCAGCATAACGAAGAGGGGAATTATTGGAAATTTTACTATTATTCTCAAAATAATATGGATACTTTTGACTAGCCAGATTAATTTTTTCATTTTTATTTGTATTTTTTTGACGGAATGCTAGCGGCAATTCTTGGAGCTTAGGCATTTTATATTCACGCTTATTCACAACGTGTTCTTTGCCATTAGTCATGGTATCGGTTGAATTATTATTGCTATTATCATCTGTATCAATGGCTGAGTCCTCTCGTTTGTTTCTGGGAATTTCGTCATTTTCTGTTTCTGTTTCATCCTCAACGATTTCTTCTGAGGTTTCACTTGCACTATCACTTGGTTCAATTTCTGTATTATCTGCATGTGAGTCACTCTCTTCAGAAGTCTCTTGTTCGTCTTCAGAATAATCTTCAGCCTCGGAATCGTCAGCGTTTTCTAAATCATCATTTTTCCATTTTTCAGCATGGATTAACTTATCACCGTGAGCAGATCCTCCTGCATCTTGTATTTTAGCACTTAAAGATGGTGTTTGATATTTACCTCCACTTAGTTCATGTTCTTTAAGATATCCACCGTGGCCTTCAATATCCGAAGCATGTTTTTGTTCGCCAGCATGATCATATGCCGAATCCTCATAACCTTCTTCGGAGTATACCACTTGTGCTTTGGTACTTTTTACAGCTTCCCTTAGTCTTGGAGCATTTTTTATTTCATCGAGACTCTCCGCATCCCGAAAAGCTGCCGCTCTTGGAAGATGTTTTGTTGTTTCTGTTTTTCTGACTTGGGCGTAGTTCTTAATAGGAACAAATTCGTCATCGTTTTCGTGACTATCATCGTCATTATTGTCGCCCTTAAGTTCAAGTTTCTCGTTAGTTGTAGGTCTATTTTTTAAAACTGCCTTATTGATCGATTCGTCGATATTGTTTCGAAGTCTAACAAAATTGTCTTTGCCCTTCTCGTATATATCATAGCCGTCTGGTTTTTCAGCATAGGATTCTTTGACTGGTAATTGAGGATACTCATTATTTTCATCGTCAAACTTGAGGGCATGATGTTGCCTCAGGTGCTGTATATGATTCTTAATTGGTCTATAATGCATCGGAGTTACTTTAGCATAATTTTGATTCCACGGGTGACGAAGTTTTTTATTTAAAATGTTTTCTCTGTAACTGTACCTCGGTGGTGGCCTATAATATATGGGACGACGCATCGGTCTATGTATTTCATACCGCGCTGGAATATTTCTCTGAGGAATGTATCTATGATCGGTCTGTTCTGGACTCTCCAAGTATTCTTCTTTCGAAACATCCGATTTCCCGGCATCGTTTTCATACTGCTGTAATCTATTTTTGCTGTCCCGCAAATCATTCCTTATTTTGTCTAACACAGGATCCTTGTATAATTCTTGCAATCCAGGTTCCTCCGCTTTATAGGGATGGTAAACGTCGTAGGACGTCGACGACGGTGTCACATGAGACAAACCATCGCTCGAAGTGACATAGCGTTGGTACGGATAATAGGATTCCTTTTCAGGATTCAGCATTTGGTGTTTGCCCAACTCCGGTTTACCGACACCAGTATACGGCCTGATGGGATACGAAGTGTAATGTTTCTCCGGTGATTTGACATTATGAGCCGCGGCTATATCAATAGCGAACTGCGGTTTCTTGGCCGTGTACTCGAAGTACGGCGTATTCTCTCGTATCGCTCCGTTCGGGCTGCCGTTTTCGAAGGCTTCGTTTGTTTTCACTTCACTTTCATTCCAGTCTACGGGCACACGTATCGATAAGCACAATGTGACATGCAACACCAGCGTGACACCGACTGCGCTGTATTTCGGCATCGTTTACATCACGGAGCGCGAGAGACAACTGGCCGGGGCGGCGGCTTGGTCAAACTATTTATCGCCTCGGTCAATCGGATCGGTTGTGGTCCATTCGTTTTGATCGTAGCCTAGATTTAAAACAAGTCATAAGCTTTGGCGGACTTCGAAATTATTATTTAAGATCATACTCTATTTTGGGATATTAGAAAGGATCTCTATGTGAATAGAATGGATTTAAATCGCAACTTTTAATAATTGGAATTTAGGTTTTTATCTTATTTCTTACTATATGACGTTTCGTTAAAATTCATTTATAGCGTTGGAACTGTAAATTTTCCCGGATAATAATTATCCTATTTCCTTTCCCTAGACTCAAATTAACTCCATACAAAATTTCAGCAGAATGGGTTCATCAGTTTGGGTATAAAGAGGTAACAGAGTAGACAGACAGTCAGACGGACAGACAGACAGACACACTTTCGTATTTAAAATATAAGTTTTCGTTTTAAAATATAAGTATATCGTATCTTTGACCGTACACCAACTTAAGTTACTATTATAATTTAAGGGACGTTTATACATACTTTTTGCAATGAGTAAATTTATGAATATCTATTTAATCCTTATTATATTTAAAATTTTATATTATACTTTACTGCTAAATGCTTTTGAATTTATTACTCATATCTTCTTATATATAAAAATGGATTTTCAAATGTGTTAGTCGCGCTAAAACTCGAAAACGGCTGAGCGGATTGGGCTGATTATAGTCTTAAAATATTCGTAAAAGTTCAAGGAAGGTTTTAAAGTGACACGAAGTTCACCAGGACAGGTAGTAATTTTATAAATTATTATTTTTTTAAGCTATAAGGAAACTTCATCCGCTATAAGCTTGAGACTTGAGAGAAGCTTATAATTCGTAGTGAGAGTATTAGGATAAATTTCAGTTTCGTTCCGTTGTGATGTGCTTTATCATTGCCTTCTTATAATAATATTTTACTATAGTAATTTTATCGATTTATCTTCCTTAATTGTTTATTTCATAGCTCTTGCAAAAAATCTAAGTAATAAAAGAATGCTATTATTATACGTTTATAATCATATTATAATCATGTAAAAAAGTTGCAAAAAGCAATCCTTTTTTATATTTTAATTCATAAAGTTTTTGAAAAAACTGCCAAGCTTATGCGTTTTATTAAAAAAACAAACTTGAAATCTCAAACGTGGTTTTCCACGTTGCCCGTTGGTTGAACCATCAAAAATAATTAATGATGACATAAACTACAGTCGGAAAATCTGGTCAAAGCGAATTTTCCACTTGGATTATCGACACGGAAGTTGCTAGATCAAATTGTGTTGCCGCTGTCGTAAAACCTCCTTACAGAAATCGAACTTACCCAACCCCTTATAACTGCACTTTGTAATCTAAGCTAATATTTACGCAATTAAAACAAAATAAAACTTATTGAATATTTGAATTAACTTTGCGAAAGGTTACAAAAGCGTCACCAATGTAGTAACAGCTACAAACAAAACGACTCGGGGATTATATTATATTATTTCGTCAATTCGTGGGAAGTAAATCATTGATCCGTTTTGTAATAAGTTGGTAAACTAGTCTGTGATAATTATTTACAATATACGAGCATTCTCTAAAACTTAATAATCTCTGTCAAAATATAAACTTTGATTACTTGTAACTCGGTAACTGGACTGAACCACTATCGTGATATACATTATACACCTTGATTAAGCTTAGATGTATATTTTATGCGAGTCATAGGTTTCATAGCTAGGCGGATAGTTAGGCTTCAAAGTGTATTTTTACATAATATCAAATTTTCTGGTTTAACACATTGAGTGCCAAATATATTTTCAGGTCATTATTGGTTCCCACCATACAAATGGTCATCTACGTAACACTACGTACTCGGCACCCTGTTTAAAAATGGCATGTGTGGTGCCACAATCTACGTAATATTGCGTACCGTATTCGCATCATTTTACGTACAAAACGCGCATAGGTCGCTACGTTTGTAAGACCGGACATCCGAAATACGGTTCTTGAAGTTTTGGTAAGATTTTGTGAAATATCTACTGGGACTGAGAAGTTTTGGGAAGATTTTGTGAAATATCTAAGCAGCTGTGGTAGTAACACCGCCACAGTTCAGTCGAACTGTGGCGGTGTTACTACCACAGCTGCAGAAGCACCTGGATCACAAATACCGCCAGTACTGCCTGAACAAGTTCAAGCAAACAGCAACGGCGATGGGTCTGCTGCAGACCCATCGTCGTTGCTGCCTGGGCCCTCTGTACCACCTGAATCGCCGGCCGTTCATAAAAATCGTGTTCCGTTGAGATTTTCATTACTTAGAAAAACTCCCAGCTACTAAGAAGGCTGTTCCAGCGCAGCCTTGTCGTGTCTGCACCAAAAATAAAAAACGAAAGAAGTCATCTTTCGTATGTGCCACTTGTCCGGAAAGGCCTGCCTTGTGTGTTGTAAACCTACCACACTGATCCTCGTTTTGCATAATTTTATATAAAATTCTATTGATGTTCTTAGATGTTCCTTTTTATATAAATTATAATTATAGTTATCGATGTGTTTACATAGTTATAAAACTAATTTTTGATCTCATTATAAAACTGTACTTTGGGCCTTCGAAGTGCCTTATAAGTTTTGTGATTAGAATAGTTTAAAAATAATAAAGTTACTTTTTTTCCGTGTCATGTCCTATTTGAGATGCCGACGAACCTAAAAACGTCCTTTCCAGGAGGCCTAATAATGCAAACACCCATTTAAATTGTATGAAAGTGCTACGTTGTATTACGTATTAGGCCCCTAGCATTACTAGTGCCTACGCAATATTGCGTAGCTGGCATTCAATGTGTTAAAACATTTTTTAAGAGCCTATGCTGTCCCACTGCTGGGCAAAGGCCTCCCCCAACGTCGGCATAAAAGCTGCTGAGCTAAAATGGGACTGGGCGGGCCATACAAGTCGCATGCATCCTGACCGCTGGCAAAGATCACCACAGAATGGGTACCAGATGATGGGCGACGCCGCCGTGGCCTGCCTCGAAAATGATGGCGCGATGACCTAGAGTCTAGACAAATACGAGCCAGGTTGGCATACGGCTGCGTTGGATCGAGAGAACTGGAAGACTTTGGGGGTTAGAACATTATTATAATTAACCTATCAAGCCCCATAAGAGCACCGCTGATCGCGACAACAATAGAATAACAATAGATTTCCAAGAATCCGTGATCGAAGGATTAAATGTTTCAAATATAGATAATTCTTTTTAATGATTAGAAAAGAATAGTCGACGAAAAGAGCTTCTTTAATAAGCTATTAAATAGGTGCATTTAATGTCTGCTTCTTCATCAAAATTTTCACACTACTAGACGTTTTATACTTACTACCATTTCGAAAAGGAAAGATGCTTTCTTAAATATTCCTGACCTTTTAAGGCTCTTTGTTTAAGCCAGTAGAATAATATTTCACTCTCCCTTCTCCGTTAATTAGTATTCTGTCTGAGAACGTCGTTAAAAGTATTCTCGTTTATGATCCTATTTCAATAGACCATTTAAACGGCACTAGAACAAAGTATTACGTATTGCGACAGCTGACAATAGCACGTGGTGACGTAACGCGTCGTGTCCCGCCCTGGGCCGCAAATGTCACTTACATAACTGTGTCACGGGAAACCGAACTTAGTACTTTAGAAATAGGTTACAGGTGATCTAGGCTAGGACTGTTTCTGTTGCGGCAAATAGGGCTAAATAATTTTCTATGGAGTTAAAACACAAAAAAATCTGAAAATCACAGTTACTTAATAACCAAAAAAAGACTAAAACTAGGACCATTCAATTCAAAAGAGCTCGCTCTCCCGATTCTAACGGTATATTTATTATAACTCAATATCGCAATAAATCGTTGTTAATACATTTTACATTTCCAGCGTCGATATAGGTTTTTACTTATCACTCTTCCGTGTCACGTCTGGTCCCCTAAATGAGAAAAGTGACAATAATATTTTCATGTTAGTAAGTATGTATATCTAAATCTATGCTACTCAATGTATATTTTTGTCACTACCTAATGCTATACACTTACATTATACTGTATTACCATTTGAGGCATCGAAACTATAGACGGTTACATGTCTTTATTTTAGTTAAATGACATGAGTGATGAGGTCAATTATTAACCTCATATTATGTGTAAAGAAATGAAATCCTTTCTATTTCGACAATGATTAGAAACAATAAAGAGGAGAGTCATTTGTGAAGAAAGTAACCGCCGCGTTGCTAAGAGAGTTCTGTAGGTTTCAATCCGCTAATTAATCATGACAATTTTTGCAAGCTCTGAAGAATAATAAAGATTTACAATTTGAATGTAATTAATGACTTGACCTAGGCGTTTGGCATTTAAATAAGAAGGCTTGTACTAATTAGTTAAGAGCGGGCTGCCAAATTTTGCGTGTTTTCTGATAAGTATTACGATCCCGGAAGACGATTGACTTAAATGAAATTGAGATTTATTTATTCATTGTATATTTATCTGATATTTGCCTAACGGAAAACACGATTCACTTATTTAGAGTGTTATATTTTTCGAAATTATGAATCTTTCTGGGCTTTTAAATAAACATTAAATAATTTGCACTACTACAATCACACACTTTATAAAATAATTTCTAAAGCAAATATTAGTATCGTATTTAATTTTTAAGTAATCATCAAAACAGTTTTCGGATTTACGACCTTTACTTTCGTGCTTTAATTCATGAAGCCCCAAGCGGCCACATCCGGCCGCGATAACAATGAAAAAGCTATTGTGTCTCGTTTTGCCACGACTGATGGGTTAATGCGGGAACTGTTGTTACGCGGTATTGTTCACTATTAGCTGCAGCGCAAAGCACATTGCTCGGGGCACGATTCATGGAATCATTATATCACGATTGGAGGATAGCGAGGTGTGTAGGCGCGACTAGCGTGCTTTGATATTTTTGACAGCAGGCTCTTAATGTTAGGTACTACGCACGTATTAACTATATTTTTATGTGACTATTGCTAGTAAGAAGGTTTACTGAGAATTACTTGTTCCTCGCGAGTTGCGATATTGTGCGAGTAAAGAGAATATCATGGAATATAATAATATGACGTGTGGGTAATTTTGATACAATAATTACAATAAGCCTATGTTCTGTCCCGCGGTCAAATGAAGTTAGGTAAGGAATGCCTGGGCCCTGGAATTTCATGTCTTGAGTTGGTAGAGCGGGAAATGGATTTTTTTTTCTAGAAAAAAATGTATGCGCTTTCCGAGCAATCAAAGTGTCTCAAATCAAATCAAAATATGTTTTATTCAGAGTAATTTTTTTACAAAAATATTTCCGAACGTCGATACTAAGTACCCTACCACCGGTTCGGAAACTAAGCCTTCGAGTCTTCCATTGAAAGTAGTTCGAAGGAAGAGACATACAGGCATCAGGCATACGACGTATGAATTTAATGTTTACCGCAAAATGATAGTCCAGTCTAAGGAGTGGTGTAGCTACCTAATTCGCAAAGGCGATTTCATCACAGATGTAAAATATGCACTTGTTCTCAGTCGAGCTCGATTTAGGGCGATTTCCCAACAACGACTTAATTTTAATATGCATATCTATTACTCGAATTGCGACATCTGTTTGTGAATAATACATCTACATTTTAGCTGTACACGAGGAAGCATTAAGGAAAGGTTATGATTTTGGTACTGTTAGTAATCGTTGTATTGAGAGATTTAATTCTTAATGAGTTTCATTCATAAAAGTTTGAGTAAGCCAAATATTGTAAAAGATTAATGCCGGTTTTCACCAACCGCTTTTAACGCTAAGTATCCCCTAGCGGTCCTTTAGGGTCATGTATTACCTACTTAACACAAAAATGTCTTTGAAAACCCTTATGTTTTGCCAATGTTTTTAGGCCCTAAGGACATAGGTGAGATATAAACAATAATTAAATAAATAATAATGAAATCTTAAAAGATAGGTAGGTACTTACACGTCTTAATAGCTTTGTCCACACTGGGCCTTTTTTTGTTCATCAAGGGCATGCGTTATAGCGCAGTCAACAGCGAACGTGAGGCATGACCGTGACGCGCGTTGAAATTGTAGCGCTCGCTATGACACTTTTCTTTCAACGCGGGTGGATTTTGACGCATTCAATTATTGAATATGCCAAACGAAAGTTAAATAAAAAGAAGATGACGAAAATTGAAGATGAAATTGCATAATATGGACATAGCTAATGGCCGCTGGGGGACACTTAGCGTTAGGAGGGGGTTGGTGAACACGGGCACTAAAAAGCTATTTTTGACAGACTTTAGAAACCGTTATTATATGCTAAGCTCATGAGAGCTACGAGTAAATCTTTGTCTACGTATTCGCTCATTTGTATTTATAGTTCTTGCAATCTACGAGCGCGCGTAGCCTTTATTTGTAGTTGGAAATGTGAATAGACATTTTCGTTAGTGTGCGTACCTGACGGAGCAGTCAGTAGCGAGCGAGCCATGTGCGCGTGTATAGATATGATCACTCACACAACTAAGGGCGCCGCGCGCTCGTAGATTGCAAGACCTGTAACACGAAGAGAGTAGAGACGGTAGAGATTCAGATGAAAATACTTACAGAGAAATACGTTCAGTCGAATCTATTTAGATTTCTATTATATGCAACAGATCAGTGTCTGTTGCAAATTATCATTGTCTAAATGAATATGTATTTAAAGCTTAATTTATCTACTTTTTAGTGTAATGTTGCAAACTTTCTCTACCATTTCCAAAATGTTAGATCAGGTCCATAGAGAGTTTGCGTACCGGTTTTTATGTAAGATTAATAACAATTGTTCATTTGAATGATCAAATAAAGTGCATTTCAAAGAATTTTATTATTAGGGAAATAATTATTCACAAAAATATTATTTAGCAACTAAAGCGATAGACAGAGTTTGCGAAAACGGTTTATAGCAACGTCACTTTTAACAGTCTACATAAAATTTGCTAAGTATCTAACTGCCGCACTCTGACACAAATATTCATTAGTTACTTTACTGTAATAAAATGAAGTTTTTGTCTAAAGCTCGAATAAGCTCCTGAGTTTATCCGAGCTTTTTATACGTTAAGACTTCTCTACGTACAGACCACTATAATAATTAGAAGAAGAAAGTTAGTGTTATGTCAACATAAGAGTTATAATAGACGTATGTAGCGTATATAATAGACGTACGTAGAGTATATAATAGACAAAATTTTTGTTTAGCCTATGTTGTCCCACTGCTGGGTAAAGGCACACCCCAAGATCTTCCATTGTGCTCACTGGCCAGCCTGGCCGGTATGTTTCCAGCTCATTGCGCCATCATTTTTCTAGGCCGGCCACGGCGGCGGAGCCCATCTTCCGGTGCCCACTCTGTTTAGGTCTTTGCCCAGTGAAATGCGGCTTACGTGTCCCGCCCAATCCCACTTCAGCTTTGCCACCTTTCCCACGTCCTTGATTCCCGTTTTTGAGCGCAGTATTGTGTTTCTCATTTTAAATGATAAAATGTATATCTCCTGGTTATTTAAAGAACATAGGGTACCTGGAGAATGTCTGATGATGATGATTTAGCGGTTGGCATTGGGTAAAGATCGCGCGGAAGTGGGCGGCGTGGTACTTTTACTGAACCTGTATTTACCTGCGGGGTATTTAGGCACTCAGTGTTGACTTGGTTCCGCATCACAGAAAATCTTACGGTTCGTACTGATTTAATCTCAGAATTGATGAAGTAGAGGGTTAAGAAACAACCGCTAAAATATTTAGTAAGAAAGAAAGAAAAATAAATCATTTGGTATAAACATTTTTGAACTTAATATTAACATTAATTGTTGTAAGTTTACTAACTTAAACACTGGTAACACCAAATTTTTTCCCAATTCAGCAATGTTGCGAACGGATCTGCTACGCTGGTTTTCAGCTTTATAGTATGGCAATTACACGCTCTTTGTATTACGTATAGTATTAAATATATATATATATATATAATATATATATATATATATATATATTATATAATTATTATATATATATATATATATATAATTATATAATATATATATAGATATATATATATATATTATATATATATATATATATATATAATATATATATATATATATATATATATATATATATATATATATATTTATATATTATATATATATATATATATATATATATATATATATATATATATATATATATAATATTATATATATTATATATAATATATATATATATATATATATATATATATATATATATATATATATATAATATATATATATATATAATATATATATATATTATATATATATATATATATATTATATATATATATATATATATATATATATATATATATATATATATTATATAATATATATATATATATATATATATATATATATATATATATATATATATATATATATATATATATATATATATATATATATATATATATATATATATATATATTATATATATATATATATATATATATATATATATATATATATATATATATATATATATATATATATATATATATATATATATATATATATATATATATATATATATATATATATATATATATATATATATATATATATATATATATATATATATATATATATATATATATATATATGTTCAGCTCTATACATATTTTATGGTTGTAGATTTCGCGTAAACTTCAATACAGTATTTGTGTGACTCATTACTACTAAATTATAAATACTTACCTTAATACTCCAAATTAATATTCATATGCGGATATATTCAATCACTTGACAAACACTTTATTTAGTCAAACATTTAACTATTTAAAGCCCTCTTGAACGGATTACGGATATAAACTTTAAACCTGGTTAAATATCACGTTATCCTCCTTATTCTTTTATATAGTATTACAGGTTACTGCCACAATTTGAGACGAATATTGTTTACTTAGGTTGGGTTGTACCAACTAACTTTAACTATAACTTTAACTTTAACTACAGTGCAAAATGTCAAATCTCTGGTTAAAGTTAAATATGGCGTCCAAGGACGCCATATGCTCATACGTATATCTAAATTTTTCGTGAAAATTTACTATGTTTTACAGTGTTATATTTTTCCTGACGATTTTTACGGATAACAATTTTTTTATACTGTGAATCGCGTCCTGTAGCTTGAATAAGAAAATAAACGCAACAGACATCTGTGAATTTCTCCAGTCAAAGTTAAGGTTAAAGTTAAAGTTGAAGGACGCCATATTTGACTATAACCATAACTTTAACCTTAACTTTAACTTTAACCACGCCTCTGGTGCAGTAATTAGAAGATTTTGTCATAGGCCCCATACATTATCTGTCAAACTCTTTATTAAATTGAAGTTTAATCTTAATTAAATGTCTCTGAATGCGGCCGTTAGTTGACGTAACATGATGTTCAACTTCGGATTAACATTAACCTAGATCTGTACAAGCGGGCCTACCCTTACATACTTTGCATAAACACTTTCAAAAGTCTTATAATGTTTAACATAGTACCATAATAGCTTTGATTATACCTATTATGCTACTAAATCGACACTTACTATTTGCTTTCTTCCACTTAATTTTGATATTTAGTTTTAAGTTTCCGTCATAAGCCGAGTGTAGTTTTAATTGAGGGTCATACCGCGGTTATAAATACGGGTGGAGCCGCGCGTGCGAGTTAGTGTGGCTGCTCTTGACATGTCGCCTCGTCTGCAGGTCAGTTGTTTCAACTATTTAATTAACTGGAAGGTAAAAGTGACTAAAATATTATAATCAATAATTACATGAAATTACAATATTATGATACAATTTTAACATAATATATTATAATGACACAAAAAAGCTACATTTGTGTTACGAATATTCGTTGTTTTGTAAATTGATTTGTGGTTTTTCTTTGCTTAAGTGATCATTATTAAGGTGATTATTGTTTATATTTTTTTAACCATGAATTACATGAAGTGAAGTTTTTTTAAAGGTGTGAATTTTGAGAACATAATATAATGTATCTAGCCACTAATACCATATCTCCTCTTGGTAACTAGACATATATTAAGTACCTAACTTAGTATTTTGAAGTGTCAGGTATTTTAGGCAAACGCTCAGGTTTACTCAGTATTTTGAGTACATACTACATAGGCAAAATTTCCTAAACGGTTCCAAATATATTTGCTAAGCTGGTGATAGTGTTTGTTTATCTTCTTCGTAATGGGCGTTTATCATCAAATTTATATTTAGTATGGATTTAATCTATCAACCCCCATAAGGACACCGGCGACCGCGACAACAATAGATCCGCGATCGAAGGATTAATAAAGTTTAGCAGTTCTATGAAACAGTAACACACACAAGGTCTATCTGCCCTACAGTATGTGAGTTGTGACCCTGTGAGGTGTGCTTCTAACGTTTTGAGCACAATGTCAGCCTGTAGGTCACGTGAACCTGTTATATCGATCACATCTGTCGGATCTGCATAGTCGAGGGTACACGCATATTATGTCAGACCGCAATTTTAATGTAACCTGACATAATGTACATTTTATGCCTCTTGGATTCGGTGACTATTGCAGTTTCAAGGAAACCAGACCAGCTACACAATAGCATTTTTATGGTGCCCAAATGTATGCGAAGTACCATCGACGAAATTAATTACTAGGCAGATGACGGATCTACGTCATTTGGTCGGTTTATGTCAATTCAAAGGTTTGACATAAACATACCAAATTACGTTGTTCCACCATCTGCCTATGAATCGACTTTTCTGATAACACCTACATAAGAGCACGTAATAGTATAACGTCTTTCATACTCAAACTCGCACATCTTCTTGTCATCAACATAGTATGTTAGCGTTAGGATGGATGGTTAGGGGGTTTACACACGCGCCGCAGCGGCAGCCAGGCTTTTTCCACTTTTTTCAAAACTTTTTCCAGCGCGGACCTCAAACCTATGATCTGTAACTCAAGGGCTATGTTCTAAACCACGGATACGTTCATTTATCGTTCTCATAAATTTATTCATGTATGTCACTCTAATATTTTCAGTTGATCGTTTTCGCGTGTGTGTTGTTGGCGGTGGCGGCTGCGCCTGCGCCGGATAGTGGGGGCCATGTTCCTTTACCAGGACCTGGATTGTCTTACGGTAAATCCTTTTCTTTACGTAATAGTAGCAATTATAAAATTACTCGTCCGAGGAAATGTGCGGGTATCTCTCTTGCCTGTGGAAATGGCAAAAGTGAAACAAGTACATCATGATAGGAAAAGTTATTTTGAAATATTTTCTGCCATAAACATAAGGGTCAGACATTATCTCATTTTTTATTACTGTCAGCATTATTAGAGGTACTTTTGAGAAACTGTGATATGATTGAGGTTTCATCTAACATGACTGACTCTGAGATTACTACTCGTAAGGCTCAATTTCACCAACGTCTGTTAGTATTAACATTTTGTTAAAATGACATGTCTTATCTATCATTCATACGAACAAAAGGGAAGGAAACGAGAGAGGTAAAATGATATTAATTCGATCGTTAACTTTAACAGTCGTTGGTGTAATTGGGTCTTAGTATTATAGCGCTTATAGGCTATAGCGCAGCGCTTGCATATCAGGTAGGCACCTCTTTGATGTCAACTCCTAGCACTTTAGACGTAAATATTATGATCAGCGTAAAAACTAAAGTAGATTTTTTTTCTACATTTCAGGAGGAATACCGTACGGCAGTATGAGTGGCAACGTTGCAGCATATTACAAGAGAGCGCCATCTATACCGATTTACTCGAACGTACGCCGAGCGCCCGGAGCCGACTATCCAGCAGTTTTACAATACTTATAATAGATAGCGCTTTTAGGCTTAAGTAATTAATGTCAAGAAAATAATAGTGAAACTTATGTACCTATTATTTATTAATTTTGTACAGCTAAATAAATTATTTTATAGGTTCTGTTTTATTGTATTGGAATATTTATTATCAACTCAGCATCCTCAATAAAATATTGTAGCACCCCCATCATGATACCTAAGCTATGGAACCAACAAAACGTTATTAAATGCATCATTTAATTTTGACCATAAATGTATAAGAGTATAAAATATACCCTTACTAATTAAACAGTAACCTGACAATGAAAAAGCTATACGTACATTAGACATAATTCTGTCTACTCTGCATTCGATGTACCTACTTTATTCAGGGAAGTTAAGGGCCAATTCACACCGGATCGGCAGCGGCCGGCAGCGGCCGGCAGCGGCCGGCAGCGGTCGGCAGAGGCGGCTCGCGTCGCCGCGGGCGGACGCTCGCGGCCGCTTGTGGACGCTCGTGGCCGCTGGCGGCCGCGCGCCACCTCCAGAGCATGCGTGCCTTTCAGTTTAGATTCTACATTCGGCAAGGAAACTCGTGTCGTGTGTTTGCAGCAACATGATGGAATTGGTTATTATTGCACTTATTGCCGAAGAAGAAAAAAAGAAAGAAGAAAAAAAAGAAAGAAAAGAAAAAAATTAAAAGAGATTTATGTGGGTCCATGACATAGGGAAGAAACGACGTCACTTTGGAGAATTCAAACAGTTTGTACAAACTTGCACTCGTACCCAGACATAATATTTACATACTTATAACTACTAGTATCGCTTGAAAACTTCTAAAAGGGCTCGAGGCGCCTCGCGGCGGCGTGCGCGGCCGCCAGCGGCGCCTCGAGCCCTTTTAGAAGTTTTCAAGCGATACTAGTAGTTATAAGTATGTTAATAAAGTTTAAAATTATTTCACACTAAAAGTGCTCTTCGCGCCGCTGCCGGACGCTGCCATTCCGGTGTGAATCGGCCCTAAATCACAGGGGGACCGATGTAATTTTGTCGCGTAGGGTTTACGATCAAATCGTAGGGTCAAAGTTCAAACCCAGCCGACATATTGTCACGATTAACATTGAATTGACATACCTTATTCTACCAAATTACATAGGTCCGCCAAATGCCAACTGTCTATGAATCAATTTCTTTGATAGTTTTTTTTTTTAATTAAATAGGGGGGCAAACGAGCAAACGGGTCACCATAAGAAACTAGGGTCACCTGATGGTAAGCAATGTTTAGTCTTTCGAGACACTTTTTTAAATGTTTCAGACTAGGACAAAATATTACATACATATTATATTTTTTTTATCAGTAAGGAGGTAAAAATAATATCGACGGTGGAAATTTCAAATGTCGTAAGGGACAAACCCCGACTTTACAGGAGAGCAAAAAAACATTTTCCTTATTTTCAAACTGGCATAACTCTTTCATTTTACAACCTATTAAAATAATTTCTAGACAGTTTTGTTTCGAATTACATCATTTACAGCTATAAGTCAAGTAATCCCAGAAAAACGCAATAGTTTAGGAGATGATGTCCCTTACACACGGGAATTTTAGAACAAACGCCCCTTACACGTGGCCCTTTTTGAAGTATTTTGTTGTAACCACCCAATAGTCTGAATCATCTGGCATTTTAATGTTGTAAAGCATACTTAATAATCAAGATAATGAAGTAACTTCCAAGAACATAATTGTTTTCATTGAAATTACATTATAGGAGATTGCGAAATACTAAATTTTAATTATAAAATAACTACAAAATATGAGTTGGCTGCGGTAAAATTTTCATGAGCTTCCTAATTTAACTATTATAATTATAATTCATTTGGTATGTAATAGCTGGGTTCTTGAAATACTCTAAAAATCGGCCAAGTGCGAGTCTGACTCTGAATGACACAAAGGATTCCGTACGGTTAGAAAGCGAAAAAATAGTGTTTTTTGTAGGAGAGCCCCCTTCAATTATTTATTTTATTACTATTAAATAACGAACATAATTAAGGATTTTTGTGTTTACTTAAAGTGCCTACATGTTGCCATTATGGATTACCTACGAATAAAAAAATTCAAATAAATCACGTTTGTTGTATCAAAATCCTTTCTTAGCGGATTAAGGAGGGCTCTCCTTAATCCACTAAGAAAGGATTTTGATCAATTCTACCCCCGAGGGGATAAAAAAGGGGATGAAAGTTTTTATGAAACTTTAATAATTTTAAACTGATCGGGCTGAGACTTTGCATGTATGATGCATAAAGTTACTATGACGTAAGCATCCCCAAATAAAGGATTTTGATAAACTCCACCCCTACGGAGATAGAATAGGGGATAAAAGTTTGTATGAATCTTAGATTTTCGAATGATTGAACTGAAACTATGATGAAGACGTTCACTTAAATATAGGAATAAAATAAGGGTCTACGTGTCCGGGAATTCAGTCAAATGACGAAGGTTAATGTATTCAGCATGAAACCGTTTTGGAATCGTACCGTTTGAGTATAACAATCGTTTTAAATCTGTATATTGTGTAGTTGAAATTAGTAGTTTTATTTCGTACAGAGGGTTCATAGGAACTACTCACGTCATTTTTCTTTCCTCTTCTCTTCCCTTCCCCTTCCCTTTTCCTTTTATTAATTATTAGGGAGTAGATTTCTCTTTTATTTAATATTTGACATCTAGACAGCGGTAGCGTGCCAAGCCAAGTTCAAGTAAAACAGTACTGGCGAGCAGCACCGTGTGTAATATTACACGAACTTTTTGTAGTCACTTTTGAGCCCCTCATAATTCAGAAACTATTTCACATTAACGTGACAAATTTGGCGACTGACTGATTAATCTATAGATTAAAATTCTAACCCACTTCTAGATGACCTAGAAGGCTGAAATTTATGAAGGATAGAAATTTAGAAGGAAGGAATTCACTTCGTTAATTGTGTGTAATCTCAGGAAAAATTAAAAAAAATCGGTCAAGTGCGAGTAGGGCCGAGCAAAAGTAGGCAAAAATTTAGTTTTTTGTGTGGGAACCCCTTTTAAATATTTATTTTATGTTACTTTTATTACAAATTATGAAAAAAATATATAAAATTAAAAAAATTGTGAATATTTCAAGTGTCTATCGGCTGTCGTAAGTAACATGTTGCAATAATTATTATAGCCTAGGTCGTTACTTACGACAAAGCTCATCAGCTGATGCTTAAGATTTATTTTCTGAACAGTGTCGTAAAGGACTTCATGATTAATAGTAAGAAAAAAAAAAACCTTTTAAAATATGTCGTAAGGGGCTACATTAGTTTAGATTGGCTGTTAATACACATAATATCTCTCACAGTTACAAAGACTTACGACGCCGAAAAAATAGTATTATCAAGGTCATGACCCTTACGGCATAATTGTTAATTTTTTTGTATGTTACGACAAAGTGAATTATGCTTTATCTCCTATATTTGAAGAGATATCAAAATTTTTAATATACAGATCGATAGAGGAGAAAAAATGCTATCGGATGGTATATAAAGTGTACTTAAGACAAAATGTCCCTTACAACATTTGAAATTTTCACCGTCGATATTATATTGCGACATACTACGTATATTTCCTGAAAAATTCCGTTTCGTCAGAATTAATGTAGGTTATAAAGTGCATCATACAAATATTACAGGAATCATTTAAGATAGTAGATATGGCACATATTAGACAAAATGACATACAACGTGATAATTACGTCACGTGTCACGGCGTGGGAAACACATACATACATACACACAAACACACAGGTAACTGATTGTTAACAGTATTCGGTACTTAGCGGAAGGTCAATTGTGATTGTTTAACTTTTCCTATGTATTTCTAAGTAATTAAGCTACTTGAGATTGTGGTAATAATATTATAATCTGTGTCAGCTATTAAAAAGTTCAGGAAGTGCTTAAAAGCGATAAAATTATCGACACAACAGTTCTACAACTGTTGCAGTTTTTACCTATATTATGCCTCGAAAATACATGTATGTTCCCGGCATAATATAGAACTAGCTATTTGACCGAGCTTCGCTCGGTATTCGATAAAACACGAATAAAATGACATTTTCTAAAAATGATTCCTAGCTAGATCGATTTATCGCCCCCGACACCTCCTATATACTAAATTTCATGAAAATCGTTGGAGCCGATTCCGAGATTCCAATTATATAATATATCCATATGACATATTATATATAAGTACAAGAATTGCTCGTTTAAAGATATAAGATACGAAATTCAATCTATATCTATAATAAAATATAACAGTTTATCAATTTCAATATGAAGAAGTAACAGATGTACACTTTAGCTAATATACATAATATAACTCGGAGATAAAAATAATCGCCCCGCGGTTTTAATATGGAAAGGTAACTAACATAATATACCTCTATAATTTTGCATTAATATATTAGGGATGTAAGTTGTAACTGAAGTTCATGGACAAGACAGAATGCGCTTCTGCATGGGCGTATATAAGGGGGGTCCTGGGGGTCTGGGCCCCCCCCCCATTACTATCCATGTTACTTGACTAATCGACAATTGACAACATTTCAAAATTTTAACATGGCTTTTTTATTATTTTATAAGAAAGTACTCGTAGACTTAAAATAAGGCGACACGTGTTTCTTGCTTTTTTAAAATTATGTTTTTAAGATACCTAAAAAATAGATTTAAATCCTTCGTATTCTAAAGAGACGTAAGCGCCAAGTGACGTCATACTTACGCCTGAACGGTTAATTCCATTACAGTTTACAAAAGAAAAAATATGTCAATGTAAGTTTGTTACGTATAATGGACGTCTGTCAATGTCATCGCGGTATTTTCGTATGTTAGAAATGTCATTGTTGACAGTGACTGTTTTTTTTATACTTCACGATGTCTTTTTAAAACGATTTTACACCAGGCAAAGAAAAAATGTCTGATGTGCCGTAAGTATGACGTCACAGCGTATTTTTCAGTTTTTCCTTATTTTCTCAATAAATAAGCAATATAAAATTTTTTGGAATATTTTTTTTATACCAGGAGAAGAAACTAAAGAAATGGTATTTTTTATTTTAAGACTTAAAAATTTTGAAATGTTGTCAATTATAGGCATGTACCGCACCGATTTTAATCGGCTAGTTCGTCGCAGGGGCGAGGGGAAATGGGAATGCAGTGTTCAACATTCCAATATTCAAATTGTAAAGAATGTTTTTGATTTCCTAAACACGTTACCTATTTGCTGCTGCGGAACCCCTCATGGGCGAGTCCAACTCGAACTTGGCCGCTTTTTTACGTTAGGGAAACACCCCCCCCCCCCCGTATTATCAAAGCTATATAATGTATATATAGCAGAAGCGCACGGCGCTTCTGCTAATGTCTTGCACATGTTGATGATGATGAGTTAACAGACACACATCGGCCTTCACCGTCCACAAAAAAGGACGCAGAGGAAATAATTAGGTGTCACGACACTTAATGAAGTTACGTCTACAATTTCACACCAATTAAACACAAGATGATAATAGATACTTAACTTAAAGTTAAATTAAGGCTTGTTGAAATAAAATCAAAAAAAATTATACTTATATTATAAGCTAATTGTTACTAACTGTCACTAACAAATCTATGGACAAAATTAGTCTGAAATAAAGTTTTATTTATTTATTTATACTTAATTGGAAGTGCTAGAGTAAAGAATAGAATTAGTACAATTTGGAACATAAGCAAGTGAAATGATAGAAATAGAAGCATTGAGTCAGATCCTATCAGACTAGAGTCAAATATAGTACAGTCTTTTGACTGTACTATATTTGACTCTAGTCTGCGACCGGCCAAGTGCGAGTTGGACTCGCCCATGAAGGGTTCCGTAGCAGCAATAAGGTTTATTTCAATGAAATTAAAAGGTTTTTGATTTATTTTTATATTTCAGTTGATTTAATGAAAGTTAAATAAGGTTTACTATTTATGACGTATAAAAAAAACTACTTGCTAGATCTCGTTCAAACCAATTTTCGTTGGTAGTTTTTATAGTAATGTACATCATGTATTTTTTTTAGAATTATCATGACCCCTACTTTAGAAGTTAGAGGGGGGGGGGGGGGGGGGACACACACATTTTACCACTTTGGAAGAGACTCTCTCGCAAACTATTCAGGTTAGAAAAAAATGTTTGTGGAAACCTCAATATGATTTTTTAAGACCTATCCATAGATACCACACACGCATAGGTTAGATGAAAAAAAATTTTTTTGTTTCAGTTTTACCTATGGGGACCCCTAAAATTTTTAATATTTTTTCCATTTTTGTATCAACATATTAATGCGGTTCACAGACTACATCTACTTACCAAGTTTCAATAGTATAGCTCTTATAGTTTCGGAGAAAAGTGGCTGTGACATACGGATGGACGGACAGACAGACAGACAGACAGACAGACATGACGAATCTATAAGGGTTCCGTTTTTGCCATTTGGCTACGGAACCCTAAAAAGAACAGGAGAAGAAAAAAATATGAAAGGAGTGGCACTTGATAATATTTATAATTTTACTTTTATAAGCTTACTTTTGCCATTTAGGCAGAGAACAATTTTATTAACACCTTATTCATTGAAATCGGATTACCAGTTTACAATTTAATATTATATTTTAAATTTGGAACTAGCATACACATAATTTAAAAATTATAGACTGTCAAAGTAGAAAAAAATAGTAATGGTGTGTCCATGGTTCATGATATGATTGAGTCATCGCCATAATATTCTACTGAGGCCTGTCTGTCAGACTAGTAACCAGGTCACGTCATGCATGGGGTCTTTTTGACCCAAAACTTCAATCATATTATACGTTATTAAAACAATGAATCTATAATCTAATATTACGATACTAATCGTGTTTTAAGCAAGGTGTATTGTGAAAAATATGGCTTAAGAGGGCGACTAACCCAAAAAATCAAATATCGTCCTTCTCTCTTCACACTCACGCCCATCTTTCATATGCCAGGTGAAAAAGGACGACGCGGATTCATCGCCAAATTAGTTTTTTCTCAATAACTCGATAAATATACAACATTTTAATAATCCGCTAGGTCGGATTCTCAATGATAGAATTTTATACAATGTGTTAAAATATTAACTTAGTTCAATACACGGTTATGGCAATACACGAAAAATTCGTGAAAATTAGATGCACCTTTGTGATTTTTTTCTATCGAGAAAATTTTTAGATATCGTGTTTTTGCTCAGATTGAATTCTTGGAAATATAATGTAGTATCTAATTTTAGAAAATGAAACAATTCAGGGCGTTTTTTCAAGTATAAAAATGAATTATAAAATTGAAAATTTAGGGTTAGTCGCCCACTTAAACAAACCTACATTGCACAAAATACCTTTTATAAAGTTAACTGTTCAGATAAGATATATTATTATTTATATATTACTAGCTGTCCCGGCAAACGTTGTTTTGCCATATAAAGTATTACGCCCATATTATTTATTAAAGTGACTAAATAAGTATGTCACCATGGCAACGTCCATCGCTATCCCGTCGCACAAACAATGGTCGCCGTCAGTCTCGGGTTGTAATAATTTACTATTATTTATTCAACAAATGCACTTATCAATATAAAAAGTACCCAGTAGCCGATTCTCAGACCTACTGAATATGCATATAAAATTTGCTAAAAATCATTAAAGCCGTTTCGGAAGAGTTCGAGTACGGTGACATTGTGACACGAGAATTTTATATATAAGAAGATATACTGTTTCAGCAAATTGCGTCAGACATACGTGACAAACGTTTTGATTTTTAACGTGGGTCGTTACTTTCAGTGAAACTGACAAGCAAAAATTTACTGTTCTAGAACACTTTATAGCTCGCACAGTACTTTTCACCGAACGTCCCGAATCTAATACCGCCGAATATGTGACAGTGACCGCTCGTCGCAAATGACCAGAATCGCCAATAGATGTACAGTATACCAATCTGCAATTATAATCCAAATACGTTCAAACCAATATATACATCTAACTTTCAGAGATTAGGTGCGGAAATAGCTTGTACAATTTTGATGTTTGCAATCGATTGCTAGCGATCCAAGTATGAATGGGAGGAGATGATCCGAATTTTAATGAGGTGTGAGATATTCAAAATATGTATGTGGGAAAAATTGATTTCTGATGACGATACTGTACTAATATTATATTCAAATAAGCTTGGAGATGGTTTACAGATAATATATTTAACCTATCAAGCCCCATAAGGACACCGGTGACCGCGACAACAATAGAATAACAATAGATTTCCAAGAATCCGCGATCGAAGGATTAAATATACTAATCTTAAGAAATGTAAAAGTGTATTAGATTGTTTCTACATCTGTCCATATTATGCTAGTCGGTTGTGACTAATATCTCTCGTGATTCAACAGCTCAGCTTATTTTGATGACATAACAAGCTAATAAGACACTTTAACACCTCATATTTTATCCTGAAAAATGTTTATTTCCAGTTTTCACATGATAAACTTATTTCCCACCAACAATTAGTCTAATTTCTCTGGGACAAAGATTATTTAAATTAGACTTGGAAGATATGCCTGAGACCTATTGAATATGGCCTCTATCTTTAATCTCTATTATCAAGTACTGCGCAGCTATTAGAAATTTCGCGGGAACTATAAATTTTACCGCAAAAAAGTGGCCTAAGAAGTATACTTTATCCGTAGTAAAAAAAAAAAAAAAACTCTTCAGCTTTAAATTATTAATATTTGTAGAGATTCCAATAAACAATTGGTAACTGATAAAATTTGGATATGGAATGTGGATGCAACGAATAACGTTCCTTAGTTTCTACTGTCTTATTAGTTAATTTTTCAATGCTATATTAGGTAATAACATAGTTGCTAATATGCTTAGTTGTTACACGGAGCACATGGACATAAGCGGGGCGAGAAGCGATAAACTTTTTTGTTATTTTATATGTATATACTTTTTTGTTACGTATTTATAGTGTCTCTTTTGGCTTTGTATCTTTTACAAGGATAAACTAAAATAGATTTACTTCTTGCGATTTGTGATGGAGAGTATTCTGCTTGGCTACTGCTACTATTTCCTATTTTTCTGTTTTAAAATACATTTTTTTTAATTGATTTTATTTTTATTCAAAAATTTTAAAGAAAATAAAAATATCAAGTGTGCGGGAGTATTGAACTTGCTAGCTTTCTGCTTTTCTAAAAAGGCAGAGATTTCTTAAATTTATTTTATTTCTTTTAAAAACAAAAAAAATGGAATAATGGTAATAATTTAAGTATGGTTATAGGAAGTTGCTAAGCGCTACTCTCGTAGTCGCAGGCTTAGCCAACTGCAAAAAGACATGTATTGTGTTACCCCCATTATACTAATTGCATCCCTTCCACAACTTTGTATTATGCTGTTCGTCATTGTTTAGAGGTTTGGGAATTATATACATTCAATGTTTTATAATTGTCGTAATAGGCTAGTTGACCTATATTCAATTTCATTGAACAAATGCATATTTCTAGTAGAACTTGGCCTAGAAAACCATATTTCACCCTTATCATCAAATATAAGCTTATGATTGATAAATAAAGTTGATTTGAAAATATTATTTTATGAAAATAGGATTTGTACTGACGAAAACGCTTTTGCGGTACTTCCGATTTGGATGTGACCTCATCCTTATAGTAATTTAATATCTTTTATTTATCGCGCTCGTTATATGTAAGTTTATCTGTACATAAATAATAAGAATAAGCCTAGAAAGATTTTTTAAAATATATTTTATTGAATAATTCGCTTAAAACACCAGTTTTATATATTATCTCCATTTATTGCAGATGGGAAATGAAATAGCCAAAACTTTTCTCCAAAAGTTTTCAACATTACAAATGATTTGTAATTTTTTATTTATTTTTTTATAATTTTTGGGCACTTTTAGACTCGTACATTTAGCACATAAAAAATGTTCAATAAAGAGAGTTTAAAATACAAAGCGTATGACGTCACACTATGGCGGACAGTGTTTTCGGCGCCATTTAAGAGGCGTATTTTTCAATAAACATTTTTATTGGTTTCTACTGTGTAAAATATTAAAATATTAGTTTTTTTTGTGAAAATGAATGATTAAGAAGCGATTAGCATGAAGAAAAAAAGTAGGTCAAGTAGCCTATTGGGAAACCGATGAAGTATTGATCTATCAGATATACATAATTTTAATATTTATTTTTACGATAAATTCCTTTTTTCTAGATTAAAAAAAATAATTCTAAAACACTTACGATGCAACGTACTAAAGCAAACTAACGATCATATAGATTACTAGATGACGCCCGCAACTCCGTTGCGCCAAAACTCGTTTATCGCGCGGGAACCGTACATTTTTCCGGGACAAAAAGTATCCTATGTCCTTTCTCGGGACTCGAAGTATCTCCATGCAAAATTTCAGCAAAATCGGTTCAGCGGTTTGGGCGTGAAGAGGTAACAGACAGACAGACAGACGGACAGACAGACAGACAGACAGACACACTTTCGCATTTATAATATTAGTATGGATAAACATTAGAATTATAAACTTGACTTCACAAATTGTGTTTTTTTAATTGGTTAGGGTACTTAATGTATATAGGTTTGTGTTTTATTCGTAGTCGTAGTCTAAGTAAAACGTAAAAAAAACAGTAATTTTATGATACTGTTATGTCAAGTTTTTAGTTTATGTGTTTGTACATAATAAAATATTATATAAGAATTAACTGGCCTGTAGCACGTCTACGTTTTTGCAACCTATGACTATCGCTACAATGATGTTTCCCAAAATAGCCAGGCCGATTATAAATAGAACAATTCTTAAACATTTGTTTCCATTCTACGATCCAGATACGAATCTAGGATAAGAGCTCTGATTGGTTGGGATCCACACCACATTCCTAGCCAATGAAGTTAAAAAACCGGTAGCACTACCACAACCTTTGCAGCCTTTTCCAGAAGAGTCCGTGAGCATCCACTTTTTATTGTCTTCTGATTGGCGTCTCTTCCTGTAAGGGGTTACATAATGAGTAGTAATTCGCCATGGCGTGCTGCCATAGAGGTCAATGACACCCATGGCTGTGACGGTAGGACACTCGCGACATATATAGCGACTGTGCCGGGTAGTATTGTCAGTTTGCAAGATAGCCGCCAAGATGACCAAAGTAAGTGGTTTTGAGTTTTGATGGCTAGATTTTTAGTTTTTTGAAAATTTGGTGGAGACTTTTTGAAGTTTTCGTGTGCTTTTAATTTGTGTTCAGAAAATACGGAAAACAATATTTAAATACATAATTATTTTTGCCATTTTTAAGTATTCAAATCAATTTAAAAAAATAATATTTACACAAACTTAATTTTTAAAATTATTCGCATTTTAACTACCTATTGTAAAAGGAAAATTTGTATTAATTGTGTAATGTAGTGTTTGTTTTGATGAGTGTTTTGCTGCAAATAGTTATGTAGAAAATACAGAATTGCAACTACGTTCCGAAGTTACGAACATACTGCATAAAAATTTTTTTCATCAGGTAACCTTCTTCTTCCTCGCCTTCCTCTTCGCAACAGCCCTATCAGCACCAGCACCAGAAGAACCCAAAGACCTGGACACCGGCGCGGGGGAGAAGGGGGACCTGCAGACCGCAGCTTCCGGCTGGGGCGGCTACGGCTGGGGCGGCTACGGCTATGGGCACGGTTGGGGCGGCTATGGTTACGGTTGGGGCTACCCCCACTACGGTTACGGTTGGGGCTACCCCGGCTACGGTTACTACGGCTACGGTTGGCCCTACTACCACGGTTACTGGTGGTAATATGACACAGTGAGATTTAACGAGGCTATGATAATACGACAGGTATTTATTGTTTTGTGTGATATATTTAAAAATGGTTGAAGCAAAAAAAAAAATAGAAAAAATACCGAGCGCGTTGATGTCTTTTGTATAGTAAAAATGTCAGTATTAAAAATGATCACGTTTCTTGCAGTATTAGACTAATGAATCAAATAATCTTATAATATTTTAAGGCAAAATAAGTATTTCAAAGACTTTCACCAAATACATTTTTTGTTTACATTTTGATTTTCGCGTTCAATAAAAATGTGATGTAAATAGTTGTAATGTATCGTTGTATGTAAATAAATATGTTACTATCGTCTACTTTCGTTTTATTTATTTTTGTGATGCTTTAATTATAAAATTTGCACAATTTTAACAACTTTAAAAAATATAAAACAATTAAAATATTAATTAAGTACAATTTTTTTTTCGTAGCCATCCGTTTTTAGCCATCACACAGATAAAAAATGATCAAAAGAAAAGTTATCAAAGCCTGTAAAATATTAGGAAATAGCAATTGTATAACACATACCTGGTAATGTATAAAAGTAAACAGATTTTTAAGTTTTGGAAAGTTGCTGTAATCGAAGAAACACTTTAGTTCTTTAAAAAAACTTTACAATTTATATGCATGATAAACATTTTATAATTGCAATAATATTTTAGAGTAAAGGCCAGCGACATCCAGACTTTCGTCATTTTATAAAAGTCGAAAGTTTCGCTTCATAATATTAGTTGTTTTATTACTAAAGATGTAAAAAGTGCAAAGTCAAAGTCACATACTTTTGGGGTGTGTGGCAGTAGAAAACACCTGTCAAAAGAGACCTTCAGAACTGCAAAGACTTCCTAAATCAACTACCATCGAAACTCCATTGTTGCCAATCGTTCGTACCTCTATAGGGTCTGCCACCCGCATGCGGACCAGATCCGCACGCGGGTGACAACACGCTTGGCAGGAAAAACGCCCTAAGCTCCTAAAGGTGCCGAATGGCAACCGCAAAGCAGACTGTGTATCACAGGACGACATGACGTCTGGTTTTTATGAATTTGTATAAGAACTTCGTACCGCTAATTACTATAAGGAGGGGATTTCATATTATAAATAAAATTCTCGTGTCACAATGTTAGTTACCGTACTCGAACTCCTCTGAAACGGCTTTACTGATTTTTACCAAATTTTATATGCATATTCAGTAGGTCTGAGAATCGGCTACTGGCTACTTTTTATATCGATTTATATTTGTTGAATAAATAATAGTAAATTATTACAACTCCAGACTGACGGCGACCATTGTTTGTGCGACGGGATAGCGATGGACGTTGCCATGGTGCCATGACTTATTTAGTCACATCAATAAAACAATATGGGCGAAAGACTTTATATGGCAAAACAACATTTGCCCGGACAGCTAGTAGCTCAATAGAAACCAGTAGTGTCGCTGCGACACATGGTAGTGACCGCTACCTACCGGAACCAAGATGCCGCGGCCGGTTTATATTATTCCAATTCAATGATCCAATCCAGCGCTGAATTACTATGGGAATAATGTAAACGGGCACTGGAATGCACTGAAATGCAATTTTTAAAAAATGAAATGCATTCCAGTGCACGTTTACATTATTCTAATGTAATCCAGTGCTGGAATACTGGATTACTAAATTGGAGTAATGTAAATCCGCTATTGTTTCATTGTCAGTGGATGGCATTGCTATATTGTATAACAAGGCACCGTATGGTTATGATCGCATAAAATGGACTACAACATAAAAAAATGCATTAATCCATACTAATATTATAAATGCGAAAGTGTGTCTGTCTGTCTGTCTGTCTGTTACCTCTTCACGCTCAAACCGCTAAACCGATTTTGCGGAAATTTGGTATGGAGATACTTGGATTCCCGGGAAAGGACATAGGATACTTTTTATCCCTGAAAAGTGTACGGTTCCCGCGCGATAAACGAGTTTTGGCGCAACGGAGTTGCGGGCGTCATCTAGTATTTAATATGATATATTATTACTGAATGATTTCCCGCTAGGGGCAGCATCAACATAGTAAACAAAAAGTTTTGTTCGACGTTTGACAACGTTTCTGTCAATATTTTGATATGACGTCTCAACATGTCGGATTTTGGTCGGATTATTTACTGCTTGTGCTAGTAACGACCTCTGCTTAGTAACCTTTGCATGATATTTCCCTATTACATAATGTTTATTGCCATATTATCATAGTAATTTAGATTAGGATTCTGTATTGTACTATGTTAGGTAAAGTGCCTTATAAAACCACATAGCAAAATAAAATAATAATAAAAATAATTATTTTGTTAGGCGTATTTAAATACATAAAGTGCCTTGAGGAACAATATAGATGCCTTCGTTTAAAATTATTGCTTCTTTTGTCTTTGTCGTATAGTTGGTCTACATACTTTAAGCATGTTATACAAATTACATAATTTGTTATTACAAAGGGATGTTTTTGCTTAAAATGTAGTATTTTAAGCAAAAACATCGCTTTATTGTTTACTCCGTTAATATATTGGTTGTGAATTGTGTTTTCTTATAGAGTCTAAAGAAATAAAATAGCAATGCCTTTGACCAAAATGTTGCTTTATTTATCGCTGTGTTGTTAATTTCTGGTTTAGGCGCTATGAATAATGTTCGGACGTCTTTGTTTTATAGTGCCTTACTTAACAATAAAGTAACTGCTTTAAAAGACTTTCATGCAAATATAGTAGGTAAATTATTAACGACTGAAAATTCTGAAAATCAACGTATAAAAAATTGTTACAGTTTATTAAAAACTGTAAAATATAAATATTAAAAAAATGTAAAATTATTTATTTTTATCTGGTATTTTGTCACTTAAAGCAAAATTTATACTTAAATAGTATATTGCGCGGTAAATAGTTTACTGCTCGTAAAGGATGTTGCTCTCAAACTAAGATTAATTACATCCAAACTAGCTGCTAAAGGAAGCTAACATTTAGGAGTATTCCGTACATCAAAACAACATACCAAGTTTTGATCAACATTTGATATATTTTTCATAACGTCAAAGCTAGACAAATGATATCCATATAGAGATGTAATGACGGGCCTTCGACCGTAAAAGTTCCCAGTTAAATTTAACCGATTCGTTTAACCCGTGACCTCGCTTCCGGAAAGGTCAGCGGGTTGACCTTTGGGTACTAGCAACAAATTTATTCTCGCCTTGTTCGAATGTTTGTGTGATCTTATGTTTGTGATGACATCTATTTAAAAAAGGCGGCTACTCTGAAAGAACTTGGTAGTTGGTATTCATTTAATAAATTAAAGCACATATTGCAGGATTTTAAAGACGAAATTAGAGTTAGAAATACATAGCGTAATCATCTTTTGTGTTGTTACTGTAGTTATCTTTATTTTCAATAACAATATTTTTTCATAGAATCTCTTTTATATCTTGAAAATAAATTAATATTAGCGATGGGCACCTTAATAACTATAGACACAAGTTAAGAATTGTGTTTAAATTGTCTTTAATTTGTTGTTGTCAATATTTAGCTGTACTAAAGCTAGTACAGTGCTCCCAAAGTGATAATGCGCATGGATATTTTCGTAATTTTTCGACAATGGTCGTATTTCCCGAGCGACGGTAGACGACATTGCATTTTCTAATTGCATTGCGTTTAAGATACATGTATTAGTCAAAGTTCGTCGTGATATTCCTGTAACTTTTGTAATACGATCATTTTTCACGGTCACTCATGCGCATTATTGATTTTGGAGTACTGTACACTTTGAAACTGAATTTCATTTCAACTTAAATCTCCACTAAATAACAAAAAAAAAAATCTTTAAAATATCATAACTGTTCATTTATTTATATCGAACGCTTTCGAAGTAGCCGCCGCTGTTTACTTAACAGTTCACGATGTTTCATAAGCTCAGTCTGTGATATAAATTATTCAGATTTGTAATAATGATAATATTCTTCAAGGATCGCTCGTGATTTTCTCATTTTAATGACATTTTGTATCGAAGGAGATTTATTGTCGCCTTTCGTTTTGTGAATCTCAGATCTGTTTAAGGTTATACTGATATAAAAATGTCTGAATGGCTCACCTACCAATATATACGGAGGTGAGATATTACGAAAACTATGTACTGCCAAACATATAACCATAGAATGTCCGCAATTAACTGCGTAGCAACTGCGTAGCAGGTACATACTTCTAGTCTACAGAACCCACTCTGTAGACCAGGAGTTAAGTATAGTTTTCACAGAGCCAGTACTGGCTGCCAATAAGACTGGCAGCCAGTATTGGCTTGGTATATGCCGCGTGTGAACAGTTTGGCCTGGCTTGAAAAACTGTCCACACGCGGCATATACCAAGCCAATACCGGCTGCCAGTCTTATTGGCAGCCAGTAGGTACTGGCTCTGTGAAAACTATACTTTACCTACCTTTTTCAGACAACGATTTTTAGATTATGTTCTGTGGTAGCGCCCCTATGCCCCTACCCTACGTGGCTCTTTGGAATAATTTTTAAAATAATTAAGAAATGGGTACATAAGCACATCTGCTATAAGAAATCAAGGTAAGTATTTTACCAATTAGTTGACCATTGTCTTGCTTTAATATTGTTTTGAGTTTTTTCGTGGCGCCACATGTATAAAATGCAGTAGTGCATTTTTTGAAAATTTCTGCAGCTGCTAACTTATAAGTACTACCAGTAAAATCAATGGATTCATTACTATATATTAGTAAACTTAAGAGTGGTCGTCCAGTAAATTATTCAGATACATATTCAAATATTTATTGCACATAAAATAAATTGGTTTTGATGGATGTTCTCGATTTACGAGAGCGATACTATCAGTGACATTAACATTTTTGTGGTTTTTTATCTTTATTTTTTAGTAATATTTAATCGATAAGTGAAATAAATTATTAGTTATTGTAATTACCACCAGGTGTTACGATGATCTCAAAGTACATTATGTTTTGATATACATAATTATTACATAGAAATAATAATTAATATGTAAACTAGCTATAATAGTATGTATTTATAATATTTGTTAACTGGCTTTTATCGCATCTCCAATTAAAACGAAGCACGTAAAACATGTATTTTCCCGGGATTACAGTTTGCCTTTGTCCTTTCCCCAAAGACGGTATATTATCCTGTGGCGGTACCCACAATTCGCCTAACATTCCTGCATCGCGCTATCGAAGTTTTCTGAGCGCGTTGGTGTACATACGACAGCTGAACATTTATCACGTGGGCTTCGGCCTGGCCGAGCATAACACCTCGCTCGGTCGGAAGATCTTCCTTTGGCCGCCACGCACATATCCCACATTGGTGACCCTCGACAGAACACGTCTCCTTCATCACCATCACTCCTCGCCCCTCCACACCGCGCCAACCAGCATCGGGTACATCGTCCACTAGCCGCAATGTACCGCGGCCTGGGCGACTCCACATCGGCGACTCACTCTCTCACTCAACTCAAGCGACAAGACTTCAAGATTCGACCTCCGGTCTTCGGGGGGGAGTGATGTGGCGGTACCCACAATTCGCCTAACATTCCTGCATCGCGCTATCGAAGTTTTCAGCTGAAATGTATCACGTGGGCTTCGGCCTGACCGAGCATAACACCTCACTCGGTCAGAAGATCATCTTCCTTTGGCCGCCACGCACATATCCCACAATCCTTTCCCGCGGTTTGTTCCTATCTGACCACATTTCATCGAAATTGAAATCGATCATATAGTTTCGAAGCATATTCAATGAAAACATCCAAATATTTCCTCTTTATTATAGATATTATTATTTTAAATTTAAATAACTTTAATGATAATATTGTATCATTTTTCACTGACGATTTTAATATGGCATGGTTGTTTGTAAAATATCTTCATATGCTGACCGCTCACGTCTGCAGCGACCGGCGGTTTGCTCAAAAATTGTATTCTATCTCCAATAAATAACATTTTTATAGTAGGCGTCAATAACATTCTTCAAATTTTTTAATTTAATAATAAATAACGAAATAGTACATACTAGATGATTATTAATAAAACAATGTAGCATTGAGACGACACAAACCAGGATATTTATTTATTTTAAATATTGTTAATTTATTTTGTAAATTTATAAATATTAATTAATTAAAATATCCGAGTTCATAATATTATGAATTCTTTTGAAATTGTGTCCATTTTTACAAGTATAATACGTATTTCGACATACTCTATTAAATATCTCTTAAAATAGATAATTTACATCAATTATTATTCTTTCTGATTAGAAAAATAATTCAGCAAAAGTAGTACGTTTGATTTTACAATTACAACTGCTATAACTTTGACTTACACAAAACAAAATATAAGTCTCGTTTGGGCGTTAAAAATACATAATTTTTATTACAAAATTTAGTATTGAGGGTCTTGCAGAATACTTCTCAAAATATTAGTTAAGTTTTGTGAATAACATAAAAGACAAGACACAGCGACAATAGGCATGTCGAATTTTTTTTTCTTGTTGGTGAGTGAAGGACCATTGAAAAATATAAATATTGGTGAAAAAATGTCTCTTATAGCTTAAAAACTCTCCAAGATATCACAATTCAAAACTCACATGAAATAGACCTTCCCAAAACGCTCCATACAAAATGTCAGCTAACCGTGACGTCACGCCTAGCTAGTTTGTTCGATAGCTATGTTAAATATTGCGTTTATGAAAGTGGTTTCAAAAGGAAAATTGTTATAAATTGCATAACTTATCGAATGGTATACAAAAAATTAAGGAATTTTATAAAAAAAATTCGACTTGACTATCCAACTTTGAAGGCTCATAACAAAAAAAAATACATAAGTTATGAAGCGAAATTTTGGGAATACATATAATTTTTTGTGGCTTTGTCTTTATTTTATTTTAAAAATCAGCTAATCTTTGACCTTGTCGTCATCCCTATTACTTACTTTAATAAGGTAGACAATAAGGCAAAGTATTGTTTTATGTATGCGACTGCCGCTACACTAAAATGCACAACAATTTACCATAAATTTTAAGAGACCTAAGTCTCTATCTCTCTTCACGAAATAAGAACTCTATCTTCACGAAACTATAATTATTCGCTTTTGTAATTGTATGAGGATATAAGCATTAGCCTGTCTCTTTTCGTTCAAGTTACTTAGTAATTGGTAAAAGTGTGGGAATAAGCGTGGTGGCCACAAAGGAAGATCTTCCGACCGAGCGAGGTGGTATGCCCGGTCAGGCCGAAGCCCACTTGATACATTTCAGATGTCGTATATATACCGACGCGCTCAGAAAACTTCGATAGCGCGATGCAGGAATGTTAGGCGAATTGTGGGTACCGCCACATCACTCCCCCCCGAAGACCGGAGGTCGAATCTTGAAATCTTGTTCGCTTGAGTCGCCAGTGCCAGAGAGTTCCAGTGAGTCGGAACTGTTGCAGTGAGTCCCAGTGAGTCGGAACTGTAAGCTGCTGCGCGGGATCCAGTGAGTCGGATAGCTGCCGTGCGGGGCCGATGCTACGTGCTGACCAGGAGAGATGTGCTCTGCTTGCTGACCGGTCGGTGTAGTGAGAAAGCCCGATGATGCCGATGCGGAGTCGCCCAGGCCGCGGTACATTGCGGCTAGTGGACGAGGTACCCGATGAGGCGATGCTGGCTGGCGTGGTGCAGAGGGGCGGGGAGTGATGATGATGAAGGAGGCGTGTTCTGTCGAGGGTCACCAATGTGGTAATATGAGTGGAGGCCAAAGGAAGATCTTCCGACCGAGCGAGGTGGTATGCCCGGTCAGGCCGAAGCCCACGTGATACATTTCAGCTGTCGTATATATACCGACGCGCTCAGAAAACTTCGATAGCGCGATGCAGGAATGTTAGGCGAATTGTGGGTACCGCCACATCACTCCCCCCCGAAGACCGGAGGTCGAATCTTGAAGTCTTGTCGCTTGAGTCGCCAGTGCCAGTGAGTTCCAGTGAGTCGGAACTGTTGCAGTGAGTCCCAGTGAGTCGGAACTGTAAGCTGCTGCACGGGATCCAGTGTGTCGGATAGCTGCCGTGCGGGGCCGATGCTACGTGCTGGACCAGGAGAGATGTGCTCTGCTTGCTGACCGGTCGGTGTAGTGAGAAAGCCCGATGATGCCGATGCGGAGTCGCCCAGGCCGCGGTACATTGCGGCTAGTGGACGATGTACCCGATGAGGCGATGCTGGCTGGCGCGGTGCGGAGGGACGGGGAGTGATGATGATGAAGGAGGCGTGTTCTGTCGAGGGTCACCAATGTGGGAATAATGCGTGAAGGCCAAAGGAAGATCTTCCGACCGAGCGAGGTGTTATGCCCGGTCAGGCCGAAGCCCACTTGATACATTTCAGATGTCGTATATATACCGACGCGCTCAGAAAACTTCGATAGCGCGATGCAGGAATGTTAGGCGAATTGTGGGTACCGCCACAAAAGAAAACGCTAAGTCACGTGTACCTACACTTCCCATCAGGCTTCTGCACATTCCGCACATCGCCTGCCATATATGGTCTGGACGATCTGTAGCGTAATGATCTATAATTATCAACCTCTAACAAACTCGACTCAATGTCGAATATTGTAAAGATCTTGTTGCTCAAATGTAATAAATTTATCAGTTTTATCAAAATCGGGAAGTAATTTTTTGCGAAGACAAAAATAATCGAATATTTGATAAAAATATTCTACTACATAATAATAAGTAAACAGCCGTTGCTTTGCTTATAAATACATTGACTTGCAAATTTTTGTGGTTCTTAAGTGTTTTTTTTTGTCAAAGTATTCAATTTTAGTCTTAAAGACTTCTTTCAGAAATGCAATGCACGTATTGGTCTCCGTGCATTGTTTTACACGAAGCTTTAAATACTTACAGTTTTCTATCGCAGAAACTTTCCTTTACCTGATAAAGAAACTGTTGTTTACATACTAAATAAAAGTTCATAACTTCATAAGCATAATTAAGCACTTTTTTTATAAACGATTTTATTTTTAAGTAGGAAAGTTGCTACGCTTTTAAAAAGTTGCTTATAATCAGGAGTCTAATTCTGACTTCTTCAACGTCTCAAAATGTGATAACTAATAAAATGCAACCTGTAAAGGCCATTGTCATTACATTGGTTTCATCATCAAATAATAATCATTAGTGGTTCCCAAACTCTTGGTACACAGATTTTCCAGTTATCTGAGGGTCTTATCTCAAATTAATCATATCACTGAGGGATCAGAGGTCAGAAAGTTGTAATAAACAATTAATAAAGCCAGTTAAATGTAAAATAATATTAATGATAAGAGCGTCATGAGTCATCACCTCTATTGTACACAAAAGGCTGTACAGGTGGTTTTAGTCTAAAAGCATTCGATAATTACGACAGTGAAGTTCAAAAACTAAATGTACAGGAAATGTCATAATGTACTGTGACTTAAGGCATTGCAACTTGCAAGCAATTATCGCCATCGGTATCGCTAAATCGCAGGCCTTTTAACCGACTCCAAAAAAAAGAGGTGTTGTGTGGAATGTACATTTTTTGTTTCGTACATCTGATAAAACGACAGAAGTTCAGGTTATTTCTACAAAAGAAAAACTTTCTTTTCATGAGTTTACTGAAATCTGAATTTTTAAAACCTTTTCGTAGACTTTATTTTAGCTGACATCCGCACCGTACGGCACCTAGTCTCTAGATGAATTAATTTTTAAAATATACAAAAAAAAACGGATGTTACTGAAAAAAATACAGCGGTGAAATTTTGCCGTGTACGAAAACACACCATCCAACAAGATTAGCTAACATATTAACTATACAGAAAACTTGTTAATCTTATCTCAGAATTAAGTATTTCAGACAACTGTAATAACCCGACTTATTTATCATCTAGTCTTAGGATTCAAACCTTTTATCATTTGCCTTTTAACGCGGTATTTATTGCTAAAGACCACGCTTAGAATGTTTACGAGTTATGTTGTTTAATTGTTATAATAACATTGTAAATTGTTTATGGAATGTGTGTTACGACATGAGGATGCGATGATGTGATGATAATTAACGGTAAAGAAAATATTATAAGATTCAATGATGCTTATAAATCATGAAAAAGTTATTCTAAGACAATTTTTAAGTACTTCCTAGTTATCTAATTAAAATATTTTACTCTGATTAATTTCATTACGAACACAGCTTTAGTACATCTCTCAGGCTAAAGCTGACCTCTCTGCCTTGACTTAAAACTAAAGGTTTTCATGGTAATGCTGTCAATCCTATTGATACAAGATATGCAAAGGTGGAAATATGTAGTGAGTCAATACCTGAATGAAAAAGATTTTTAGTGTCTAAAAGTTCGTGTAATTTCTAAATAAGCATTTCTGTTAAGTGAAACAGATTAAATATCGGTCAATGATGGTTTTTTCACCGTATTTGTTCTAGAAAACATATCGTTAATGATTACAATAATAAATTAATGAGAGAATGAGGTGAGAGTTATTTACAGAAGTAAACTTTAACTTATTAAATTAAAAATAATAGAAACATCTTTTGCATTTTAGTTACTTTTCATCATTGCATGATTCAAGCCGGAAAAATGTCATACAAGGCAACGACTTTTGGTTAGAAACAGTCTTGTCCTATATACATAAACATTGTAGTAGTGGCTCCTCACCTTGAGGAATATTTGACACAAACCGACCTCAGAGACAATACCCACATATTAACACTGACGTCTTAATTATATTAATTTGTTACGAGACATTACAAAATGTTGAACAAAAATACTAATTTTTACACTATACTACGAGGGCTGCTATTTATGTATCCGGAATTAAAAAAAGAAACAAACATATATCATTTAATATGGTTTTATTGCTTTTCAAAATATTCGCCGCGATGATCGACACACTTTTGCATACGCTGGAACCAATTTTCATAGCACTTTTTCCATTCTGATTGAGGTATCTCCAAAACGTGCATTTTGAACGCATCAACAGCCTCTTCGCGGCTCGAAAAACGTTGACCACGTAATTTGTTCTTCGCGTATGGAAATAAAAAGAAATCGTTAGGTGCCAAATCAGGGCTGTACGGCGGATGACCAGTCAATTCGATCTTTTGACCCTCCAAAAACTGAGTTGTTTCAGCTGAGGTGTGACAGCTAGCATTGTCGTGATGTAATATGATTCTGCGTTGTCGGTTGTCCTTTCTTATTTCTTCAAAGACTTCTGGTAAACAAATGGTCGTATACCATTCAAAATTATTAACCGTTTTACGATTCTCTAATGGCACTGTAGCCACATGTCCATTTATTCCAAAAAAACAGGCGACCATTTGCTTCAAAGTACTTTTTGTACGAGTAACTTTTGTTGGTTTCGGCTCATCTTGGAACACCCACACCGTTGACTGTTGTTTAGTTTCGGGGTCATATGCATAGATCCAAGATTCATCACCTGTGTAGATATTATAAACGGCTTTTGACGTACCACGGCTGTATTTTTTTATCATTTTTTTGCACCAATCGACACGAGCCCGTTTTTTATCGATTGTCAAGTTGTGCGGAATCCAACGCGAACATATTTTTTTTACAGCCAAATGTTCGTGTAATATCTTATTTATGCTCGTCATACTTATGCCTAAGGACGCCTCTATCTTGCGATATGTAACATGACGATCACGCATTATTAGTTCCCGCACAGCATCTATATTTTGTGGGACAACAGCTGTTTTCGGGCGACCTTCTTTATTTTCATCCGTGAGCATAGACCGCCCACGATTAAACTCACTGTACCAGTGATAAACAGTGGTTTTTGATGGTGCTTCATCTCCAAAAGTTGCGGTGAGTTGAATAAAGCACTGTTGTTGATTTAGCCCACGTCGAAAATCGTAGTAAATCATTGCACGAAAATGTTCACGCGTTAAATCCATGGCAAACGAAGACACGCAATTTTCAAAATGACGCCACAATGGAAAAATAATTGACAGTCACATGAAACAAAATGTATTCTTCAACCAAAGAGTTCTATTTTCAAATGTTGTAATTACTTTTTAAATATTGTTCTTGTAAGTGGCCAGTTCCGGATACATAAATAGCAGCCTATGTAGCTATCCCGGCAAACGTTGCTTTGCCATAATATAAAGTATTTCGCCCATATTATTTTATTGAAGTGACTAAATAAGTGTGTCGCCATGGCAACGTCGATCGCTATCCCGTCGCACAAACTTAACGGTCGCCGTCAGTCTCAGCTGGTAATAATTTACTATTATTTATTCAACAAATGCACTTATCAATATATAAAGTACCCAGTAGCCGATTCTCAGACCTACTGAATATGCATATAAAATTTGTTCCAGAAAAGACCAGTTGTTCCTGAGATTAGCGCGTTCAATTAAACAAACAAACAAACTCTGCAGAATTACAATATTAGTATAGATATGTAGATTTTTATTGAAACAAAAGTTATTGTTATGTATACGTTTTTGCATAGAAATGGTTTGAATCTAGGTTTTAATATTTATAAAATTGATAAATACATACATAATGACATCTAATCTTTTCGTCACTGCATTTGTAGAGGTGATAATATTTAGGTAATTATGAATATTTTGGGATTAATTTGAATACAAAGAATCTAAAACTTCTATGGTGCAACTTTTGCAAACACAATGCTTACTAAAGATATTGAAACTTGTTTTAGTTTATATTAAGGGCTGCAAGCTAAGGTTATAAAGCTTCATAATTCTTCCGTTACCAATAATTTATACCCGTATAGAGGTAACAGTCGTAAAGCTGAGATAATATAATATAGTGGTATGATATCACTAAACCGATTTACATGATATTTTGCTTAAAAATAGATAAGGGACTTAAAGTAGTCCCCTTAAAGGAAAGAGGAGAAACAATGGCTTCCATCACAGAAAATGTAGACACGATTCCCGCGCATTAAGAAGGCGACCTATGACAGAAAAAAGTCGGTTTTCACCCGCGCACTTCATACCCCCCGCACTCGCCCAATGCATTCAAAATGTCACCCCAGCTATAAATTTGTGTAATTACTCTCGTAACCACTTTTTGTACGAACGTAGTATAACCAAATATATCAGATAAAATTTTGAGAAGTTTGAGTCACATTTTCCGTCTGCACTTTGAGAATCAAATTAATACTCTTTGCCTTATACACTAGTAATACTTTATGATATGTTTATTTATAGAAATCGAATAGGCTCTGACACTACTGGATCGATTCTGGTTAGAATTCCTAAGCTGTAGTTGTTACAAAAATATTATAACTTTATTTAATATAATCTACTAGGCACGTCTTCGTCCACGTCCGAATTTGGTTAGTTATTGTGTGTGTTTGCGTAAAATATATTAACATTTGTCAGATTAAAATATACAAAATTCTCAAATTTTGCATACATACATTCGTTTGGCTTGAGAATAATTTTTTATCTGCTTTTTGATATAATATATTGATGCTAGAAATAATTTATATGGCAAACTGACGTTTGCCGGGTCATATAGTCAAATTTATATATAAAATTCTCGGGTCACAGTGTTTGTGCGCGAACTCGTCCAAAACGGTTCAACCGATTGTATTGCTACTCGTATGTACATTCGTTAGGCCTGACAATAGGTTTTTATATACTTTTATATTGATAATTTTTTATATTAAACAATATTTTCCGGGTCAGCTAGTTTTCTCCTTTTAGCTCCCCTCGATTTTTCATGAATTGCACCATCAGATTACCACTTTTGTTAACATGTTACGAAATTCAGACTACATCTTATACAATAACATAAGAATTTTGGAAATCCGTCAACAAACGGCGGGCAACAAATGGCGGAGTTATCCGCCATGGACCATGGTATCACTAAAATCGTCTCTGATGCTGGTGCTGATAAAAACCCCAGCTCAAATTTCATCTCGAAATACTAAAATCACGTGTTCGAGATTTAAAAAATCTTGTCCCAACTACTACAGTATTTGAGTGACTTCGCTCTGAAAATATTGTATAAATCATCCACAAAGGATGAAAAGGCCTAGTTTTATTATTATATCGGAAATAAAAATATCCGGAAGTTTTTTTGTTATTAATAACTTTCAAAATAAGCTCTATCTTATATCATGTATCTTTCATTTACGCTCTTTCAAATAGATTCTTAGATATTTTCAGATATTTCATAAAACACAAATATCCTAAGACCTTCTTGATATGTGTATTAGAAAAAATCGGCCACAAGCTCATAGCAAGGCGATGATTGGAGTTAGATACAAAGTTTGAAAGACAAAATCGTAGTAAATTTTAGTAGCTTTCATAAAGTTCTTTACGACTCACTGTTTTCAGTTTTAAAGAGCTAAATACTTAAAATCAGGAACTTTTGGCATTAATTAGAAACTCGTAACTAGCTAGATTTTTTTTTATAAAGTGCTTTTATTCATAATTCGCCTAAAATTCATGTATTTTTCTACTCAATCTTCACACTTTATAGGCGGTACCAGCCAACTTAACAAACCTGCGACGAAAAATGGTATTCGGTTGACACTTGAAAATGCTCAGCAAGTTGGTAAGATCCTGGTTCGATACCAAAGCAATGTGCAAAATTAAAAATCACCCCTAGAAATGTGATGGTCACACTTTGAAGTTTGGTGGTCTAATTGCCGGTGTGATAAGTAACAGCTTTTTACAAAACGGCGAGACCATTACTGTAGATGTGTACATTGAAAACTGCCCACAATGATGGCGATGCTCGTACGTCTGCAACTAGTTTTTGTTAGTCGATCGTCTCCGCTGCTCCTTGATGACAACGCGCGACCCCATTTTGTTTGGAAGCTCTCCCTCATCTGCCATACGTCAACCTTTTCCAAAATTGGTAAAACTTTTACCGGGAAAATTCAAATCGCGAGAGGCTGTACAAAATGCCTTAGAAGTGTAGTCTGCCGTCCAGCTGATATTTTCAATAAGGGCATCTATATACTGCCACTGCGTTGGCGAAGGTGCATTGATTGCAGGGGTGATTACTTTGATAAACAGAAATAAGTAAGTTCGAAATAATCAGCCAAGAGTGAGTCCGACTCGCGCACGAAGGGTTCAGTACCGCAGAGCTAAAAATAGCCCAAAATTGTAATTTTTGTGTGGGAGACCCTTTAAATATTTATTTTATTTTAATTTTATTATCAAAGTACAATAAATATGATTAAGAACTTTGTGAAAATTTCAAGTGCCTAGCTATATCCATTATTGATATCGAGCAAAAAATAACAGAAAAATCTGGGTTTTTGTATGGGAGCCCCCGTTAAATTTTAATTTTATTTTGTTTTTAGTATTTGCTATAGCGGCAACAGATATGTACACATTCTGTGAAAATTTTAGAAGTCTAGCTATAGCCGTTATTGAAATAAAGCCTGGAGACAGACCGGCGGATAGACAGACATTGAAGTCTTAGTAATAGGGTCCCGTTTTACCCTTTGGGCACGGAACCCTAAAAAGAACATTTTTCAAACAAAACGGCAATATCATAGGTATAAAAGACCAATATATTATGTAGTATATTATTATTATGTAGTATGTACTCTTCTAAATCCTTTCATAAATGTGCCGTCACCTTTATTATTAACCCATTAAGCCTCATACGAGCACCGATGATCGCGACACTAGAATACAATAGCATTTCCAAGAATCTGCGATCGAAGGATTAATATTTATTATCAAGCGAATGGTCGAAGTAGTGAATTTTGCATATAATAATATAATGTTATCACTGTTTGACAATTTAATCTTTTCATTTCAAGTGTCTACTCTGTCGTAGCGTTGTACCAAAGAAATTTATTCGATATTTCCATAGTATCGAGTACGACATTCATTGAAACCAAATCGATTTTCAAATCGCTGTCATACACTAGTTTTTGTCAAAACTATATCGATTTAAAGCTGATTTATTTTTTCAATCTCTATTGCCACGGCCGCTGATTCGTCGATCGTCACAAAGCTTCGAGCTATGAGACGATACCATTGGACGATACACGCAGATCGTCCAATCAAGCACGAAGTACTACGCATGTACGGTCGCAACATATCAACGGTGGAAATTTCAAATGTCGTAAGGGACAAACCCCGACTTTACAGGAGAGCAAAAAAACATTTTTCTTACTTTCAAACTTTCATAACTCTTTCATTTTACAACCTATTAAAATAATTTCTAGACAGTTTTGTTTCGAATTGCATCATTTACAGCTATAAGTCAAGTAATCCTAGAAAAACGCAATAGTTTAGGAGATGATGTCCCTTACACCCGGGAATTTTAGAACAAACGTCCCTTACACGTGGCCCTTTTTGAAGTATTTTGTTGTAACCACCGAATAGTCTAAATCATCTGGCATTTTAATGTTGTAAAGCATAGTTAATGAAGTAACTTCCAAGAACATAATTGTTTTCATTGTAATTACATCATAGGAGATTGCGAAATACTAAATTTTAATTATAAAATAACTACAAAAAATGAGTTGGCTGGGGTAAAATTTTCAAGAGCAGCCTAATTTAACTATAATTCATTTGGTATGTAATAGCTGGGTTCTTGAAATACTCTGAAAATCGGCCAAGTGCGAGTCTGACTCGCACCTAACTGATTTTTATTCCAAGAATGACACAAAGGATTCCGTAGGGTTAGAAAGCGAAAAAATTGTGTTTTTTGTAGGAGAGCCCCCGTCAATTATTTATTTTATTACTATTAAATAAAGAACATAATTAAGGATTTTTGTGTTTACTTCAAGTGCCTACATGTTGCCATTATGGATTACCTACGAGTAAAAAACACGTTTTTTGTGTATGTGTCACGTTTGTTGTATCAAAATCCTTTCTTAGCGGATTAAGGAGGGCTCTCCTTAATCCGCTAAGAAAGGATTTTGATCAATTCTACCCCCGAGGGGATAAAAAAGGGGATGAAAGTTTTTATGATACTTTAATAATTTTAAACTGATCGGGCTGGGACTTTGCATGTATGATGCATTGCTATGCTATGACGTAAGCATCCCCAAATAAAGGATTTTGATAAATTCCACCCCTACGGAGATAAAATAGGGGATGAAAGTTTGTATGAATCTTAGATTTTCGACTGATTGAACTGAAATTAAACATTGAAGCTAAACTATGATGAAGACGTTCGCTTAAATAGGAATAAAATAAGGGTCTACGTATCTGGGAATTCAGTCAAATGACGAAGGTTAAGGTATTCAGCATGAAACCGTTTTGGAATCGTACCGTTTGAGAATAACAATCGTTTTAAATCTGTATAATTTGTAGTTGAAATTAGTAGTTTTATTTCGTACAGAGGTTTCATAGGAACTACTACACTATCCAGATATTGAGCATGCTCTTGTGAACTCACGTCATTTTTCTTTCCTCTTCTCTTCCCTTCCCTTTTCCTTTTATTATATTAGGGAGTAGATTTTTCTTTTATTTATTATTTGACATCTAGACAGCGGTAGCGTGCCAAGCCAAGTTCAAGTAAAACAGTACTGGCGAGCAGCACCGTGTGTAATATTACACGAACCATTTGCAGTCACTTTTGACCCCCTCATAATTCAGAAACTATTTCACATAAACGTGACGAATTTGGCGACTGACTGATTAATCTATAGATTAAAATTCTAACCCACTTCTAGATGACCTAGAAGGCTGAAATTTATGAAGGATAGAAATTTAGAAGGAAGGAATTCACTTCGTTAATTGTGTGTAATCTCAGGGAAAATTAAAAAAAAATCCGTCAAGTGCGAGTAGGGCCGAGCAAAAATAGGCAAAAATTTAGTTTTTTGTGTGGAAACCCCTTTTAAATTTTTTTTATGTTACGTTTATTATAAATTATGAAAAAAAATATATAATTAAAATTTTTGTGAATATTTCAAGTGTCTATCGGCTGTCGTAAGTAACATGTTGCAATAATTATTATAGCCTAGGTCGTTACTTGCGACAAAGTTCATCAGCTGATGTTTAAGATTTATTTTCTGAACTTAGTGTCGTAAAGGACTTCATGATTAATAGTAAGAAAAAAAAACCTTTTAAAATATGTCGTAAGGGGCTATATTAGTTTAGATTGGCTGTTACAACACATATCTCTCACAGTTAGAAAGACTTACGAAGCCAAAAATAGTATTATCAAGGTCATGACCCTTATGGCATAATTGTTATTTTTTTTTTGTATGTTACGACAAAGTGAATTATGCTATATCTCCTATATTTAAAGAGATATCAAAATTTTAAATATACAGATCAATAGAGGAGAAAAAATGCTATTGGATGGTATATAAAGTGTACTTACGACAAAATGTCCCTTACGACATTTGAAATTTGCACCTTCGATATGGGTTTGACAAATTATTTGTCATGATAATATTATCATATTTGTAAACAAATAATACATATTTTACATTAAATTAAAAAGCCTTCTCCAATTTTTCATCGGCTCCCGTTTTCTCCTGTAAATGTTGCTTTTAGTGTGTTTATTTAATTTTTGTTTGTTTCCCATGGTTTGGATTAAATATTTTCTCAATCCGGAGTAAAGGCAAAAGAAGTACGTCCTCTCCTCAGGCGCGCGCGAATGCGACTGTTGGCGACTGAGAGGTGAGACAAATCTGGCAGTGAAGCGCCAATGTGGTTTTTCTTAAATATCTTAAAAAATATAGAGAATATTAAAAATCCGCTAGAACGAACACTCGGTGATAGAATTTTATATGATGTGTAAAAATATTAACTCAGTTTACTGCATGGTTTTGGGAATATAGGAAAAAAATCGTCAAAGTTAGATGCATCTTTGTGATTTCTTTCGATCGAGAAAATTTCACGATATCATGTTTTCGCTCAGATCGAATTCTTGGAAATATAATGTAGTATCTATGTTTAGAAAATTAAGCGATTCGGGGCTTATTATCAAGTACAAAAATGATTTATAAAGTCGTCAATTTTGGGTAAGTCGCCTTCTTAAGTGAATTTCTCACAATCAAAGTTGTAGAAAACATCTAGTATTAGTAGTATATAAACTACTGCAGTTGTAATGATCCATACTTCCATATCCATATCCATACTAATATTATAAATGCGAAAGTGTGTCTGTCTGTCTGTCTGTCTGTCCGTCTGTCTGTTACCTCTTCACGCTCAAACCGCTGAACCGATTTTGCTGAAATTTTGCATGGAGATACTTCGAGTCCCGAGAAAGGACAAAGGATTTTTTGTCCCGGAAAAATGTACGGTTCCCGCGCGATAAACGAGTTTTGGCGCAACGGAGTTGTGGGCGTCATCTAGTTTTAAAATATTTAAATGAACTTTTTGTACATTTTACAAGCAAACGGATATTGACAAGGAAATGTTGAGGTTTATCGCGTCATCGAGTATGCATCGGTTATTAGAATAAACAAAACTTTAACATTTTCGATAAGTGATTTAATCGTGATTCGTATCCGTATTGATGTCCGCAACTGTGGCTTGAGTTGCAAAAGTGACACTAAGCTACCTTTTTAGTTTTTATATCCTTTTATGAAACCGTATCTCCGTATTGTTATTTTAACCGACTTCCAAAAAGAAGGAGGTTCTATGTTCGGCTGTGGATATTTTTTAATGTATGTTCAACGATAACTCCGCCGTTTGTGGACCGATTTTCATTTAATAAACTTTACTTTTTTTTTTGGTGAGGGGGGGAAATAGGTTACGTATCCCCCGCCGCGCACGGGAGGTGGACGACGGGGGTATGTCGGACTCCCTCTGGCTCGGTGCGCCGGAGGTTTACCGACTAAAACCCCCCATGCCCTCCTTCCAGCCGTGGGATACGGGCACTCTGTTGGCGAACTCCGCGTCCTCACGGCGCTAATATACCTTACCTAATAATGTAAGTCATGGAAGAATCTGAATTAAATATTATGTTTCAGCGACAGCGTTTGAAACTTAGCTGGAACGATTTAATGATTTTTGTGATGAAAGACACAAATATAATATAAATTAGCCTGCCTATGCGGGTACGGTTTCCATATTATACTTTGTACGGAGTCACTACAAACGTTTGTTACTGGTATATTGTTATTATTTTTGCCAAAAATAAAGCTTATGTTTTTATTAAATATATGAATTACATAATATTATTATGTTATTGGTATTTAATAACAACGCTACTAAAATAATTTGTAGTTTTATAGCTTTCGTAATTGTAAGCCCAAGATTACATTATTAAAAGATTACCAAATACATACATAAAACACATATTTTATGCCCATTTAGGCATAAACTCTTGGAAATTAAAAATACATAAATCAATTTTGTTTGACCTTTTCTATTTCGATGATGTAGCCACTGTAATGCAAATTTAAAATTTATAAACAATAAATTAAGTTTATAGATAAAAACTCATTATAATTATAGTATTTATGATTTAGTACCAAATTACGAAACACCAATAAGTAACTAATATTATTTTAGAAATAAATATTACATTGATAACTAAAATATTGTTGTGAGCTATTGCAGTGTAGCATAATATATTATAATTATTATATATGCTACTTTTATTTTTTAAGAGATTTTTAATAAGTTACGTGTCGGTCGGTAGACGGCAAGGTTATTTTACCAATGCACTGTCGGAGAAATTGATTCTTAAGCAAATAGCGGTCCTACGAGGATCCTACATTATTTGGTCGGGCTTAGTCAAGCCCAGCTGACAGATACCAACTAATATATTAAGACATCACGGCAAGGATATCGCAAATGTTTTCAGTACAAAATTATGTTCCTGGTACTCAAAGTGTCTTCATACCAAATCTTATCAAATTCGGTTCAGTGACTTAGCGTGAAGAAGGAACAGACAAACAGACTGATAAAGAGATAGACACACTTTTGCTTTTCTATAATTAGTACTATATAACGTCCACAAACTCCGTTGCGCCTAAATTCGTTTATTGCGGGACCCGGGAACCGTAAAATTTTCCGGGATAGTTTCCTTTTCCCGGGTAAGGACAAAGGATACTTTTTTGGACTTTCAAAGTATCTCCATTCCAATTAATGTCAGCAAAATCTATTCTGCCGTTTGGGCGTGAAGAGGTAACAGACAGACCGACAGATAGACAGACAGCACACTTTCACATTTATAATATTAGTATGGATGGATATCTAAGATATTACATGTGACTGTACAAAATATGATAATATCAAATGAAGATCTCATATCATACGCGCTTGACATATAACTTGGAATTGTCAATTTAACTCAATATGTTGTTGACCTCGAGATGTACATACAAAACGTAGTAACATATAACATAATATACACGTCTTATGAACTATTGAAATTTAAAAAATAACGTTAAGCACACAGCGAGAGGTATATTAATTGACACATAATATTTAAGCTTATTATTATATTATAAGAATGAAAATTATATTGACCTTCAGCTGCAATTAGGGAATGCAATCCCGCAAGAGAATTTCAATCCCGGTATTTGCGGGATTGAACCATCACGATCCCGCTGGATCCCGGTATTTGCGGGATCCCGCTGAGTGGATTTAAACTTTTAAAATAAATCGTTATAATGACTTTACTTGATAGACCCCGTTTTATTCTTAGAATCTCAAATAAAACAAACTTTGTCGGACACTTTTTTCAAGGGTTTAATTATTTACACCTTCATACTTCAGACTTTATAAAAAAATGAAAGAAAAACTAATCATTTTTTTGGAAATGGCTTCGTAATAATAATAGTTTAAAAAAATCTAAAAAAAAATCGCTTATTTATGTCCATCTTTTATCGTATTTTTTTTCGAAATATAGGTAAAAATTTGTGCCCAAAGATTCCGAAACGGTTCCTGATATTCGACACAAGGTAGCTAGCAGCTGGAAATGCTCGCTCAGCATCCACGCTGGTTAGTTCAATTGTCATTTAAAGTGAATTATAGGTGAATTGAAGCTAAATTGTTAAGCGGGTTGCCTGTAGCCAGTTCACGCACCCCCGCGCGCAAAGTTACGCATATGAATCACATTTCTTTGTAATCCCGCCAGTCCCGCGGGATCCCGCAAAATTTTCGACCGGGATTAGTCCCGCATAATGCATGCGGGATCCCGGTATCCCGGTATTGCATTCCCTAGCTGCAATGTAAACAAAAGTTTGGTTTAAGTTTTTTACCTAAAAATCTTTGAGGTGATATATAATACTCCCCACCCCGGTTTCGGTGACGGTGGCTAGTTTCATTGAAACCAGGCCGTGTACGCAGGAGTAATTTTATAGTGCCCAGATGTGTGCGCAGTACACAAGAGCACTCTCTGTTCCTTTACTCTCATAACCCAGTGGGACGGACGACCGACACGACTGGCGAGAGATCAGGCGCAGGACCGACTTTTTATATGCCCATCCGACGCATGGATCATCTTAATTGTCAGACAATCAGGTGATCAGCCTGCATTGTCCTAACCAAAATTGGAAATATCATGTTTCCAACGCGGGAATCGAACCCACGATCTCCGAGTTAAGAGCGAAGCTCTAGACCCGCTATCCCCAACCCGCGGCCCGCGGGCCGCATGCGGCCCGCCGGGACTTTATTCGTGGCCCGCGTGATGTTCAAAAATTTTGAAATTCACGCCCACCTGCAAAATAACGTAAAGTCTACGTGATAGTCGATAATTTTTTTTTCACTTTAAAATCGTTAATTTTGAAGAATGTTATTTTTTTACCCTAAAAAATTGTTGTTGCAGCCCGCGACACCAAGACCAAAACATGTTTGTGGCCCGCATGAAAAAAAGGCTGGGGACCACTGCTCTAGACCACTAGACCACGGAGGCGTAGGTGATAATATAGCAACTATGGCAACTGTCCAGCAGTGGGAGACGAGATTCCTACAGCCCAGCTGTTATCCCCAAGAAAATAAGTTTTTTTTAACAATTTTAAGTAGACATTCAGTACTAGATACATTACTAAAGTAACCGCGCGACCGAAAAATAACTTTGATAAAATGTTGAAAGTATGGCTGTCACTAGCTATTTGGTCATGTAGGATATTGATAAAGACGATTATCGAGGCCATGATAAGTTTAGGGTAAATAATTAATAGTCCACGTAAAAAGACACATACTGTTTTTTATTTCCAATTTCCATGTCATTTATTTGCATTAGTCCTTCAAGCCCCATATAAGATCACCGGTGATCGCGACAACAATATAATACAATAGCATTTCCAAGAATCCGCGATCGAATGATTAATCCGCAAATAATCTTCTGTATAAGTGTATTGGATCAAAAAACTTGAATGTGCGAAGTGTAAGGACGGAGCCTCGCGATGTTAATAAGTATGTAGATTAAAATCCTACGCATCATGACACCCGGATTCACTTTTTATTCAGTGACCTTAGCTGAGAATATAAAGTTTGCAACTCAGGATTAAATATTAGATTTGCTTGTGAACATCACAATAACTCAAAATAAAAAGATAAAACTGATAAGACTAGTTTTTAACTCCAATAAAGTGAATAATGTTCATAATTCAAGCTATTTTACCCAAACACTATGAAGACAAACGAATCAGTTGCTGTTTAGACAAACTTTGTAACTATGATTTTTCCAACTTACCTACTGGGGTCAGAAAAATTATTATGGCACTCGTATCATTCTCTATCTTATCGTATCGCACCTTTTTATATTTTGAGCAGTCGGCTACCTACATTTGTAACCTAAAAGTCAAAGTGATTTTAAAAATCTTTAATACATTAATATTTTATGAGAATTGAATATTATATTTCTCTAAAAGTCTAAAGTATAATATAGGTCATAAAACCAATTCGTGGTGACCTGACGAATGTCGCGACTTACTGCTAAATGTTTATCTCCACACCGAGTACCTTGGACGAGTAGCATCTGCTACCACAAAAATATAGTTAGTCAGCATCAGCTTTAGAAATAAGTTGTCTCAAATATTAACCGACTTTCAAAAAAAAGGAGTTTTAAATTTAGCTGTACATTTTTTTCAAAAACCTCGTTGGCTGGAAATTCGATTATCGCGCGGGAAACGTACATTTTTCAGGAGTCAAAGGTATCGTTCTTTTCCCGGAACTCTAAGTATATAAGTCATACCCAGCAAAATCGGTTCAGCTGTTTGGGCTTAAGGAGGTGATAGACAGACAGACTGGTACACAGACACGCTTTCGCATTTGTAATATTAGTAAGGAAATAAGGATTATATTTTATTAACTGTAGACGTAGCTGTAGATCAGTAAACGCAATCCTACATCGTGATATTATGATAGTTTTTTTATTGGTACACATCACACAGCTGAAATCCGATATATTAATAAGGCCACAGTTTTATCAGAGACAGTGAAAGATGCTGGCACGTAAAAACTATATTATTATATAGTAATATTATTTAACAAAAACGACCTACTGATATATCTACGGTAGTCTATACGACACGGTTGACGTCGAAATCCCCATAAATTGTAAATTACAACAATTTAATTATGTAATATGTTACATAACATTATGGCTCATAACATTTGTTATGTTATATATTTTACATAAATATTCGATGAACATCGTTTAATATCAAAGTTTATTTATGTACAAGATTTTTGTACTTTGTTTATAATTTGCTAAAGAGAAACATAATTTGTAAATGTCCAATTACAAACTCAAGGTGCTAATAAAATATTGATAATAATGTCTAATTGTTACCTCTAAGGCTAGATTGAGTTCAAAATTTTCCATTATTATATTAAATTACAAGTGCTGGTGGTGGTGGTGGCAGGTGGTGTGCCGTTTATATTTCTAACCTAAAGGCTAGGCCTAATTTACTAGCACAAGAACATCAAACTGTATTAGCTTACGAGACTACTAAAGTATTGTAAATAAATGAATGAAATGAAGAAAAAACAGGAAGTGATTTTTTTCTGTGTTATACCATAATATTAAGATTGCCTACATTAATTACTCAATAAATATAATATTTTTCTTCGTCTTTCATATTAATACATATCCAAATTTAATTCAGAAATTTACTTTCCTACCGCATAGATAGCAAAACAAGAAAATTAAGCATTTGATAATTATTTGCCATGAATACATATTTAGGTAAAAAATAGTACAAATTTTATACTCAACAACTACCTTATTATATAATGTGTACAGTATGTATTGTGGTCCTCTGTGCTACAATTAATAATAATAAATTACATAACATTACACATGATCAGTCATAATATAGGAAATAGTTTTTCTTGTCAATATGGGCTTGGTTTTGCGTTAGTACAAACAGCGCTTTGTCAATGAGGGTGTTAGGAAATGCTTGTGCATACGCAATCATATCTTAGTTCTGTCACAGATTAAGTATGATGTGATTAGCTTAATTAACTAGAAAATTGGTGACCAAGATTCATAGTGACATTATAAAATATGCTAAATATAATATGATCTATGTATTTTACTGCATATCTAAACGAATGAAACAATTGAAAAAGTAATACTTTTAGTGTAGGAAGAAACACAAATGAAAATCTGCAAAAATGAACGGTTCCCAATTGCAGCGCAATAAAATATATTCAGGCCATACTAGGATAGACTAAGGGTCTACATAGACTGCATCCAAACATCGGTATGCAGTTTACACGACTGCACAGTGCACGCCAACTGCAACTGAAGTGCAATCCGACTGCGCGTTTGGTTTGCAGTTCTATTGCAGTCGTGTCAAGACTGTCAACTGCATTCAAACTGCACTTGAACTGCAGTTTGCGGTTTGATTGCAGTTGAAGTGCGGTCCGTCTGTATAGACTTTTAGTTTCATAAAAATTGTGTACCAAAACTTAAATTTTATATTTAAATGTTACTATCAAATCCTCATATTTTCGGTAATGATTCAATAATGTTTTTCAAAACCTTCACCACCAAAACAAGCGTAATGACTTGAAATCAAGTCAACCGCTTGTTCGTTTGCGGTTAGTCTCTTTTTAATGGAATTGTTCGTTACGAAAACATGCAAAAGTTATTTTACTAACTTCCAAAAAAGAAAGGTTCTATGTTCAGCTTTATATATTATATTTTTACAGTTCATAGTCGGGTAGAAAAGATAAGATATTCTTTTTAAATTAAAAATATGTTAAAACTGGCCCTTCGCAAAAATTATAGTTGTGTAGCATAAGGGTGAAGCCAAATAAGCGTAATTTGTGAGTTGTGAGTCGCAGAATTTTGGTCGCGTAAATATCTTTTCATACAAATCATGACTCACAAAATTCCGCTCGTGTGAATCAAACAGGACTTTTGTATGAAACTGAATGCAGCAGAATTTCTGCGACTCACAACTCACAAATTACGCTTGTTTGGCTTCACTCTTAGGTTGGGTTGCACCAGAGGCGTTAAAGTTAAATTTAAATATGGCGTCCAAACAGCCCATATGCTCATACGACATCTGTCAATTTTTCCGGTTAAAGTTAAAGTTAGTTCGTGCAACCCAGTCTTATTGTAGTAAATACTCGTACATAGACAAACGGTGTGGCAACATTTGTACGAGTTTCATGGAATTGGATACAGCTCGCGCGGCATTGCTAAGCAATTATTGTGGTTGTTTAGGGATCACACTCGTTAGAAGTGTAAAATATATCTAGCCTTTGCTGTAGATGAAATAGAATGATAAAATGATAAGTGTATTTACTTTTAATAGGGTTTAAACTGCTGGGGACACCTTATTTCTTTCACTATATGCATAGTGAAAGAAATAAGGTGAAATAAAATAGAAATAAATAAAATTTTATTTCCCCCTAACATATAAGTAATATATAAAAAATAAAACTATAAATAAATTTATTACTCAAGGAATCTGAATAGACTTGAATTCTACAGGCTTTAATAAGTCCATCTCATGCTTTTATGTGCATTTACTCGTATACTATCGCTCGATGTAGATACATCCTTTAACTGCGCTAATGGAAACTAAGAAAACTGTGTTGAAGTATATACTGTAGAATATCTCGTCTACAACTCAAAGAAGTGTAAAATGCTTATAATATTTAATACAGCAGTCTCATTCAAACGCATCTGCTATATTAGTTCTCTCCGCGAGTTTCGTAAGAGACCTTGCGGTCTGGCGCCAATAATTTATAGATTTTACGTTAAAAATGTTCGTCCGTATACATAACTGAATTTTATTAACATAATGTATATACAATGTGTCAAAAAATAATAGCCTCTTTAAGTTATGGCGACCGAACCTTGATCTGTGGTTGTTGATTAAATGACCGCCAGACGAGTTGACTAGACGGTTCAAACTACACAATACAGCTGAATACTTAAACTAGGATTAATTTAAGAAGCTCTTAATGCCTCCGTGGTAGCTTAGAGCGTAGTTCTTGTTTTTCGTTAACAGAACACGATTCCTGTGATGTAACAACTAAAGAATGTTGTTTCTAGTTTGGTAAAAATGCTGGCTGACCACCTGATTGTCTGACAAAAAATGTTACATGCATCGGATGAACATAATATTAAACAATGGTCCTACGGCTATTATACCTTGGTTACATTTCTCTAGGGTTCTAATTCATACTTGAGTGTTTCAAAATAAACTTGCATAAAAACAAGACCATAACATAAGATTTCACATAAAATTGTCTTTATCTTTAGCTTTGGAATCCGCCCACTTTTAGTACCCATGGTGTAGTTTTGTTTAGTTTAGTTTCGTGCCGTATCACATATTATCCACTTAAAACAAACATTACCAACGTCAAAACTATTCTTACTTGTAACAAGGTGTGAATTATAAGAAAAATGGAACACAAGCATAATATTATGAAGAACAAAACATTTTCCATTTAGTACATGTTACATAATATTATGTAGTTAATTCTAGTTCTAAGCCTATGCTTTGTTTGAATACGCATTATAATATGGTTTGAAAGCTTTTGAATTTATGTTTAAGTATTTACAAATTATTACTTTTTTGTGAGAACCCCAAATATTATCATCGTTGTAGGCCACATTTTTTAACAGAAAAAATCAGTTAAATAGAATAATTTTTCAGGCTTTTTATGGAGTATCTGTCCTAATTTCTGTAGCAAATCTATAGCAGTGTATATAGATATTATACTCTAATCAATTAAAATTTCACTGTCAAGTTTAACACCGATTAGTTAGAGTTAAGACACGCTGTTAGCAGTTACATAAGCGCGGCGGCTAGGTCGTCACATCGCGGAGGTCACTGGTTCAAATTCCTGAGGCATTTACGGAATTCGGTTTGACCTACGATTGTTGACATCAATATCTTGTTTCACTGTCTTACAATTCCTATTATAAGGATATCGAGTTCGGTTTTTTTAAATATATTTTAAAATTTGTAACAATGCAGATTAAATTATGATTGACGTTGTTTTATGTGACCCCCTTATTAATAAAATTTTGATCTCAGCTTACGCTTTTTTATAAAGCTATTGCTTTTTTGTGAAGTGGATTTTCCAACGTATCAGTCAAAGACCACAACATGCAACACCGCAAGCGCGGAGTGGATATTTATTAACATATTTTATTTGCCTGCATCTAATTATTTTGCAAATCGGTGTAGATTTTGATATTTGGCAAATATGAAATAAAAAGTTCTTTGGAAAAGTAAGGACTTTTTAGAACTGGAAAATGTCCTTGTGAAAGAATGTCCCGCTTAGAGTTAGGATACAGTTAGAGAAAAAGATTAGAAGTGCAATCTGAGAGATTTACTGTCAGATGGTGGATCTACATAATTTAGTTGGGTTATATCAAGCCCAGACGACTGATCTCGCCACTTATTTGACGTAACCCCATTAAATAAAGTCTATCTGCCTTTAAATAATTTCTTTGATAGCACTTGAAAATTATTAGTCTTCCGCTACGGGCAATAGAAAAACACATAGAAGCATACATCCAATATTCTTGCCCATCCAGTATCCATACTACTCGTATTGCGCTAATATTACAAATGAGAAAGTGTGTCTATCACCTCTTCACGCCAAAACCGCTGAATAGATTTAACTGAAATTGGGTACGGAGATACTTTGAGTCCCGAGAAAGGACAAAGGGTACTTTTTATCTCAGAAAAATGTACGGTTCCCACGCAATAGACAAATTTTGGCACAACGGAGTTGCGGGCGTCATCTAAGGGTGCGTCCACATTTGTATCATTTGCGCGATCAGATCCCTGATCAGATCTCCGTCGCGTATCATCGAAGCGTGTCAAAATGATACGCGTATCATGATACGCCCCGATCGCTATTAACCGCGTATCTAATACATGCCGTATCAAATACTCACATGATCGGCAGAATGATCTAATAGGCGACCACACTATGACACGCATACTTGATACGGCGCGATGATCGCGACGGAGATCTGATCGGAGATCTGATCGCGCAAATGATACAAATGTGGACGCACCGTAATGGTAAATAAAGTATGGTCGCGTATTTTACCCAAACGAATGTCAATATTGTGAAAGGTCAGCGTCAGACTTCATTAGAATAATGACAAATACTAAATACGGAGTAGGCTTCATTTCGCCACATTTACAAATAAGTTTATTCAAATTTTGCTCTTATTAATTAGCAATAGCCTTCACCTATGGCGACAATGCTATGGCAGCGACCTAGAACATAAGAATAGGACTCGTGACGTCCTAAATCGCCGAAATTATTGTTACAATACTTTTGGTCTAGCTTAAAAATTGCTGACTGATTTCATTTCGGAACTCCAGATGTTGTGTTGAAGGGATCATCTAGTTTGCTGAGATACCCTTGCTGCAATCTAAGCATAATATTATTTTAATGTTTTGTGTAAAACTTTTGCAAAATGACATAGCTGGAGGTATAAAAAACTTACATACGGAAAATATTAGACCAAAAACTTTAAGGGGAAATATTTATTTCAACGCGTGACACAAACACTAAGAGCACCTAAGGGTCAGTCATAATATCGTGACATGACGTCACGATATTATGACTGACCTTAATTAAGACGCGAATTAGAAGAAAAACAGTGATGTGGATCTCCCATCCTATACTCAAATTAAAGATTTTTTGCGTTCAAAATGTGCCATGCAATGCATTTTTAAATGTAACTTGTTGCTGACTGACATGTAGTGTTTGTGTCGCGCGTTGAAGTCTTTTAAATATTTTGTATTTGTACTGCAGCTGTCGCAAATAATAATATGATAATTGATAGAGCAAGAAGCAACGATGGGTGTTGCATCTTGCGCGAACGTTATTTAGCACTTCGCATCATGTTTTCACAAAATAAATATTAACCCAAACTAGCGCCAATATGTCCTGGAGCATGGATTTTTGAAAATAACAAAAAGAAGAATGACATAACCAGACGAAAAGCAAATAATCAAAAATAAAATTTCTTGCAAACATTTTATTCCTTCGTTAGGGTGTTTCAAACCCGCGCTCATAAAAGTAATCGTATCAGAATGATATAAAAAATTTACAGTTCGTGAAATAATTAATTACATTATGTCCATACCCATACTAATATTATAAATGCGAAAGTGTGTCTGTCTGTCTGTCTGTCCATCTGTCTGTCTCTCTGTCTCTCTGTCTATCTGTCTGTCTGTTACTTCTTCACGCTCAAACCGCTGAACCGATTTTGCTAAAATTTGGCATGGAGATACTTTGAGTTCCGGGAAAGGACATATAATAGTTTTTATCCCGGAAAAATGTACGATTCCCGCGCGATAAACGAATTTTGGCTTGAGGACTAATTTAAGAGATTGTATCACAGACACTCCTTATGGAGAGAATATAAACACACACTACAGAGCCCTGCAAGATCTTAGTAAAATGTGTAGCTACTATCTTACAACAATATAATTATTATTAATTAATATGTATTAATTATTAATATGTAAAAATTAATTATTATTAAGCAGCACGCGGCCGACAGAAGCTATATATGATCGTGCGTCGCGCGCGCTCGGCAGACGTACCTGCGCGCGCGCAAGACAGTGTCGTATGTGATTATGCAGTGAACTTACAGCCTCCGGAGGAAACATGGTGAGCTTTAGATTAAGCTTAAAGCTCTTAAGTTTTGAAGATGTGCTCGAAAGTGATGAGTTGTGATTAAATGTTTTGGAATAATATGGGAGAAATTAGTAAAGTGTATTAAAAAGGGACGAAATTGTTATTGGTAATATCAACAAAATATTTTATAAACTAATAAACATAAATGATATATTAGACAATTACAAGAATTTATAAAAACGCAACAAAAAATATTGTGCATTTTGAAACCTTCATATTCCATAAGTTTCAATTATGACACATTTATATAATTAATAGGTTTTTATTCCTTTACCCTAGCTTTTAAGAGCATAATAATATTTCTGCAATTCTGCATTCATAGTGAGCGATCAAGGACTCGTTCTTACATAAGTGACCTGTGACCTCTCGCGGTTTTCTTTTGATGTTCACTTCGCATTCGCACTTCTGACCTATTGTAAGAGAATTACCAAAAGCGAATGAACATACAAAAATTGTGAAATGTGTATATTTTGTGACTGTAAAAAAAACCTAATTTGTAAAGTTTGAAACTATGTAGTTATAATCTGTACAGATGATTCCGTTTTGCAAAATAAAACTTAATATTAAATATTTATCAATCCCGGCTTATATTGTCATTGCTTACTATAAATTATCATCATCATGTCCTTAGTATTAAGGATCCTCTCAATAACTAATATAGCAATAAAGGAGATTGTCACAATTTTAATACGATGATCCCAGTAAGGATTAAGCTAGTGATCTATGCAAATGTCTCTTAGATAACTTGATACTTATTTGTAACTTATAACTTGGAGATTACCTTAGATAATAAACAAATACAAGTTTACCAGCATTAGGATGAGTGTTTATATAAGCTACTGGACTTAACCAATGCTACTGAAGGTCGCGTTTAGTAAACACAAGCATAGGTCACTGGTTCTTATGTAGATCTTAGCACTTTTGTTTATTTTGGTGATTCTGGAAATGATGTATTAGAAAAATATTAGTAGCTATACGTGTTCACGTGATGTTGTGAAAATTATCCAAAATTATTTAATTTATATCAAAAATAAAACCCAGATTATTTCAAGATTAAAATTAAAACTTTATTTTTCCATTGGTTTTCGTTGCAAGATATTTAAATTGTTATCATTTTTTATAAAGAGTAGAATTTTAATATTTTTTCTGTATATCTATACGGTAAAGTAAAAACCATTCATATTTTCTGGCGATTAGAATATTTATCTCTATATATACAGATATATATCTGTGCCAATCAAAAATTACCAAAATTGTTCGACAGTTTCAAAATTAATTTCATTCAAAATAATCAAAAAATTACTCATTTATTAAATGTATTAATAGTTATAACATTTAAAACCTCAAAAACCAAAACCTTACGTATCGAAGTCATAAAGCCCCATAATACCTTAAGCTCTAAAAGCTTGTAAGCTGCGCTGGAAAGTTCGGACGGCGCGTGACCTTTGTCGACCTTGTTGCGTCACTGTGTCAATGGGACATCTTTTCCTTTACGTTGTATTGACCGAAACATCGGAAAAATGTTTAAACATGCAATAAAATATTAAGTTTAGCTGTTGTGTGTTTGTTTGATTTAGGGCCTGCTTCACCATTTCCTGATAAATGCTGGATAGGCTATCCACCACTTAACTTGACAGATAGAGTATGGAGAATCTGTCAAAAATGTTGTGGATAGCCGATCCGGCACTTTATCAGGAAGTGGTGAAACATGCTCTTAATCATCTAAACATCAAGTAGTAGATATTCATTATGCTACCAGTTAATTTTCTTTCAAATATCCAAAACACTAGAACAAACATTTTGTCGAATGCATATCATCAAGCGTCGGTTAAAATAGAGCAGAACACACAAGAAAAGATGTATAATATTACTAGGTGACGCCCGCAACTCCGTTGCGCCAAAACTCGTTTATCGCGCGGGAACCGTACATTTTTCCGGGACAAAAAGTATCCTATGTCCTTTCCCGGAACTCAAAGTATCTTCGTGCCAAATTTCAGCAAAATCGGTTCAGCGGTTTGAGCGTGAAGAGGTAACAGACAGACAGACAGACAGACAGACAGACAGACACACTTTCGCATTTATAATATTAGTATGGATTTGTTTAGTTTTAAAAAAATGTTATAAAGGTCGCATAAAACTATAAGTCTCGATGTAAAACAATGAATTATATTTTATAGAACGACGATTCAGAAAATTTTAATATAATATTATGCAATAAAGCACCAATAGGTTTCCTACTTAAATGGCTCGAAACCTAGGTCGTACGTCGCAGATGCAGTCGGTTATTCCAACGATTGTGTTCGTCAAGAACTGATTTCTACTGACACAATAACATTTGCAAGTTAAAGACGGATGCAATATACAACTCAGCAAGCAATCATAAAGTAGTATTTTAAACAGTAAATAACAATAAGCTTTGTGATTTGATGCTGAATTATTTATTCATTTATTAAATCAGGCTCTAACAATGGAAAAATATTATGTTTTTTAACCGACTTCAAAAAAAGAAGGTTATCAATTCGACACGTATGTATGTAATATTTTCAGAACTGCCCAGTTTTTGCATATGTTAGTCTATATCAGCGTCTGAACAAATGTGCCAAATTTCAAAAGTGTATGTATGTATGTACTATGTATGTATGTATGTTTTTATGTTTGTGTTCGCATATCTCCGGAACTACAAGTCCGATTTCAGTAATTCTTTTTTTGTTAAGTATAACACTATTCCCTAAGTTGAACAATACCTAGTAAGGTATTGTTCAACTTAGGGAATAGTGCAAGTTTCACCAAAATCGGTTCAGTAGTTTTGGAGATAGGGAGTTTTATTTCTCAATTACGTACAATTTTGAAGTCGGTTTTATCTTTTTAAAATACAGTTATGACATAATATAAAGGCAAACATGACGTAAACAGTAAATAAACTTGCACACGAACTTGCTAAAAAGTTGCAAGCAACTTTTCAAAGAGGAATATCCTTAATTTATTCTGCACTCACTCAGATCCGTAATTTTAATGAACAAAAAAAACGTCCACACAATTTTATTTTATAGCGCTCAAGTACCGTTATTCTTATTTTTCGATAATTGGATTATTGTCGTTGAAAGATGTTGAATTGTTAATATTATTGATATAATGCTCTAGCAGCACATACACATAATAATATTTTACTTTAGAACTTGAAGATGATTGAAATAAATAAGAAGAAGAGACTATTCGGTGACAAAACATTTATTAAAATTTAACTGAGCTATCAAAGTTATTAAACAATATTTTTGTGGTAAACTACGAAAAGGTTAATATAGTTTTCATGAGGTCGATCGCCGCAAGGCCCCGCATTACCATACATTATTGATCATTAGCATCGATCATTGATCATTGATCATGTTACATCCAAAATGTGCGGCCTCGCTGTGAAAGATTACAAAATTGCAGATCTAACTGTTGGGGAATCCGTGGAATCCTAAATACTGTGGAAAGTGAACAAACTGTCTTTTAGTTTGTCCCTCTTTGATAAAGGTGATAATATTATATAGAGAAGAGTATAACATTATTATCTTCTTAAATATCATTGACATTATTATTAATATTTTTATGAATTTTTTCTCATATACGCAGACAACAGGAAAAATACTGTATTAAATTGCCAACAAGTTTTTAAAGAATTAATAAGATTTTTGTCACAAAGTTGTGAGCAATATTGTTACGTACTATCAGGGATGTTGATTCCTAGGCAGATGGGGGACCTAAGCTACATAGTTTGGTCGCATTAAGTCAAACCCAGCCGACAGATCACAATAATTAACATTGAATTGACGTGATCCGGCCAAATGACGTACAGTACCCGGAGATAAATATTGCACATCGACCTTTGGAAAGTGACAGTCGGCTAATTTCGGTTTTGTAGAGCGTTATCTCTAACGCACGAAATACAAAAAGTCCGGTATATATTAGGAGCTGTTAAAACAATTATGTTCGGGTAAAATAAAATAAAAAAGGGTGTTCAAATTATGCCAAAGGTCGATATGCAATATTTATTGCCGGGTATGGTACAAAATTGCTCTACTATTAATTCAACGAATGCTCATAATTCATAATTATATTATTACTAGCTGTCCCGGCAAAAGTTTTTCTGCCATATAAATAATTTTTGGTATGAAAAATAGATGTTGGCCGATTCTCAGACCTACTGAATATGCATATAAAATTTCATAAAGATCGGTCAAGCCGTTTCGGAGGAGTACGGTAACTAACATTGTGACAGGGAAATTTTATATATTAGATTATACAATGCAATGTTATATCTGCGTTACTAGGTATAATTATATATTGACCAAAACAAAAATTCGCGACCAGGTGATTATAAGAAAGTAGGGATAAGTCACAATTTTAAAATTATACTATGCAATGTTGTACGTTACTATGTATAATTATGTATTGACCAAAAGAAAAATTATGTATTGACCAAAAAAAAACTTGTAAATGTGATTACAAAATTAAACAGTTATTATTTAATTTTGTAATCACGTTGTCATGAAAATAAAATTATATGTAATTATTTTAGCCGAACATCATGAGCCGGTCATACTTTAATTGACATGTAAAATGAGGAGTAATTTATGACTTATCACATAAGTATACAATTTATGGAAGATAAGAAAACTGTAAACACTTGCGAAGTTTTGAAATTTTACACATTGTGAGGTAAAATTAATTAAATATGTTGGTCATAAATTTCGCTACGCTACTCTGGAGTCGTACTTTTTGCGAAAAATCAGTTTATGTAGTGTACTTGATTCTATGTCTGTATAAAATTTAATTAAAATAAATTAGATTCAGAGCCTGATTAATGCAAGCAAATAAATCTTCTTATATATAAAAATGGATTTTCAAATGTGTTAGTCGCGCTAAAACTCGAAAACGGCTGAACGGATCGGGCTGATTTTAGTCTTAAAATATTTGAGTTGAGTCTTAATATCTTAGAAGTCCAGGGAAGGTTTTAAAGTGACACAAAGTTCACCGGGACATCTAGTAATATTATATAAGGATCTTAAGAAAAATATGAAATGAGCACAAATTGTTTTTTTTTTTAAGTAGGTAATAATATAATTTTTGGGTGCTCTTCACAAATGGACGCTGTTAAGCATTCGTGTACTAACCCACAAAATAACTACGTGTGGAATTATGAATTTAGTTATGTTCTTTAGATAATTTACAACAATACTGCTTTCAAAATTAACAACAAAAATTTTTGTGGGTTAGGACACTAATGCTTAACTTAACAGCTCCCAATTGGGGCGAAGCCAAACGAGCGTAATTTGTGAGTTGTGAGTCGCAGAATTTCGGTTCGGCAGAATTCTGCTGCATTCAGTTTCATACAAAAGTCCTGTTTGATTCACACAAGCGTAATTTTGTGAGTCATGATTTGCATGAAAAGATATTTACGCGGCAGAAATTCTGCGACTCACAAGTCACAAATTACGCTCGTTTGGTTTCACTCTTAATGTTGTGTTTCGCACTGGAAATGATGATGATGAACATGAAGACTTCAGTCCCCGTCATTGAGAACAGCACAGTAAGTCGACCCCATCTGTCGCCGTCGCCAGCACCGGTGGCCGTCAATACATTGTTCTGTCGCCGATCACTGATAATATTGTTCGCCAGAACAAAACTATTAGCGGCGACATTGTAGACGTTTAGTTTTGGGCCTAGCTTGACTAAAATAAACATAATACCTATACCTTGCTCATTTAAGTTGGTTAAAGTCTTGCACTTGCACAAGAGATGAGAGTTAAATGGCATAGTTTATATAGTACTGTATTACGAATTTACGACCAATTATCTTATTATTGACTCGTTTTTGTGCGAAGATAATTATTAATAGAAAGGACTAATTTTACAATAAAATTTTGGTGCTTTCTATAAAACGTGACTCACTGATCAACAGATCGTTCTGTAATTTCGAAAAAAATATCTTCTTGGAGCAGAACATAGAAAATGGGTTGTAATACAGCGGGGGAGAAACGCTTTTGTTTCTATTTAAAATATATATTTAGAAAAATTGAAGACACTATGATAATATAAATATAAACAAACAAATAAAGAAGAAAAATACAATAATATTATTATAATCACTGTCTAATGTGTCTATAAAATATGATATCAAATATTATTAATATAAACATAGCGTACACAGAAAACGCATTGATGTCTTTTGTATGGCCAAAAGAAACTCGTTAAGGAATCATTGTTTTTGTCGCCAACTCGCTACTGTATTATATTTACTGTCTGTCTGTATATCATTAACTAGTCATAGTTCATAATAATTAATTTTGTAATTACCCGTCTATTTACCTAGTCACTAGTGGCTTAAAAATAATATTTAACATACAACTGTAGTCCATATATTATACTATAAAACAACAAAATTAGGTACCAAAATTTAAATTCAAATAATTTTTAATTTGAAATAAATATTAATAGAGTGTTATATAATATGTTACGAAAATCCCTTTAAATTAATTAAATAAGTTATGGAAAATTACATAACGTTTTGCATTTTGACCTCAATGGGGGACAAATTTTATACTATTCTGCGTCCTCATTGAAGGACAAGCAACCATCATTGATCACGTAGACAGTATCACGTAGTAGTAACGGTTAATTATCGTAAAACATCGATGACGAAAATGGTCAAGAGATGACCAATGAGTTGTTTCGAAACATTCTTGTTAAAATGTGAGTAACACTTAAAAATTACAAAATATAAAATTTGGATTCAAGTTTCCAAACATACATTATTGTAAGGACAGGAAGCATAACTGTATTACTTTTTTTCCCTCATAATCTTTTTTGTACACATACTAAGTTTCCTTAGGGGTAATTCAGACCGCAACGCGACGAGGCGATGCGAGGTGCGGCGCGGCATAAATTTGATGGATTTGACAGATTTCAAATGCGTGAGACGTCTTGCGAATCTGTCAAATCCATATTTTAGAAATGCACGCTTCGCGTTGCGATTTGAATCAACCCTTAATCGGAACCATATTGTGTTATTTTTTCATGTTTAGGCCATTGCGCCGCGTCGCGCCGTGACAATTTTGTTGGTTTTGGAGATGTTTTAATGAGACCCAGGACATAGGCTAGTTATTATCACGTATTTTGTTTACTTTTGAGCGATTAACGTATTGTTGCACAACAAAATTGCGGGCCACAAACAATATTGTATATAAAATTCGAATATAAAGTAGATTAAACATCGAATTATAAATTCCTAACAAAATATGAGGAAGTGACATAAATAAAGTGTTATATTGTTAAAGAATTCCGTTAATTAAATTATAAATTCAGTTAACGTCTTCTACATGTTAATTTAACAATCGAAACTTTATCTTTTAACATTTGCATAATCTAAACAAACAGAATTGAGTCAATGTCACTCAAATCCATTGCCGAATAGTTTTAAACGATTAAACACCTTATAGCCTTCTTAATAGAGTTTATAATCGAATTGATATTGTAAGAGCTTTTGAGGAAGTCAAAAAGTTGGTTCCGTATGTGTTAAACAATGTACGAAGATGGGAGATAGGCTGCTTTTTGTGGAGCTTCCTTCTTAAGAGGTTGTCAAATTATCATAACTTAACTTTTAATCAACTACCGACATAATAGTACTATAGTACAGTATCTATTTAAATGATTTCCGATAACATAGTTTAAATCTTTTATAGTAGGAAAATATTATTTAATAAGAGTTTGTCGAGAAAAGATTAAAAAATAAAGATAAATTAGAGTGTTTTAGCAAGAATTTAAGGTACTTTGTATCCTGTATATATATTTATGAGTTGTAGTCCTGAATATTTATCAGTTAATATTAATTGGTACTTAATTAAAAAAATAATATAATAATGTTAATTATTTTTAATCTGTGACAGAATTGGTTAATTACTCATAAAAAACATAAAATATTTTTTAAATTTGTAAAAATTAAATCAACAGCTGTAAAAAACAATGTTTTTAAGTAACGCTGATTAAAATGAATTTCGTAACATAATTTAAATTATAACAAAGCAACTTGTGTAATATTATAATTTATCTATGGAGCTTTTATGTTTTGTTGACGGCTGTTTTGTAATATTTATAATTAATATGTTTCTCATGAGAAGTTTATTAATTAATTTAATATTTCGTGTAAAGTTGAAAAAATTTTGATAAAATTTAGATTAATTAATGATTTTTTAAAGATATTATTTTTTGTTGATACCTAGCTGATTGGACAAAATAATAATATGTTGATTTTACTCTTGAAGCTCCGTATCTATTTAAATACATAAAGTGACGCGTCTACTGACAAAAAAGGTGTAATTTTCAATATCTTACAAACAATTTGCTGTAATTTTTTTGTCACTTAAGAACTATAAGGATAGATATTAGATTATGATAGATCGCGCTCTAACACATCTTCTAACACATCGTGTTGACAAGTTTATTGTAGGTACACAATGTACACACGTCATATTTAGGCCTTGCGAAATCCTTGCTGTAATAATATAATCATTAGGCTTTAATACTTGTACATGGCTTTAATAATTGTACATACGTGTGTGACATAACGTTTCTTAAAGTTTCCTACCCTTTCTTTAAAATAAGCTTCATTCAGAAATTCAAATTTCTGTAACTATAAAATTATTACTTTGTAGTTTTTTGTTTTATCAAATAATGTTACCTCTATTTCAACCTTTTGAATTAACGATTAGTGATAACCCAGACTACGATTTTACTGCACAGTTCGATCTGAACAGATTATACTTAGGATAAATGCTTATTTAGGAGTTTTAAATAGATGAAAATTTAAGATGTATAGTATCAAATCGTTCGGTTAAAGCAGGGCTTAAGATAAGTTCTGAAATAGAGTTCGGCCTTTTGTAATATGATAAGTTTCATCAGGTGGTCAACACAACGCAACATCGCATAAAATTTCAATACCAATCGAAATTATACGATAAATATTAATCACTTGACCTCCGGCTTTCATAATGATTGGCATTTTCATCATTAGGTCAGCAGGATCTATATTTGGAGGTTATTTTGGGTTCAGTGACCTTTTGTGAGAAAACCGAGAATAGTATTCTAAGGCCCTCCTGGATAGATCTGAGATTAAGTTAGCCCTGGATAAAATACATCTTTTCAAGCTAAGATAGCAATGATATTCAGGGGTTAAATTTCACACAGATCTGTGCATATTATAATATAATAATAATAATATCTATGGACGCTTCACACCACGTCAGTCTAGTCCCGTGCTAAGTACCTAAAGGACTTGTGTTACAGGTACCAGACAACGGAAATAAATTGGTCGAAAAACTTTTAAAAACAGTATTACATTCATTTTTCAATTCATTCATTCAAACAATTTGGAAAGATTAAAAAAAAGACTTTAAATATGAATTTAAGCTCTATTTCAAACTCAGTCACTAACCGACTTTAAGAATGAAGAAGATTCCCACGATTGGCTTAAGATTTATTAGGTATATAATTTGGTATACATGAGACAAACATTCACTAGAATCTAATGCCCTTATAATAGCGACGAAGCTGGTTGCGAAACCTAAAGGGCGCCGGTCGCTGGTCACCGAATATGACATATTGTTGACCAGTTCCTTTCTACGGCATATTAACTATGATAAAATGCCAGGCTCGATAATACAATGTATAAAAACGTAAGCTTGCAGACAGTCAAATAAAAAATTTATCAATATACGTCGAGTCGTCGTCGAGAGTTGTAAGCATTTCGTTATAAGCATCCTAGATATTAATGCTACTGCAAAATTGGTGAGAACGGACTATAAACAAAACTAAAAGCTGATTCCTATACTATACGACTATGACTGCGGGAATGTGTTTTTTAAGCGTACGTGTGTATGTTCCATCACGTCATAAACTAATTCGCAGGCAGATCCCACGATCTGCCTACGAATTAGTTTACATAACTCGAATAAATAACATAGGTCCACACCTATGTTATTTATTCGAGCTATGTAAAGTCAATGTTTTTTCTTATAAAATAAGGGGGCAAACGAGCAAACGGGTCACCTGATGGATAGCAACTACCGTCGCCCATGGACACTCACAACATCAGAAGAGCTGCAGGCAGGTGTATGAATACGCTCTCTTCTTGAAGGTTTGCAGGTTGTATAAGTCCGGAAATACTACTAATTTAATGTATTCTTCATCTGTTGATATAACCTGACCAAACTCCGAAGGTCTGTTATCAGCCTATGAATCAATATCTCTGATATTTGATTTTTCTGACAGTTATCTTTTTATGACAATTTGTTTCTTTGACAAAGAAGAACATTGTTGCAGCAATGCTGCTGTGCTCATGATGATAATTATAACCAAGTAGCGATGGCTGTTGACATACTTGGCAAGCATTAGCAATATCGTTCTGGCATAACTCATACATAGAATTGCAAGGGTTAAAAACGATTTTTTATCAATGATCACAGCGAAGGAAAAGAATAGTAAAATTTTTGACAACCATAAACACACCCTTCTTCCGCAGTCGGTCAATACAATTAGTCAGCTGAAAGCAAGGCTGTATGGTCAATATAGCACGAAAACCTCTCGTGTCAGATGACACACAAACTGAAGGACCCACATTACTTTGTAACGCGACTGTCCCTGTGATTTATGTAGGTGAGATAATAATATGAATATTGGGTGACCTCATAATTACGAGTAGTACAGTTGACATAAAAAGTGATATAAAAAATGTTTTTTTTTGTTTAACATAAAAAGAATACTTATGATTTTTTTCTCTGCTGAGAGAAAATATGAAAAAAATTAACCTTTCAAATCAAATAAATTTCCTGTAACAGGTCTACTAGGAGAGATTCCAATCGAAATAAGTAGTACCTTTGTATTTCTAGTTTTAAGTATTTTTCTGTAAACAGTTTTGTGTAGGTACATAAATTATTATTAAATAAAATAATATAAAATGAATAGCATAATATAACAGAAGCAAAATGTTTGGTTACCCCTGTAATATCTTATTTTGCATCTCACATAATATAGCCAACACATTATTCGTAGGCCAACACAAAGCCACGATTGACAAGTGTCAGATATTGTCAATCGTGGCTTTGTATAGAAAATGACAAGTTTTTGACAGGGAGTCAATGACCGCTACCGCCATGTTCCGCCGAGTACAGTATAGTAAATAGGTACTATGGAAAACGACGGTTGCTGAGAACTATTAGGAAAATAGCTTTACCACACAAATAAACACAATTCTATGTTGCATTCGCATGGTTCGTTGCCTGTTTTTAAAGAGCGATCACGTCTCTTGTTACTGACATTATATGTATATAAGGTAACTAAATAAATATAACGATTGATTCAAAACGCCGCCGTCAGGAGCGACTTGCGTAACTAATTCGCTTACAAATTGATGATCTATGACATTCTATGATGTTCATGTCAAGTGTAACTCAAAAACATACAGATATGTGGTAATCTAGAGAACTTTATGACAGGTGAACGCGACGAGTAATGCGTCGCCACACCAATATTTAAATAAACTTTTTGGCAAACTACAATTTCGGCGTGGGTATACCAACCACATCTTTCGAAAAGTTTACTTTTTGGTAGTTTATCGATATTTATTATTATATTTTCTACTGACCAGAGGGCCTAGACAAATGGCAATCGAATATCGTTAACACTAACATAATGTATGGGATTTGACATTAGTATTCGCTAGCGAAGCGATGACTTATGTCAAATCCCATACATTTTATTGGCGTTTACGATAATCGCTTGCCACTTGTCTACTAGGGCTGACCTGACACAAATTTAGCAGTTACCAAATTTAAGGACCGGATATGCGTAGCCGGAAGCCACACATTTTCAAATAAGAATCTAAGTAGGTATTACCAATACTTAATACTAGCGTCACTTTATCGAGATTAAACGGGCCGCAACCCCACGCTACATTAAAAAAAAGCGATTAAAATTAACTTTATTCACTTCACAAGATGTACTGCTGTGTAGTAGTGCGGCGCTGATTTTGCAAAATCATGACTTATTCCCTTTTTAAAGTTCAATTTTAAGTCACTATCCTAAACGTTTCGTTCCAATGTAATCTGAACCCAAAACTCAATATAAATGTTTAATTTGTTTATGTTACAATGACTTAACTTAAGTTAAGGTTAGGTGTGGGAGGTTACTTCCGAAACTAATAAACTTATAAATTCCTTTACCATATAAGTCAGACCTTCAGAGTGGTCACTTGACTATTAAGTGATTGAAGTGAATCTCAATCAATACTTCAAATCTACTATTTAATTCAACATGAATACAGCTTCGATTCAGTCTGGATCCTGATCTTTGGGCTACGATAGCAAGTAAAAAGTACCTACTAATAGTTTTTTTATTTAAATGAGAATATGCATCGAAATATAACACAGTATAGAACAGTAACTCTCGTACATTCGACCGCTCAAATAATATTATGGCTCCATTTACTCCCATAAATATACAATATATAGCTAGGCAACTAAATTTTATAACCAATGGCCGATCTCAAGGCCAACTGAAAATATGAAAGTTCATAAACCATAATAATTATTATATCGTGTGCTTATTGTGGACACATTTTAAAGTCAGTTAGGGCCTGTTTTACCACTTCCTGATAAGTGCCGAATAGGCTATCCACCACGTAACTTGACAGATAAAGTATGGAGTATCTGTCAAAAAAGTTGTGAATAGCATATTCGTCACTTTATCTGAAAGTGGTGAAACAGGTCCTTAGTCTTTCTATGTTTTATTATTCGTAGAGAATTCTAGTTTAAAATTGATGCACTTCTTTGTATAAAAATATCTGTTAATTAAATTATTACGACGTCTCAAAAATTTATAACCCGACGTAAAAATTTACGACTGCTGTCACTTAAACCTGACCCGACTGACCATCAGGTCGTACCCGTATCAACGGGTCATAAATTCTGACCCGCGTCGTAAGTATCACCTTCTGACATGTGTCATATTGTGTCACGCACATTGACTTTTATAGAGTGGACTCGGCATAATGTTCTATACCAAATCAAAATACTGTGGCCGGTCCGCCATTTTATGTTCCGGTTGATTTTATGTTGATTGGTTGACGTTTAGTGATGTACTTTTTTATCGAACTTAAAAAATATAAGGTGAAGAATCTGATCATATAATATTTTAAAGATTTTAACCTTAATCCGCCTCGTTATCTGTTTGACAATACATAATCATAACAAAATCAATGTCATTTCAATAGTCACTTTGTTTTCATTCTAATAATAATAATTTTACTCTTTATGTAAACATCAAACTTCTATAACCCAAATTAAAAGTGATAAGACGTACATCAGTTTATTTAAAGCATCGCTGTACCATAGTGTTTGATGTTAATTACACTTAAAACATCTTAGTTTATCGATATCCTCGACAAATATCAACCGAGTGTCCCATCACTATAGACCGCCATGTTTAGTTCCAGGCAATATGGCGCCGGCCACACTTTTTTGTAGTTATGTCACTTCCATATGTTTTCTTATTCATTGGTCACGCACAATTAAGTGCTCGTGACGGCGACTGTACTGTAAGTACAATGTAGTATCGATAACTTTGGTCGTAAAAAACTGTTGAACATAATATCGTTTTGCACTTTTATACGCGTCTGTACAGAGTGAAGTATTTTCTTAATCTTCATTTTTAAAGCAATTGTCAACTTGATGAATTTATTCGTCTTGCTACGAAAGGTAAAGTCAGTTTTTAAGACAGAGGTTTTGTGCCTTCGTTAAATTTGCAAAATAAGGTACTTGTAAGCATTTTTATATTGAGATAAGGAAATCTTTCTGACAAGGCTTTCTTTTAATAATTTCACTTATTATATATGAATGGAGTGTATACTTGTATAGCTTGCTAGAATTCAAAAATCTGTCATTCTGTTCATTAAATCTGTCAGTGTTTCTATCGCTTTTTTACTAAGGCCCGCAAAGCCTGATTATGAAATATTTCTCTGGATGCCGGCGGGGTTGGCTGTTGAGGTCACAACAAGTCGCCAATTATTCGGCAGATTTGATTGAATAATCACATCAATTATGGCAATTCTGTTTCCGTTTCTTGCTCACGATTCGACAATTCAAATGATTTGTATAAAATAGTATAAATATTTAATTATTTCTGGAAATATTATCATAGTTTCTTATATTATTGAAAATATTTAATGTTGCTTCTTAACCTTATTGTTATTCTATTGTGTCTCACTCACCGGTGAGCTTATGGGGCTTGATGGGTTAAATCATAATATGGAGATTGATTGAAAGTTTTGTTAGTCTCGCTAAAACTTGAGAAACGCTGAACCGATTAAGCTAATTTTAGTCTTAAAATATTTGTGGAAGTCCAGAGAAGGTTTATATTAGGATGAAAGTGATACGAAGTTCACCTGGTTATCTAGTAGTAAATATTTTCTATCAAGACAATCATTCTCTAGTACTTCAAAACCTTCTAAAGTTTTAATTCTTGTAACTCTTAGGGTCAATTCAGACCGAAACGCGACGTGTAGATGCATTTCTAAATTTTTATGGATTTAGACTTCAATTGCATGAGACGTCAAGCAAATCTGTCAATTCAATACTTTAGTAATGCATATCTATGCGTCGCGTTGCCGTCTGAATTGACCCTTAAGGGCTCCCGCAACCACAAAACGCCGCTACCAGCATATTTCCTGTAGTTTTCATACTTTTTTAACGCCGATAAACGCCACACGCTACAACGATTCACTTTACGATCAATAGACTAGCTTAAAATAACGTTTGTGGCTGTCGCGGGTGGTCCGTATGCGGCGACACTAAGGCTGCATCCCCATCAGACACGGCACGGCGCCGTCACCGTGTTACGGCACGATGCCGCCATCGTGACACGGTACGGCGCCGCACCGTAACACGGTGCCGCAAACGGTGCACCGCGCGCCCCTATTCTGGGTGAAACTTCCGAACAAAAATTGTGTCGGAAATCGGCCAAGTGTGAGTTAAGCTTGCGCACGAAGGGAGCCCTTCGTGCGCAAGCTAGCTAGCTAGCTAGCTAGTACCATTATTATAGAGAAAAATAACCAAAAAATTATGTTTTCTGTATGGGAGCCCCCATAATTATTAAGTTTATTTTAATTTTACCATCAAATTTTAAAGTATAAATACAATTGAGTATTTTGTGAACATTTCAAGTGCCTATCTGTTGTAATTATTGGTATAGAGCAAAAAATAGCATCAGCAGCAGCATCAGCATCAATCAGTTTCTGTTTCTTTTTCAATCTTCGTGTTAGTAACAACAAGAGGATAATCCATCGCGATCCATATCCAGACAAGCACTTTCGTTCGAGCGCAAATATCGACTGAATAGGGACATGGGTCAGCGCACCGTACGCGGCACCGTACCGTGTCTGATGGGGACGCAGCCTTAGTGTCGCCGCACACGGGCCACACGCGACAGCCACAAACGTTATTTTAAGCTAGTCTATTGATCGTAAAGTGAATCGATGTAGCGTGTGGCGTTTATCGGCGTCAAAAAATGTATGAAAACTACAGGAAATATGCTGGTAGCGGCGTTTTGTGGTTGCGGAAGCCCTTAAGGGCCTAAGGCTGCGTCCCCATCAGACACGGCGCGGCGCCGTCACCGTGTTACGGCACGACGCCGCCACCGTGATACGGTACGGCGCCGCACCGTGTCACGGTGCCGCATACGGTGCACCGCGCGCCCCTATTCTGGGTGAAACTTCCGAACAAAAATTGTGTCCAAACTTAAACGAAGCGCTTATTTGGAACAGATATAAATCGGCCAAGTGCGAGTTAGGCTTGCGCACGAAAGGTTCCGTACCATTATTATACAGAAAAATAACGAAAAAAATATGTTTTTTGTATGAGAGCCCCTTAACTATTAAGTTTATTTTAATTTTACCATCAATTTTTAAAGTATAAATACAATTGAGAATTTTGTGAATATTTCAAGTGCCTATCTGTTGTAAATATTGGTATAGAGCAAAAAACAGCAAAAATAAATTTCCTCTGTTTCTGTTTCTTTTTAATCTTCGTCTTAGTAACAACAAGAGAAGAATCCTTTCGTGATCCATATCCAGACAAGAATTTTCGTTCGAGCCAAATATCGACTGAATAGGGACGCGGGTCGGCGCACCGTACGCGGCACCGTGACACGGTGCGGCACCGTACCGTATCACGGTGGCGGCGTCGTGCCGTAACACGGTGGCGGCGCGGCGCCGCGCCGTGTCTGATGGGGACGCGGCCTAAGCGTCTGAAATGTTTGCACCTCGTTTAGTCGTTTGGACCACAGACTTGCGTATGCTAATCCATATTGCTAAATGTTTACCCCGGCCAGGTCAGGTTTAACTATTGCCAGTATTTGTAGTATGTGACCTTGGGCGTTGAACCGATGACAACTTTCCTTTAGAAAAATATGGATTTCCCTTGTAGAGTAATGTTTGAGTCAGAGACAGACTTTGCAATATGATAAGGAGCAAACTAAAATCAGTTTTCATTACCTTACAGAAAATTTATAACTCAGATGACTGTACTTTTGATAGTACCTTTTGTAATGGAAAAATAACTACATATTGTATGTATAATAGTAGCTTAAAATATACTTACGGAAAATACATGTGGTCCATCTTCTCTCAGTACCTTTTGCAATGAAAATAATACATATTATCTTATAGTATAATAATAGCTAACCTACAAAACCGTCTACAAAATTATTATAATTTTCGCACATTCCTATGGAAAATGAAAGGAACTCTCCCATATAAGGTTATAATGATTTATACCTAAAGTAATCAACTCAGGTCAAAGTTCGACCGGTTACCTTTCATTTATCAACGACAAAATAAGATTCAGATTGAAGACACGAGTAGAAGTGGGTAACCAACAATTTGAAAACTAAAGTTTTTTAAATGGATGTTTAGTTTAAATGGATGTTTAGGGCCGGGAAAATGATTTGAAATAAAAATAAAGGCTATTACCACCATTTATAGGTATGTACCATCGAGGAAATTGATTCCTATGCAGTTGATAGACCAACGTTATTTGGTCGAATATGTCAATTCAATGTTAATTGTGATCTGTCGGCTGGGTTTGACGTAACGCAACCAAACTACGTAGGTCCCCGATCTGCATAGGAATCAACTTCTCTGATCTTAATATATAAAAATAAGTGGCATTTTTTGTTGTCACTTTATAACTCAACTGGCTCACCTATCCAAACCAAATTTTCAGGGTTTGTTCGGACTCTTTAGTAGATGGTTTATGTGAAGTTTGCACAAAATCGGTCGAGTGATTCAGTGGTTATCACATTTCTTGTAACAAATGATTAATGAATTCAATAAATGGCGGGTCATTTTGTTAATGGAGATTTTTTAGACGGGGATATTTTTGTTTTGTTGTATAGTATGATCGTGGATTTGTATCATGTTCATAAAAGTGGTGATCTGATGATGGGATCCAGGGAACTTCTCAAAATTTAAATGGAGACATATGGTGATTTTGGTTTCATATGAAGTATTTTGGGCAAATGTTATCAAAAAGTCAGATTTTGCACCAAGATATGCCATGGTTCGAAGGTGGTGAACAGAGCTCCAACTTCCTGAGGATATATGTTTGGGGGTTTCGGTGTTGTTTTAAGAACTGAAAGCATATGCTACTAAGTATATTTGATTATTCGTCATCATCATCACTTCCCTCATACCACGCAAAACGTATGATCGTATTTTGATCCTATTTAGTACTTTTCATAGTATTTTAGGTTGAGACAGATGCCTTTGTTCAATACACTGTCGTTTGATGAGTGATTTTGTGAAAATATCTATCAGAAATACAGTCTTTTATTAAAGTAGGAACTATAATAGAACATAAAAAAGAAAAAATATGACTAATCACAAAAACCATTTTGTCCATAGAGTATGGACAAAATGACATACATATTTTTAAGAACAAAGTTCACAATAATTAAATCGTTTGAGATTCTTCCTAATCCTTTAGACTTACAATTCAAGGTTTTGTTCATACTGAGTGCATGTCTTCTAAGCGTCGCCTGAGAAACTAAATGCTTTTTGCTGCCAATTCCCATCCCAAAACCCATTTTTTTCCCTCCATGCTTCAATAGCCATACTATGGCCATACTCATGGATTCTTGGCTCCAAGACTGCCGATTAATTTTCTCTTTTGTAGTTTCGCGGCATATCCCCTTAACAAAATAATAAATGTTAACTATCAGAAACACAAGCATATTTCATCGATTTTATTACAGCATAGATAATAACAGCAAATAACTCGCCAGTAAACAGGAGAAAATCATCTGTTAAATAAACTTTTGAAGGCGAGAAACACGTTTGATCTGGTTACTGCGGCGCAAGTGTGAGAATGACGCTCAAAGTCTGGCAGGATTGTTAATAAGACTGCCGTCACGTGATATCGCGGAAGCGTATCTAAAACCCCCCAATTTTGAAATAAGGGCACTGTCATTTTGTCCGTACATGTCACTTTGTACGTATTTCCCTTACATATATTAGCAAAATCATGAATTAGGTAAGTTACAATTCTTGTTCAAATTTTAAGGGAAAAAATAGTAATTGCTCTTTAGTTGTAAAATGTTAGTTACCAATTTCATCCACGCACGGCTTCGATTGTAATGATATGCGATAAGATCGGACATGCGACATGATATCTTATTATGGCTATGATTGCCTATCAGCGAGATCTTGCGACAGAAGTGCCCTTTGGTCGTAAATCTTAGTCATTTTCATGAAAACTTGAAGGCTTGAGAAATATGTAAATGAAAGGCCCTTTCTATGTTGATTGTTGTCGTAAACTATAAAGTTACAAAGTTACATGGTATTTTTATTTATTATTTGTTTACAAAATTAGAGGGTTTAAAGAGAAGTATATTCTAAGAAAAAACTATATTCTAAGACATGTAATAAAGTTTTTTGTAAGCTGATGGAAATACTAGCGTCAGTACTCTTTCGGAAAAGAAAAGTTAATTTTAGTAAAAATATATGCTATCATCTGGGTTACTATTTATGAGAGAGAAAGCATGATAATTTATAAGACTAATGACAGTGACTCATACGTATCGCATAATCCAGTCACTAAAGAAAAAAATCTTTCTCTCAACTTCGTTCAAATACAAATATGTAATCAATATCACAATCTCGACAGACGTAAATATCACGACAAAACATCTCTTCTCTATTTTAGGCTCAATTTACATCGCCGTGAAATGGAACGGAATGGAAGCGCAAATTTTGCCTCACGACGCGGGAATTGGCACCTAAATATCACATATCACATCTCAATCTGGAAGTCACATCACTGAAGCGAGAATTAGATTGAAAAGCTAAAACTATATCCATATTACAGAAGTTATCAGATGCCACTACACACTGCACAGTTAATCGCCTAAAAGAAAAAAAATTATTTTATTTTAGGCGATCAACAACTTATTAATTTGCCAGTCAATATGACGGTATCGATCACGGCAAAATAAATATATAGATGGTTTTAGAAAACCTTTTGCATCTACTTCTCATATACTCAGCACTTTGTCGTAACCTAAGCAAAGTAATATACAGTAGTGATGACATTGTAAATTATTAATAGTGTCGGGACAAACGAAAAAATCCCTACTGACTATTATCAGACCTTTGCTATACACTCGAGTGGCCTTCTTACCAAACATTGTCAAGTGGCAACGTTTGTTGCCAAGTGTCTATAAAGACAGACACACTTTCCCATTTATCTTTCTTACTTATACGCACTACACAATAGCTGATAGTGATGCTGAATCGAACAACGCGCGCTACACAATGACACAGAACATTGTTATGCAAATATTACTTCAACACATCTTTTATTGATGCTCTGTGGCATTTGTGACGTCACACCAGTCAACTGCAGCCCGATTTTGTAAACAGCCAATCACGAGTGTATGCTATAATCAAAATATCGAGGGATATTATTTGATACTAATTTGGATATTAGGTTTAAAGTTCTTTGCTTCGATTTGCCGTTTGGTTTTTGGCGAGATTTCGTAATTGACGTAAACTCATACATTTTGTGACAAAATCTTCATTTAATTAAAGTTAAGTACGGTAATCATTATGTTTGGCTGTAAATCAAGATTCAAATATCTGGCCTTAATAATATTATTAGCTTTTGCATTAGGTATCTACGGTTTCTTGTAGATTGTTTACATGGGTTTTTTTAAGTAAAACTTTTATTTTCACTCATAAGCTGCATGGAGTTGCTTCTTGATTCATATTAATAGTATTACGCTAGAAAGAGTCGAGTTCATTGATCGCAAATTCTTATTGTCATTGTCATCGCTATTAGACGTAAGGTATATCACAATAATCATCATCATGAATTTAACGACAATACTTCTTTAGACTATTGTATACAATTATGTGTGCTTAATAAAGAATTTCTTTTGTATTTGTATTTTGTATGATGCGTCTATTCTCTTTGTCTCAAAACCCGCGACCCAAAAAGACGCTTATGAAAATTAAACATACGTTCGTTAACAATAGAACGTGCACAACGAAATTTACGTAAGTAGCAATTATTGACAGTCTCATCGCCACTCGTCAATAATATCCCGTGTGGGCACACCTCACACCGTTATTGTCAGCCCAAACATGGTGACTTAATTACCAAACCCGCCCCGCTCGCCTTGAGCTTCTTCGGTGTCACAACGCCCAGCGTATACTCCATTTGGACAGTTATGTGTTTCGCTTCCGAAATATTCCGTATAAATAGTATTTGGGTCAAGGTGAGAGTGATATAACGCGGGTTTTCCGTAGGCTTTTATTGGTTTTGTATCGGATTCCACGAATGGTAGATCATAATAATATGCTAGACGCTCAAATAAAGTATCTGCACTTTTATGCTGAATTCTGTCATATAAATTGATTCATAAGCAGATGGTGACTTTACGTAAATCGTAATCTGGACAAGCTTTATACAAGGTGTAAAAAAAAACTAAGTGATAATACTTTAGGGTGTGTATGTTTTCCTTGTAGAGAGTTCACTGTGAAAGTAGCAGCGCTGAAAGACCAATTTTTTTCACTTTTGTATGGGGAAACTCGTGACACTGGGGCGCTTGCCCATACAAAAGTTAAAAAAAATTTGGTCTTTCAGCGCTGCTACTTTCACAATGAACTCTCTTTAAGGAATACATACAACCCTCACTTAGTTTTGTTACACCCCGTATAATCCGACCAAAAAGCGTAGATCAATCAAATGACGTAGATCCACAATTTGCCCATAAAACATTTATTGTGATTGTATAATGTATACAACTATGATATAATTCAATACTCTGACTTAATAGTTATTTGAGATTCTTAACAAATTGTATACAACTAGTTAGTTACTATGACCTTTATATCAACAACATTCTAGCAATAAAGACATTTGATTTGATTTAAACTCTTTTAACTTTAAAGATTCGCTTAAAATGACATACTTATTAAAGATTCTATGGTAAAACTATAAAATTGTACTACAATAAAATGGATAACTAATTGCACAAATGATTTTTATTACGTCAGTCCTAACTGTAGTACTTTACTCAACAATGTAGTAGGCTAACCTTTATAGAGAGACTCTAAAAGAGCTGTCAAGTTGAGGATGATTGTCAGTCAGTCAGATCTGCCATCAGTCAATATAGTTGAGGTTAAGTGAGGTCTCAACTGTTACAAAATATAATCCTTGAGTTGAGGTAAAATATTCAAAAACCACTAAACACACAACAAAGAATCATAATTTATTTTGCTTGTCCACTTGTACGGATCTGGGTTAAATGTCAGATTGTTAATTTTCATAAATACGATATTTAAACCGGGGTTAGCATAAACCAGATCTGTACGAGTGGGCCTCAGTCTCTTCCAAAAAAAAAATATGATTCGCAAACTATTATTCAATTATGAGCTTTAAAGTATTTAAGTAATTAATTCAATAATAATAATTATAGTATTTAAAGGTAAACAGGTAGGTCAATACTACCTACTCCATAAAATAATAATAATTTGCCAATAAATAATTATTTACTGATGAGCGGTAAATAACTTTAAATGATGTTCAAATTTAATTACCTAAAGTCGAGTCATGACCATATTTTGATGAATCCATCTCGTATTACTTTAAACGCTTCAAGTAAGCCTACTTCAATATTATTTCTATGAATGATTATCTTATAATAATATTGCAATTACATGTTATTACGTAAAATTACAAATATTCATAGAATTTGTATTCATTTGAAAACAACGAAATCACGTTACAATGTAAACCGTCTCTTAATTTAAATAATGTAAATAAAAATAAAAATATATACTTTTTTTTTAATTCCAGAGGCTCTCACTGCTAGCGGTGGCGCTGCTGGCAGCATGCGCGTGCGCCGAGCGGCCCGCGCGTGCCATCGCCACCAACCCGGGACAAAACTACGCGGTACTCGGCGACCCAATATCCGCCGTGTTGAACGAAGATGGGTACTACTACCCCAAACCAAAGATACCCTTCCCGCCGCCGACCTACTTACCGCCGAGTACGAGGCCGCCACCGCCCCCAACTACTAGGCCGACGACGACAACAACCACAACAACAACAACAACAACAACAACACCGGCGCCAACCACAACAACCACAACGACAACAACACCGGCGCCGACAACGACAACACAATCGACAACGACCACAGAAGCTTACTCTACCTACTCAACCATTCTGCCGGTCACTCGGACTACTACTGAACTAACGACAGGTTACGAGTACACGACACCGAGGATCCCGTTCACTTACCCGACGAGACCACCAACCACCACAACTACACCTCGACCGACCCCTCCTCCTACTCCACGTACCAGACCTCCGTCAACCTATTTGCCACCGTTGACAACACGGCGACCGCCCCCACCACCCCCACCGACTAGGCCGCCACTGCCTCCAACCTTAAGAACAACGCCCCCACCGCCTCCAACCACTAGGCCACCACCACCGCCTCCACCACCCCCTACTCGTCCTCCTCCGCCACCACCACCACCTCCAACAAGGCCACCACCGCCACCCACTATTAGAACACCAACTACATATTTACCCCCACCTCCACCACCGCCTCCTACTCGGCCTCCACCACCACCGACTACGCGAAGACCCTTCACGTTTCCTACACAGCGCACCACATACGATTATCCAACACCCAAAGTAGTCTTCACGTTACCAACAAGGCCAACATATCTTCCTCCAACACCAAGACCGACACCGCCACCAACTATTAGAACTAGGCCTCCTCCTCCTCCGACCACTCGGCCACCACCACCACCTCCACCTTCAACAACGAGACTTCCGCCCACTACAAGGAATCCACCAAGGTACTCAACTTTACTTCCGGCTACTCTAACTACGGGTTATGAATATAATACGCCTAGGATTCCCTTCACTTATCCTACGCCCAGGCCAACTCCACCACCAACTACAAGACCACCCCCACCGCCTCCTCCACCACCAACTAGACCGCCACCACCACCAACTTTTAGAACAACTCAGCCACCACCACCTCCTACGACAAGAACGCCACCACCTCCACCACCGCCACCGACCAGACCGCCGCCCCCACCCCCACCGCCACCGACTAGGCCACCACCAACAAGACCACCACCAACTTATTCCACAACATTATACCCAACAAGAACAACTGGATATGAATATACGACTCCTAGAATTCCCTTCACCTATCCTACGCCTAGACCGACTTCACCACCTACAAGACCACCACCGCCTCCACCTCCACCAACGAGGCTACCACCACCACCACCGCCACCGCCGACCAGACCACCCCCACCACCTCCTCCGCCACCAACTAGACCGCCACCACCACCAACTCTAAGAACTACGCCACCACCGCCACCTACTACTAGGCCACCTCCTCCTCCGCCACCACCACCAACTAGGCCACCGCCTCCTCCACCACCACCACCAACTAGACCGCCACCGCCTCCAACTACAAGGCAACCGCCACCATCTACTTCAACCACACAGCTCCCAACCTTTATGACAACTGGCTACGACTACCCTACACCAAGGCAACCATTTACATTGCCAACTAGACCACCATCCCCGCCTTATACAAACCCTTCCACTTATTTACCACCAATTACAACCGAAAGAGAAACTCGACCCCCTCCACCTCTACCCACCAGGCCATCGCCACCACCACCGCCACCTTTACCGCCGAGCAGACCATACCAACCCAGGCCATTCCCACCCCTACCGCCTCCGAGTAGGCCATTCCAACCCTTCCCACCTCCGAGTAGGCCAATCCAACCCCAACAACCTCCAAGTAGGCCTTTCCAACCCCCGTCGCAGCCGTTCTTCCCGCCACCCACAGGAAGATTCCCCTACCCACCACCGCAACAACCGAGCCGGCCGTTCCCTCCTAGACCGAGCTTACCTTCCCTACCCCCAACTAGACAATCTCCACCACCAACTCCGCCACCGACGCGGCCTCCAGCTCCACCAACGCCCCCACCTACGAGACCTCCTCCACCAACACAAACACCAACACAACCCCCCACCACTGGCTACGATTATCCCAAGCCAACAACAACGACTCCAAGACCTACACCGCCTCCGACAACCAGGCCTCCGCCTCCCCAGACCACTAGAGTAGTCTACGTTCCTCCTTCAACAACCCCCGCCCCGACGACCAGACCTCCCTTCATCCCCGACCAGGGCTACTTCTACGACAGACCGAGGGTAGCCTTCGTGTACTAGATGCCATAACTTAAAAACGTGATACCAAAATAAGTGCTTAGTTACCATAAGTAGTTTATTTTTTGTGATGTCCCCGGTTTTTGAGTTTGGACTTGAAAGCGATGACTAGATTGGCCACATCAGGTCTCTACTAACTTTAGAGTTATATTCTGTTAGCGACAGTTTGTGATCTGTACCAAGACGTCAATGGAGTCCTTAAAAGCAACGGATACTGCCACAGAGGTTTAATAAAAATTATATTAATTGTTATTATTCACGCTAAGTCATTTCACAGTTAACACGGTAGATGTGATAACGAATAATACTCATAAAACAACTTGAATGAAATCGACACTGCCTAATTTAGTTTATAAGTTGTAAAATATATTTTTAAATAAAAAATGTCTATAATAAATGCTTGTTTTGTTACCCGCCTTCGATATAAGAGTCTTCAATTGTACCTACGAATAATAAAAACTAAGGAAACGTAACTCCCATACTCCAATCGTTTTGAATTTGGTTCTCAAGGTTCTTTTCGCACACTAAAATAATATGGCAATAGCTACGAAACACTACATTCAAATTGACGAAATAAAGCCGTTGACAATAATTGTCATTTCTATAATTACACAAAATTCTTGCATGTATGCCTCTTTTTGCATAAAGTATGCATGTATTCGGGTCGCATTTTGTAGAACCGAAAAAAATTTTTGACACAGTTACTCATCCTTAGTTTTTATTATTCGTAGAATTGTACCCTTTTTTACGTCAAAACTATTATTCCGTCGGTTTGTATAATAAAACAGAAGCACTAGATCTAATGATACGGTACGTTTTGCACAGTCAAGGTTATGTACGAAACATGGCCTTAAATCTAAAGATTTTCACACCTCACAATAGCCACTTAACACCGTGAAAATTACTCTAGGACCTACAATAGGTACTTAATAATAATATATTTGGTAAATAGGTAAGTAAACTACAATATGAAGTATGCCTAGTGATGCTTAAAAAGTATGTGCTTAGAGCAGCTATTTATTTATTTATTTTATTAGGAAAACTTACAGCATTTAACTATGACAGTGATAATACATACTAAGTAACGACATGCCAATAACAAGTTTTCACTAGTAAATAATAATAAATTTGAGCTAAAATTAACAAATTAACAAAGTCCTGACAAGACACATACCTAACACATAACTTTAAATGGAAATCTAAAAAATATTTAAAGTATAAATAATTTTAGGCAAACTACAATTTATATTAATTTTATTATATCACAAGAAATGGGTGAGGGATTTGAAATTGTGAGATAATGAAGCTAACAGTACTTAAATAAATAAATTTACACACAGCAGATGGCACAATCATTTAAATTTCATTAACACAATAGAAAATCCTTAGAAGTAATGCAATACAGAAATTATGTTTATTTTAATTAAAAAACGTATCAGTCATAGTTTTTCTAATTTTGTTTGGTTTTAGGGAGAACATGTCTTCGAGTGGATGGGCAATTAAAAATCTGTTAAAAAATGAACTAGACCTAAGTATAAAAGAATTTCTACGGTAGTACGTATTGCAAGGTGGAACGTAAAGGGGCATAAAATAACGAGCATTTCTACGTGGAATATTAATATTAAATCTGTTAAGTAATTCAGGTGAATCTATTTTATTACTTAGGACTTTACATGTATAAGTTAGGTCAGCTATATGTCTCCGGTGGTACAAAGGAAGAAAGTGGAACTTTTTGCACCTGGCATCATAATCACTTAGAAAATGGTTGCATTTAAATTGAATAAATGGGAGAAGCCGTTTTTGTATGGATTCAATTCTATCAATCTATACGTTATAAGCAGGATTCCACAACTCAGAACAATACTCTAAGATACTTCGAACATACACACAATAAAGGATTTTAACTACTTTGACAGATTGGAAATTTTTACACGACCTAGTAACAAATCCAAGGGCTTTTGAGGCTTTATTAATAAGTATACTATACTCTAAGTGTGTTCTGCGGAACCCTAGGGTTCCGCGATACCTCTGTAGGGGTTCCGTAAGAATTTAGAAAAAAATATCAAAACACCTCTCTCTGGTCGAACGTTTTGACTCCGCCCGCCGCGCCGCCGCCGCGCGCATACCTACTAATTGTGAGCGCGCGTCCTTTGATAAAAGCCGCCTCTGAATTAGACATTATAGTTGTGAACAAGCGACTTTCGGCTCTAACTTCAAAACATAAAGTCGAGATTGTTTACAACGCATTTTTGTATTTTTATTTCCGCTTTTTGTTTATCAAAGGCGCCGACTCGAGTACTTTTGAGAATGTTCGAGATTGAGTCTAGGACTAAGTATAAAAGCGGCGATCGCGTGTCGCGCCTCGTCAGTCAGTTGAAGCGTTCGGAGTGATAAGTTACTTACAAGGTAGCTAGCGAATTGCGGAGTTTAAACGTGATATGTAACTAGTTTTTATTGTTCTACTGCCTGCTGTATTCTGATTGTATCAGATTTGTACATTTCTTCTTTGGACTTAACTTAGTCTCTTATAAGCAGTAACGATTGTGAATTATTTTGACCCCACCATCCTGATTCCTGACGTGTAACATTATTAATAAAGAAGAATGGAACGTTGGCTTAAAGGCGTTAAACGTGTTGCAACATCATCTTCTAATGAAGCTGAATGTTCAAAAGCAGTACGCGCGGAGAATGCAGCAATTACCGATCCACACGATGATGCCACGACGTCAAGCCCACGGTTTCAAAGACGAAAAAAAGGAAGTATGATGAATCATATATCAGTTTCGGATTTGTTGATTCCAACGGCTCACCTCTCTGCATGCTATGTAGTAAACTGCTTCTTAATAGTTCCATGGCACCTGCCAAATTGCGCCGATATTTAGAAACTGTACACCCCGAGTCTAAAGACAAGAATAAAGAATTTTTTGTTCGCAGAAAAAAACAGTTATTGGAAAGTCAAAAAAATATGATACATGTAACACAAACTATCAATGAAAAGACCACGGAGGCATCATATTTAGTTAGCTATCGCATTGCACAAGCAGGTGAAGCGCACACTATCGCTGAAAATTTAATAAAGCCATGTGTGTTAGACATAACAAAATGTATGCTCGATGAAAAATCTGCAAAGCATCTTTCTACTGTGCCGCTATCAAACGATATTGTGTCACGGCGAATCCATGATTTGGCAAGCTACATCAAACAATAACTAGTTACACGTCTACAAAAAACACGATTCGCCTTGCAAATGGATGAGTCAACTGATGTCGCTGGTCTGGCTATCTTGCTGGTTATCGTGAGATATCCATATGAAAGTTCTTTGAAGAAGATATGCTTATGTGTTCACCGCTGCCCACAAACACTACCGGGGAAGAAATTTTTAATAAAATAAACATATTTTTTGAAGAAAATAATCTCAGTTGGAACGATTGCATTGACATTTGTACAGATGGGGCCAATGCGATGACAGGTAAAACAGCAGGAGCAGTGTCACGCATAAAAAATAAAGCGCCTTATTGTAGTTCCAGCCATTGTATTCTGCATAGACAAGCACTTGCGATGAAGCAAATGCCGTCAAATCTAAAATTAGTTATGGATGAAGCGGTAAAAATAAATAATTTTATCAAATCACGACCACTACAATCCCGATTGTTCTCATTATTGTGTGAAGATTATGGCAGCAAACATAAAACACTGCTGCTCCATACAAAAACTTAGAGCGGAGTTACAAATGTTTCTTTCAGCTGATACTTCTTTTAATTTGAAAGACCGTTTGTATGATAAAACTTGGTTGTTCCGATTGTCTTTTATGGCGGATATCTTTCAAAAACTAAACGAATTGAATTTATCATTGCAAGGTAAACAGACAACAGTGTTCCAGGCCTATAACAGAATAACTGCCTTCAAAAGAAAATTAGATTTTTGGATTGTTTGCGTTGATAAGAGAGAAATAGAAAGCTTTACGTCACTCAGTGAGTTTGTTAGCGATAACGACTCAGAAATGTTTCAAGATGATATGTTTGAAGAATTGGTCCAATATCTCACTTCGATGCGCGCATATTTTGAAAAGTATTTTCCCGAAGAACAGAATACAAAAATAAAACTGAATTCATGGATTCATAATCCTTTTTTACCCAACTTGCAAAAGCCCGAAAGTATGTCAAACGAGATATATGAATCTCTTTTAGAAATGTCATCAGACACAAGTATGGAGTCACTGTTCAAAACGATGCCTCTCAACGATTTTTGGTGCAGAATTCGTAATGAATATCCAATGCTTGGCAAAATGGCTCTGAATATTCTTCTCCCGTTCCCAACAACATAATATTTGTGCGAAACAGGATTCTCAACGTATGCAGCCACGAAAACAAAATATCGCAATAGACTGGACGCCGAACCTGATATGAGACTGCAACTGTCTTCTATCAAACCTGACATCAACCAATTAATGAAAAATAAAAAACAGTTTCATACCTCCCATTAGTTAGATTTTTTCTTTTTTAATATCTTGTAATAATGTACTTGCCATGTGGCATGTTAAAGTAAGTAATAATCAGTAACTGTTACATTATACTTTTATTATGTTTATTGATAAAGAATACACTTTTAAAAACTATTATTTTATTGTAGGGTTCCGTCAAGTATTTTGCTTTCCAAAAGGGTTCCGCCACCAAAAAAGTTTGAGAACCGCTGGCTTAGAGAATGATTATATTATGTAATAATATTGTGATTCTCCAAGGCCCACAATACATACACGAATCTGCCCTAAAGTTAACCTGCGCTTAGTGTCATGTTATATTACATCTCTCATTCTTTTTATTTATGTTTTTTTTTTATTTACTACAATGTTTTCTTTAACCCAGGATCATGCAAGATCCGTTCAAGAACCCTTAAATTGTTCACCGGTATAAAATGTCAAAAGTTTTGGCCAGAAATACCTATTCAGTAAAAATATCATATTTTCATAAATAAGAAGGGGCAGACAAGGGTCCATTTTATGGAAAAAAATCTTCTTAAAGTGGTAGGACCTTTTGGTCCACTTTTAGAAGAATTTTAACTAGGTAGGTAATTAAAAATAATCACTACAAATATGTCTAATTTACTTGTTCATAAAAAGTGAATTAAATTATGAAGTATTATAATATGTATAATGAGACGGACAAGTATATTGGTGTAGTCATGTAAGTGTTTACACTAAACACATTAGTGCGCGACAGCGAACAAAACATTTTCACTCGAGATGGAGGGAGCGTGCGGAGTCGCGGCACGGTCTAGTGCACTGCGCTGAGCCACAGTCGATAAAAACCATCGATATGTCGATAAAATGTTTATGTACGAAATGTGTATGCTATGATCCTTACAAAGTGAATTTAAATAAAGTAGGCGAAACCGAAACTACGAAAAACGAAAACTATTAAAAAAACTGCATTATGTAATTTTTGATAGGACAAGTAAATTTCCAATAGGCAGGAGTTGAACCAACTGACTTTGGGAGAAATTCAACAACATCGTTCATTAATGATTGTACAATGTACGAATTACATTTTATGGATCACTAAAAGTCACTTTAAACATTTGTAATATTTTGTTAAGATAAGTATTACATATTAGTATGGTTAATAATAAATAAAGATGGATCAACTTGAAGTTTCTTTAACTTTTACAAGCTTCATATAAATGTACGTCAATACATTTATTATGGAAATCAAAGAGATTTTCAAAAACGTAATCCATGAGCAACAAGACAGATTTAAGATTCTTTCGAGCCCGAAGCGGTCGCATGCGAGCGCGATAACAATAGAAAGGCTATCGTGTCTCGTTTTTCCACGATCGAGGGATTAAAAGAGCTATAATTGATAAACACAAATGTTTGATAACCTTATAAAAGCAGCAAATTTTATCGATAATCAATGTGAAAGCAAGTGGCACATCCCTAAATTTAATTCAGCAGCGATCTCAAAGGAAAACACTATTGTGCGAGGAATTCGCCGCAGAGCGCGCGCGCCGCTAGTGATGTGACAATGTCGAGCTCGGGGTCCGTGAGCAGCCGGCTGCGGCAGCTAGGGCTGTACCGCAGCATCGACGCTAGGACTGAGGAGTTCCTCAGGCTGTCCAGGAGACGCCAGGTGAAGCAGGGCTGCATCTGCGCAGCCGTGTCCACCGCGATCACTGTTACAGTTGTAATTGTAAGTATTCGAAATTTCGAATGCTCTGTGGTGTTAATTTTCTAATGAAGTGAGTAACAAGATTTAATTAAATACTTAGAACATTAATCGAAATCGGTGGTTATGATTTTAGTAGAAAGTCCATGATGAAAGTATTAATATCATAGATTATTTTAATGTAATTTTGCTATTCGTAGCAGGACTATACTAAAAATTGATAGATTGATAAATTACCTTAATACAAAAATATTTTTATAAGGAAAACAAAATAAACAGTTGACTATCTAATATCCTGGCGATAGTTATTCTCTAGGGATGTCCTCACTGTCCAGGACTGTCAGTCCTTTGGGGACATTCTTCACTGTCTTTAGATAGTCTCTTATTTTTCCAAGTATTAAAAATTATTACCGTGGTATATTTCTATTGTAGTAAAAGAACGTGTAAATGAACAAAGTATTTATTAAATTGAGTGACGTAAGACCGGCACATTTGGTATCTTTGATCTTTTTTTTTCTCAGCGGTAAAACATTTTTTCTGAGTGTTGAAGAATTTTGGAAATTAGGACCCAGGAAAAGAATGGTAACATATTTTTTTCCTTTATTACTCTCTCGTATCAGTTTCTTACTAGAACGTTAACGTGTTTTGTTTAATATGTAAGAACAATATTGTAACTTTTATACTAAACATCATGATTTTAAAATAACTAAATAAAAAAAATCTTTATTCCAATTTTTGAACATAACACAACCACAATGAAGAAAAATTGCTTACAAAAAAAACATAAGAAAAAGAAACAAAAAACTAGTTATCCTTAGGTAAGAAATAACAAAAATTGCTTAAATAACCTATTTTAACAACATAAAATATGTTTTATGGCAGTGCAATGCCAAAAAATAAGGAAAAGGAGACCACTCAGGTTTTGACAGCGACAGTCGTCGTTTTAAATTGCCTTATAAATGGTGTGCAAACTTTAAGCGGCGACGAGCTGACGATGATGAAGAATATCTGTAATGCGAGGAGAAACTTGTACAAAAACGTGGTTGTTAGTAAACAGGGAAGTGATGCGACACGTCACATTAGGGCGGGCGCATACTAATGATAGCGATTACTTGGCAAAAAATATTGTATACAACTTTACATAATACACTGCACTTTATTAGCTAGAAATTGAATTATATACATTCTCATAAAGAGATAAGATTGTCATTTATTTCTCTTAATAGGTTTTAAAGTCACTGGACCGATGATGTTAAAATTGGACAGATATGGAGAACGATATTGGAAATATCTTGCTTGCGTTAAATAAGTTAGCTTCTTATGTTTATTTACAAAAAATCTTACCTTATGACTTAAATATACACTAGCTATATGACCGAGCTTCGCTCGGTATTCAAAAAATTAAAAAAACACACATATAATGACATTTTATGAAAATGATTCCTAGCTAGATCGATTTATCGCCCCCGAAACCCCCTATATACTAAATTTCATGAAAATCGTTGGAGCCGATTCCAAGATTCCAATTATATATATACAAGAATTGCTCGTTTAAAGATATAAGATAAATTATTAATACTAAACTCAATAAAAAGTGTAATACAAAAACTAGACAGACCTGCATTATACTTATAAATCAAATTACCAGGTAGCAAGAGTATTATCACTAAACACAGTTATCATATATCACAAAATTGTCGACAATCACATCCATCAGTTTTGTGACAGAGTTGCGTGTTATAATCACTTTGTTATGTTTGTTGATAATAATTTTAAAATTAAACATTGACACTACTATTTTTACATCGTAATAATAATTATTATCATCACTTTTTACTATGAAAATATTTTTTTCTTTGACCAAAGCCTGACAGTGTTTAATTTAAATTGTCAAACATCATGTTCTCTCTTTCTTTTATACGAAGAACGAAAATAGTGTTAGATATTTAATTGAGGATCTGCACCAAATTGGTTTGTTTGATACTTAATATTGTAGAATATTAGTCATATTGTTAAACAACATAATATTACTAGGGTGATAAATAAATTAAATGTAAATCAAATGTTTATTTTATTTTATTATTTTATTTTTATTTATTTGGAAAACATACAGTGTTTATTTAATGTATAGAAGGCTGTATAAAATCTAGACACCATTTACACGTTTTCACATTTAGAAACTAATTAATTATGAAAGCTTACAATACTTAAGCTTACAAATATAATATCATATAAAACTAAAGACGATAAAAAAGCGAGCTGATGTTGATAAAACAGGCTAAAAATCGGTTCAGAGCAACAATGTCACTTAACTTACTTAGATAGTTAATTTTTTTTTAATTTTTATTTATGTGCTCGCAGTTTTCATCGGGGATTAAAAAAATACACTATTTTGCAAACATTTATAGTATGAGCCTGCCCCAGCACTTATAATTACACGCTCCGTAATTACTCTCGTGTGCATCTCATTTGACATAATTGTACCGTCACGACTCACGACCACTGACCACATGAAAGTTCACAAATCCATTGAAACAACAAAAGAAGGAGAGAACAGACAGACAGAATCAATTATTATTGTTCTTATAAAACACTTCGTGAAGAAAGAATAGTGAAATGGAGTCAATTTGTAAGCCTGTTGTTACAACATTGTCAACATAAATCTTAGATCTAGGTTAAAGTTTGCATTGGGTTAAATAGTATTTTAACATCTCACATACTTAATAAAATAATATGTGAAGAACCAGATTCTCAACCTAATATGTAATCTAGAGTTAACTCACAATAATTAATATACATAATTTCTTATTAGTTATTACCATATTTTATCTTAAACGTGTCGCGCGTTGAAGTCTTTTACTCTGAATTTTCTTCTTTAAAATTTTTCGTAATTAAAAACTTTTTACAATCATCATAAATGGTTGTAAGTTGTAAATAGCATTTCTTTCGTTAAAAACAATCAAACAACGATAGGATAACTCTTTAAACCCTGATTCTTATTAGTTATTAGCATACAAATTAAAACTGCCTATCATTTTTAAATAGCAATCACAAAAAATGTTATTTGCTAACTTTATTTTGAAGTTTATTATAGTATAATTATTATGATTTTAAGAGCCGATTTATTGAGTATTATCTACGATAAAATCAGGAAGAGGCGTGTAGTAAATCACAAAAACATCGTCGTTTATCCGTTTGTGTCACGCAACAGCGCGTCTAGAAAACGCGTGCAGAAGAAAGCAGTGATGAGCTATTGCTATTAGTGATATAGTGTACCGCTCGACCGGTTTCGATTTCGGCCATTTATTATATTCAGTCGTGATCAGGAAAGACAAAAATGACTTTATTTTTATAGTCACGATTATCAAAGACGATTACCGAATCGAAGAAGGCAAATAAAAATAATTGTATCAATACTAAAATTCAACTTTGAAATTTCAGGTGAGTTCAATCTAACGTTGATAGTGCAATAGGATTTGTTCGTATAACCAACCTACTTGTGATAATAATAATTAATGTCATAATAAATAACAATAATTATCCTTGTTAGCATAATAATTGTGATCAAAATATTTACAAAATAAATACTTACGTGATTGCTTATATTAGTTAATTATTATCATATTTTTAAATTAAAAAGTCATAAGAATTTTGAAGTTCATCAAATTTATAAAAATTACATTTTTATTTTGCTGGAATGATAACGTAGAAAGTTGCCAAGGCCGAAATATTTTTGCAACAAATTTTATGAAGTTAAGATTAAAAGGATACTAATTCGCCTGTTTTATGTTCCAGTGTGTGATCCTCGTGTACGAGTATATTATCATCACAAGCGAAAGGTCAAGGCAAGTGCAGAGCTGGCGCAACCTCATGAACTCCAGCGCTGGCACACTGCCATTTCGTGCAGAATTAAATGACATCATAAATATAGACCTGGCCGCACCAAAATTGCTTCCAAGACTCATAAAAACGTTGAGCCAAAATCGATTCATTAACGAAATAATCGGCGATACTCCCGGTGGTATTGAGTATAGAAAAAAAATATTTCTCGATGTTAGAAACTGGGTGAAGGCTCCTGCGAAACCAGATAGAGCAAAGCTATTCGAGACGTCACTTTATATGCTTTTTAAAAGTCAAACGAGGAATATCGATGCTTTAGTGAAAACCAAAGAAATAAAGAGCTATGAGAAAATCATTGAATACATGGATGATATAGCACGCAAAACACCTCATGAAGAGGTAACTACGTTCACCAATAATGAAAATACAAATGAAGACGACTATTCAAGTAAAGTAAAATTAAATGTTGAACTATCAATATCAGGCAACAATGAGTCACAAAGAAGCATTACTAAGAAAATACAACCTTGTGAGTGTAAAAACCACATAACACATAATATTAGCATGCTTTTTAGAAAAAATGCTTCAAGTTTAGAAAAATCCAGAAATACTTAATTATTGTAATTAATATTGTTATATCAAAACCAAAAGTAATTACAATAATATTATGCGAATATTAAAATAATCTAGCGATAAATTAATTACATCCGTGTTATGTCCTTTGTACATATTATGTTATAATAATATTATAATATTACTTATGTAAACACTACATACCTAATAGTTGGAATTAAAATGGTTTAAAACTTTCTTTTTGTTTTTTTTAATGATGATTTTCAAATAGCAATTCCATGATATCATTTTATAGTAAGCCATAATATTATATCCTGACCTTATAAAAATATTTTCAAGGATTTAAATAATAATTTCCCATAAATATTCAGAAATATTATTATTTCTAGTAATCTGCGCAAAACCTATAATATTATATTAGGTTTAGCGCAGATTACTTAGTTTTACTGCCTTCGCTTAGAATTTGTTTTACCATTACTATATTATTATTTTAGCAAATATTATAATATATTATATTCACATTATCACAAAAACTTATTTGTCAAATTAATTAAATGATAACAAAGAGAAACAATGCTTTTGTTTTTGAAAGTAAAAAGATTGTTCTGAAGTTATTAAAATTAAAATACAACTATTTCATGCAATACGTCTCGTTTTTAATTAGCACATTAGATGTTTGTAAAATGAAATGAATTAAATATTATGACGTGTGAGTGCGTTAATTTATTTTAATCCAAACAGCAAATGTTGTCACGCTCAAACCTATCATAATAATAATAATTAAAACTGTAATAAGAATATAAAAATGCATTGATTAGTTTATTACAGACAACGAGAAAATTAGGTTTACTGTTATACATTAACAAAATTGCTAGTAAAATATGTTAAAATAATATAAAAGAATTTTAACGCATACTATTAGAACCATTAGAATTATTTTATATTATTTTGATACAGATGTAATTTTACTTCATCCCGTACATTTTTAAACACCTATTTCTTTTTGTTACAGATAGTTCTACTGATCTGCGAATACATGATTGTAGTAGAAACGAATACAGTACAAAATATGAAGAAAGGAAAATATGTGGGCAGAAAAACACAGGATTCACCAGTTGCTGATAAACTTGACCGAAGTGATTTCGGTTTCGATCAAGATTATTTTGAAAGAATGCCTCTCCTATTAAATGCTTTACAAGATAATAGCTACATTGATCCGACGGCAGAGATGTCGGTGATAACAAGAAAAGGTCCACATTTAAGACACCATAACTATCAAGCCACTGCTTACCCACCTAGAAAGACGATTCGAAAATCAAGTCCACAACCCTTCCTATTTGAATATAGAAGCCCTTATCCCAGACCGTTCCGAAAAGAAGCTTCTAGTACTTCTAACAGTTGGTCAGAAAGCTATCATAATGCGCAGAGATTGAAAAACTTAAACGATGTTGTCAAATACCTCGAAAAGACACTTAACGCAAAATTTGGTGAGCTGTACATTCCATCTGAAAGTCAAGTGGCTTTTTCTAGTTTATTCGTGGCCCCAACAAACGGACAAAGACATAATAATCCTAGACATCAAGAAAAGGGCAATAAAATTGAAGAGTATTGGAATCACCACATTGATCCATTGTTTTCATTTAAACCTGAGAATCCCAGTGATGTCAACTTTTTAGTAGATGATTCAAAGCTATACTTTATTTCCCATAAAAAAAGTTTACCGAGACTGAGATACTCAGCAAAAAAATGTCTGCGACGAAATTGTGAGACTTATGAGTCAAATCAAAGGGATAGTAACGTTTTAAATTTCGAAAGAATCCAAAATCACAGGCATGAGAGCCCAGATAGTCCTAAAGGGTATGAAAACTTAGATAATCAAAAAAATATCGATCCTAATAAGATAACCATCACAACGAATCGACCTTTATTCCAATTTAGACGTAAAACTTACAAGCCAAAAGGCAGACAGACATTTTCAGATAATAGACAATCTAAAGAGGGACAAGAAAGCCAAATAAACATACAAAAAGAACGACCTGGTATACCGCAACTGATATTACGTTTGAACCTTTATTCACTCAAAGATGCTGATTCCAGTAAATCAACCTCAACAACACCCTTACCTGTTTATAGTACTGAACCAATCACTACACCTCTCATAAAACATTACGTGACAGAAAACGTAAATCAATTTGAACTTGACGCTACCAGTGTTGAAGACTTTCATATAGGGAGCTCTGGGGTCATTACTCAACCAACATCACCACCTACGTACCCTATAACAACTCCTATAGTTCCACCTATAGTTCCAGACTTGAACATAGGCGAACAAATAACCATAGTTCCGACAACAAGCTCCCCAGAAGTATTTAAATTTAACCCCGAAGATGCAAAAATACCAGATCAATATTTAAATCTAAGAACAACAGAGCAACCCTTCATGTATACGACTGATTTCAGATATTTATACGAAGACAGGAATCAAGAAGATAATATAAATTCATATCAGCATAACAACAATATAAGAAAATCTGACGTAACTTTAACCACATACAGTTATGATAACGGGAAAGAATCTAAAGATAATAAAGATAAAAACGAAGATGAAAATCTTGAGACTCTTATAGTTAAACTGAAAAATTCTATTTCTTCAACAACTCAGGAATACAAGAAAGAAGATGAACCAGAAAATGTTACCGAAACCTATGTTCCTCAATTGAATGGTCATTACAGAAATATGAAGTATAAAAATCTAAGTACTTTACTAAAAGAAAGTTCAGAAAGATATAGAAAAAGATTGGCAAACTTGACTATTATAAAAAGGCCGTATGTGCCTATGCTGAAAGATGGTAAAAATAATGCTACTGACCTCTTTAGAAGATAGATAATATTAATATTACGATTATAGTTTGAAAATAAATTATTAAAAATACTTATCTTCTTTTATTTTATATCCATATCCAATTTTTATTTTACTTTTAACCGAATTTACTATTTTATACTAACTAGAAATTACTTTCTATTAGGCTATATAATGCATTGCGAATATTTTAAACATCAATACATATAAATATTTTATAGCTTTTTTTAAAGATATTTTATAAAATAGCTTGATTCTTACAATTTAAATACACAGTAGTAACTAACTACAGAAATAATAATCCTTTAGTAAGAAAAATATAATACGTAGTAAATAGTAATGTTTAATTAAAAACAACTAACCCAATTTCAACAAACCATAAAAATAGTTCTCATTTCTCCGATGACCTTATTAGTAAGTATTTTTATGACCCTTTTCTATGACCTAACACCATGCGTCTCTCTCTAGCACCCGTGACCTCTTATCGTGCCTCTCACCTCACGCATCTCAAGAAAACCCCCGTTACTTTTACCAGTGCAAAAAGGCGCTATCTGCGACGTGGGAGCGAAGGTACGGTAGTTTATTTTTCTCTTTCTCTCACATACTATGTTAAAACGTGCGCAAGAGACAAAATCAAACCGCCAGTCTCCCACGGACCGGTAGTGCAAGTTTTTGACAGTACGTTCTAAGCTCGACGGAGGAGTGTTGTGGAAAATTATGTTTTACAATATAAAATAAATATACAGTTTACTATTGAAATATGTGAAGCGTCCCATTTGTTCTCAGTGCATTGGATTATTTGAAGAAAGGTGTGGTACTTAATATACTTGTATATATACGGAACTTTCTTAGCTTAGTCATCAAGGTCAACGTGATATTTACGAATTTTAAATTACTTATAGCATAGCTAAGGTTGTTGTTATTACTAACATTGTAATTATAATTTATAATAAAAGTAACGAGGCTGTAACAGCAGCTGTCATTCGAGTACCGGACACACGAAACCACGAAGACAAAAATTTAGAAGGGCGCGAAATGGGAGCACATGACTTTTACGACACATATACCTGCTGCACACAAGCTTTATTGTTTCGCAAGTTTCTCAGAAAAAAATATATTGACACTAGTCACATATCATAGGCAGATGAAACTATACAAAACATTATCCGCGAAATATAAATAAATCATGTAGCCGGGTGAGAGATGTTTAAAAATGTTATACCTAACTACGTTACACCTTTGACCTTTAGATTGATGTCACTCAAAAGCTTTTTTATGTTACATTTAAAATTAAAATTAAATTTGCCAGGAGTTAGGATGTAAGTATATCTTTCCTGATATTTTGAAGGGCAAGGCCAAATCCAAACTAGAGCCTCTGATATAAATTCACCCATAGCTGTATAATTATATTTATTTGCTTTCCATCTATTTCTTTCACCCATCAACTTTATCTGAGCCAAATTTTAGTTTCCTTCGTACGAATTTTCTTAGCGTATTAATAATATAATAGATATAGACTATATTATGTGTAAATTACGAAAATGGATTTTCAATTGTGTAAGCCACGCTATATCTCGATAACGGCTGAACCGATTTGGCTAATTTTAGTATTAAAATATTCCTGGAAGTCCAGGGAAGGTTTATTTAAGTAACACGAAGTTCACTATGACATCTAGTATTCAATTAAACTATAATAAATTCAATTTTGATTTAGAAATCTAGCATCTAGATTTAAATATGTTATACAATATTGAAATAGAAGGTAAACAATTTCTCTGAACTGATCTGGATGTTTGCAGAGCTGTAGAATTTCGCTCTGAGTTTGTTGACTAAATACGGGTCGTTACTCAATATGCTGGTAGCATACATAGCTTGATACACTTATGGTCCAAACCAAGAGACGAGTTACAAAATTATATAAGTACCGATGTATAATACCAAGTTTTGTGACCCATGGTTTGTAAAGAACTGTAACAATCACGTACACATTACTTTTGCCACTATCTACTGCAAGGTTTAGGTACCAATTTAATATAGTTAATACATTTCTAAAATTAGATGATTGAAAGGGGCATGGTTATAATTGTAGAAAACTCTCTATGGCTTACTTATGCAAATATGAGTTAATCAAGTGTAAAAATGCCATCCTTTTTTTTCATGCATACGAGAAACAAAAGAACTAACATAATATTTAAGATTGGGTTGATAAAAACATAAAGCGTACCCTACGCTAAATTTTATATTGTGGGCAACTGCTATTTATTTTGACCTTAAACTTGTACAGTTGGGCATTTAAATGTTATTAAAATATGTTAACGTTTACGTACGAGATACATACAAATGTTACCTACGCAAACATATCAAAGCGCACGGAAGTGCGCAGGCCTAGTTCCAGCAGGCCGCGCGCATGCCGTGCACTATTTACACGAACCGTTTCAACGCACTTTTGACCCCCCTGTATCTCAGTGTCTGTTGCGAGAGCAAAGATAAAATTAATCTTACGTAATTATATACTAGTACTTAAGTAGTATACCCAATTTCATAGACATAGCTTCGGTAGATCCTGAAATATGTCCCTGTAAAAATAGCTAATTTTGGCACTCATTCACTCACTCACTCATTCACTCACTCACTCACTGACCGGTAATCAAAACCTCTAGGCCACTTCCAATTGTCCTAGCGTTATGAAATTTGGCACACAGGTCGTGTGTTATATTATGTAGATTAACAAAAAATTAAGAAATTTTAGAAATCGATTAAGCGTGAGTCGGCCCATCTACGAACTTTAGAGGCTACTTTCAAATGTCCTAGTGTTACGAAATTTGGCACTCAGGTCATGTGTTATATGTAGATTAACAAAAAATTAAGAAATTTTAGAAATCGGTCAAGCGTGAGACGGCCCATCTACGTACTTTAGAGGCTACTTCGAAATATCCTAGCGTTATTAAATTTGGCACACAGGTCGTGTGTTATAAGTAGATTAACGAAAAATTAAGAAAAAGAAATCAGTCAAGCGTGAGTCGACGGCTCACCTACGAACTTTAGATAAAAATTCTTATGTACCAGTGATACAATGAGGCATCTATTGAAAGTATTAGTATCGGGCGTGGCACAAAAAGACAAAATTGGTATGATTTCCTGAAAAAAAAGTTTTGGAATCCCACCAAAAACATACCTGTTAAAATAGGGCCTAGTTCCTAGCTAATTGTTGGTCTAAAAAAAAGAGTTGAAATCCAATCCAATGCCAAGTTCAGATGCACTTCATCAATCATAATCATCTTCATCAACAGCCTGATCCATAATACTTCTAAATTTTTAACTTGGCAGGTTTTTGTGCTATACGTTACACTTGATTAATTATATAATTAGATAATATTTATTGAATTTAAGTAGCCTACCAAGTTTAAATTAGAAGTATTATGGATCAGGCTGTGGATGAAGATGATTATGATCGATGAAGTGCATCTGAATTTGGCATTGAATTGGATTTCAACTCTTTTTTTAGACCAACAATTAGCTAGGAACTAGGCCCTATTTTAACAGGTATGTTTTTGGTGGGATTAAAAGTTTACGCTTCATGGAAATACGTTAACTCTTTATTATTATAACCAAAGTCAGGAGGTGTAACGCTAATAATTTTAAAATAATTAGTTTTTTTATTATCTGTCTTGCATATTACAATAATTATGCAAAGTGAATTGAAATGCATACGAGCGAAATGTTTGCTGCATTGAAAGTTGAAATTGTCTTTATGTTATCTTTTATTTTTTAGTAAAACTTTTACTTTCACGTAAACAATAAATATTCTTTGTAATCTGCATGTAATTTTTGTTTGTGTTGACTAATTGTTATTACATATATCAGGTTTTTAATTTTATAGTATTTTTAAAATAAAATATCTCCATATACCAAAACTCCAAAATTCTGTTTTGAATACTACCAAAATATTCCGTTTATAATTGAAGAAGTCAGTGGTAGAAGCATGGAAGAAGCAGGTGAGTAACAGTTAAAAAAATTGACGTTTTTTGCATAAATTGAGACTTCAGGGCCGGAATTATGAATTGAAATAAAAAAAAAACTGTGAATTTTTATGCGCAGATAAAAAATGAAGTAAATAAGTTACGAGGTTTGATAAAGTTATAAGGGAAAAAATTAGTGATTGTCCTTATATTATAAAATGTTAATTACAGGAGATTCTTTCACTCACGTCTTTAATTTTACGAGAGAAATTTCAAAATGTTTTTTAAAGACGAGAACTGTGATTCTGATTATATCGATGATGTTCTATTGCAACACCATGGTGTAAGACATACGTAAGGAAGGAACTGCTAAGTCTTAAGCACACAACAACGGTACACTGTGAGTATACGTGTGGTCTAAAAACTCCGAAACAATGGCGGTTACATGGACTAATTTCCCATGGCTGGTTCAACGACTTGATGCAACACTTCACACTCATTTATAATCACGTCGACTTCACTACTCGTTGGTCTTGAAGTATTGTAGGGCCAAAACTCTTTTGAATTAAAATGAATCTTATGATAATCTCGAGCACAATATACTACTAAAACTTTCATCAAAATCAGTTCAGTCATTTTTACGTAAAATACTATCGACTATTTTAATCATCCCAACAAACATTTAAATTTATAAGTATTGCTAATAGGTTGAGTTCGAATTTTTCTCTAAGGGTACGGACTACGGAGTACTTTTTATAACAATATATTCTGTGCTAAGGGTTAGAACGGGGTGGGTCCCAGAAGTTCGTATGCAAATTTCCTTAAAAAGAGTTAAACGCGAGCGAAGCTCTTTATTCCGATTTCCGATCAATGATAATATTATGTGTGAGGCCGCCAATTTTTGCTCATTTGGTAATATTTTTTTCTCCGCCCTCGGTATTTAAAAAAATGCTGTGTTTATCTTATGTTCGAAAACTGATTCTAACGAAAAAAAAAAACAATCAAGAATGCATTTCGGTTATTTGCAAGAGATATTTCGGTTCAAATCATAGTCTAAAAATATATTTACAACTAAACATAAAAAAGGTAAGAAAATAGCTTAAAATATACCATCCGCCGTGGAAGAGATGCACTTCAACTGTCGCTGTAGCAGTAAGTATGACAGATTTGAAGATAAATCGGATATGTTATAAATACTTATATATAAATGGCTACCTCACCTAATTTTTATACTATTTTAAGATAACTTTTTAAAATCAAATGAATCGTTAGAAACATCAATTCTACCCTACTTTTTAAACGTCACCAATAATACCCATTTATTATTATCGTTAAGTGTTAGGGAAGGTAAAATCGGAAGGTGGCAACGCTGACTTTTTACGTACGTATTGAAAATCTCGTAATATCCGCCATTTTTTGACAGTTCACATTTGAACCTCAGACGGGCTGTGTACACAGTTTTTTCAAATGAAGTGTTTTTGTGACACAAATGTAAGGGTTGGTATTTCACATAAAACTATCAATGCAACATGTGAGTAGTCAAAAGGGCCATATGTTTGGGACTATAACACAAACCACATTGTGTACTATTTACAGAGATACCTAAGTTTGATTTTCTCAACGCTACGGTAGTGTAGAAATAAAAATTCGCTACCATTTTAGTATGTAGAGTAGCGTAGACACGTTTTCTTGTAGTAGAAGTATCTACGCTACCAACGCAATAATTCAGTACCAAATCAGCAAAAATTGGCGGTCTCACCCATAAAGTAATTAATTGACACTAAGCCTGGTGAACTTCGTATCACTTCCCTCCTAATAAAAATCTTCTCTGGACTTAAACGAATTCATAACTAAAATTAGCCAAGTAATAATCAAACTAATTATAGACGCAAGTTTTCAAGTGCAGATTGTAGTTAAAGCAAACAGCAATACGTGCTATTTGCTATACTAATCACTAATCAGGTATTGCAATACTCGTATTGCAAATCTGAGATACGAACTAATGCGTACACAAGAACTATTGGCGTTCTCACGTACGTGGGAGTACCACAGGGATCTGTTCTTGGACCAGATTTTATTTATGTCATTGTTTGTGATGTCACATTGTAGATATTTATTAAATTCGCAAGAGTAATAGTGTTAGAAAAAATGCTAATTATTGACAGGAAACTTAATGATGTTAACATGCATAACGCTAGATAGAGAGTATAAATACACCACAAATGCTTAAAATAATTACTTGATTAGGTACTTGCTACCTATTTAAATAGCTACTTTATAAAATAAATTTAAAAACTTTACATAATGATATTATTATGTAATATATTTGCTATAGCTAAACATTTAGACAATTCATTTTTATCCATATGCAAAGAATAGCTTGGCCCCGTGTTTTTCAATCTTCATGATGCGATCCTTTGGTATGACAAAATTTTTCGCTATTGCTTTTATATCATGTATCTAAGTTTAAGAACATATTTTTTATGATAATTCTCTTATTTTCGATCTTTCTTGCATTTTTATAACATAGTTCTCTCAACCTCTGGCGCGCCCCTACAGAAGCTTAACATAAGCCCTGGGGGGTCGCGACCCAGAGGTTGAAAAACACTGACATAGCCCAACTGTGACCAACAGACATTTTATGTGAATTCCTCGCGAGATATTTCTCAAGTGTAACAGAATCTGCGTTCGTTTCGCAATCGCGTCCCTTACAATATCCTGCGTCGATATACTTACGTACCAATTTCATATCATAAATTTATAACGTCTAGTAATCTTTTTTTTTACTCTATATAGGTAAATTATAATATGAATAACAAAACTCTACTTATTTATATATATAATTTATCGCAGGACTATTTTTAATAAGATGACTCATCTTATATTTTAAATCATGTTTATGTTGGCTAAGACGACTTTGAGAGCAAAGGAAATTCTAATGTTGTTTTTGGGTGTTTGCTAATTAGGGGCAAACTCAAAACGAATGTTTGCCGGATCAACCCATCAAGCCTTTAAATCTCATAAGGGGAAAACACCAAATAATATTTCTGTAGCGAACCTTTGCAATTTCATATTCATCGGCAAAATTTCGTATACGGACTCTTAAAGCACGAATCAATTGGCGTGATAGTTTTTCCGTAAAGGGAATTTACCACAAAATGTAAAGGTGTGGGATATACTAGGGCTCGCTTCGCTCGCCCTGCCGCCGCATGCAGCTCTGCTGCCACTTAACAAAATGTGCGCACCTCAATAATGCAATTTGATACCGTTGAGTAGAACCACCCAGTTGCGTAACCATGACAATCGATCTCGGATTTTCGACCACTGCACCGGCCGCAGTGTGTTACAATCATTGTGTAATTGTTTTTGATCGAGATAAACTGTAACACGGTAATATTGAATGAATCTTAGGGTTGCACCAGAGGCGTAGTTAAAGTTAAAGTTATGGTTATAGTTATGGCTAACTTAGCTTTGACCTTAACTTTAACCTTAACTTTGACCACAGAAATTGACAGATGTCTGTTGCGTTTATTTTTTTATTAAAGCTACGGTAATGGGATTGAGAGTATAAAAATTTAATTATCCGTAAAAATTGACAGGAATAATATTTCTTATTTAAGCAACAACATATCACGAAAAAATTTCGATATAAGTAGGTATGAGCGGTTATGGTTATCATTAAATATGGCGTCCTTAACCAAAGATTTGACATTTTGCACTGTAGTTATAGTTAAAGTTATAGTTAAAGTAAATTGGTACAACCCCTCCTTAATTGTTAAATAATAAAAAAAGAAAAATTACTCTCCCAATAATGGGCATAAATTGAGGTTTTAGTAAGTGTACAATATAGACTGCGAGACCAAAAAGACAGCACCTTCTGCAATCTTCTTTTTTCAAAGGTATAAATATTTTAACATCATCAAGACCTTTGAATAACTCGCAAAATATATATTTTGTAAATAAATACAGGTACACCGGATCTGTCGGCAAGTTTCATTCACCACAAAATAGCATCAGCAATATACTAATGTATTTCGTAATTCCAGATGGCAGAAGTAATATTCCAAAGGCGGATAGCAACCGCAATCCCCACGGATCCCCTCATCATACTCCTCCTGGTGGGTCTGCTGCAGCTATGTGGGGGCCAGTTCATCAACAGAGCTCCCCACTTCGTGCCCCAGACGGGGGACATGTCGCAATTTGTGCTGCCAGAAGATACTAAAGTGGGGACGCCGGTTTACCAGCTCAAAGGTATGGTTAATATGAAAGAAATGTTAGAATTAAAGCATGTTCTAATCTGTGAGATAATGGTTCAGTTGATTAAAGCTTAGCTTCGCCTAGAAGGTTAGATTTCGATTTCAAAAACTACGAGTTATTTCCGATAGGATAATAAGCTCATAGACTGATGGTCTGACTAAATATATCTATCTTGTCAGACTATTACATTGTTTTACTTCATAAAAAAGGAGACAAAAGTGATATTACCAACTATCGCCCTATCAGCCTTACTTCACACCTATATAAGACATTAATTAAAGTTATATTAAACCGAATTAACCATAAATTAGATAAACAGCAGCCGCCAGAGCAAGCCGGATTTAGACACAGTTTCTCCACCACAGACCATCTCCAGACAGTTAATCAAATCCTTGAAAAGTACTCGGAATTTAACAAACCTCTCTACTATGCTAGCCTTCGTCGACTATACAAAAGCATTTGACAGTATTAAACACTCAGCAATATTCACATCCCTTTATAACCAAGACATAGATCCCACCTACATAGAACTCCTTAGAATCATTTATGCCAATAGCACAGCAGATATAAAACTCAACACTACTGGTCCTAAATTCCGAGTACTCAAGGGCGTCAAGCAGGGTGACCCGCTCTCTCCCAAACTTTTTACCTGCGTCCTTGAAGAAATCTTTAGAAAACTGGAAGGTCCCTGGGTGGTAATGGGCATTGAAGTTGACAAGAAAAGGCTAACGCTTCGCTTTGCTGACGACATTGTCTTGTTTGCTGCCACAGCCGCGGAACTACAAAGAATGCTCCAAGACCTGAGCGCTGCAAGCCTGAAGGTGGGATTAGCAATGAATAGGTCCAAAACTAAAATAATGACCAATAGCACGAAGCGTAGGGTCGAGGCAGACGAGCAAGAAATGCAATATGTGGACGAGTACATCTATTTGGGCCAGTTAGTCTCCTTTGAAAATAGACATGGGAAGGAAGTCGATCGCAGAATCGAAAACGCCTGGAGGAGCTACTGGTCCATGAAGACGCTGATGAAGGGGGATTTACCTTTCTCCCTGAAGCGAAGACTCGTCGACATGTGCATTCTGCCCGTCCTAACCTACGGTGCACAAACTTGGTCATTGACCGATTTGCAAAAGTCCCAACTCGGGGTATGCCAAAGAGCGATGGAGCGCAGTATGCTAGGAATTAAACTTCTCGATAAAATGAGAAACACCATACTGCGCTCAAAAACGGGAATCAAGGACGTAGGAGTAAAAACAGCAAAGTTGAAATGGGATTGGGCGGGACACGTAAGCCGCATGCATCCCAACCAATGGGCAAAGATCTCAACAGAGTGGGTGCCGGAAGATGGACGGCGCCGCCGCGGCCAGCCAAGAAAAATATGGCGCGATGAGCTGGAAGCATACCAGCCAGGCTGGCCAGCGGTGGCACAGGAGCGAGCACAATGGAAGACCTTGGGGGAGGCCTTTGCCCAGCAGTAGGACAGCATAGGCTAGGAATATATATATATATATATATATATATATATATATATATATATATATATATATATATATATATATATATATATATATATATATATGAGGCAAAGGCCTCCCCCAAGGTCTTATTATATATATCTCGGTAGTTATAAAAGAAACCGTGAGCAGCTGTTTATCACGGAACCTGGGACCTTTCAGAGATCACTCTTTCCTTGCATAACTTAAAATGATAACACCCCATACGACGCTCCTTAAAATGTCGCCCCGGTACTTAAAATGTCGTAGAATCTATTACCTAAAATATTATTGAATGTGCCTAGAAAAACTCTGATTATTCTCCCCAGGCATAGACCCAGAGAACGGTCAGCTGACGTACTCCATATCGGGCCAGTACTTCACCGTGAACTCGATCACTGGTGTCGTGACACTGGCCAAGGCACTGGACAGGGAGGAGCAGGCGACGCTGGAGGTTATTATTAGTCTTACAGGTTGGTTGATATCATTTAAGTTTATTTTTGTAGGTAATTTTACAAAGAACTAGCTGTCCCGACAAACGTTTCTTTGCCATATATATACCATATATTTTATTTTATTGAAGTGACTAAATAAGTATGTCACCATGGCAACGTCGATCGCTATCCCGTCGCACAAACAACGGTGGCCGTCAGTCTCGAGCTGTAATAATTTACTATTATTTATTCAACAAATGCACTTATCAATATAAAAAGTACCCAGTAGCCGATTCTCAGACCCACTGAAAATGCATATAAAATTTGGTAAAAATCAGTAAAGCCGTTTCGGAGGAGTACGCTATCTAACATTGTGAGTTGTGACACGAGAATTTTATATATTAGAAGTACCTACAACTAATCTAAGGGGTTTAACAAAACTAAGTAACAATACTTTAGGTGTGTATATTGTGTTCCTTATATTAAGTTCACGTGAAAGTAGCAGCGCTGAAAAAGTGTTTTTTGTGTCATTTGTATGAGCAAAGTCACGACGCTGGGGTGCTTGCCCATTCAAATCCCAAAAAAAAAACTCTTTCAGCGATGCTACTTTCACAATGAACTTAATTTAAGGAACACATACACACCCTAAAGTATTATTTCTTAGTTTCCTTAGTCTATAATTATATCTGGCTAGGCCCTGAAGTATTATGGGTACCATAATACTTCAGGGCTTTTATTTATCATTTATCTTTCATTTAGCCTCACCGTCCTATTATTATGACATAATATTATTATGTAATAGGTAGGTAGTTATATTATTTTTCATCTATTTTTCTAATAACTTGACATAGGTACTTCTTTCTGTGGTTGCAAATAATAATCAAAACAGTAATTTGCCGTTTACGCCAGCATAGCTGCATGATAATAGTTCTCGTGGTCAGCAAATTAATTTAGACCGCGATGTCGAAATATGTACGCACTGACTTTCTTGTTCATTCTTGTAAGAAGTAACATTGTCTAACGCATAATAGAAAGTGAAATTTTAGCCTAACCTAACCTTATTTACAAATTACAGGCAATAATCAAATAATCCGAATTATTAGGAAATTCTTTACACCTCAATCACATCAAATAAAATTGTAACTGCTTACAGAGCTACCAAGTTATCTTTGAAACAGCCATTATTGGAACTACGGCCGTCGACCGGTGCTAATACGGAAATGTCAAATTCCAGAACTGCTGCGATTGGTAGAAATAAAATTTTGTATTACTGCTAGCGCCGCCATTCAGTTCACAGATAAGTTGGTCTGTCTGTAGTTTGATTTCGCCGTAGCCAGGTAAAAATAGTTCACAACTCAAAAGTGATTTAAATGTTACATGTTCCAGATGAGCCCACAGAAGACACGGAGCCGAACACGATATCGTTACGACGCGTGATCCCCGTGCGAGACGTCAACGACAACGCGCCGATCTTCCACAACAGACCCTACATCATCAACATCAGCGAGGCGACGCCAGTCGGGAGCGAGATTGAAGTATGTCCTACACACTCTACAATACGATATTGTAATTTTAGTTGGTACTCAATCCATACTAATATTATAAATGCGAAAGTGTGTCTGTGTGTCTGCTACCTCTTCACACTTAAACGGTCCGATTTTGACGAAATTTGTTATCCAGATATGAAACCCAGAAGAAGACATAGGCTAGCTTAGCAAAAAATGTACGGTTCCCGTGCGATAAACGAATTTTTAGCGCAGCGGAGTTGCGGGCGTCATCTAGCCTTCTATATTTTGCTTATACTTAATATTTTGCAGGTCAACCCAAACATAGTAGTGACGGATCGTGACGAAGGCGTGAACGCGAAGGTGGAGGTTGTGTGTTCTAACAGGGAGAGAGGTGGAGACGCCGAAGCCTGCGCCACCTTTAGACTGGTCACGGAACAGGTAAATATTAACCTAACCATGTGTCTAATGCTAAGTACTCACATACGGTTTTGCTCAATCGAGCAATAACGTCGAGCAAAACCCGCGGCTCGGGCCTTCGTCCACACATTCAGCATTGCTCGATAGTTTTATTCTAAATCGATATAATATTTCATTCCATCAATCCGGCTCGATCCGGTTCCATCAATCCTTCGAGCGGCTCGATGCGAGCCTTCGAGCTGTCAGTTTTGCGGTCCACACAGTAATTATTACTCGATTTGAAGTAAAACTATCGATACGATCAAAACCGTATGTGAGTACTTAGCTTAAGAAAGAAAAAACTATTGCGACGTACTCACATGTCACGTGTTACGATCAAAACGAATCTGATGATACTTTTGACGCTCAAATCCGTCAAGCCATCTGGAGCGTGTACTCTCAAAATCTCAAGCAAGAGTGTGTTACTTTACTTGTAATTTAATTTGATAAAATATTATCTAGTCACATTTTACTTTCTCTAGGTAACTCCTAACGAGTACCGCGTGCGGATCTTCCTCTCAAAGCCGCTGGATTACGAGAGCCGCACCGCCTTCGTGATCAATATAGAGGCAGTTGACGGTGGGACTCCTCCGCTGCGGGCGAGTGCCAGCGTGGCCGTAGCTGTGCGGGATGAGCAGGACCAACCGCCCGTGTTCCTGACCGCGCCGTACTCGGCCGCGGTGGTGGAAAATACGCCACCGGTGAGTAAAATAAACGATATCATAAAACTTCAGAGGTGTCAAGGGACAACCGGATGGAGCGAAGTTATTTCTTATGTACAAAAAACCTGTATACACTCAAAAAAGAGACAGAGAGAGAGAAACACGCGCTAGGTACCGCATGGCTTACAACTATAACTAAAAGCACAGATACTGCATGTCTTGCGAAGTACTGTAATCTGTATACACATGCGGTATATATCTTCTATGTCTGTGGCAAAAAGTGTCGTGCCAACTTTTTGGTCTTAATTTTTTCCGTCTAGCCCCCTTTCGCAACGCGCGATAAGGAACTTCGTTCCAATAATATTCTCATATTATAGGGTATGTTGGTCGTGCAGTTGAAGTCAAAATGGTTTAAAACAAAGACATGTTAAAAGCGTGTACTGTACGTGAGCGTGCGTTGGTGCTTCAAGATTTTTACAAACATTTTCTGCTTAGTGAATTCATTTTAAATATTTATAAATATTAATATTTTCCAGAACACCAGTATAATGGAGATATCAGCTGTCGATGGAGACACAGAAAATCCACGCTCTGTACTACTCACACTGGAGGGCGATAGTGCTAAATACTTCAGGCTGGCACCAGACAGACCTCTGGGCAGTGCCACGCTGCTAACTACTGATGTGCCGATTGATAGAGAGAGCGATATTGTGGTGCAGAATGGAGGAGTGTACAGTTTTTATGTAAAGGTATGCAACTATTACCAGATTAAAAAACTGTAATAATAATAATACAATAACTTATATTGTCTTTTTATATTTCAGGCAACAGAACTTATAAATAACGAACTACCATCTGACTTTACGGTAATGCCAGTTACCATAATTGTAACAGATGATAATGATCACATACCAGAATTCAACAAAGAAGTCTTTGACATATCGATACCTGAGAACATCGAAAATGATAGTCCCATACCTGGCCTCTCAGTTTACGTCGACGATAATGATATAGGACAGAACAGCAGATACAATCTATCACTACGAGATGTGTACAATTCAGAAGGTGTATTTTATATAAGTACAGATCACGGAGAAGGAAGAACACCAATAAATATTAAAGTTAAAGATACAACCAAACTAGATTATGATGTTGACGATGAAGATAAACGTCATTTCAGTTTTGATATGATAGCCTCAGTAAACCGAGAGCAATTATCATCAGCTAGAGTAAATATCAAATTACTAGATGTTAACGATAATGCTCCAGTATTCGAACAGCCTAATTATAAATTCAATGTTCTTGAAAGTGAACCGGTTGGTTTCAAAATAGCTGACATAAGTGCTACTGATAAGGATTACGGAATATATGGCGATATAGAATATACGTTGATGGGTTTCGGTTCTAATCTATTTAAAGTTGACAGAAATAAGGGAGGATTATACGTCGCTCGTACTTTGGACTATGAATCACAGACTAGTTACAGTCTGACTTTGATTGCTAAAGATGGCGGTGGTAAAAGCGCAACAACTAGTATATTCATAGATGTTCTCGATACAAATGATAATGCACCTGTTTTTGATTCCCTTGAATACACTAGGACAATTCGAGAGGGCGCCACTAGTTTTGAGCCGCAATTGGTTGTTCGTGTGAGTGAATTCATCATATTTTTTTTTGTCCACTTTTAAGCACAATATTAAAACATACAAAAAAAAATGTTTTATCTTCAATATATAAAAAATCATAAATTTTACGTGCAACGAAGGTGCTACCAATCGCTAATCTGAATCTTGTACTTTAGTAATGCTTGACATGTGCTAACAGTTTTTGAATATTCTCTATAGGTATGAGTCGATTATTATTACATTTTTGCTAATTTCTTTCAGGCCACCGATATCGACGGACCCGCACAAGGTGGTGGGCGTGTCCGTTATACGCTACAGTCTGACAACAGCATCGCCCACCCCGGCCAAGTATTCGCTGTACATCCGGAGCAAGGAGAAATCACAGTACTCCGACCGGCTGAAAGTATGGACACGCCAAGAGGGTTGTACGAGCTGGTGATTAGAGCTACTGATTTTGGTGAATAGTTGAAATTATTTCATTTCAAATAATATAATGCATTGTAAGCATATTCTTAGTATATTATCCAGCATATTATACTCTTATGCAAAACGACCAATGTTTCAGGTAACCCACCTCTCTTCAATGAAACACGCGTACTTGTACGAGTAGGGGTGCCAGGAAATCAACGACCGACGTTCAAAGGCAACTATCATCATCTCACATACACCCTAGCTCCGCGCGGGCCCGCCACAACAAATTCTGATTATGCACTAGAGCTTGGGCCGGTTAACTATAAAGCTTCAGTCAGAGAGGACGCTCAGCCCGGTCAACACGTGCAAACCGTACAAGCCACTGATCCCGATGGCCTTGATAATCTCCTACGGTACCATATAGTCAACGGAGCCAAAGATAATTTTGTGATTGATGAAGTGTGAGTATCATATTTTAAACCAGACGTTGATCTTTTTAAAATAATATTTAAACGGGGTGCTATTTTGTATTGAATTTCTTGTTAAAATCTAGTTGGTCTTAAGTAAGTTCCTTGTTTAGCCGTTATTTATTAATTTAATTTTGGTCCATTTTATTTACAGAACTGGTGAAATTACAGTATCAAATGACGCCCATCTCGACAGAGATAACAATCCTGACCGATATGAAATAATTGTATCGGCAGTCGATAGCGGTACACCGATCCCAGAAACTGCAACAACTACAGTATTTGTAAATGTACAGGACGTTAACGATAAGCCCCCGAAATTTAATATTACGGATACAACAACTTACATCTCAGAGAAGACAAAAATTGAAAGTGTAGTAACTGAAATGACAGCAGAAGATACCGACTTGAATGCGCAACTTAAGTTTAGCATTATTGAGCCTATAAAAGCATTCTCCAAAGCAGGAGTCCTATTGAAGCCCACCTCTCCATTCGATTATAGAAATATGTTCAAAATCAATGAAGATTCTGGAGAGATCATCGTAAATGGATCTTTGGATTATAGTCAAATGTCAAGTATTATACTTACTATTAAAGTTACTGACATAAACGCGGAAACAAATAAGGAGGAGCAATTTGATACAATAGAGTATACGATATACATTCAACCCTACGCTGATAAGAATCCACAATTTACTAATCCCGGTTGGACAACACTACATCCAATTATTTATCATCAGATTAATGAGGAACAACCAATTGGCAGTACTGTTTTAGTTTTGATGGCAGAAGACCCCCTTTCAGGACATGTTGTAACTAATTTTAAAGTAATTAACTCTGAAACAGGGTTGTTGCAAGTAGATCCTCTAAGTGGGCAAGTTGTACTCACTAAGCATTTAGATTACGAAGAACTAACGTCACCAAATCTCACTATGACAGTTCATGCTACAAGCAATGATGGTACTAAACACAGCACAGCGAAAGTTGTTATTGAAGTGCTCAATATCAATGATCATCCTCCCATATTTGAAAACGAGGTAAATAATTTTATTTACTTTCAAGCTGTTATTGTTACTATATCACTAATTTGTATTTGTGTAAACAAATTATAACGTAAATAATATAATATTTTCTCAATGATTTGTATATTTTATATCTTAATTTTTATAGCTACACAAAGTAAGCGTGCTAGAATCCATTCAATATCCAGAGAAAATCCTAACGGTACAAGCAAAAGACGCAGACGCAGTACTGAGTGATCTGGACAAAAAGATCGGTTATGCTGACGTGAGATACGCTTTAAGAGGAGACAATGCTGAGTTATTTGTCATTGATAACGTCACTGGTGTTATTCAGGTAAACGTGAAAAAATATTATATACTTCATATTTTTTCACAAACAACTAAAAATTATCGCTGTGTTGTCATAACATATTCTTTCAAGATAAGATCAGTTTCCTTAACTTTAATAAATTACCTATCTATACTAATATTATAAAGCGGAAGATTTTGTTTATTTGTTTGTTTGAACGCGCTAATCTCAGAAACTACTGGTCCGATTTGAAAAATTATTTCAGTGTTAGATAGCCCATTTATCAAGGAAGGCTATAGGCTATATTTTATCACGCTAAGACTAATAGGAGCGAAGAAATAAAGGAAAATGTGGAAAAAACGGGGGAAATTATTTGAAACTACTGGAGCATTTTTTCTGTTATTTGGTACAGATAAGAAATAGACCACGTGAAGGATCATAAGCTATATTTGCAGAATCATTTGTCTGTGAAATATCTAATATATGCGGACGAAGCCGCGCGGAACGTCTAGTATGTCATATTACTGTAACATTTTTAAGTAACGATTATTTTCCAGGTAGCTCCAAACAAAACTCTAGATCGTGAACGTCAATCCGTGCTGCGTCTAGAAGTAGAAGCGTATGACACGCCAAACGGCGGCGCAGACCGCTTAAAGGCTACAACCACAGTGCTGGTCGATGTTCTTGACGTGAACGACAATGATCCTAAGTTTGATAAGGATTTATACATAGGTAATGAGTTGTTATTTTATTTTTTGCTTTACTATTTTATGTTACGTAATGGTGCGCTTATACGAGCAACCAAAATTGCTCAACTCCAGTCAATTCTCAACTTTGACGTCACGACTACATCAAGCAATTTGCGGCAATAAGCAGCTATATTGCGCAATACAATATTGAGTGATGTGGCCATCGAATATTTGAGCGATATGACATTGAGCGATATGAAATAAATTGCTCCATATTGCTGCACTAAATGCTTCAGATCGCTCCATTCGTGTCGCCGAGCAATTATTGCCGTAATTGTTGCCCGTGTAAGAGCATCTTAACGCTCTAACTCAGTAAGCATAATCTTATGAGATTGTTTTCTTAACTTTTCTCGAAATATTTGCTATATTTTTGGCTTTCTTCAGTTTATCTTAATTGTGACATAAAAATACTGTAAAACTGTTTCAGCTGTGGTACCAGAGAATGCTCAGATCGGCATGAGTATACTGAAGATGACAGCCACGGATCCTGACGAGGGCCTCGGGGGAGAAATCAAATATGAACTTGTAGATGAAGGAGACGCTAATGGTTGGTATAGTATGGTTACAAAATATGCATAGAAAATGTTTGTATTAATAATAATTATAGTTTTTGGAATGTTTTACAGTTTTATGTGCCAGGTTTTTTTTTTTTATAGCAAAGCTTGTTTAGTAAGAATGAACACATTTAACTGAAGTCAATAAAAATAAGATTCCCATTTCATAATGTAACAATTACCAGGTCTCTTCATTCTCGACGCGACTACGGGTGAGGTGCGCGTGCGCAGCTTGCTCACGGGGCGCGGACGGACCGGCGCGTACCGGCTACTCGGCGCAGCTGCGGACGGTGGTGGTCGAACGTCGCATGCGCAGCTCGCATTGTATATCGGAGATCTAAGCGCTAATGACGGCGTACCGAGAGTTCTAAGACCGGAGATGAAGGAGATACTGTCTGTGCCTGAGGTTAGTATAAAGATCTATAGTATTATGGATTTAGGAAAGAAAAACATTAACAAGACGTAAGGTTGTAGTTTTGAATGGTGTTAAAATGCATAGACCACACAGGTACCTAGTACTTAGGTAGGTCTTATGGTTCTATGGTTGCTTTTAATGACCTTAAACAATAAACATAATGCCACAGCAAATATACCTACAACTGCTATGAGAAAAGAGATGATTCGAATCCGGGTGCATTCCTATCAATATTAAAAATATTATTTTCTATTTATAGAACGCGACGCTTGGCTCAATGGTATACCAGGTGGTAGCTAGTGATCCTGATGACCCCGCGACCCCGGCTGGTCAACTGACGTACTCTATACAACGAACTAATGCTGATGCTGACGTCTTTGATATTGGTGAGGATTCAGATTACATAGCTCGATGACGCATCTTGTTACAATTTATTTTGATATTAACGTAAAACAAAGCATAAATATTGGTAAGGGTTCAGACTTTCAAATTCAAATGTCTGACTATCGTCGCATACTCACTTTCATTTGAATTTGAATTGATTTGAATTTGAACAAAAATTCATTTGAATTTGAACTGATTTGGATTTGAAACAAAGCATAAATATGGAATTCCATACTATGTGGTTATTACTTTACAGATTCTCAAACTGGAGTCCTGACCCTGCGCCGGCCATTGGACAGGGAGACCCAAGCTACTTACACCGTGGTGTTAGTGGTGGAGGACCGAGGGTCGCCTCCGCAACGCACCACCCGTGTGTTGACAGTATCGGTAGCTGATGTTGACGATCACGCACCGCACTTCGCTAGGAGCCTGGTAAGAATCCTGAGTTTGGTAAAAATATCTCGCCAGTGACCTTTAATTGTAATTAAGGTAGCAACTAGACCGAGAATCGCGGACTACTTACACGTAAAACATAAGTGTAACGACAGACAAAGGTAGGCAAATGTAGGGATGTCTCAACCAATACGAATGTAATGGATAGTGATGAAAATCAAAACATCTAAAAACTGTGTCTGGCGAATTACAACCTTCAGTTATTAACTTATTATAAAAACATAATACAAAATATAACATACCAATCGAAATTTTTCAGGATGATCCGCCAATTCTGATAACAACCAAAGAAGAAATTCCAGTTGGAACAGTCATAGGGGAACTGCAGGCAGTTGATGAGGATATAGATGAAAATGCTGCAATTGATTACATGATAACAGGTCTGCAACTTTTTTTATACAAGATTTTTTATTTTACAAGAAATATGCCACATATTTCAATCGATCCGAGTAATGAGACTCTGTACTATCTAAATGCTAAGGTATCATAAATGTACTCAATATGGTATAAAACTTATGCTATCAAAATCAATGTTCATTCATATTTTAAACAAAATTGTTTTTTTATTCCAGCTGGAAATGATTTTGGTCTTCTGAAACTGGAACGCACAAATGCTAGCAAGGCTCTAATCGTCACAGCCGCAAGGTTAGATCGAGAAGAAGTGTCTAAGCTGGTGATAACTGTCAAATGTTTCAAGCTGGGTACCACACCACGTTACAGCAAATCTTACAATAGATTGGTAAATTTTAAAGATCACTATTTTAAGGCCATATTTTCTCAACTACTGATTAGGTATGCTTATTGTGCATAACATTCTTGTTTTCATTTGATTACATGAAATCATAATGATAAACTTAGCGTTAAAATACTTCAAAACAATAAAATATGACATTAATATCGGTGCGTTAAATGATTATTTAATATATTTTACAGGACCTAACAGAAATCCAAGTTGTTATCAAGGTACTGGATATTGATGACCACCTCCCGGAGTTCGAGAGCGCAAACATGACTGTAGGTGTGCGCTTGAACGTGCCAGTTGACTCGATAATAGCAAGAGTTAAAGCAGTCGACAAAGACGCAGACGCTAAACCTATCCGATATGAGATAGTAAATATGAGTTTTGAATCACCAATCAAATCGCGATCCGTAGAAAATGTAACCGATGTGATTGGTATTAACAATGTGACAGGAGATATGAAGACCATGAAAAATCTGATACACTATGCCGATGGACTGTTTAGGTAGGCAACTAAATTTTATGTTTCATCTTCTTATATATAAAATTCTCGTGTCACAATGTTAGTCCGCGAACTCCTCCGAAACGGCTTTACTGATTTTTACCAAATTTTATATGCATATTCAGTAGGTCTGAGAATCGGCTACTGGGTACTTTATATATTGATAAGTGCATTTGTTGAATAAATAATAGTAAATTATCACAACCTGAGATTGACGGCGACCATTGTGCGACGGGATAGCGATCGACGTTGCCATGGCGACATGCTTATTCCAGCTATTCTACATTCTATCATACTATTCTACATTCTACAGCTACTTCAATAAAATAATATGGGCGAAATACTTTATATTATGGCAAAGCAACGTTTGCCGGGACAGCTAGTTATCTATATAAAAGGTAGATCTTGAACATAATTTTTAAAATGATTCCAGGCTTACAGTCCGGGCAAACAACTCAAACGAGACTGACCGCTTCAGCGATATACGAGTTGAAGTAAGTTATATTATCCATTTATCCTCGTAATTATTATCTTCGTAATATCGAAGTAAGTTTAAGGGTCAATTCAGACCGCAATGCGACGTGTAGATGCATTTCTAAATTTGTACTGAATTGACAGATTTCGTGAGCGTGAGACGTCTTGCAAATCCATCAAATCCATACAAATTTAGAAATGCATCTACGCGTCGCGTTGCGGTCTGAATTGACTCTTATTCCTTTTTTATTTGATTTCTTAGTATAATTTTAAATATTTGACAATTCATGACTACCTACCGAAAGGAAATACACCAAAAGTGTTATAATTAGTGTTGTAGTTAAGCCAACAAAATCCATGCACACAACTCAAGTCTTTAAAGTCATAATATAAAGATATGTCGTACGGCTCAGCGCTCAAATTACTGAATATATTTTATGAGAACGCTGAAACGCTCCACGCCTTACAAAATAACTTCTACCTTTTTTTTCGTTTCTCATACTTTTGCTACTATTCATGAACCTGCACAGGTGGTGGTAGTCAGAGAGCGCGACCTGCTACGCCTGGTGGGAGTGGGCGGACGCGTGCTGGCCGGCCTGCGGGAGCGCGTCGCCGCAGCGCTGCGGCCGATGCAGCTGCGGTTACAGCTGCATGATACAGCACACGCTTCTGGGTATGTGTTATAGTTTCAGTTTTTTAAGAAACCAAAACTTGACTGATTCCCTATTGCAAAATACTCCGTGTCAATCTCACGACTCGGGAGAATCTAATACCTTTGAAGCTCCATTGTCAGGCTGTTTAGCTCAAACGCGACACTTTAGAAACATAGCTTGCTCTTTTGATGTAAAAATAAAAACATACAACATGGCCACAAAACTATTACTCAGGCTTTTTATAAACGCCCGCTAATAGATTGATGCATTTCTTTTTTTGCAGGCCATGTTTCCAAATTCGTAAAGACAGCGGCGAGGCGTTGAGCCCGAGCGCCGCACGCGCAGCATTACGAACGGCAACCGGCGCGTCGGCCGCATTGGGCGCTGCGGGCGCGCACGTTGCAGCGTGCAGTACGCCACGCGGGGCACACTCGGTAGCGGCGCGGGCGCTGCTGACGTTAGCGGGAGTGCTGCCGCTTGCCGCGCTGATAGCTGCGCTAGCGTTGTGCTGCATGCATTCAGCAGGTCAGTTGTTACTGTAATAATTCTACTGTACTGTAGTTACTTGCAGTGGTGACAAACCATAAGTTGATGATATTATGGTCTCAGAGATGCTTGAAGGATATGAAAAAATCAGTCTTGGGAACCCTAAACAAAATTTTATTACAAGAATGTTGTCAGTTGTTAGATATAATTTGTTTTCGGTGATGATGCTTTCATCGGTACAAAAATTGGTGTTTTGGCTTTCAAACAGGCGTTCAAATGGGTTGGGTTTTTTAATAATTGCGTTTTTCTTTCAGCAAAACGACGTATGCGAGCTGCTCTCGTGCCTCGTGAGACGCCGCGTCTGTACGCCGAGCCGCTCTACTCTACGTGATAAATATTTTACTGGAGGTTGATCTAAAGGTAGCACATACCTACTACTTAATCCACCACTGAAGTCTGCTTTGTTCTGATTGTGCCTCGATGAGGTTAAGAGACACAACTTGCGTGAAAAACAAAAATGAATAGAACTAAAATAAGTTTAAATGTTATCGTCGTGAAATTAAGGATCCCTTGCCAATTAAATTATTGCGCCATGACTTGCTTGACAATATGATAAAACTATAAGTACGCAGTGGAAATGAATGTGGAGTCACGATAGTTAATAATACTAAATACAGAAAACTGCCAGATTTTTATGTAATGACTTCATTTTCATTACTTTAGCGTATAATATTAACTATCTACGAACCAGTGTCCATAAACCCTAGTGTGATATTATGAAATAAATTAATCTAAGTCACAAAATATTATGTTTATACGTATAATGTAATAAATATTTATTATTGTAAATACTTAGGTGGAAATAAATATTTTTGTAGCTTTTAGTTTTTTTTTTTTTCATTGTTATTACTTCGAAAACCATTTCATGATACAATTCTTATGGCTTCCCATTAGTCCGTAGAAGGCTTTAAAGTTTGGTCAGGGATACATAATAATATCGTACAAAAATTCTATAAATATTTTTTAATTAAAAATACAACATACAAAACTTAACAATCATTTTTATACATGCAAAATTGTGAAAAACTTAGGGCATGTTTCACCACTTCCTGATAAGTGCCTGATATACACCACTTAACTCGACAGAAAAAGTATGGAGAATCTGACAAAAAAGTTGTAGACAGCATATCCGGCATTTTATCAGGAAGTGGTGAAACAGGCACTTAGGGTAATACAAATTTAAGGCCTGTTTTCTTTCATTATAGATAAATAAGTATAAAACAACTTCATTGCTACAGTCAACTTATCATGATTTATCAAAACACACATAATATCTTTAAATAACCTTAAACCCAATCAAAATATCTTGTACTTACAAATAACTTACTGTAATTAACACCTTACAAGTAAATGATCACATTGATACGACATTATCATTACTATTAAAGAACTAGCTGTCCCGGCAAACGTTGTTTTGCCATTTAAAGTATTTCTACTTCATCAGTTGATACAAAATCTTGAGGGGGTAGCCCTCTTTTGTCGAGACAGTCTGTGTGTGGGGGAAAATTTTTTATACACCAGATGTTAAGTTGGAAAAAAACAGTTAAAATAATATTATGTAGTAAGTCCATTAAAGAAAAAAGTTTGATACAAAATCTGACCCCCTCTTTGCTCCCCTTAGAGGAGGGGGGGGTGATTTTTATACACCAGATTTTGAGTTGGTAGAAGACAAATATATCTGCGAAAACCGTATGCAAATCGGATCAGTACTTTTCGTGTTAAAGCGAAAGTCTTATACAAAATCTGACCCCCTCTTTCGTCCCTTTAGAGGGATGGGGGGAATTTTTTTATAGACCAGATGTTAAGTTGGAAGAATATATCTGCGAAAATTGCATTAAAATTGGATCAGTAGTTTTCGTGTGATAGTGGAACAAACATACAGACAGACAGACAGACAGACAGACAGACAGACAAAAAAACTAACCACATTTTTGGCTTCTATAGCGATGTAGTAACACCCCCCGCTTATTATTTTTTGAATATCTTTAATGTACAGAATTTTCAGTTTTATTATATGTATATAGATTCTGGAAATTGTACAATCACTAATGAAAAGTCTCAGGTTTCTCTTGTTTGGTAAAGTTTTATATCAGCACTTGCTACTAGATTCGTAGAAATTGCTATACAGACTTAAGAAGTAGCCATAACACGCAGAAATTATCAAGGCACGTCGCTCTATGTAAACTCTATAAAATCAAGCTCCATGTTATTTTCTACGCATTGTACTAGAGATAAACTACAATAACCTGGCGCGCCCCTCCAAATTACTGTTTCAATGTGTGTAGTCACATCCTTATGAAGGAATTTTGTATGTACAGTTCGACAAGGCTCTAAATGAATATGTCAATGATGTCAATGGGCGCTGCTGGTAAAGGAGAACTGTCAAAAATGACATTTTCGTTTGGATAGAACCGTTAGTTCCTTTTCTCGCCACGTTCACAAACAGCCTTGTCGAACTGTGGTAAGTATTCAACCAATCAACCAGTACTCGTAACATTTCACTTAATGTCACTTATTACCAAGATTTGTTGGTCAACTAATCATAACTAGCCGACCGCGCAAGACAACGCACTTCAAACGTTTTGAATTTTGGAGGGGCGTGCCATGTTATCGTAGTTTATCTCTAACTCAGCACATAACTACACTACGTATATCACAAACACTAACACCATCGCGTTACTATGATAACTATTAGGTATTTTGTGGCACGCTATTGCATTATGTCACGTCAGAGTATTATTTTCATTCCTAGTAGAATCATTATAAAACGTCCTCAAACTATAAATCAGCTAGAGATAAACTACGATAACATGGTGCGCCCCTCCAAATTACTGTTTCAATGTGTGTAGTCACATCCTTATGAAAGAGTTTGTATCATGTAGTAATTTAGTTCCTATCCCTAACAGGGGGGGAGATGATTCCGCTTCAAATAGGCACAAAATACATCTGGGTATCATTAGTCCAGCGTACTTGTATAATGGAGGTCAGTGTGGTCAAATAATCATAACTAGCCGACCGCGCAAGACAACGCACTTCAAACGTTTTGACAACGCACTACAAAGGTTTTGAATTTTGGAGGGGCGCGCCATGTTATCGTAGTTTATCTCTATATTATTTTGGTATTCCACAGCACTTACAATCCAAATAAATTTTGTGACAAATCAATAATTTTGAAAAAAAAATGCATCAAATGTAGCTTCTGTACTTCCTATTATTATCGCTCTTACTCATGCCAAGATCGTTACTGACGCTATAAATCACATAATACTTAATACTAATATGTACATGACTAACGAGAATTAATAGTTACTAACACGCTTTCGCTTTGCCGTTGCTGACGGTTTTGACGTCATCGTTTTTCTTTCTGTTGGACTTGATGTAGTTGTCGACGTAGAATTTGCCGAAGAGATAGATGAAGACGCCGGCGTTGAGGGAGAGGAGGAAATTGATGCCTTTGGGATAGTTGCAGTCGCGGAACATGACGGTGAAGTTGTGGGTGAAGATCATCACGAATTGGATCTGGAAAGAGTGAAATGTATTAGTGTATCTAAGACTATAGAAGATTACACATAATATCAACATAATATATTTTTAAAGACCTGATATACCTGGAGAAGACTGGGGGAGGCCTACGCCAAAGAGGCGACTTCTACATCTTAGATTTAAGAAAAATAATAATAAGATATTGCAGAAATAATAATAATATAAAAATGTTATATTTTAATAATTTAATATTACATTGTCTAAATTCTAAAATACTTAATTGTAATATCAATAGCGACTAAAGTTTTTAATAATGTGTAATGTGTAAAAAAGGCTATTTTTATTTATTTTATTTATATTTTTAAAGTAAATAGTAATTTAGGTAAAACACAGTTTCAAAAAAAACATGGCGTTTAAATGTAATAAAATTAGTATCTTTAGGTCCAATTTCATCAAAGTTAATGCTAGACTATTAACTATTAAAGTTAATGCTAGAATTAGTTACCTCTTTCGTTTTTCATATGAATAAAATAGAAGACATGCCATTTTAACAAGCTATTAAGACCGGGCTGCCAAAAATATCAAAACACGCTAGCCCCGCCTACATACCCCGCTATCCTCCAATCGTGATATTATAATGATTACATGAATCGTGCCCGCATGAATTGTACTTTGAGCCGCAGCTAGTAGTGAACAATATCGCGTAACAAAGGTTCCCGCATTATAGCACGAAAGTAAAGGTCGTAAGTCCCAAAACTTTTTTGATGATTACTTAAAAATTAAATACAATACTAATATTTCCTTTAGCTATGATTTTACAAAGTGTATAATTGTAGTAGTGCAAGTTATTTAATGATAGTAACTGAATAAGTGTAATCTCGACATTTAGCTAAATGGCTATACAACTTTATAGTTTTAAGACAAGCCAAAAAATTGGCTAAGCCGACCACTGCTTTTATTGAGCAGTGTTCTTATTCTAATCAATATGTAACTGAGAGCTTGGAATATGTTCCAAATAATTTAAATTAGATTCTAGGACAACAGAGGCACACTCTAGCAATATATTATTAAACAAAAATAATAATACTAATGCCTACCAACAACAACCTAGTAAGATTTCTAGACAAAATTGTAATTTTAGTATTAACTTGGTGCATCAGAACTTACAGGGAACAATAGGAAAAGAATTAGAAATTGAGTTATTTTTAAATGAATGTAAAATTGACATTTTGTGTGTGTCAGAACATTGGTTAAAAAATTATGAATTGGTATTTAATTATTCTGATCACCAGCTAGCAAGTTAGTTCAGTCGAGAGAATGCTATTAGGGGTGGCTCCTTAATATTGATTAAGAAAAAACTTAAATTTAAAGAACGTAAGGATATTGTTAGACTGTCAACTGAACGAATTGCTGAGTTAGCCTGTATCGAGCTGAGCCACCTTATTATTGTAAGCGTATATAGACCTCCATCCGGCTTATATGATTCTTTTGAACAAATAATGGAGCAAGTGTTAACAAAAGTGTGTGCATCTAACAAAAAAATTATAGTATGTGGTGATTTCAATATTAATTTACTAGACTTAAACTCCACCACTGTTAGATTCACATCATTGTTCAAATCGTATAACCTTATTAATTTATTCAACGAGCCGACAATAATTTGTGATACAACTGCGACTTGCATAGATAATATTTTCACCAACATAACTCCCTATAGGAAGGAAATAATTAATGTATTAAGCTCTTATCACTGTGGACAGTTAGCTTCATTTAATATAAATTGTGATAATAATTTTAAAGAAAAAATTGAATATATACCTATAAATACAAAACGTATTGAGAAGTTTAGAAGTAAATTATTATCAAGTTTTGAGAACTTGAATGTATCAAATGATCCAGATAAAGCGTTTAACAATATATTCAATAAAGTAAAACAGCAATATAACGCTGTATTTACTTCTAAAACGGTCAGCTTGAATAATAAAAGAAATAAGTTCAAAAAATGGGCAACTGCAGGTATTATTGTAAGTAGACAAAAATTATATGATTTGTATAATGAGAAAACTATAAACCGGAGTGACGTTTTTAAATTGTACGTCAAGAAATACTCGAAAACTTTTAAAAAGGCCTGTCAAGCAGCGAAGGCACTTCACATAAAAGAGAAAATTAGAGACTCTAAAAATAAAGTGAAAACCACCTGGAAAATAATTGCAGATGAGACTGGAAAAGTCACCTGTCGTAACTCTAAATTTGAACTTTTAATTAATGATAAAAAAATCAATTCTGATCTTGAGGTTGCGACAGTCTTTGAGAAGTTTTTTGCAGACATTCCAATCTCAACTACAAAGAACTTAAATTCATCACCTACAGTTGCAGAAAAAATACTTAGAGAACATGTCAAGGAATGTGATGTCAATTTCATTTTTAAAGACATTGACTCCAGAGATATTATCAAGACTTTCAAATCAATCAATATTAAAAGTACCACTGATCTCTGGGGTATGTCCACAAAAATTATAAAATCAGTAATTGACATCATTGCCCCTTATCTAGCTTTAGTTTTTAATAATTGTATTAAAAGTGGTGTGTTCCCAGACTTAATGAAGCACAGCAAGGTGATGCCTCTATTTAAAGCTGGGAAGAAATCAGACCCAGCCAATTATAGACCAATATCCATATTGCCGACTTTAAGTAAAATCTTTGAAAAAATAATTTTAAATCAATTACTTGCTCACTTTAACTCAAATAATTTATTACATAATAATCAATTTGGTTTTACGAAAGGTCGGTCTACAACAGATGCAGGCTAATGCCTGCATCTTCAAAAATACTGCATAGAAGACTAATGTCTTCTGTGTAGTATTTTTGAAGCTTGGGAGGGGTCGCAGGATGCACTTGGTATTTTCTGCGATCTCTCGAAAGCATTTGACTGTGTGGAGTATGATACTCAAAAAAATTCGTGAAATCACTGATGTAGAGACCGCGCGATTAGTTTACTTTAGCTACTTTCATAGCATAATGTCTTACGGCATCCTCTTGTGGGGAAACGCGGCGGACATTAATACAATATTTGTGCTGCAGAAGCGAGCTATTCGTTCTATTTATAAGATGTCGTCTTTTGAATCTCTAAGACAAAAATTTAAAGAAATAAGAATTCTGACCGTCGCATCTCAATACATTATGGAAAATCTCTTATATGTTAGAAAAAACATAAATATTTTCAAAAAGGAAAGTGATAATCATAATGTAAATACTAGAAATAAGAACAAGTTAGCAATAACAATGACCAGACTAGCCAAAGTAAGCAAATCATTTAAAGGCCAATATATACGCCTATACAATAAAATCCCAGAAAATGTTCAAAATCTACCTTTAAACAAATTTAAAAAAGCAGTTAAAGAACGTTTGTGTGCTAAAGCGTATTATAAAGTCAATGATTTCATCGAGGACAGCACACCTTGGGAATAGGGTGGCTCCATGCAGGTTACTTTTCTTTTATTTTTGTTACATAGATGTAAGCCATAACATTGTAATTTTCCATTTTTTAAGTAAAAGATGGCCCCGTGCGAGTTTCTTACGCCGGTTCTTCTCGGCGGGGTAGTTCCCGAACCGGTGGTAGGCAACGTAGCTTCTTCGTTCGACTTTCAAAAAGAGTATCATGATACCTATTTTGAAAAAAAAGATATTTTATTTTATTTATTTTATTTTATAGATATTTGTTGAAAAGCCCAGAAATATTCATAATTTCCAAAAAATAAAACTATCGAGTCAAAATAAGTGAATCGTGTTTTCCGTTAGGCTAGTATCAGATAAATATACAATGATTAAATAAATCTCAATTTCATTAAAGTCAATAGTCTTCCGGGATCGTAATACTTATTAGAAAACACAGCAAAATTTGACAGCTCGCTCTGAATACTAACAGTGGTGAAATTGGTACTAAGCTACCTTGACATAACTTAATAAATCCAACATATCGTTAAACTAAAACCATATATTTTCAATACCATAATACTGATATTATGGTATTGAAAAAAGAGTTTTTAGTAATAAACAGTAAAACACTAGCAATTACTAACCAGCTGCAAGGAGGTGAGGTGCTGCTTCCACCAGAGGTATTTCTGGTACTCAGGTCCGAGGCCGGCCACCAGGTAGTAGCCGTACATAATGATGTGGATGAACGAGTTGATCACTCCGAGGAAAGTGCCGTGACCACCTGTAGATAGATACAAATAGTGTTTCAGACCGAGTAGTTTTGTAACTTATTCTTAGACTAAAAATAATATTATAATATAAGAATTTTAAATATTATAATTATTGAATTGTGAATATAATTAGACAATTTAATAGCATTTCCCTATTATTTAAAAAGTATAGTTTAATTTAACTTGTCTATGGTTTGTCTCAATGTTGGGACAAACCATAGACAAGTTAAGGGGCTGTTGCCATAAATTTGTCGCTAATATTATAAGTAAATGCAAAATTAGTCGTTTTCAAACCAAACTATTACCCAATAACATGCATCCAAATGAAATGAAATTACAAAATATCACCTCCCAAGCAATTATGTAGACACAACGCCCAATTTTTTTTCTGGGTCCCACACCGTCCCCTTAAGACCTTCAGCGCCCACAAGGGGGCGTTATCGCCCACTTTGGTAAAAGCTGTTGTAAAGTATGTTCAATCTTCAAGTACCTGGCAAGAATTTAGTTCCGATCCACGCGCAGATTGGCATAATCGTGTGGTGGAAGAGGTGCAGGAAGGAGATCTGCCGGGTCTTCTTCCTCAACACGAAGAACACCGTGTCCAGCAGCTCTATGAGCTTCGCCATGAAGTACCACCATACGGCTGAAGCCATCTGAAAAATAAAAATACATACTTAATAATATAAATGCGAAAGTGTGTCTGTCTGTGTGCTACCTCTTTACGTACAAACCGCTTAACCGATTTTGCTGAAAATTGGTATGGTGATACTTTAAGTCCTATAAAAGGACACAGGCTACTTTTTATCCCAGATAATGTATGGTTCCCGCGCGATAAACGAGTTTTGGCGCAACGGAGTTGCGGGCATCATCTAGTAAATATTATACGGTGCATACCATTCAATTATTATTTTAAGGCTCAGAGGACTTTTTGAATAGCTAGAAAATGATTAAATCAGTGGACTATGGACTAACTGGACTATGATCCAATTACAAAGGCTATAAATAACGAAACGATATAATTATAAATTTTTGAACCTTGGAATTTGAAACTGAATATATTGTAAAGTTATGTTTCTTATTGTTTAATAACTAACTTCATCGTTTCTGTTGGTTTATTTAAAATACCAGCATAAATGATACCAAAAAAATCATTCGTCAATTATTAGGTACCTATTTATCACGTTTATATAATATTGTTGACATAACAAGATCGTGGCAGTGCGCACAAAAATTTTTTTCCTCATAAAACAAGCTACTTAATTGTACTTGACCTAAACTAGTTTTACATGACGAAAAGTTTAATGTCCCACAGTTCTTAAAGTTTAATTGCTCTATTTTTTTAATAACAAACCTATTACTAATCCAGGTCTGTAGTCATCTGCTTGACTACGCGGTAGATACCCTTTGCTCCAATAATACTTAGGAGGATACTTCATTGTCTGTCTTATTTCTTGGCCTAAATCCTTGAGTCATAATATGGAGTAGATTAAAAAGTACTGAACAGATATGCAGTAAGGAAACAAAGTGTCAATGCGTGCTAGACTAAACTTAAATTAAGATTTATAATTTATCTTAAATTGAATAAAACCCATCGATCGTGGCAAAACGAGACACAATAGCTTTTTCATTGTTATCGCGGCCGGATGTGGCCGCTTGGGGCTTGATGAATTAAAATTTATAAATCTTAAATTAAATTAAATTAAAATTTATAAATCTTAAATTGAATAAAACTAAGATTTATAAATCTTAATTTAAGTTTAGTCCAGCACGCCTTGAAACAGCTTGAAACTCTTTTTTCTTACTGCGGATCTTTAGATTATCAAATCTCTACAGTAGGTATTTTTTAAATCTGATTTTAAGGGCGGTAAATATGACTAATTTCTTAGCCTGAATTCTTGAGTTATTACTCAATCAATAAGCGACTACCATATACAATACGACAATCAATAAACGACAATCAATAAGCAAATCAATAAGCGACATTGCCAATAGGAGCAAATTATAAACTTTAAACTCACTCGCATCGCTTTAGGGTTGTCGGAGTAGTCTACAGGTTGGCACGTGTAGCTGTAGTCGTTGTACCAACCTGACGCCAAGCCCTGAAAGAAATTGAAATTTATTTAAAGGTTATGCACATTTATCAGCACGCACGCGCCGAACGCTCCGCATTTTAAAATTCGTTGTATGATATGATGCGAAACCCAGCACATTCCGCACCGTACGCGCCGCATTTCGTGTGGGGTTCGTTCGACGCGTACGGCGTTTCGTTGCCTTGCGGTTTCCCTCTAATTGAAATAAATCCTCAGTCCCTTAGGCCGTGTCCCCATCAGACACGGCGCGGCGCCGCCACCGTGTTACGGCACGACGCCGCCTCCGTGATACGGTACGGTGCCGCACCGTGTTACGGTGCCGCGTACGATGCGCCCACCCGCGTCCCTATTCAGTCGATATTTGGCTCGAACGAAAATGCTTGTCTGGATATGGATCGCGAAAGAATTCTTCTCTTGTTGTTACTAAGACTAAGATTAAAAAGAAACAGAAACAGAGGAAATTTATTTTTGCTATTTTTTGCTCTATACCAATATTTACAACAGATAGGCACTTGAAATATTCACAAAATACTCAATTGTATTTATACTTTAAAAATTGATGGTAAAATTAAAATAAACTTAATAGTTAAGGGGCTCTTATACAAAAAACATATTTTTTGGTTATTTTTCTCTATAATAATGGTACGGAACCTTTTGTGCGCAAGTCTAACTCGCACTTGGCCGATTTTTATCTGTTCCAAATAAGCGCCTCGTTTAAGTTTGGACACAATTTTTGTTCGGAAGTTTCACCCAGAATAGGGGCGCGCGGTGCACCGTACGCGGCATCGTGACACGGTGCGGCGCCGTACCGTATCACGGTGGCGGCGCACAGAGGCGAAAATATCGAAAAACATGCCAAAAACTAAAAATCTAAAAGTAATCCGAAACCAGATTCTTTTTTTGTGCGACTCAAGACATTAGACCGGGCTATCTACCTGCGTCGGAGTCGACCAACATCCCAGCCCCTAGCTTGTTAAAACTCAGTCCAAAGTTTGACTTGTCGAAGGGCGGATGCGTTTTGTGTTCTTTCAACTTGAAGTAAAATTAATTTTTTGCGGTATTTTCCTACAAATCCTGTTATCATCTGCTATGGATTCTATTCCTGGAGGTAAGATATATACTTAAGTTTGCCTAGAATGTATGATTTATGACACATATTTTTTTTAGGGTGGCAAATGTCGTAGTGTCTAATTTACTATTATATATTACGTTCATTGTATAAAAGTATGATTTCTTGCCATATCCATTGTTGGAAATGGTCATTATATAAGCGTTATACATCTGTTAGCTACACCAAGGCAATTTTTAATGCGACCAAACGATACACTAGGTCTTAGAGTATAGCTGCACTAGAACAAAATATGTATTCTAAGTTTGTATATTGTGTATTTTCGAGCAAAACTTATTTGATGTTTTTTGTACAGTTTTCGATTACATTTTTTTTTTATTTGTGGTAGAATATCGCATTTTGCTTCATAACTAAATTTTGATGCACGTTTTTAGGTTCAACTAGCAGACGAGACGACGATGACGGACACCTTTCAGCGTTTGATGGTTTCTTCCGATCCATTAATTACAGGATTAAGAAAGTTGACGCCTAAAAAAGAATCTACTTTCACTACTTTAGACTTAAGCTTATTAGATGAAGAAACAGAAATATAAAAAAAAAAATGTTATTTTTGTTTTATTTTTTTAATTTTTTTATTATTTTATTTTTTTAAATAAATTTTTTTGACAAAAGCGTGGCTTTCGATCATTTAAATAATAGAATATAGCCATGGTTTAAAAAAAATGTCATTTAGTATACTGCATATACTTAATTCATCACGTTTTTTCTAATATTATTTGAAAAATCGACAGCCCAGCACAGAAAACTAATCACGTTGAGCTATAAATATATAAATCAATTGCGTTAGATGGGATGGTGCGCTGTCTGCGCCATATGTGTTGGAGTGTGGAATGAGACAGGGGGGGTTAAGCTCGCCAACCCTGTTTAATATTTATATAGATGGCCTTATTGGTGAGCTCAGCAGCACCAGAGTCGGCTGCTTTATAGACGGAGTAGGTATTAATAATATTAGTTACGCGGATGACATGGTGCTGTTGAGTGCATCTGTGTGTGGGCTAAGGAGGCTGGTAGCCATGTGTGCAGCGTATGCCGCTTCACATGGACTAGTCTACAATGTTAAAAAAAGTGTGGTCATGGTCTTTGAGGACGGAAGTAGACGCTGGTCGAATGTGCCCTCTGTATCTATTAATAACTGCGTGTTACAGAGGGTACACAAGTTTAAATACCTAGGACATATGCTGACTTCCGACCTCAAGGACGATGACGACATAGAAAGAGAACGAAGGGCGTTGTCGGTTCGTGCTAATATGTTGGTCCGCAGGTTTGCGCGCTGTACGAGGTCGGTCAAAATTACTCTTTTCAGAGCATTTTGCACGACCTTCTACACGTGCAGCCTGTGGAACACATACACGCTCAGGGCCTACAACGCTCTCCGTGTCCAATTTAACAACGCATTCAGAATGCTGATGGGGCTTCCCCGCTACTGCAGCGCTTCAGGGATGTTTGCTGAGGCACGAGTGGATTGCTTCTTCGCCACTATGCGCAAACGATGCGCGTCTTTAGTGCGAAGAGTGAGGGGGAGTACCAACAGCATTCTTGTTATGATAGCTAGTCGACTCGATTGTCCATATGTGCGTCACTGCTGTGCCATATCTAACGGTATGGAGCAGAGGTGATGCACAATGTAGTCAAAATATTAATATTTATTGAAACATAAAAGATAATGTTACTAACATAATTTATAAGCCTTCATATATACTAACAAATGAGTCTATGTAACTTGATTTAATAAAGTATTTCTATTCTATTCTATAAACTATTTATTCTTATTAGTTTTCACGTTCTCATAACAATTTAATAGAATTTAGGTTTTTGCCATGTTTTTCGGTATTTTCGCCACTATGCGGCGTCGTGCCGTAACGGTGCGTCCACATTTGTATCATTTGCGCGATCAGATCTCCGATCAGATCTCCGTCGCGATCATCGTGCCGTATCAAAATGATACGCGTATCATGATACTTTGTATCATGATACGCGTATCATTTTGCGTCCACACTAGCGATCATGATACGGCGCGATGACCGCGACGGAGATCTGATCGGGGATCTGATCGCGCAAATGATACAAATGTGGACGCACCGTTACACGGTGACGGCGCCGCGCCGTGTCTGATGGGGACGCAGCCTTAGACCTGTAGGCCCCTATAAGTAGTCTCAGTATTTCAAGATCAAATAATATGCATGTCGCAGTCATCTGGTTCAATCTGCGATTCGATTGAATGACTAGCGGATTCATTGAATGACACCATTCAATTGAATGACTCGGCCGAACGTCGATTGAACGATCGTCATTCAACGTCCAACTAGTTAGCGATTTGTAACCTAGCCCTTTGAAGATAGCGGACATGAAATCAGTCAAGTAATTGAACGTATTTCAGTTTTTTCCACTGCAGCGCTAGTAGTCACTAAAACAAATATGGCGTCAAACAGCTTTCACAGGTGATAGCACTGTATTGATATTTTGTCGATTAAAGGTGAACGCAGATTTGGGCCGCACCGCACGCACCGCAGTCGCCGCATTAGAATTCTTTATATGAAGTTGCGAAGACTGCGGTGCGGGTAGGTATGCGAGCTTGCCTATAACTTCATATAAAGAATTCTAATGCGGCGACTGCGGTGCGTGCGGTGCGGCCCAAATCTGCGTTCACCTTAAATTTATTTTGATGTGCCTTTTTTGTAATAAAATAATATGACAGCGTCGATTTACCTATTACTGCCCCGTTAACGGCTACTTAAAAAAAATTATAGCATCCCATTTAACGACTTCACTATATGACATTTAGTCAAAACGTTAAACGTCACAGTCAACGTCTTGACAAGTTGTCCTTTAGTCATTCAATAATTGAATAGTGTCATTCAATGAATGCGCTAGTCATTCAATCGAATCGCAGATTAAACCAGATGTCAACGACATGCACATTGGCCATGGGCAGCATGGTACTATTCAATCTTAGTACCTATAAAGGCCCACGTGCCTATCCGCTTAAATTAAGCTAAGCTAAACAGGTTATTACAGAATGAAGGTCTATTATCCAGAAACAAGGCAATTCACAAACTTAATAGATACTAAATTTCAAAATTAGCATGAAACGTTACAGTGTGTGTTTTTAGTGGTCCAAAATTAAACGAGCTTACGTGATTATGGACCAGTATTTTGTGAAACGACTTGCAACTCACAAAAAAGTTTTGAATAATTTGTTGTTATTAAAACAGTGGCTATTTCAGAATCCTAAAATTCAACGGTTTCTCTACTCAATCCTCACTCTATTGAAGGTTCCAGCCAACTTTAATTTGATTAAATATTCCTTATCAAGGATTTTAGCCAGTTTTGGGGCTAGAACCGTCTTCAAAAAGCGGCGGTAAACATACCTCATAAACCAGGTACGCGCTCATCAGTATCTGTGAGAAGTTGTACACGAGCATGGTGTGTTTGAGCTCGTAGGGTTTTCTGTCGCGCATGTACCGGGGGCCGACTGACGTGCAGAAATACAGGTAGGTGCTGAGCAGCGTCACTAGCGGACCCAGGCCGGACACGAAGAACCAGTCCGCCGTGCGGGGGTCTGTGGAACAAGCATTTCTGTTATTTTTTTCGAAGGTGCTGAACCATACAAAGTGCTGCCCGGTGGTTCATGGTCTCCAAAACTGTTAATATTATTATTTCCAAATTTTCCTGCCCGAGCTTATTTCAGATTAATTCATTCATTTTTGTACCATCGAAGGAATTAATTATTCATAGGTAGTTGGCGGACCTACGTCATTTGGTCGGATAAATAAAGTTGAAGCAACCAATTAGTATAGCGTATGGGCCTGTATGAGCATGACAATTACTTCAGGCCCGGATTTAGGTATATTTTTTATGAGTATAGCCCACTTTAATTTTGAGGAGGACGCTGCTGCCTCCTCTAGGAAGCTATAGGACGCTGCCATCTATAGGCCATGGTCTGTACGGCCTACATAAATCCAGAAGTGAATTACTTACCGCTGTTTTTCTCCATGAAGGTGTAATAGGAGTCGAACATCGACGTGTTGTTCATTGTGCTGCCGCCTGAAATCAAACAGTATGACGTTAGACACTTAAGTAGGTACAGATTATAGTCAATACTAGCTGACCCGGCAAACGTTGTTTTGCCATATAAATTATTTCTAGTATCAATATAAAAAGTAGATAAAAACCTATTCTCAGGCCTAACGAATTTACATAGAAAATCTGTTTAACCTGTTTTGGAGGAGTTCGCGCACAAACACTGTGTCACGAGAATTTGATATAGATTACACCACACTTTTTCAGAGCAATGCAGTTATGGGAAGGCGTGGCAAGGGCGTCGATACTTGCCGCACTCCCTAAATCCTACAAAAAATCTTCAAGAAGAGAGCGTATTCCCTCTTAAAAGGCCGGCAACGCACCTACAGCTCTTCTGATGTTGCGAGTGTCCATGGGCGACGGTAGTGGCTTTCCATCAATTTGCTCGTTTGCCCCCTTATTTTATATTAAAAAAAATCCTACTACACTGCATGAAAATAGAGAAAGAGTCCGTACCTACGAATACAGCTTTAAATACGACGTATTTTTCTCAGAATAAATCTTTATACAGAAAGTAAACGATTTACGTCAATATGGTGGTTGAAATGTAAATGTTATGGCGATTAGCGATGGCCAAACAAGCCCGAACTGCGTCACGACATTTCTGTTGCTAGGTGCTTGTTACTATGTCGAATTTCTATTACCGCTATTATCTTATATGTATCTTTAAATGAGCAATTCTTGTATATATATAATTGGAATCTCGGAATTGGCTCCAACGATTTTCATGAAATTTAGTATATAGGGGTTTTCGGGGGCGATAAATCGATCTAGCTAGGAATCATTTTCATAAAATGTCATTTTATGTGTGTTTTTTGAATTTTTTGAATACCGAGCGAAGCTCGGTCATATAGCTAGTTATTACTAAAAAAAAGATCTTTAACATGTTCATCAAAATTATGAAAACAATCATTATTAGATGTTATTTTTTGTTTAATCCTTCGATCGCGGATTCTTGGAACTCTATTGTTATTCTATTGTTGATGCGATCACCGGTGCTCTTATGGGGCTTGAAGGATTAATTGAATATTATATTTTTTAAATTATTGCATTACTTGATATTGCAAACACTAGCGACGAAAATTGTTAATGATATTGTGAAAACCTATTTCCTATAACAGCCCTTTGTCCTTTGCCAGGACCCGAAGTACATAATAGCCTAGGATCCCTTCATAGAAGGACCTTCACCGAGCTGTTTACTGGATGTAAAGTATTTTATATTCAATTTCGTATGTCAACAAATTAATTGCAGGTGGGTTGCCTAAAAAATTTCAGTCCAGAATAAAAAAAAAATAGAAAAAAAAAAAACTTTTTTTTTAACATTTCGCTGGTTTGGTTAATAGACAAATTCTATACCAATCGAAAGTATGGAGCCCGTAGAGTATGAAAGCGTTAGGTTGTCTATTATTTTCCTGTCACAACTCTTGGGTAGGCTCACTAGGCAGGTAAATCGATACTAGTACCGGTCTGGTTAATGCTTAATGCATATTCTATGGGCTTCATACTTTCGATTGGTATGGAATTTGTCTATTAACCAAACCAGAAAAATGTAAAAAAAAAACTTTTTTTTTTTATTCTGGACAGAAATTTTTTAGGCAACCCACTTGCAATTATTTGTTGACATACGTAATTGAATATAAAATACTTTTCATCCAGTAAACAGCTCGGTGAAGGTCCTTCTATGAAGGGATCCTAGGCTATAATATTTATTCTTTATTTTCCGCAACAAAAAGTAGCTGATATGTAATGTTTTCACAATGCGACGTGCCTCTTGCATAACGTCGGAAAAAAAGTTTTACGTGGGAGAACCATGCTTCGGCACGAATGGGCCGGCTCGACCAGAGAAATACCACGTTCTCACAGAAAACCGGCGTGAAACAGCGCTTGCGCTATGTTTCGCCGAGTGAGTGAGTTTACCGGAGGCCCAATCCCCTACCCTATTCCCTTCCCTACCCTCCCCTATTCCCTTCCCTTCCCATCCCTACCCTCCCCTATTACCCTATTCCCTCTTAAAAGGCCGGCAAGGCAAGCAACGAAGTTGCATTCCATCATCATTTGCTCGTCTCCCCCTTATTTCATATTAAAAAAAAATGTCCAGTAGTTTTGAAGCCTAACATTTAAACGCACCATTTGTCTTTATAATATTAGGAAAACGAGTATATTGTAAGAGATATATCATAGTATCAAAAACGATGAACGAATAAAGCTATTTTAATTTTTTTAATTTTCTGGAAAAGTTTAAAACGTGTCGAGGCCGTTCCAGTAGAGCATTGTTCGAACAAAACACGATGTATTAATAAGTACTTATTACATTGTGCACTTGTGATTAAATTATAATCCGAAGCTACTAGCTAAACAAATTACATGTCTGTCTGTTTGTCAAGACGAACGGTATAATAGACTGAAGGAGGAATAATACTATATAACTACATAACACAGTCAGAAAACTGATTAGTAATTACTTGCCTTGTCAGGTCACTGGTGTGTCAGGCTTAGTCTATAAAGAAACAATACGCCCGGCAAAATTAAAAGCTGAATAAACTAACCAGCTGTTATTGCGCTCTTATGCCCGTTTTCACCAACAGCACCTAAAATTTAGGTGTCCCTTAAGCCAATATAAGGGGCACCTAACACAAGTTTTGTTTTCACCAAAGTTAGTGACACCTAAACCATTACAATTTATGGGATGAATTGACAACCCCGTAACACTTAGGTGACGCTTATTTGAAATAAAACAACCTACTATTCGATTCATCCGTCTAACCCTTAGGTGACCCTTATAATTTAGGGGATGAATTGACGACCCCGTAATACTTAGGTGACGTATATTTGAAATAAAACAACCTATGGCATATTTAAAATATACGTCACCTAAAAGTTACGGGGTTGTCAATTCATCCCCTAAATTATAATGGTTAAGGTGCAACGATCACTAATTTAGGTGTCACTTAAACGTTAGTGAAAACAAAACATGCGTTAGGTGCCCCTTATATTGGCTTAAGGGACACCTAAATTTTAGGTGTTGTTGGTGAAAACGGGCATTAGTATCTCAACCGTTAGTATCAATAAGTTTGAATTTTCTGGTTAATTAGATGTAAAATCGTTAATACTCGCAGAACTAAAATATGTCCCGGTAAACTTCGTATCGCTTTCCTCCTAATATAAACCTTCCTATAGAGTAAGAGCCTGCGACGGCCAGACATTCCTCGTTTTATAAAAGCTGAAAGGTTACATACCTGTTTGTGACCTTTACGGAGGTAAGAACGACCAGCGACTATGGAGTTTCGGTCACGGTTACTTCTGGAGGTATCCAGTTCAAAAGGGATACCTGACTTTCGAGAAAGAGTAAACCTCAATTTCGTAGCTTATATTCTTCGCGGTGAGTGGAGGGATCTCGTCTTCTAGTGCCGGACATTTTCGACAGTTGTTTCCCACTGCCAGACTCCCATAAACTTTCTCAAAGTTTTGGGCTTCGAAGGTGTCTTGCAGTGGGAAGCAACTGCCAAAAATGTCCGGCACTGGAAGACGAGATCCCTCCACTTACCGCGTGATACAGTACTTTTTTTACAATTTTTGTTACCCAGTGATATAATGAGTCTACTCTTCTAATTATCACATTACATTTATGGAAGTACTAAACGCCTTTCGTATTAGGAAGTGCAAAAATTTCAAACAAAATATTATTAGCTATACGAGTAATATGCTAGTGATAAATGAATATGATCATTTGGAAGATACTATGAGTTATGTTTAGATTGGCCATGTTTGTTACATATTTACTTTACATTTACGTGGGTTACATCCTGTTAGCATATTGTGATTTGTGAAATGCTTCGTGGTATTTCAAATAGATCTGAATACGAGTGAATACATATAGGCAAACTTCTACAAAGAAGGAGGTTCTTTGTTCGACGATCGATTTTTTAAAAAATAAGGGGACAAACGATGAAAAGCGGCTACCGTTACCCATGGACACTTGCAACGTCAGAAGAGCTGCACGTGCGTTGCCAGCCTTTCCTTTTTTGACAATAAGTATTTAATTGATTACATTAACAATGTTTCACAAATTCTCAATTGCAAAAAATCTACCTGTGCAACTGACAGGGGCGCATTTACTGACACGTTTTAAAGCTATGTCCACATTATGCGTTTTCGTCTTCAATTTTCGTCATCTACTTTCATTCAACTTTCGTTTTGGCGCATTCAATAATTGAATGCGTCAAAGAACGCAACGCCAACTGTCATTTTTAATAACAAAGCGAAAGTTTTGGACGGTCAGAAGGCATGCGTCGCGGGCATGCCTCACGTTCGCTGTTGACTGTGCTATAACGAATGCCCTTGACGAACAGAAAAAGGCACAGTGTGGACAAAGCTAATCACTAGGCTCTCCACTTTCGATTCTCAAGTTAATGGTTAAGGTCCGACGATCCCTTTTTTCTTTATTTTTATTGAGGTGTATTACACCAAAAATAATAGGTGGTTTTGTCATACAACTGTACATAGAAAAAGTAAAATTATTGATTTCTCAGTCCAACTTTCCCTAGACTACAATAGATAGTTATTAGCTTATAAGGTAATAACCTTCTTAGAACATAGAGTAGGTCATCGGTTTACATTGCCCAATAGAACAGTTTATTATTATGATCTGCTTTTTTACATTAAATAATTCATACTAATAGTGTAAATGCGAAAGTGTGTCTGTCTATTACTTCTTCAGATTTAAATCAATTTAAATAAAGGATAAGGTCCAAATTGGGCTAATTTTAAAAGTGCCGGCCAACGCAAATAAACTCATTATTTAAATAGAACATAATCTAAGGAATAATTTTTATTATCACACCAAAGTTCTAAGTCAAGTCTCCGAGTTGTTATTCAAGGTCAAAATTATGTAATAAATTATTTTATTAATTGAAAGCAATAAGTAATCGACCCCAACGTCCCTATCCGAGTCATAGAACAGATTAGAGGCCAAATACCTACAAATGATTTGAAAAAATTCAAAGGAAGATGGAACCTCTACGTGCTCGGAGCTTGCAGGGCACAACTCATTGCTTACTTGGAATACTAGGCAAATGCCATGCGTATCCCAAGCACGTAGAGTATCCAACTTACCTTTGAGTTTTTTCAAACCATTTGTAGGTACTTATTTGGCCTCCAATCTGTTCTATGACTCGGATAGGGACGTTGGAAATAATTGGGATCGATAACTTATTGCTTTTAATTAATAAAATAAGTTTTATTACATATTATGTTATAAAAATTGTTTGACCGTGAATAACAACTCGGAGACTTGACTTAGAACTTTTGTGTAAAAATAAAAATTATTCCTTAGATTATGTTCTATTTAAATAGTGGGTTTATTTGCGTTGGCCGGCACTTTTAAAATTAGCCCAAAATTGTGTGGACGTTGGATCTTGTCCTTTATTCTTTAAAATGGGAAACTCCGAGTTTCGGTTCTTTGCAATTCCTGCACAAAGGAAGTTACGAACCACCTCTAGTATAGAGTCAGTTGAAGAGCTCTACTTTTGAATTAGAATCTATACTTTTCTGTGATCAAACTTAATCAATATATTTGAATCTATTTTATATGTTTAAATGTCTGCACTGCTCAACGTTTGATTTTCTCAACCGTCCCGTATTTGGCAACTCGTTGAACTTAATGTTGTAATCGATTGTTTAAAAACAATTGACAATTGGCATTGATGACTTGGGTTCAAGTTTACTGGCACATGTAAATGGGGACCAAACGAGCATCGGTTCACCTGGTGTAAGTTTTAATTATATTTTACTAATCACTACATATATATTCAAGTTCACTCTAAAGCATAATATGTGGCTAATGATGGACATTTGATTAATAAAACACTTTAAAAATGCTTATCCGTATCATGTAACACGTTTACTAATTATTCTTATTATTACTATTATTAATTATTAATATTATCTCATTACAACAAGGTAAATTATAAAAATTTCCTCAAAATTCCTGTTTTTTCTTATGTCTTTCATTACAATCGCATTAACATTTTTGTTGGTCATTTATTGAAATTATTGTTTCTTGCGTTCACCAAATCGTATTTTAATTAAATCAACCAATGGAAAAATAATGATGCGTACAGCCGGAGAAACTTAGTACTTAGCAGTCACGTCTTTACAACTTGATATACGCCATGGCGATACATTATTATCATAATTATAAATAATTTTAAAAGTAGCACAAGCTGTTCTGGTTGCGATGAATATAATTCGTGTGTCAAAGTAATAGACTACAGGCCCATGTCGAAAATGGATGGGTCATATGAACCACCTGGTGACGTATATATGACGATATCAGAGCATAAAATAATAAGATTTAGCACTATGCCGTCACTTGTAAGCTGTCCAACTGAGTGCTGGCGAGAATTCAAAAGTGCATGTAGGGTGAGTACATTTTGGTCATATGTTTCTGTACGGCATTTTTACCATCGATAGACACATGAATTATTATTTTTAACAAAAAATTAAAACCGACTTCCAAGGTAAAAACAATAGTAATATGAACTAAAATGTATTAAATAACTCTTACCCTTTAATAGTGCCTTTTTCAGAATTCGTCTAAATCTCAACTATTTCTGTACTGTATACTACAATCTCCATTATTTTGAAGTCGGTACCAGCTAATTTAATCGTGAGTTCAGTAATGTCAGATTATCTGAAACTTTTGGGACTGGTACCGACTTCAAAGTAATGAAGATTGTAGTATACAGTACAGAAATAGTTGAGATTTAGACGAATTCTGAAAAAGGCACTATTAAAGGGTAAGAGTTATTTAATACTTTTTAGATCATATTACTATTGTTTTTACCTTGGAAGTCGGTTTCAATTTTTTGTTAAAAATAATAATTTTACTCTTTTTAGTTAAGTATCTATAAAATTAGGCTTTATGCGTAAATAACAAATACGAATGTTAACTATTCACATTATGTCACTGTAAGCGAAATTGTGGTAAATGCTTGCAGTTATCTAAGCGATGATGCAATTTCCATACTTTTATCTTTAAAGATTCAAGAGTTCTGTTCAGTGCCTTTGGACCAAGAGACACCTTCGTATAAAATTTCTCTTATTCGTAACATATGTTTAACTTACTAGAAACAACATTTTAGCCACTATGAGTGTTTTGATAAAATTCAAGGATTTTCCTCGATTGCTCATAGATCCCATCATCAGCTCACCACTTTCGTAATTGTTATACAAAATTAAGATTATATTATCCTATACAACGACACGAGAATTATGAAAATCGGTCCACAAACAGCGAAATCATTATCAAAAACGTCTGTTTCGATGCAAAATATCACGAAAAGTACCAATAATTGGGTCATAGTGTGATGACCCATGGTATAATGATGGTTGTGATGATGATGATTAATCAAATTGATGTATTAGCTTATGCTTTCAGTTGTTTAAACAACGCCGAAATCCCCGAACCTGTACCTATAATTTTCAAAAAATTCAAAAGTTCTGTTCGGTACCTTCGGATCCAGGGTATAACCTGGTGCAAAGTCTTACTTTTTGATAGCATTTACCTCGAATGCTTCAGAAAAAATTGAAATCACTATATGTTTCCATACAAATTTCAAGAAGTCCCCTCGATTCCTCAAGGATCCCATCATTAAATCACCAATTTTGTGAACATGGTACTAAATTCGAGTTAAACCCTATACAACACAAGAAGAATTTTGAAAATCGGACCACAAACGGCTGAGTAATCGTGGAACATACAAAAAAAAAAGATACATACAGCCGAACATATTACCTCCTCCTTTTTGGAAGTCGGTCAAAAATAATAAGAACGTCCGCAGTGCCATACAAAAATGATGCGCCACTAAGTCGGTATTTTTATTTTATTTTCTGACAATTTCCATGGTTTTGGTCATTTGATTCTATACGGCATAAGTTTCATACTGCTTAAATACAGCTTCGAATCAATTAATTCGCAACTCCGTACAAAAATAATGCGACAATGGAAAAAAATCGAGGGTTACAACCCCCTCTTTTTCCCTGGTTCGGGGGGTGATTTGAAACAGTACGGCTTCGGTTCCAAACATTATTTTAACACTCCAAAGTACTATTAAAAATAATGCCGTCAAAAAATTTTTGTTCATTTGTATAATAATCTTAATTTCATGGTATACTTGATTTTTTAAGCTGTAAAATTATTTGATTCTGTACGGCAACTTTATTTTTAGAAAACTGAAATTTAAAATATTCATAGATTAATAAAATAAAGCAATTCTCTATATTTTTCCCTCGTCTTAAATAGTGTTAAGATAAATAAATTAGGAAAAAAATATGCCGTACATTTTAATACAGAGTAAGCAGAGTTCCGTACCATTATAGAGCAAAATTGTGTTTTTTTTTTGTATGGGAGCCCCTCTTCATTATTTCTTTTTTAAAAATGTTATTATTGATTTTTAAAATTAAAAATGAAATTGAGTATTTTGTGAACATTTCAGGTGTCTACCTGTTGCCATTATTGATATCGAGCAAAAAATTGCAAAAAAATGACGTTGGTTCTATGGGAGCCCCCCTTAAATATTTATTTTATTTTGTTTTTAGTATTTGTTGTTATAGCGGCAACAGAAATACATAATCTGTGAAAATTTCAAATCTCTAGCTATTACCGTTCTTGAGCTACAGCCTGGAAACAGACAGACGGACAGACATCGAAATCTTAGTAAAAGGGTCCCGTTTTCACCCTTTTGGTACGGAACCCTAATAAAACAATTATTTTTTAGAAAAAAAAAACGATATATTTCGTTGTATGGATTTTTCTTACATTCCGTTCTATGGATTTTTGCTTGAGTTTTTTTTTCTCCTACAAACTTTTGGACCAACGAAAATGTACGGCATGTAAAAAAAATATTATCTATGCATTATTCTTATTAAATATACTTTCAAAATAAATTAATTTTATGTTGATTCAAATCACCCCCCGGACCACTGGAAAAGAGGGGTTTGTAACCCTCGATTTTTTTCCATTGTCGCATTATTTTTGTACGGCGTTGCGGAATAATTGATTCGAAGCTGTATTTAAACAGTATGAAACTTATACCGTATAAGATCAAATGACCAAATTTACGATGGAAATAGAAAATAAAATAAAAATACCGACTTAGTGGCGCATTATTTTTGTATGGCACCACGGGCTTTCTTATTATTTTTCATGTGTCTATCGATGGTAAAAATGTCGTACAGAAACATGGCCAAAATGTACTCACCCTACATGCACTTTTGAATTCTCACCAGCACTCAGTTGGACAGCTGACAACTGACAGACATCAAATGACCAAATTTACGATGGAAATAGAAAATAAAATAAAAATACCGACTTAGTGGCGCATTATTTTTGTATGGCACTGCGGGCTTTCTTATTATTTTTCATGTGTCTATCGATGGTAAAAATGTCGTACAGAAACATGGCCAAAATGTACTCACCCTACATGCACTTTTGAATTCTCACCAGCACTCAGTTGGACAGCTGACAACTGACGGTATAGTGCTGAATCTTATTATTTTATCCTCTAATATCGTCCTATATACGTCACCAGGTGGTTCATATGACCCATCCATTTTTGACATGGGCCTGTAGTATATAACTGACACATGCATCCTGACCTGGTTACGTTAGGGGCCGAACGCCTCCGTGGTCCAGTGGTTCAGAGCTCGGCTCTTGACTCGGAGGTCATGGGTTCGATTCCCGCGTTGGAAACATGTTATTTCCAAGTTTGATTAGGACAATGCAGACTGATCACCTGATTGTCTGACAAGTAAGATGATCCATGCGTCGGATGGGCATGTAAAAAGTCGGTGCGCCTGATCTCTCGCCAGTCGTGTCGGTCGTCCGTCACACTGGGTTATGAGAGTAAAAGGAATAGCGAGTGCTCTTGTGTACTGTGCACACACTTGGGCGCAACGCGCCGTGTGGACTGGCTCTTACTGTGTGTAAGAGCCAGTCCACACGGCGCGTTGCGTCAGCGTTTGCATTAGGACGATAAATATTAAATATATCCAGAATCAGAGGTACCCCTAACACTGCTCAACGTGTCATTTTCTCAACCGTACCGTATTTTGCAACTCATTGAACTTATTTATTGTAATCGATTGTTCAAAAACAATTGGTAATTGGCATTGATGCTTTGGGTTCAAGTTTACTGGCACATGTAAATGGGGGTCAAAGGAGCATCAGTTCACCTGATGTAAGTTTTAATTACTTTACTAATCACTATTTAAATCAAGTTCATTGTAAAACGGTGCAACACACACTAATTAATCAATCAATCAAATCAGCCTTTATTCGTCCACTGCTGGACATTGCCCATTCTTCGGAGCTCACGCAAGTTGTGGCAGAAATAAAATATAATAATTAAGGCCGTCCCCTGAGCAAACGACCTTGGCCATACATTTGCCGCGTTGCCGAGATCGCACCAAAACCCTATTTTTTTTACTTATCTAAGTTCAAAATTGTCCTAAAAAAAATTTAAAACGGGGAATATGTAGTTTATGATATTGTCGATCTATTGGCGTGTGTTTCAAATAAAAGTAATTTGTAAATCCTAAGGAGATGCTGAATGTATGCTTGAATTTTAATAAATTGGTTTTATTTTGGAAGCTGATATCATGAGTATAATAAACAAAAATAGAAAATTTAAAACGGGGACAGGAATGTTGATATACTGAAGATTATTTCTGTATTTTTATTATAACTTTGTAGCTTTCAAATTATGAGTTTATAAGGCTTGAAATACGGTAAATTACGGCATCTTCGTAAGGAACGCCCTTAATCAAATCTTACTCCAGCTGCCCTAACTGAGAAATATTTTTATGATTACTTAATTTTAGTCGAATCATGGTCGAATGAAGATTTTGTCATGATCTGCGCTCATTTTCTGACAGACAGAAAATGAAATTACAGTTCAGCTGTAGTCATTGAAGGTCCCGATTGCGGTCGTAAGAGACTATCAAGACCTTGAACTATATATTGAACTATTCAAGCATACTCACTTACACAACTTTATAGGCCAAATTGTATTGTGTGTTAACTGTTACTATCTGTCGGAGAAATCGTAGAATCACTAATAATATCAATTCTCATGGTTGTTGACGCACGAGTACACCTTTTTGTCAGCGTTTAGCAACGACTAACGAGGCAGCAATAGGCAAATTCTGTCGTAAGGAATACCATAGAGAGTGTACTGCAAGAATAACGTTTGATATCAATAAAAGAACATAAACCTCCTTTTTTGGAAGTCGGTATAAAGTAGGAGCGCAAGCTTGCCCACTCGGGGTTCTGTACATGGTGGAAATATTATTAAAAACTATGCTGAAACTACGAGTATATCAATAGTTTAGGTCCGTTCCGTTCCGTTGACGGATCTACGTCATTTGGTCGGCTGATGTCAATTCTATGTTAGCTGTGATCTACTGATTGGTCGGGTGGGTTTGACTTAACGCAACCAAATTACTTATAGTCCGGTCTAATTAGACGCAAAAAAATCGTAACCTCGGAATAACTCGCATAGAGCTGAAAATTGGTAGAGACGTTAAATATATCATTACAAATAAAACCTCAAAAGTCCCCGGCGATCCTCCTTGTGCAAAAATTTTTATTCAAGATCAAAGGTATGAAAATGAGGTTTTTCCTGTTTTTTTCCAAACTACACATTTTATCACAAAAATAAGTACGACAAGAGTGTAGATCATAGAATTCTCTACAAAAAATATTCAGACACTTTTTTCATACGACTTACCATTCCTTATAAATGGCGGGCTCAAAGTTTGGGAAAATCATATCTATGCTTAAATTATAAAGCTTAAGAATTTGTGGAACTACTGCTTTGAATTGAAAAATTAGTTTTTTGTTGGATAGTCTTATTTATCGAGGGAGACTTGAGCTATATAACATCACGTTGGCACCAATAGGAGCAAAGAAACAGAGGAAAATGGGGAAAAACGGGGAAAATTATTTGAAAGAGCTTATTTCACAAACGGCTGAAGCATTTTTTATGTTATTTGGCACAGATATAAAGTAAACCACGAGGAAGGACATAGGCTATTTTGTTCTCGGGAAAATGTACGGTTTCCGTGAAATACATAATTAACAGGGCGGAGCGGAACTTCTTGTACTACAACATACGAGGGCTGTTCACAGCCAAACATACTTCTGCGTGACTTATAATCTAAACTTTTTGAGTCGCGAAGAGCAACAGTACGCTTGCAAGTCACTCAGAAGTATGTCAGACCGAGAACATTTCAATTTTTTCAAACAACCCTAGTATGAAGTACTAGATGTTAAGCGTGGCTCCGCCCGCGTTAATTATAAATTTCACGGAAACCGTAAATTTTCCTGAAAAACAAAATAGCCTATGTCCCTCCACGTGGCCTATTCTATATCTGTGCCAAATAACATAAAAATTGCTTCAGCCGTTTGTGAGATAAGCTCCTTCAAATAATTTTCCCCGTTTTTCCACATTTTCCTCTGTTTCTTTGCTCCTATTGGTGCCAACGTGATAATAATAATAATAATAAATAATATATATACTTAATATAGCTTAAGTCTCCCTCGATAAATAAGACTATCCAACAAAAAACAAATTTTTCAATTCAAAGCAGTAGTTCCACAAATTCTTAAGCTTTATAATATAAGCATAGATATGATTTTCCCAAACTTTAAGCCCGCCATGTATAAGGAATGGTAAGTCGTATGAAAAAAGTGTGTGAATATTTTTTGTAGAAAATTCTATGATCTACACTCTTGTCGTACTTATTTTTGTGATAAAATGTATAGTTTGAAAAAAAAACAGGAAAAGCCTCATTTTCATACCTTTGACCTTGAATAAAAATTTTTGCACAAGGAGGATCGCCGGGGATTTTTGAGGTTTTATTTGTAATGGTGTATTTAACGTCTATACCAATTTTCAGCTCTATGCGAGTTATTCCGAGGTCGAATGTTTAATTTTCCCGGGGTATTAGGTCCGCCATCTGCCTAGGAATTAACTTCTCAGTTCTCTGATAGTACAATATTAGTCCTACTAAATGTTATCACATATCGAATATTTTTCCATAACAAAAAATATCCCATACTTTGTGTCTCGGAAAAGAATAGGTTTGGTCGTCATAACGTCAAACATTCCCATCAAAATCAGTAAGCAAACGACAAAAATCACGAAGAGGTAACAGACAGACATAAATACACGCCTGTGCATTAATAAAATTATCGTTGCCTAGTATGGATTTTATTATTGAGTTTATTGCTTCCCAATATCCATAAAAATCAAGAGACACGTCTTGTTTATGTAGATCTAAGTGTCTATTTGTCTAAACACGTCAGCAATGCGCTACGCATACAATGTAACGCGACGTATTACTTCGGCATGGTGTGTCATCGGTAATATACCTACATTGCAGGCGTACTTTTGCCGAACTTCGGCCGCGTATCTTCGGCATGGTGTGTTTAGACCTACTTTAGACACTTAGACCAGTCTAAGGGTGCGTTTCCACTGAAGCGGAGCGGAGCTTAGCGGTGCCCGAATTGACCAATCGTGCTATTCCAGCGGAATGACAGCGAAGCGGATCGAAGATTTCGAGCATGGTAATTGGTCAATTCGGCACCGCTAAGCTCCGCTCCGCGTCAGTGGAACACGGCTTAAGTGTCTAAACACACCATGCCGAAGATACGCGGCCAGTCTATGGCCAGCCATAGATAGCCAGCACAAAAAAATTAGACGGACCGCAAGTTGCAGTCGGAACCAACCATAGATAATACAATACATAATATATTATATAGAACCGACTGCTCTAGAGCGGTCGCGTTGAACGATCACTGCTCCGACCGCTCAAGAAATTTACTGCTCGAGCGGTCCGTGTATTCCGGATATGAATTTAGTATGAAAACTGCAGATTGCAATGCGGTGACCGCATTTTGCAGTCGGTGTCAACTGCACGATGCGGTCCGTCTATGGCCGACCTTGGGCATTAAATATGACCTAATGGTAATTTACCAATTCCAGAATTTGAAGATAATACTAATAGTTTCAGCTATCGTGTTTTTATTATCCGGTATGGATGTTCCTAGTACGTTATTTGCAGTGACAGATTAACCCTTAATCAAATTAAGCAATTGCCTAGGCCCTAGGGCATCACGTCTGAGGAGGCATCAGAAGAGTAAAGGTTCAAAGACCGATTCTAGTTGACATACAGACAGGGGTGCCCCACAGGCATAGATTGCTTAGGGCATCAAGTAGTCTTAATCCGTCACTGGTTACTTGGACTATAAAATGAAATCATTAACTGCATTTATCTATTTTCTAGATTTTATTTTACTTACTGAGGTAAGAATATGTTATGTAACTCTATTCAAATAATATAAATAAATATTGTAACTTACAGGATTTTCACAACTTTTTGCAAAAGTGTATAGAATTAGGTTTAAGTTAATGATTTAAAAGGTGAAACATTATCTACATGATTGTTTTCTATTCTTTTAGTTCTAACGAGTCCAACAGATGTCGTCCTGTCTATGAAAATTAAATTGTTAAAAATTTACGTCATCGGAAGTTATTCATAAGGAGGTGAAACATTCTTAAATTTTCTTATTTTCCACGTTTTTTTCTCCCCGTACAAACCTTTCTCCGATATTAGCAAACACAAAAAAAGAATTAGCGAAGTCGGTTCATCCATTCTCGCTTTATTTGATTACTCGCACATTTTGCGATTAATTTTTATACTTATGTAACAAGATAGAAGATATAATATAAAATAGAATATAGATACGTATAATAAAGAATAGAAGATATATTTTTTGTGCAGACTTTGTACCTATAGCTGTTATTCGCTGTGAAAAATTTTCGTGGTAAGGGAGTATCTATTATTACAAAATCCAGATAAAAGATTTTCATAATGCCTATCTTAGGTATTGTCCCTTATAAAATAATTTTTGTAATGTTTACAAAAATATAGAGTTACGTATTTGGTGACAGGTTTAACAAGATTAACTCGTATGGGAAAATCGGAAAATATTTGTGTCCAATGTGGATCGTCCAGTTGTTTATATGGTTCAATTATAATAACCGAGTATTATGTTGTTGACGTTAAAACAACTACGAGACCTTGGTGCATAAAGGCTGTATTGTCACAGAATAAAGAGATACAGAAGCTTATTATTGCAGGACAATCTCAGCCTAGTGCAAACGCCAAAAAAATACAATATAATTAAAAAGGTAACACAAAAGTATAGTACTGTACTTGTTAATTGTTAAAATATATTATAATATGCAAAAGATGTGCAGAGCGTGCTCAACGGAATGCACTATTAAAATGCTTCGATTTCCTAAAAACTGCGTACTTACTGCGTGATATATATATATATATATATATATATATATATATATATATATATATATATATGTATCTTGATAGTGAAATAACTGTTCCAATTATTTGATGGTGTACATGGTATACACTGTTAATGCTCCGTAAGGCAATTTGTAGTACGCGTATTCTACACCAGAAAAAGTTTTTTTCTAAATTTTATAATAAATAAATAAAATTATTGTTTTAAACAGATTCATGTTTTCTACGCTTTATTTATAGATAAACCTTATCTTAATATGATTGAGTCAGCCATGGTTTATGTAACATGCCGGTAAACAAAACACGTCTTCTGACTCTATTTATTCTGTGGTACTATAGTTGTTACGGTATCAAACCCATCACCACGTGGCGACGTCACCCACGTAAACAATGCATCTTGCACCTGTTCCGTAACATTGTTATTTAATTGTTACATAATAGATCGATCTAGAAAAAAATGTAAATTGCTCTAAAATGTTAAGTATGTAACAATGAATCATCTGGTAAAGTCAGTTATGTTTATGGAACTAGACTAGTCTACCTTACCGGTGAGTCGAGAGGTTATAATCAAAAATATAATTATGGTCGCTGTTGAGCATTTGTGTACCAGCCCACAAACAGCTCAATGATCTAAATTCTAAAGTAATTTTTTATGTGACGATAGTTGATACACAAATGCATAACACACTAATTACATTGTTAATAATTATATTATGTTTGTACTTTTTGTGGAGTACCGGGTGCACTCAAATATATTTTTTATCGTATCGGCGGCGTTTTAAAGTAAAGGTTTTTTGAAATTTAAAGTCCTTACATATTTTATCAAAAATTATATTGAATAACTAATAAGTTAATAATTTAATGTATCTAATTGCGACTGAAAGAAATACTTTTAAAATTCTGATAGATAGAATAATATGATAATTTTATTGATTTTTCTCACGAAAAGTGCTACCAGCGCGTGCGATAAAAATATTGCTATAAGCAGGCCTATCAAACTCGCGCGTTTAGGTATCGAACTGTAAGTACCCCTCAAGAGGGGCGGATCACTAGGGACTTACAAGCGAGCGGTGACTCACGCGCAAGATTTTTTCGTCCTGATATAACCGCTGTGACAGAATCGTTATTAATCTGATAAATATGAACACTTGAAAAAGGTCAAAGAAATATTTCAATAAAGTAATTTAAGACTTTAAAATACAAAAAAAAAAGATTAAAAAAAATACACAAACATAGCAAATAAGCCAATTTGTTACAAACAAACCGCATACTACACAGAAATAAACACAAGTTACTATGTTTAAGTTGTAAAAAATTCCTGACCAGCTCCTACACTACAGGGTGTCAAAAGACCGCTTCCGATAACTTCGTGGGGTTATTATAGGGCATGAGATATATCCATTGGTGCAAGTAATTTTCTTTAAATCGCCAGTTTTTAAAATAGTCAAAATTTTCAAGAGGCAATGTATAACGCTGATGTAAATGCGCGATAGTATCGCACGCCATTGGAGCCCCGGGCCGAGTCAGCCCCCACGCGCCGCCCGGCCCGCGCCGAGTCCCGCGCGCGCGGCCCTGCGCTAGACAAAACAGCTGATCGTGGTGTGCCCTAGCCCGTAGGTAGTGAATAAACCACCAATATTGTAATAATTATTAGATAACATAATGGTTATTAGTTTATTACTCAAAAATACTCAGTTTTTACTTCCGGCCAAAAAGGAAAAGAAATCATAATTCACACCCGAATCAGGTTGTAAAAATACAATACCTAGTTACTTACACCTATCTATGGAAAAAATACTTGATAACATGTTCACTGACCTGTGATCAGCTGTCTGCTTTTAAGAAATGCAGTTCGAGCTGTGCTCCATCTAACTCAATGTAGATTGCAGAGTTTTTCAACACGAAACAAAAGTAAACAGGAGACATTCCAATTCTTTAAACACTTTTTACTGCACTGTTTAAACCGCACTATCGTCTATCGACGACAACGCGATGTTCACCCCCGTTCCATAAAGGTTTACGAGTATTAAAAGTTCATTCACATTTCATCGCACATTCATCGGACACGTATCATGTCACGGCTCGTTATTAATTACAAACATAGAAAAAATATTGATTACAAACATCCATAAAATTACAAAACTTAAACAAAAACGTCACAGTACACAGCGCGGCGCGTGTTTACAGCCCACTGAACAAAATTGAATAAAAAACTTTGTAAAATAATAGGGATGTATCCCTGTGCATATTTTGAGTTATCGCTAATTTTTATCGATAAATCGTATTGTTTTACATTCGAGTACGTTTTGATTTGTAGTCAAACTAAAAATAAGCAAATACCTACTCAATGTTAAGAATAGCGACAATAATTAAAAGTTATTTAATTAATTAGGTATTATTAAAGTATTTTCATTGCGTACGTAGACGCGCATAACGCGTGCCATGGCTTATCAATCACTTTATCACGGTAATGTCGGTATCGAAATTATCGAATGCAACTTGACTATGTATCCCGATAAAAACTTTCTGAATTTATAACCTCTTAATAGAGTTAATTTTAAAAATGAGAATAGTAGACCTACTAAATAATAGTTATAATTTTTATTATTTAATGGTAATTTAAATATCGACTACATCGTTTTGAATTTATAGGGTACAACACTTAGATTGTCCTTGAAATGGATTAGCGACACGTGCGTCGTACACCTACAGAGCGGCCGGCGCGGCGGTGCGTGCGGCGGCGCCTTTGACGTTGCCGCCAAGCGGTCTGGTCGTCCCGTCGGTATCTTTGAATTTACCGAAAGTCGATACATGTTTTTAAAGACGATTTTCGCATAATTCGACTTTAGTTCCAATATGCATCTTGAGGTTGAAGGTTGTCCGTTGAGTTATGTTTAATTAATAAGCGTATTACGATCTTTTTAAAACGTATTATTGTGATAACTAAATGTGTAAAATGTAAATTAATTAACTATTATTTCTTATTTGTTTGCGTTAAAAAAATAAGACGTGTCGTGTAAGATATCGTGTAAAAAGAGATGTGTCATTATTGGTGGTGTTATTGATTGGTGATATGGACTATTTTCAAAATGCATAGAGAGCACATTCAAAAATCAAAATTCAACATTTTTCACGTAAGTAATTAATTGCTAGTTTTTTCATACTGTATCGTCTGTAGTAGATAAAAAGCGATAATTGCAGATCTAGGTACTGTCAATCCACAATCATCGTTCTGCATAACACGGAAAATGTGTTATTATTTTTTTGTTTAAGCTTTGTGTTGTGTTAGATTTCGTGTAAGAAACGTGTTGTTGTTGGTACTATTATTGCTTAGTGCTAAAGAATACTTACAAAATGCATAGAGTCTAGAGAAATAGGAACACTTTAAGAACTTAACATTTTACACGTAAGTTTATTACCATAGTTTTACGTACGGAAGTTTTCATGCATCGTCTGTAATTTCGATAGAACGCCTGACTCCTGAGATTGCGGAAGACGGTGCATCCGCATATCACACAAAATCGGTTTTGTTCCTTACGAATAACTTTTTAACTAATCGATAAATAAGTTGTTACTCATGCTCAGAAAGTTACTTACAGTTTTGTACATGAGTTAGGATTAAAGTTTTAACCCATTAAGGCCCATACGAGTACCGGTGATCGAGACAACTCTAGAATACAATAGCATTTCCAAGAATCCGCGATCGAAGGATTAAATTAGCCTAGGTAAGAGATCATAGGTCAAAGTTCTGAGTTACTTGAGAGAGTTGAATGTCATGGTTCTTGATAGGTTGGAAAGAGCATAAGGTTAAAAACTGCCGCGACCGTACAGTTTGGTCGTTTACGACCTTATGTTATTAAGCGCGCTACATTTGATATCAATGACTCGCATCTTTTACATTACGTATCGGGATAAAAAAAAATAAAAGTAAAAAAAATATTTTAAATATTTTTTGTAAATGGTTTATCGTTTTGTCTAAAGGTTATTTATTATAAAAAATAAATAAAAAAATTTTTTTTTGAAAAAAAAATTAAAAAAAAATTACATTTTTGTAATCATAAAATGTATTATAATAATACCCCAAAGTTATCGGAAGTGGTCTTTTTACACCCTTTATATTTCGAATATAAAACTATGAACTTATTATAAATTAATATACGTTGGGTTACTAAAATTTTACTAATTAGGTCAATGTGTCGAAGTCCGTCTGGGAGGTTAGTCCGTCTAGCGGCAATAGCTTCCATATTTGAACGACTAGTTTCATATGGCTCAGTGGGTAAAACAGTATTGCAGAGTTAGTTTGATCTAAGAAACCGACATGTCGCTATTACTTACCTGTTACAAAAAAAACGATCGGCAATATTTTTCCCGTTTTGTGCTCGCATTTGGAGTGGTAAGTCTCTGCCAAAAAATTTAAAAAAAGTGGCAAAACAAAGGAGTTTTTGGAGTTTCTTGGATTACGTAAGTAACTTAGTGATCCTTTTACTTATTACTGGTGTTCAATTCGTTAATATCGCTTTAATTTAGTTATTATCACCTGCAACATATGTCTAACCTAAAATTGCAATAATTGGGAAGTCCGTCTAGCAGCTCTAGCTTGCATAAGGAAAGGCCGTCATATGCAGGTCTTGCCTCGATTCAGATATTGTCAACCTTTTCAAACCTACATATTGTATTTATTGTTAAAAATTCCAAGAGGGGCTGATAAAAATTGCAAAAGTTATAAATAGTAAGGTAAAAAAAGAAGGGTTTGGTTTTTTAATATTTCAAAAATTATTTAAGATAATCAAAATTTGAAAAAAGATCCTTGTAGAGCAGAAAATTTCCTTAAAAAATTCTGCCTCCCGGACCAACCTCCCTTATAATTTTAATTGAGCAGCGAAAATAATGGTAAATAAAAACGCGTAACTTTAGCGTACATGGCCCCAATCTGCCACGTGAACTAAAAAGTTATTTTTACTGACTAAATTAGTACCGAATTTTTTTTATTCCTTATTATTAATATATTAAGGAATTAAAAAAAATCGGTACTAAGTAGACATATCAACAAACAATAATCGAATCAAAATTAAGTAGGGGAGTATGTTGAAAAATGTCTTATCCTATAAATGATAATGAAGCAAAGTTGTTAATTTTGTCGGGACTGATTTTGAATTTTTAATAAACATTTACGTTTATACTTATTGTTTAATTTTTCAAAAAAATCGCTACAATTTTAATGAAAATGTTTGCAACCACTTAAACTTACGATATGCCGGACTTGCCTTAAAATGATCTAAAATTAATTTTCTCTGGAATGCGAACCTTATTATCGACACCTTAAACACATATTTGAATGGCTGTTTTGCAGCTCTGCTAGAAACCGTTGCCATGCATATTACTTCACAAGTTAGGGATACATTGCTACTAGACGGACTTACCTCAAACTGTAAGGGAAGTCCGTCTTCACGCCGAGTCTTAAAAAAATACCTCGTTAATAAAAACATTCTGCAACTAAGATTATTTTTAAATCTTTATATGTCTAATTAATATATAGCCTACAATTTCCAACGACACAGGTTACTTTAAAAAGCGAATTTGAGTCAACAAATTATTTTAAACTTTAATTTTAGAAAAGTATGCCGGACTTAGACACATTGACCTTACTATAAAAAAGTTTGCTATTAGTAGCTATAGTAATTAAAAGAAGATTATTTTATTTTCTAAAAGGTGACAATCTTGATTTCGTCAGAAAGGGTACCTCTTACGCGATAGAAAGAGAGCACACATGTAGGCAAATATAATTGGAGGCACCTAGCACTGCGCGGTCGGAATTTGAACTTTATAGTATCGTAGCATGAGTTGTTATTTCTTTAAACGTGTTTCACAAGTGGGAATTCTGTTGGTACTAATAATATATATTCTGTGCTATAAGTTTATGATATTATATTATGTCGCGGAAATATCACATAGGATTCCATTATAATATTATATCACTTCCTACACTATAATATCTTGTGCTCATATATTATGCATGAGGTGTTATTTTAGTAAATATACGAGTACGTCAACGACTTAAAATTATTATTTCAACTGAAAGTCTAATATTCAAAATTCTCAGGGCCAGACCGGCTTTGGTGAAATTTTGGTTTGGCCTATTTTCAGACCCATAATAAATAGGTCTTAGTATCGGCCAATATAAAGTTTATTATTGCCTCACAATAAAACAATATTTTGCCAAAAATACTTGCATGTCCGTATCTTTTTTTTTATTATTATTTAATACATTCCCCTAACATTATCAGGGCTTGCATGCATGCATGTCCGTATCAGTGGCATTAGCAGTTTAATTTATAAACTGTAATGTCTTTGTTAATAGAATTATTTCATTAGATATTTTTTTGGTTTTGTGGCACAATATTAATATGTTTATTAGTAAATTACTTTTTTAGAAGAAAATGGAAAATTTCTAAGAAACCTGTTATTTATTGATGTAGCTATATCTTCCAGCTTGATGCGTGAGTAATTTCCGCATTACAAGATAATATATTGTTTTTACGATATAACATACATTGTTACATCGTAAAAACAATATATTATCTTGTATTTAATACTGTATCAACAGCCGGTCACTTCATGCCAAAATTTAATATAGGACTTTCAGAAATAAGTATAGAATGCTGAGCGAAAATTAATTTGCAATACCTCGATTGTGGGAATCGTAGGCACAATAGATTTTCAATAATTGTTATGCGACAGCCGGGTGCCGCATGGGGATAACTTTTCTATTTTCTCGCGTCGAAAGCCTTTAATCTCTAAAATGCCTTTTAGAGATTAAAACAAGCTTTACAAAAGCTGTGAAGCCTGAACTACAGCTTAGTTTATTACATGTAAGTAAATAAATAAATAAAAATAAATTAATAAATAATGTTTTATTAGTGAGTAAATTTGAAACAAATATTTTCAGATTTCTACATGTTGATCTACCTCCGGTGTAAATTGTAATACGTAAACATTGCTAATCGATGAACTCCATTAAATGTGTAGTTTTAGTAGTAGAAAAGAGATCAAAGATCAACTAATAAATAAAGAAAAACAGGTAAAGTATGAATGATATTATAGTTATGTAAATCATCAAAGAGCAATTAACTAAATACGAACATACTAGAACAAAAACAAGATTCCTTAAACAGAGTAAACAATCTGCCGCTGGATAAACACGAGAGGAACTTACCGAGGAAATTTTCTTTTTAATCTGGTTTAACTTTGTTGTTAATGTATATCTGATATATAAAATGGATTTTCAAATGTGTTAGTCGCGCTAAAACCCGAAAACGGCTGAACGGATTGGGCTGATTTTAGTCTTAAAATATTCGTAGAAGTCCAGGGAAGGTTTCAAAGTGACACGAAGTTCACCGGGACAGCTAGTCTATATATATAAAAATGGATTTTCAAATGTGTTAGTCGCGCTAAAACTCGAAAACCGCTGAACGGATTGGGCTGATTACAGTCTTAAAATATTCGTAGAAGTCCAGGGAAGGTTTTAAAGATGAGAAATAATGGAAAAATTGCGAGTAATATGCTAATAACGACAATTTAATTTTCCCCATACAAAATGTTCTTACCTGTTTGTTACGAAGATTTGGTTTTTTTTTGGCATGATAACACGTAGATCTAGATAAAATAAGGGTTTTGAATCGACAACATGTATCCATAATAGCCGAATTATAAACGTATTTGCAAAAATAAAAACACTATCACCTATCACACTTTCCAAATTCAATTTGACACAAAAACAAATATTTTTTTATCAAATACCTACATTTTCTAACAAGTAAGCTATAATTGACATTTCGATAGACTAAAGAACAAAGAATACTTTTTCTTCTTTTAAATTGCTCCTACGTGAATTGCCAACATCAGAACACTCTGATGTGATGTGAATTACTCCATCACACATGAACTGATGACGGAGACTGTAATATTATAATAACACTAAAATAACCCTTAGGGTGGGTTGCACCATAACTATAACTGTAACTTTGACTATAACTACAACGCAAAATGTCAAATTTTTGGTTAAAGTCAATAGATAATGGACGCCATATTATTTAACGATAACCATAACCGCTACAACTTAAATTGAAATTTTTTCGTGAAAATAATTATTTTACACCACGGAATATTAATCATAACTATGGCTTACAGTGTTATTGTAACAAATATTTTTCCTGACGATTTTACGGATAATTCATTTTTTAAACTCTAAGCCCCATTAACTGTAGCTTTAACAAAAAAATAAACGCAACAGAGATCTGTCAAATTCTGTGGACAAGTTAAGTTAGCCTTAACTATATGACCATAACTGTAACTATAACAACGCATTTGGAGCAACCCACTCTTAAAAATTAATTTGACTTGATTTAATCGTGTAATTTTTAATTGCTGATACTCGCTATTACATAATTGAGGTCATTTGAAAAAAAAAAAATGATGACCACACTGATGACCAGCGAGAGCCTGATAATGAAAACATCGCATTCTAATGGCTATGCGTTCTGAATAAGTTCCGGCACATCAATTACAAGGGGCCAGAAACAATATGACGATGAATGTAATAACGAAATCGTTCTAATTTAACCTACACGTTTAGCTGTTTTCGAACGACGTTTGATTTCGACGTAGGGTGCTTTGCTCACCAATATCTTCTTTTTTAAGAGTAACAAGTTATTTAAGTGGATATCTCAAGATAAACAACACATTCAGTTTTCGGGTGAGGTTTTCTTAAGAACTACTAGAGCAATTTGTATGTTATTGGGCACACATGAAGAGTAGACTACGTGGAGGGACAAAGGCTATTTTTTGCGGAAAAATGAACGGTTTCCGTGAAGTTCCTAAATAACGCGGGCGAAGCCGCGCGGAACATCTAGTTAAGTAATGTTTGTAAAAATATTCATTTACATAGAAGAGGTAACTATAAAGCTAACATACATAAAGCACAGCTGCAGCTGTAAATGGATGTAAAATAAGGATACTTTTTGAACCGACAAAGATATTGGAAGTTTTTTGATAAGTATAAATTAAAGCAATTCGAGCGAAATAATAACTCTACAAATCGGCCATTCTCCGGTTTGGCATTATTTGCCTAGTTACCGTTACCATTTTTTTTCTTCGTTGATTTGACTTAAACTCATTAAAACATGAAAGTAATGAAAGATACCAATACAATAATAAATTTGGCGTGGTACAGTTCATTATAGTTTTTTAGATAATTTTTATGGGTACGGTAATTAGACAAATGTAAAATTTTATGTAACGGTAATTAGAAAGCATTATAATTCTATCTAAAACATCATACAAAAACACTGATTAATAAGTTGCACATGTATAATTGTCACAAAAGGGGTAGAATTAACGATGTCCTATACAACCATAACCTGCCAATAGTAAAAAATAGACACTTTCAAATAAAATCTGAAAAATGAGAAAATAACAACAAACATTGTTTTAATCGGTAGATATTTATTAAGATCTAGGTACGATGAACCTATAAATAATTATATTCTAAATCTCTTTGGACAGAATAGCAACTCAAATGTAGCTTACAGCTTTTACAGCTCGAAATTAACTTATTTTTGTTTTTTCGTAATTTTACAAGTTCATCTGTATTTATGAACACTTATTTCTCGATTTTTTTCCATTTTTTTTTTCTTTTCTTTTTGTCTTTTGTAATAAGCTCTAAAGTTTAACTCATTTCTTTTTTGAGTTTTCTTCCGCCGTTTTGTTGGAAATTCGCTGATAAGCAGTATTTTCTTTAATTAAGTATACCTTTCTTTCACTTTTTCCTTTGATTTCTGATTTAAAATTGGGTAATTTCAAATTTTCACTAGACGTTTCCAAGGAACAAGCCTTCTTTTCTCCAATTTCTTCTCTGGTCATTCCCATCCAAAAAAAATATTATAATTTTATGAATACTCAGCATATAGATATCTAAATATTATATATATCACAAAGGGTCTAACTGACATAGTGATGTATAAGCGCACAGCACAACCCAAACCACTGGACGGATCATGCTAAAATTTGGCATGCAGGTAGATGTTATGACGTAGGCATCCGCTAAGAAAGTTTTTTTATCAATTCTACCCCCAAATGGCTATGAAACTTTGTCAATTTTAAACTGATCGGGCTAATACTTTCCATGAATAAAGCTACTATGACGTAGGCATCCCCTAAGAAAGGGTTTTGATAAATTCTACCTCTAAGGAGATAAAGTAGGGGATGAAAGATTGTATAATATAATAATACTTTTTAACGCGGGCAAAGCAAAAGCTAGTATTATTAAAGACTCATTGATAATAATAATCTATGAAAACCGCGAGAAAACTTCAATTTATAAAAAAGTACGTATCAGTTTTTCATACAACGGTAATTAGGAATATATGGTAATTAGTGTACGGTAATTAGAAAAAGTTAGATTTTCTTGAAAATTTTGAAAACCGATACAGTTTGCAAAAACTAGCTTACGGCAAAGTACGTAGACCAAATAACTTTATAGATTGACATGATCAACGTACTATCTAATTTAAAAATCAAGTAGCAAAATAAAATAATGGTAATTAGAAAAGTTCGAAACCAAAGCTATGGTAGTTAGATACCCACGTGCTCCATCGGCGGCACACTAACATTAACGACGTGGGACCGCTAAAGGGCCGTGGCACACGCTAGGGAGAAGTGACTCGTGCACTTGTATTGTGCCAAATCCTGTTATTTTTGGGCGGGTACCCGAAAATAGAATGCGTTACGGTAATTAGAACTTTTGATAGGACAAGCAATTATTTCATGATAACTATTTACAGGCTGGGCCTATTGAGTCGATATTTTCCAATGCGATAACCAATGTTAATGAGAATTTAAAAAGATGAATAGATCAAAGTAAATATGTACGTTATAAAAATTACAAGCAAGTTTCGAGATCAAGTTGGCGTGGGGACACGTTACGGTAATCAGAAAAACACGGTTTTTGAACACGACTTAAATTAATTTAGTCTGAATTACTTAAATTAGAAGCCTGTGTTTAAGTTTGTAGCTAGTTACGGATGCTATCTACCGTTTAAAAATATTGCATACTTGAATAAGATAATATTACAGAGTATACAAGCCCGGGACACTTAAATTTTTCCGGAGACTGGCCGAAATACTGAACTTGTAGCTGACGTTATTGTAAATTGGCTCATGATTACCTAAGTGAAGCGTAAATAAATCTATACTTATAATATTATAGAGCGGAAGAGTTTGTTAGTTTGTTTGTTTGAACGAGCTAATCTCAGGAACTACTGGTCCGATTTGAAAAATTCTTTCAGTGTTAGATAGCCCATTTATCGAGGAAGGCTACAGGCTATATTTTATTACGCTAAGACTAATAGGAGCGAAAAAATAGAGGAAAATGTGGAAAAAACGGGGAAAATTATATGAAATGCTTATTTAGTAATAGTTTGAACGCACTAATCTCAGGAACTACTGGTCCGATTTGAAAAACTTTTTCAGTGTTAGATAGCCCATTTATGGAGGAAGGCTATAGGCTATATTTTATCTATACTAATATTATAAAGCGGAAGAGTTTGTTTGTTTGTTTGAACGCGCTAATCTCAGGAACTACTGGTCCGATTTGAAAAATTCTTTCAGTGTTAGATAGCCCATTTATCGAGGAAGTCTATAGGATATATTTTATCACACTAAGATTAATAGGAGCTAATTAATAGAGGAACATTTGGAAAAAACGGGGAAAATTGTATGAAATGCTTATTTAGTAATAGTTTGAACGCACTAATCTCAGGAAGTACTGGTCCGATTTGAAAAACTTTTTCAGTGTTAGATAGCACATTTATCGAGAAAGGCTGTAATAGGCTATATTTTATCACGCTAAGACTTATAAGAGCGAAGAAAAAGAGGAAAATGTGGAAAAAACGGGGGAAATTATGTTAAAGGGCTTATTTGAACGCGCTTATCTCAGGAACTACTGGTCCGATTTGAAAAATTCTTTCAGTATTAGATAGCCCATTTATTGAGAAAGGCTATAGGCTATATTTTATTATGCTAAAACTTATAAGAGCGAAAAAATAGAGAAAAATGTGGAAAAAACGGGGGAGATTATTTGAAAGAGCTTATTTAAACGCGCTAATCTCAGGAACTACTGGTCCGATTTGAAAAATTCTTTCAGTATAAGATAGTCCATTTATCGAGAAAGGCTATAAGGCTATATTTTATCATGCTAAGACTTATAGGAGCTAATAAGTAGAGGAAAATATGGAAATAAGGGGGGGAAATTATTTGAAAGGGGTTATCTCACGAACAGACAAGAAATATACCACGTGAAGGAGCATAGGTGATAGGCAATTTTTTGTGGACTAATTTGTCGGTGAAATATCTAATTTACGCGGGCGAAGCCGCGCGGAACGTCTATGCATTATAATATTATATCCTTATCTGATTAAATGTGTTTTTAAGTAAGGGCTGATTTTTCAATCGTCAGAATATAAATTTTGTCACTGAAATGGCGTTTTGAAAGATTTTATAATATAAAGGTGTTGTTGGTTATAGGTGTTTAATTGTGAACAAATGGCATTTGAAATATTATATAATCTAATTTACATTAACATCTTAGAAGATAATCTATACTAATATTATAATTCTGCAGAGTTTGTTTGTTTGTTTGTTTAACATTGTTCACAATTAAACACCTATAACCAACAACACCTTTATATTATAAAATCTTTCAAAACGCCATTTCAGTGACAAAATTTATATTCTGACGATTGAAAAATCAGCCCTTACTTAAAAACACATTTAATCAGATAAGGATATAATATTATAATGCATAGACGTTCCGCGCGGCTTCGCCCGCGTAAATTAGATATTTCACCGACAAATTAGTCCACAAAAAATTGCCTATCACCTATGCTCCTTCACGTGGTATATTTCTTGTCTGTTCGTGAGATAACCCCTTTCAAATAATTTCCCCCCCTTATTTCCATATTTTCCTCTACTTATTAGCTCCTATAAGTCTTAGCATGATAAAATACTTTGTTTGAACCCGCTAATCTCAGGAACTATTAGTCCGATTTGAAAAATTATTTTACTGTTGGAGAGCTCATTTATAGAGGAAGGCTACAGGCTATATTTTATCACGCTAATACTAATAGGAGCAAAGAAATAGAGGAAAGTGTGGAAAAAACGAGGGGAAATTATTTGAAAGGGATTAATTGAACGCGCTAATCTCAGGAACTACTGGTCCGATTTGAACAATTATTTCAGTGTTAGATAGCCCATTTATCGAGAAAGGCTATAGGCTATATTTTATCACGCTAAGACTGTGAAGAGCGAAGAAATAGAGGAAAATGTGGAAAAAACGGGGTGAAATTATTTGAAAGGGCTTATTTGATCGCGCTAATCTCAGGAACTTAGTAGTTCCTGAGATTATTATTGATGTAAGCCTTGAAATCGGGCTAGTGCCCGATTTCAAGGCTTACATCAATTTATTGAACACACAAAATATAACGGTCAATATTGACGATCAAATATTGCTCAGAGATCATTAAGAGTGGGCAATGTTTGTGGATGTTTAATTTATTCTAATTTATTCAACAGGATATGGCTACTACCGGATTAGAATGATACTACTAAAATAACAAGAAATTCAAAAAAGTAAAGATAAAAATACATTGATCCTCCTTGAGAGGCTTTCGAAAAAATTATTTTGCTACTCAGGCATAATAAAAAGTAGGGGAGACATAATTCTATGAACAACAATTAAAAAAAAAAAAACTTATTCTACCTTACAACAGCCCGGTGGAATGAGTACATTCTAATCTCGGTCAATTCTTAGGGCCTGTTTCACCACTTACTGATAAGTGCCGGATACCGCTATCCACAACTTTTCTCATGGATAAACTATGGAATATCTGTCAAATAAGTTATGGATAGCCCATCCGGAACTTATCAGTAAGGGCCCTTCGACACGACGTTTTTTTACGCTCGCGTCGTTTGTATCGACACAAACGCAAGTTGAACGCTCAGCAAACGGAAGGAAGCCGACACGTTTTAAACTTTATCTATACTATCTAATTATCTATACTTATAAAATTACATGTCCTGACTGACTGACTGACTGACTGATTCATCATCGCTGTAGATAGATTCCCCCCAAGAGGGTGAAATAGGGGTTGAAAGTTTAAACGAAAGTCCGTCATTTCTTAAGTTAGAAAAATGAAAATTTATTTTTGGACTGCTGATTAAAAATGAATGGATAGATATTTAAGCGTTTTTGGAAATTCTACCCCCAAGGGGGTGAAATTGGGGTTGAAAGTTTGAATGAAAGTCCGTCATTTTTTGAGTTAGAAACATGAAACTTTATTTTTGTGCTACTGATTAAAAATTAATGGATATGAATTTAACCCCCAAGGGGGTGAAATTGGGGTAGAAAGTTTCAATGAAAGTCCGCCATTTCTTGAGTTAGAAACATGAAAGCTTATTGACATTTGCTTAAATAAGGTCCCGTTTTTACCCTTTGTATAAGGAACCACAAAAAGGGGAAAACTATCCATGTTTGTTATTATACTATGTTAACGCGGACGAAGTCGCGGGCAACAGCTAGTAATATTATAAAGCGGAAGAGTTTGTTTGTTTGAACGCGCTAATCTCAGGAACTACTGGTCCGATTTGAAAAATTATTTCAGTGTTAGACAGTCCATTTATCTAGGAAGGCTATAGGCTATATTTTATCACGATAAGACTGTGAGGAGCGAAGAAATAGAGGAAAATGTGGAAAAAACGGGGGGAAATTATTTGAAAGGGCTTATTTGATCGCGCTAATCTCAGGAACTACTAGCCCGATTTGAAAAATTATTTCAGTGTTAGATAGCCCGTTTATCGAGAAAGGCTATAAGCTATATTTTATCACGCTAAGACTAAAGGGAGCGAAGAAATAGAGGAAAATGTGGAAAAACGGGGGAAATTATTTGATCTCACTAACTACGGGAGAAAATTTTCTATTACGAGTATTTGGCACAGATCATGTTTCATGAGCTTGGGACATTAATAATGGTAAAACCTAATGGGACGAATAATGGCTCTCCAGAGCTGGTCGAAGATGGTAAACTCACCGTGGAATTATCCGAACAAGTAATTATAGTAAATCGAGATGAAATTCAAGCCGTATTTTCATCAGCACCAGCATCAGAGACAATTTCTTAGTGATACCATGGTCATGAAAAAAATCATTCACAAACTCATGAAAAAAAAATCGGATATCTGTAAAGTCAGTTTACTGACGATAGTTGAACGTGACAACGTCATAGCCTTAACCCCTCAGTTCGAAACAAAGAGCGCGGCCCAGGTAGGCCTTACGGTTGTTGAGAGACTTGAGAGTGTAAATGGAACGCCGCAGAGCTGTCAGCGAGGTAACGCCGCATGAACTGTCATGTTTTTCGGGCGCGCACCCCATATCGAATTATAAGACGTTATCACGTCAAAAGCAACCTTCCGCATTTTCCACATTCCAATGCTGGAATACAAAATGTTTTGTCATCATAAGGACCAACTTGATGGAAACTCCTCTGCATGGTTTGGTCGGTTTCTAGAGACTGGTTGCCCTCCTGGAGCCTTTTTACTAGCTGCATCGACTTAATATTGGGTTGATTTGACCAGATTATTCTGGTTTTGGCCTAGTCTCCAGGGTTTTCTGACATGAAATCTATCTACTGCGACTAGAATATGAAGTGTTAAATACATTTCAGAGATTTTCTAGTAAGATAGATACCAGAAACAATTGATTACTTGAAAACAAAAAAACGGTTGTCTGTAAAGTCGGTATACTGACGATAGTTGAACGTGACAACGTGCCTCTTTGTCGCTCGTTCTGCGCTCTCGCTTGCACTTCAAGCCTTAAATGGAATGCCTCAGAGCGAGGTAACGCCGCATGAGTCATGTTTTTTCGTGCGTGCAGCCGGCTCCATCGAATTATAAGACGTCACGTCAAAACTCATTTCCCCGACTGTACATTTCTGCTTAGCACAATTTTCCCCGACTGTACATTTCTGCTAAACAACTCATTTCCCCGACTGTACATTCCTGCTATACAACTCATTTCCCCGACTGTACATTTCTGCTAAACAACTCATTTCCCCGACTGTACATTTCTGCTTAGCACAATTTTCCCCGACTGTACATTTCTGCTTAGCACAATTTTCCCCGACTGTACATTTCTGCTAAACAACTCATTTCCCCGACTGTACGTTTCTGCTAAACAACTCATTTCCCCGACTGTACATTTCTGCTTAGCACAATTTTCCCCGACTGTACATTTCTGCTAAACAGCTCATTTCCCCGACTGTACATTTCTGCTTAGCACAATTTTCCCCGACTGTACATTTCTGCTAAACAACTCAAATGGAACGCCTCAGAGCGAGGTAACGCCGCATATTGCGTCATGTTTTTTCGTGCGCGCAGCCCATATCGAATTATAAGACGTTGTCACGTCAAAAGAACATAGGGCCTTTACCGAAGAAAGACTTAAAAATGTATTTTAGGTAAAAATACTCAATATCAAGTATCGACTAAAATTCATTATTATTAATTTGATTATTAGCAATAAAAATGTAAAAGATTTTCTTTCATTCGAATGAAATTTTCAGTTTTATAAAATTGAAGTAAAGATTTTTTGCCATATAACTTTTCTGTGACAATAGAAAAGCCAATGATTTTTTCTTAAAAACAAAATAATCCGGAAAGTTTTTTATGTTTTATTAAAGGCCATAAAATAAGCTATAATTCTTTCATTTACTGTTTTAAAAAATCCTGATAGATTTCATAAAATACAAATATCCCTAGACTTAGGAGATGGGTGTTTTTCAAAATCGACCTCTTTAGAAGCTCATAGCATGGCAATGATTGGAGATAGATACATGATACAAATGACATAGTTGTAGTAAATTTTATTAGCTTTTGTTATAATTATAGAAGACACTTTTTCTTTACGACGTACCGTTTTAAAGATATGAGCCAAAAACTCAAAAACGGGAACTTCAACCCCCTCCCCCCACCACGGCTCACCCCCTAGGGGCAGGGACTTTTAGTATGTTTATCTTCTAGGCATTTTAAACACATTTCTGAAGAAATTGCTTCGGTTGCAGCTCACGCACTCTACACCTACTTTTGAGCTATTCTTTGGGTGGACCATACATACATAATATACTGATTATATTGTACCATCGAAGAAATTGAGTAAACCATATAAATTATATGATTAAAATAATATGGATAATCTAAATTTTGTTTCATATATTTTGGACGCTAACTCTTTGTAAGTTGTGATTTTTATTCGTATTTAAATGCCAATTCTAAAATAAGCTTAAATGCGTGAAATTATAATATCTATTGTTATTGTGTTTCATATTCTGCATTTAACATAATTTTAGTATGTATTGCATAAAATTATTTCATTTTGTTTCAATATTTCTGCACACAGTCAACTCGAATTCCAACTCAAGCCCAGCTTTATTTACGAGTACTACTAGATGACGCCCGCAACTCCGTTGCGCTAAAAATCATTTATCGCGCAAGAACCGTACATTTTCCCGGGATAAAAATATCCTATGTCCTTTCCCGGGGCTCAAAGTATATCCATACCAAATTTCAGCAAAATTGGTTCAGTGGTTTGGGCGTGAAGTGGTAACAGACAGACAGACAGACAGACATACTTTCACATTTATAATATTAGTATGGATTATTAGCATAGAAGTTGCATAAGTTGCATAAGCATAAATATTTGTATTATCTTTTCTTGTAGTTCCTTTTTTCTTAATTTACTTTTTTATAACTGGTCGGAAAATTCAATATCATAATTTATCTTATATTTTAAGAGAACACCTTGAATTAATATTCCGTTTTAATGAGTTTATTTTTTATAGGTATATAGGTTTGAATCGTAGTCCTTCATTCAAAAGCTCTCAGCTCGATATTGTAATCGAATAATTTCTATCAGACATGTGCACTTGTTTCGCCTTGTTTATACCTGTTATACGCGTGCGTCACACGCACAAGTATTATGCAATTACATATTAATTATTTATATTATCACCTTCATCGACATCATCATCACCAATATCCATAATATCACTAAAGCTCAAAAAGCTTACTTCTAAAATCGAAAGGCTCTTGTCAAGTGCGTCCAACTCGACCACAGAGATATTAAACCGTTTGTTTCTGATATCTATGAACTCGACAGTACATAGAATACCAAAAAGCCAGCTGCAGTTATACCTAGTTTAGCTTCATTTGAGTAATTTCGTTTAATTTAGCTTTTGGTATTTTCTGCGGGCACGCTTCTTTAAATGTTTTTAAATTAAGTAATACAATATAATAATTTATATAATTTCTCAACAGCTTCTCTGTAATCAATATTTTTATATACAGGTCTCTCATTATTAATCTTGTGGTATTTTATTATATTTATTATTTAAACTTAAATATATTTAATGATTGCAGTTTACCGTGTAAAAGTAAATAATAATTTCAATAACTTTGATTACAATCATCTTTGTTCCACCTTTATTTACTTATTTACTTCCTTGTTTATTATAATCATCGTATATATCATTCGGTACACGAGTTTTGTAAGTGCTCTTGCCTCTTAGTATTACAGAATGTGTTTTAGTATAATATTATAATACCGCACTACTACAGTGCTAGAGCTAGATGATATTCGATTTTCCAAACAAATAATTTGATGTTAGAAACATTACGATTTTCGACAAGATTTTAGTTTTGTATTGCCTTATATTGGGAAGATCTAGCTGCAGGCATTAATACAGTCAAACATCTACGAATAATAACAGCGCGTTTTGCAACAGCAAAACGCGCTGTTATTATTTTCCCAATATAAGGTAATACAAAACTAAAAGGATAAACAATTTGCTACTAGAACACAGTGTCACTTATGAATCTTCTTCTCAAGTCCAAGGGTGATAAATTGAGACTCTAACTGCTAGAGACTTACGTGTTCGCGCTCTAGACTCTAACTAGAGTCTACTAATATATATTCTGTGATCTAGCCTAGAGCACAAGCCAGTCTAAAAGTAAACATATTATAATAATAATAATACTAATATAATTTAATGCCGCCAATAATTTTGATATTGTAACTTTCTTTTTGTTATTGTAACTATAATATGATACTAATCAATCAGTATCTATGCTAGTACAAAATCTGGTCTTTCATTGAGAGCTACTCAGTCCCTTCATAAGCTAATTATTAATCGTCAAAGCCTTGATATTAACAAGTCTTACTATTAAATATCGATACATTTCACTTCCTTTACTCACTTTCTTTTTTCCGTTTTAAAAGGTTTTTCATTAAAAAAAGGTCAAACTAGAAGTACTTAATATGTGAAACAATTATAAGAAAAATAATTATAGACCTTTGGTCCTGAAATTTGTGTTAAGGGACTGAAAAAGGAATAAGGGCCTACACAGCCTCACAAGGTATGTAGTGCATCCTACAATAAAAGTCCAATTTAACAAATTATTATGGAATAGTAAACTCAATAATTGCACACTCAATAACAATAAATAACTACATAATAAGCTATATTATTAATATAATATTATAGTGTTAGCTTAGCAGCTGCTACGCAAAATAATAATTAGTGTTTATAAATAGGGAATGTTGCAGCTAACTACTAATACAAACGTCCTAAAGAAAGTACTGTAAACAACAAACTAGAATAAAGAAAAAATGAAATTTCAAGTTCTAGATTTTTGTCATTACATAGTTTGTTTACAAAGCTATATCACATGCTAGATAATATAGCCAAAGTACTAGCCAAAATGTCTGTTTTGACTGAATATATCCATCACCCATAACTTCTAGCTTTTCATGACTGTAATGTACAGACTCAAACATTAAAAAAAATAAAGTTGGATGAACTACTGTACTCTGTAGTGATAAATAATTATATACAACTTTTCCTCTTCAAAGGTCGTAAAATATAAATTATAATAATCGACATAAAAAATATAACAACAGCTCGTGAGAAAATAATATATAAGCTTTTAACACTACAGTGAAAATTTTAATACATCCCAGTGGCAATACTTTTTAATGATGTGGTGAGTAGTTAAACATGTTAACGATGAAGCAAGACAAATATTAGACATGAGCTTGATTTATGACTACATGACGCCCGCGACTCCGTTGCGAATTGCGCCAAAAGTCGTTTATCGCGCTTGAACCGTAATGTTTTCCGGGATAAAAAGTATTCTTTCCCGGGACTCGAAGTAACTCCACACCAAGTTTCAGCTAAATCAGTTTAGCGGTTTTGGCGTAAAGAGGTAACAGATAGACAGATGCACTTTCGCATTTATGATACTAGTATGGATAATATGAATTAGCTTCTCAAGGTACGATTTAAGATTTTGTTTAAAAAGAGAGCGTAGGAAAAGTTTTGGCCAGTCAGCTAGACTTAAATATTAAGTAGATCATTCATTGCTTTAGTTTAATAACTAATAATATTATTTACTTCCTTTATGATAATAATTATTATAAGACCGTTCATTTTAGTGAATACTATAGTTATCTTTAAATATAAACGAACAATGATTGAATTTGAGTTGAGTGAATGATGTCGAATTAAAGAATAAAATAAATTAAAACAGTCTAATATTAAACAGTATTCAACGATAACTATAGCTGATGCTAAACGAATTTTTAATGAGAAACTTTTGAGTCGATCCAAATGAGGCTTCACACTCTTGAAGTTGTAGTAGGTTTGTGATGTTATTAAAACACCGTTGTCTACGTACAAATAAAAAGGTGCATAATTACATTGCAACATAAAATCACTTAATAATCGTGGCCCCAATAGTCGACCTTGGGGTACACGAGGCGTTGATTGTACTCTTTCTTTGACATTTCTGTTCATGATTGTATGTTTTGTTTTTTACGGCGAGTTGATATTTTTAAGAAAAGTTGATAACATAATACAACATAATTATTATATTTCTTTCAGCTATCTTATCAATTGGGTCATGTGCAATGAAGTCGAAAGCTTTATATTGTACTGCACTGTGTGTTTTACCTTAAAAACTCTCTATGCAATAATGCGCCAAGTTAGCCGTCAATGAAATATCATAATTTATAATGCTCTCGTTCTTTGTCGATTCATAAAAGAAAATAATTACAATTGGTTTCCGAAAAGTCATAAAGATAAAATACTCTAGTTAACAAGTGCCATTTTCGTCAAAACCTGATCTCATGCACCGAAAATTATGATTTGGGTCTCATTCGATTCGGAATACCATTTAGAACATTCTATCAAAATTCCAAGAGGGGCTAAAAAATGCAAAAGTTATAAACAATTAAGTAAACATAAAAATAAGGGTTTGGTTTTTTTAATATTTCGAAAATTATTTGAGATAATCAAAATTTGAAAATAGATCCTTAAAGAGCAGGAAATTTCCTAAAAAAAATCCTAGATCCTGTAACCTTACCAATAATCCTTATAGCTTTCATTGGGCGGTGAAAGTAACGGTAAAACCGCGTGGTTCGGATTTCGCGTGATTTGCCGCAATCTGCTACGTGAACTAAAAAAATATTTTAAGTGATTAAATATTAATATTAAGGAATAAAAAAATTTAGGTACTAAGAAGACATATCAATAAACAATAATCCGTTAACAAAAATAAATTATCACAATTTGTTTAATTATTATGCTTTTCTTAATTTGTTATTAGTCACCATTTTAATGTTAACATAAAAACGCTGATTATTTCAAAACAAGAAATCTAGAAATTTTTATTATTCTTTTGAGCTAATTTTAAAAGAGTTTAGAAGAGATATCCGTTGAGAAAATTCAACAATTTTGATTTTTCACTTTTTTATGAACAATCAAAGGCATTCATGAAATTTTCATGTAAATAAAGCAATTAGGGTTTTTCATCAATAAAAATGATTATTTAAATTTTATTACTTATAATCTTATATATAAAATTCTCGTATCACAATGTTAGTCCGCGAACTCCTCCGAAACGGCTGTACTGATTTTTACTAAATTTTATATGCATATTCAGTAGGTCTGAGAATCGGCTACTGGGTACTTAATATATTGATAAGTGCATTTGTTGAATAAATAATAGTAAATTATTACAACCTGAGACTGACGGAGACCATTGTTTGTGCGACGACTGACGAGATAGCGATCGACGTTGCCATGGCGACATACTTAATTAGTCACTTCAATAAAATAATATGGGCGAAATACTTTATATTATGGCAAAGCAACGTTTGCCGGGACAGCTAGTTTATAAATAAAAAAATATATATTGTTATCTGGCTTCTAACAATAACAAAACAAAATAATAACAATAATTGGCTATAAAAGTACCGTAATTGCTTTATTTACATGAATAATTTTGGAATGCATTTGAATGTTCATAAAAAAGTGAAAAATAAAAAAAAATGAATTTTTTCAACGGTGATCTCTTATAAGGCCTTTTAAGATTAGCTCAAAAGAATAATAAAAAAATCTGGATTTCTTGTTTTGAAATAATCAGCGTTTTATGTTAACATTAAAATTGTGACTATCAACAAATTAAGAAAATTGGGATCATTTATTTTTGTTAACGGATTATTGTTTATTGATATGTCTACTTAGTACCCAAATTTTTTTATTCCTTAATATTAATATTTAATCACTTAAAATATTTTTTTAGTTCACGTAGCAGATTGCGGCAAATCACGCAAAATCCGAACCATCGACCACGCGGTTTTACCGTTACTTTCGCCACTCAATTAAAGCCATAAGAATTATTGGTAAGGTTCCAGGATCTAGGACTTTTTTTAGGAAATTTCCTGTTCTTTAAGGATTTATTTTCAAATTTTGATTATATCAAATAGTTTTCGAAATATTAGAAAAAAACCAAACCCTTCTTTTTATGTTTACTTGTCTATAACTTTTGCATTTTTTTCAGCCCCTCTTGGAATTTTGATAGAATGTTCTAGATGGTATTCCGAATCGAATGAGATCAAAATCATAATTTTCGGTGCATGAGATCAGGTTTTGACGAAAATGGCACTTGTTAACCAGAGTAAAACGCTTAGATCAGTGGTTCCCAACTTTTTTAGAGCTGTTACCCCTATGGCCTGTTAGAGAAACTGATTTTACCCCCCCCCCCCTCTCCCCCCAATTAAAAACAACTTTATGAATTTGTATTAGTACATTCGCAAGTTTTTTAATATCATTAGGTTCAGACTTCAGTTACACTTAACGCGCATCTCATATCATGCTCCACGTTCAGACGGTTTCTTACCTTTTTTTAAATGTTACCAGAGTTGAGAGGCCACTCTCGCATTTACAAGTGGTAGCTAACGGTACCAACATTTTCAGATCTCTGTCTGCAATGATAGGGTATTCTGTAGCTGTTTTTCTACAAAATGTACAGTTTATTATTATTTTTCTGACAATTCATCTATTTTAGGTGCCACCTCTGTAACCCCTTTAGAATAGCTATTTTACCCCCGCGGGGGTAATTACCCCCAGGTTAGGAACCACTGGCTTAGATCCTCACCCTGAGCGACTCAATACGTTAAGCTCAAGCTTGGCTCACCTAATGATAGTCTCAGGTAGAACTATATTTTTTAATTATTATTAAACATTGATATTTATTTATAACTGACTTAATATAATATTATAAAAGTTTTACTCAGATATTTATCTAAGCTATTTAAATACAAAGAAAGACGTTGTCCGCAACATCGTTGCCCAGAAATTCGCTTTTAGCGCGGAAAACTATGCATCTGCATCGTGATTAGTGATAAGAAACTATCCTAAGACTGACATAACAATAAATTATACACTTTGAGGTTTACAAAATTAGTAAATTATACTGTAAACGTAAGTTATGTGTGCTACAATTAACACCTCGGCATGGATCATTTACCTTATCAAAATGTGCATTAAACGCTATAAAACCGAATAATGATTATTATTATGGGAACTTTTAATTGTTTATGGTTTACGTCAATAAAATTTGAATAAAATCTATGATTATTATCAAAGTATCAAACATTTATATTATTTTATTTTACTTTAATAATATTATTACCTTTCATATTAATCTATACTATTAATATTATAAAGCGGAAGAGTTTGTTAGTTTGTTTGTTTGAACGCGGAACTCAGGAACTACTGGTCCGATTTGAAAAATTCTTTCAGTGTTAGATAGCCCATTTGTCGAGGAAGGCTATAGGCTATATTTTATTACGCTAAAACTAATAGGAGCGAAGAAATAGAGGAAAACGTGGAAAAAACGGTGAAAATTGTATGAAATGCTTAGTTAGTAATAGTTTGAACGCGCTAATCTCAGGAACTACTAGTCCGATTTGAAAAATTCTTTCAGTATTAGATATCTCATTTATCGAGGAAGGCTATAGGCTATATTTTATCACGCTAAGACTTACAAGAGCGAAGAAATAGAGGAAAATGTGGAAAAAACAGGGGAAATTATGTGAAAGGGCTTATTTGAACGCACTAATCTCAGGAACTACTGGTCCGATTTGAAAAATTATTTCAGTGTAAGATACCCCATTTATTGAAAAAGGCCATAGGCTATATTTTATCACGCTAAGACTTATTAGAGCGAAGAAATAGAGGAAAATGTGGAAAAAACGAGGGAAATTATGTGAAAGGGCTTATTTGAACGCGCTAATCTCAGGAACTACTGGTCCGATTTGAAAAATTCTGTCAGTGTTAGATAGCCCATTTATCAAAAAAGGCTATAGGCTATATTTTATTGCGCTAAGACTTATAGGAGCGAAGAAATAGAGGAAAATGTGGAAAAACATGGGAAATTATGTGAAAGGGCTTATTTGAACGCGCTAATCTCAGGAACTACTGGTCCAATTTGAAAATTTCTTTCATTGTTAGATAGCCCACTTATCGGGAAAGGCTACAGGCTATATTTTATTGCGCTAAAACTAATAGGAGCGAAGAAATAGAGGAAAATGTGGAAAAAACGAGGGGGGAAATTATTTGAAAGGGCTTATTTGAACGCACTAATCTCAGGAACTACTGGTCCGATTTGAAAAATTCTTTCAGTGTTAGATAACCCATTTATCGAGGAAGGTTATAAGCTATATTTAATACGCTAAGACTAATAGGAGCGAAGAAATAGAGGAAAATGTGGAAAAAACGGCGGAAATTAAATGAAATTGCTTATTATCTTAAGAACTTTGTTACAATAAGAAAAAGACGACACAGTATAAATTACGATGATGCAAATCTAGATAACTCAATGTATAATAACTCATTTGCTTCATTAATCTTGCTTGCTTGCTTCATGGTTTTTTTGAGCTGGCAACTCTCTTAGCTAGACGTACATTTGTATTCTCCCGACTAATATTTAAGTTTTTTTTAAATTATACGCTGTAAATACTATTGTAAATGTGTTAGAAACTTAATTTATAACTCTATAAATTGTTATAACTTTATACTCACGGCAGTGTTTGTGCATAATAGTGTTTTATTACAAATAAAAGTTCAAGCCCGGTACCAGCTGTCAACGACTGGACGAGTTCAAATTTTGGAGATGTGTTTTCTTATGAATTGATAATCCCGGGGAGTATTGTATTTGATTATCATCTTATTAGTCATCTTTTACTAACTAATAATCACAACTCCACTGCACACCGCTCACTTTAGTGAGCTACGTCCCATACACACTTGGCAAAGTTAATTTCTCTCTTGGCTTGACAAGTCTTGGAAGCGGAGTTGCAGATAAAAACAATAAAGCCCACACATACATTACACTAATATACTGTGCACGCACTACACAAGCACAGAGGCATCCTCAAAAACACCTAAATTTAATGCATTTAGTGTTCAGTTATATACAAGTTATAGTAACTAACAACTAACACTATAATTTGTCTATACTGTCTTTTTCTTTTATATTTCACCTTTCCAATCTATTTGTATATCTCAGTTTCATTCTTTAATCTCTTTCTTGTCATTTTGCTAAATTTTTCGCACTACAACTTGTAATTTCACATTATAATAATAATATCTTATTGAGGCTGGCTTTTGCTTTTGATCTAAAGTAAAAGGTGACTTACACCAGATACATTTAGCTAATAAAGCCATTAAACTATTACAATTGTTTTTCAGTGCCTGGGAATAAACATAATATAGCAAAATGATGACCCGTTCAGCCGTGGCCCGTCGTACCGAGGAACAACTACGTGTGGCCCTCGAGGAGTTAAAGGACTATAAAGACCAATGCCAAACACTGCTGAGGGAAAGAGATGACAATGAAAAAGAGATGTTATCTATCTTGCAGAAAAATATGGAATTTAAATCACAACTTAATAAGTTATGTTTAGACTATGAAAATATTCACCAACAAAAAGTGGAACTTCAAAGCATTGTTGACTCTTTTGATCAGTGCAGAGATGAATATGAAGAAACGCTCAAGAACTCTGCTAATCTTAAGAAAAAATTGGACAGTGCTGAGGAATATATACTCCAACTGGAAGACCAATTAGACATTCAGCGATCAAATCAAACACAGATTTTATTCAACCAATTAATAAAAGACAATAAGTGTTCTGTTTCTAACACATCTTGTAACAATATTAGCACCATCGATTTAACTGCAGATGATACAGTACCAGTGTGCATTATGGACAGTAAGAGAAAGCTGAAGAAATATGTAAAAATTAAAAAATTTATAAAGAAAGCTCAGCAATTGTCAATTAAAAATAAAAAAGTAGTTACAAAATTGTCTAAAACAACAAAGAATAAAATGTTTTTGAGTGATAAATTGCTGAAATGTTCTAGTGAATTAGAAGATATAAAATATAATTATGAGGCTGATGTATGCAGCCTTCAGGCTGAAATCTCAAGTTTATTGTTTTCATTAGAAAATATTACAAAAAAATATGAATTATCAAAAAAGGAAATACAGGGACATATTTCTGCCATGGATGATTTGCTTGAAATGTTACACTATAATGAGGAACGAGTGAACTCGTTGTTAAAAGTCAATACTATTTCAGAAATTCAAGAAAATCATTTAACTGGAGGAATATCACCTGATATGAAAAGCCAGAAGGTAAATACTGAAAGCCAGACTAATATCTGCCTATTTAGTGATGAAATAGGAAGAGACTTAGGTACGTATCTTTATAGAATGTGTGGACAATTGGTCACTAACTTTTGTATGCCCGGAGCTACTTACTGTGAGATAATCGACAGGGCATCAACTATGACTTATTGTCCTAACACCACTATAATAATTCTAGTCGGGAGAAGGGGTAAAGTAAATAAGAAACAGATGACTGATCTTTTAGAATGTTTATATAATATTAAAAACTTAACAAACATTATATTATTCACTTTGCCCTATATAAAAATGTTGCCAAAAAGCTGTGCTCATGAAAATCAAATTAGATTTAGGTTGAATAGCATATTGTATAGTGCTGTCAACAACAATTGTATAGTTTTAAGCGACACACAACCAAAATGTCAGGTTGTGGATATAAATAATTTAGATAGTAAATTTATTAATGATATAAGTATAGATAAGTATTACTTATCTCATTACTGTAAGAGACATATAGCAAAGATGCTATCAAATTTTTTATTTTCTTTGAAAGCCAAGAATTTGGCTTCTTTGACTCCTGCTTCTATTGAGCAGTATTCTAGTTATAGTAACGAGTTGGAATATGTTCCAATTAATTATTTAAATTAGACCATAAGACAATGGAGGATGTCTCTTGCACTAATAGCTTAAGTGTGAAAAATCCTACCAAAACTTACTCCAATATAAATAGCAAGAATGTTATAAGCTTGGTGCATCAGAACTTTCAAGGAATGGTAGGTAAAGAGCTTGAAACTGAGTTATTTCTAAAACAATTTCAAATTGATATTATTTGTATTTCAGAACACTGGTTTAGAAAACATGAACTCATTTTCAATCTCAATGATCACCAGGTGGCAAGCTCGTTCAGCAGAGAGAATGCCATTAGAGGCGGATCACTTATATTAATTAGAAAAAATTTAAAATTCAAAGAACGTAAAGACATTGTGAACCTCTCTTCTGAACGGATAATAGAAGTAGCCTGCATAGAGTTAAGTCAACTAATTATTGTAAGCGTATACAGGCCACCATCAGGGTTATATGACTCCTTTGAACAAAGCATGGAACAAATATTATCAAAGATATGTGCATCTAACAAAAAAGTTATCGTTTGTGGTGACTTTAATATTAATTTATTTGACTTGAACTCTACTACTGTTAGATTCACATCTCTATTTAAATCATATAACCTAAATTACTTGTTTTATGAGCCAACAAGAATCTGTGACACAACGGCAACTTGTATTGATAATATTTTTACAAATTTTTCTCCATGTAAAAAAGAAATAATAAATAAGCTTAGCTCTGATCACTGTGGGCAACTAGCCTCATTTAATATACATTGCGATAGTTACCTAGAGGAAAAGCGTGTGTTTGTTCCTGTGAATACAAAACGTATTGAGAAGTTTAGAAATAACTTAAGTTCAAGTATTCAACTATTATTGGATGAGACGAATAGCTCAGATGAAGCATTTAACAAATTGTTTAAGATGATAAGAACCCAATTTAATACTGTATTTACTCCTAGAACGGTTAAAAAAAGCCATAAAAAAAATAATAATTTCACAGTATGGGCAACTACAGGAATTAAAATAAGCAGACAAAGATTATATGAATTGTATGATGAAAAATGCATGAATACTAGTGATAAATTCAAAACATATGTAAAAAACTATTCAAAGATTTTTAAAAAAGTTTGTAAAGCCGCTAAGGCTATTCACATTAGGAATAAAATTAAAAATTCGAAAAATAAAATCAAAACTACTTGGAAAGTAATAGCTGGTGAGACTGGAAACGTCACCTGTCGTAGCTCTGATTTTGAAATTTATTTTGAAAATAAAAAGATTACCAATGATCATGAGGTTGCGACGGTCTTCGAGAAATTTTTTGCTGACATTCCGGTCTCAACTACGAAAAATTTAAACTCCTCACCTGCAGCTGCTGAAAAACTACTCAGAGACAATGTAAAGGAATGTAATGTCAATTTTAGGTTTAGAGAGATTGTCCCCAAAGATATCGTTGATACTTTTAAATTAATAAATATTAAAGATACTACTGATCTCTGGGGTATGTCTACTAAAATTATCAAATCAATAATTGACATCATAGCTCCTCATCTATCAATGATTTTTAATGACTGCATAAAGAGTGGTGTTTTTCCTGACTTGATGAAGCACAGTAAGGTTGTACCTTTATTTAAAGCGGGACTTAAATCTGATCCTACAAATTATAGGCCTATATCGATTCTACCGACTCTAAGTAAAATATATGAAAAAATAATTTTAAATCAGTTACTATTACATTTTAACTTAAATAGTTTATTGCACAAAAATCAATATGGTTTTACTAAGGGTCGATCCACAACGGATGCTGGTATAGGTCTTCTTTATAGTATATTTGAAGCATGGGAGGATTCGCAGGATGCCCTAGGGGTTTTTTGCGACCTCTCCAAGGCTTTTGACTGTGTTGAGCATGCTACATTAATCAGGAAATTGCACCACTATGGCATTAGGGACTCAGCACTCAACCTTTTGACATCTTACCTCAAAAATAGAACTCAAAGGGTTGACATTAATAGTAAAAGGTCCAATGGGACCAAAATAGAATTAGGCGTCCCACAGGGATCCATTTTAGGTCCATTCCTTTTTCTCATCTACATAAACGACTTACCTTATCTTGTTAAGGATAATGAGATAGTACTTTTTGCTGATGACACTTCACTTATTTTTAAAGTGAAGCGACAACAGTCAAATTACGACGAGGTAAATAGTGCTCTCTCAAAAATAGTACATTGGTTTAACGTTAATAACTTACTTCTAAATTCTAAGAAAACTAAATGTTTAAAATTTACTTTGCCCAATGTCAGGCAAGTTAAAACCAATATACTATTAAATGATGAGAAGATGGATTTGGTGGACACCACTGTATTCTTAGGCATTACACTAGATAGTAAACTACAGTGGGGTCCTCATATTGCTAATCTTGCAGATAGGCTCAGTTCTGCAGCATACGCAGTCAGAAAAATACGGGAAATTGCTGACAAAGACACAGCAAGACTAGTTTATTTCAGTTATTTTCATAGTAGAATGTCGTATGGCATCCTCTTATGGGGAAACGCTGCCGACATTAATACGATTTTTGTGCTGCAGAAGCGAGCTATACGTTCAATTTATAAAATGTCAGCTTTTGAATCTCTGAGAGAAAAGTTTAAAGAAATTGGTATTCTAACTGTTGCTTCTCAATACATTTTGGATAATGTTTTATATGTTAGAAAGAATCTTAGTAAATTTACAACCAAAAGTGACAGTCACGGAAGAAACACTAGAAATAAGTACAAACTAGAAATACCGGTGATCAGACTTAGTAAAGTTAGTAAATCTTTTAAAGGTCAATGTGTACGCCTTTACAATAAAATCCCAGAAAAAGTTCAAAATCTTTCCATTAATAAATTTAAAAAAGTAGTCAAAGAACGTTTGTGTGCCAAAGCCTATTATAAGGTCAATGATTTCATAAACGACGGCACATCTTGGGAGTAGGATGGCTGCTTGCAAGGCTACTTCTACATTATTTTATGACTTACAATTATGTATGTATGTTGACATTGTATAATTTTAAGTTACAGCATTGTAAACTTTATTTTAAAAGATTAATTTTTTTCTCACTTTTTTTGGTAAATAAAGTGGGCCCCCTGCGAGTTTCTTACGCCGGTTCTTCTCGCCGGGTTAGTTCCCGAACCGGTGGTAGGCATCATGTAGACTTTCAGAAAATATTTGCAAAAATTTATTCTGAATAAAAAATTTTGAGTTTGAGTTTGAGTAAGTCGTGATCCAGAAGTTAGTAGCCTACCAAACCTGTCTGTAACAATGAATGAAGAATTACAAGAATTGCGTGATAAGTTTAAAGATGTCCAACTTCAACTTGACATAGCACATAAGGAAATAGAACAGTTGGTATTAGAAAACAACAATCTATTAAAAAAAATTCAAGAACTGGAAAAGAAATTAAAATTATTGAGTAAAATCCACTCTGCACCAATTAGCAGTATTAAAAAAAGTAACAGAAAAAGATGCCTTAACTTATCAAGCAACTCTATTAAAAAAGAATTGACTTTCAGGATGATGAAAACACATTAACACTTAATCGTAATGCTGAGAAAAGTACAAATCAAGAACTCAAAAGTGCACAAAAATCACTGTCTAGTATTCATAAGAGGTCAATGCAGAAAGAGAACTACATACATATATTGGGAGAACAAAGTGTCTTAGGCTTATCTCAAAGATTAAGACTTATTAGAAATAAAAAACAAAATAAAAATAATATTTACAATATATTTTCGTTCGTAAAACCTAATGCACTAAGTAGTGAATCTCTTAGTTGTTGTGAATTTCTTAAGTATAATATGAAAGACAGAGATGTTGTTGTATTAGGAGTGGGTACAAATGATAAAAAACTAGCGTTAGATAAGCTCTGTAAAGCACGTGTTTATGTGTTAGAAGTACAATCGAATGATTATCTAAGGGTTGAAACTCTCAATAATCACATACAATGTCTCTTAAAATTGTACAAAAACACCACATTCATAAAAGCTAAAAGATTTTACAATAATTATAGTGATTATATAAAAGACATATCAGAACAAATAAATTTTAATATTGATTACAGTGACTATCTTCATACATATTTACCGTTTTACAACACTAACAATCCAATTAATTTTGACAAACTAAATCATGTAACATCTAAAACAAAAATAGAAGTACAAAGAAACAAAATAACTTTTTATTTTAAAAAGATTGCCAAGGAAGATTCTGCACCTAAAGTAGTACATAAAGAACTCAGAGGTACAATACCATACTACTTTAAAATAATAAATAAAAAAAATACGAAGTTAGCGAATTTCAATATGGAAAGAACAAGCAATGAGGATTTTTTTTCGATGAAAGTATAACAATTCTTCACCAAAATATTGCAGGGGCTATAAATAAGTCAGAATTACTTCACTGTTCCATATAAGACTTAAAACAAATATTACCTAACTTACAAGTTATATGTCTCACAGAGACATTCATAAAGAAAGGTTCTGAAAACTTATTTCAATTGCATGGATATAAAATAGCATCTGCCTTCTGTAGAAATTCCAAGAGAGGGGGCTCATGCATACTGACAGAAAATTTTCTAAGCTGTAGAGAAATAAAATGGATAAAAAATATGGGAATAGTAAATGAATTTGAGTGCTGTGGAATAGAGCTACAAGATTATAAATTATATGTTGTCTGTATTTACCGAACACCTAAAAGTGATATTTATTCTTTCTTTAAAAATTTTGATAAACTACTTCATGACATAAATAACAAAAGAAAAGAAAAAAGTATAGTCTTATGTGGTGATTGGAATTTAGACACTCTTAAAAACAATAAAAATACACGTGAATTACTGAGTTTACTTAAAAATTATAATTTAACTTCACACATATCATGCCCTACTAGACTATCATCCTGTATAGATCTTATTGTTAGCAATCTCAAAATGACAAAGTCAAATATTCATCATCTGGCACTGTCAGACCATGATACTGCTCAAACATTAACTATTAAAGTAAAGAAGGTTCAAACATCAAACATCATTTGGGAATATAGAAGGGATTATAGTGGTGATTATATTCGCAAATTTAAGGAATGCATTTCAGCCCTGTCATTTTCAGATTTAAGAGATGAAGATAATGTAGAAAATTCATTTAACACATTCCATGATCAAATAGTCCTCTTTTATACATTGTGTTTTCCACTTATAAAAATACGTATAAACAAGAATAAACAACAAACTCAATGGCTGACTAGAGGTATTAGAAAATCATGTTTAGTAAAAAGAAAAATGCACTTAAAAAACAGAATTTCAAAAATAAATAATAAAAATACAAAACAGCGACTTCTAAAATATAATTATTTATTAAAAAAATGTATCTTTAAATCAAAGCAAATACAAAACACTAAATATATAAATAATCAAAAAAACAAATGCAGGGCAGGATGGAAAATAATGAATGACAACTTAGGAGATAACAATGACGTTAATAATGACATTCCGTATATAAAAAAAGACAAGAAAAAACACACTGAAGCTAATGATATATGCAAAATTTTTAATGAATATTTTACTAGTATAGGAAATGTGACTCTAAAGAATGAAAAAAACAAAGACAAGAGAAACACTTTCTCACTCAACATAAATAAAAACACAATTTTTTTATCCCCGACAGATCCTCGTGACATTTATAATACAATAATAACATTGAAGAAAACTAATGCAGTAGGCTATGATGAGATACGAACTGACATTATTAAGAAATGTGCAGGACAATTATGTTATCCCCTTGCCAAAATTATAAACCCGTCACTAGAACAAGGGGTTTACCCGAGCCGCCTAAAAATTTCAATTATAAAGCCATTATTTAAAAAAGATGATAAAACTGAATTAAAAAACTACCGCCCAATAACCTTAATTCCTATTTTTGCCAAGGTATTTGAAAAAATCATGCTAAAACGTTTAAAAAGCTTTTTTAATACTCAGAATCTGTTAGTTAATGAACAGTTTGGTTTCCGTGACAATAGTTCTACTACAGATGCATGTTTTTATTTGAGTAAAATAGTGCATGAAAGCTTAAATAACAAAACACCTATCACTGTTATATTTTTAGATATGACGAAGGCTTTTGACCTAATAAACCATAAAATATTACTATATAAATTAGAAAAATACGGAATAAGAGGAAAGGCACATGACTGGTTAAAATCTTATTTAAGTAATCGTAAAGTATGTACAATGATTACAAAAACCATAAGTAAAACAAAAAAAACATATAAATCTCAATATTCCATTTTGGATATAGGAGTTCCACAGGGAAGCTTGATTGACCCATTTCTTTTTTTAATTTATATTAATGATGTCACAACTGCAACGAGGCATCTTAAAGTGTTATTTGCAGACGTTACCACAATATTGGTGAAATGCCTAAATATATTACTTTACGAACAAGAATTAATTAATGCTCTCAAGGACATAATATCATGGTTAGATAAAAATGACTTGCAGGTAAATCTTAGTAAGACCAAAATAATGCAATTTAAATATTACAATTCAACACAGATACCCAAAAAAATTACTTATGATGACATTAATATAGAAGAAGTAGATTCATTAAAATTTCTAGGACTAATATTTGACCAACACTCCAACTGGAAAGCCCATGTGAACTATATATGTAGTAAGCTTGATAAATTTGTATATGCATTGCGACGTTTGGCAAAGACTGTGTCAATATCAGCAGCTCTTTGTGCATACCATGGCTATGTTTCCTCAATTTTATCATACGGTCTTGTGATCTGGGGCAACTCTGTTGAATTTAATTTAGTTTTTAAGTTACAAAAGAAGTGTGTTATTTTCATTTGCGGCGTAGGGCCGCTTGAAAGTTGTAAACCTCTATTCAAAAAACTGAACATACTTACGCTGCCATGTATGTATATAAGAGACATGTGCATTTTTGTTAAAAAACATCCCAAATACTTCGTACAAAACAAGGATAATAACACGGCCAACAGATCACTACGTTATCCTAATAAATTAGCCATGCCTAAATGCAACAGCACAACATTCCTTAAAAGTCCCTATATTATGGCGTTAAGATATATAATAATTTGCCAAAAGATTTTGAAAAACATAACTTAGTTACTTTCAAAAGAAAACTTAATGAATGGCTTCTGGATAAATGTTTTTATGAAGTAAAGGACTATCTTATCATAAAAGTGGGTGCTTATTTCTGACTTGTTGCGTATTTTTGACTTTTTGTGCACGAGTGACACTGACATATTAATGATTATAATATTAGTGACATTTGTATCCTCCTTCTTTTGGCTAGTTTTAAGAAATGACATTTGCATACTATTAATTTAGTTGAGTGTTATGATCCTGCATTATAAATTTCTGGAAGACCTTATTTGTACATTTCACTCTGGCAAATAAATATTATTATTATTATTAACTACTGGAGCAATATTTGTGTTATTTGGCAAACATGAAGAATAGACCACGTGAAGGGACATAGGCTATTTTTTGTGGAAAAATGTACGGTTGCGTGAAATTCTTAAATTACGCGGGCGAAGCCGCGCGTAACATCTACATAATATAATAAAATCGTAGGAAGGTCAATTCTGTACATAGAATATTTTTGTACAATAATACTTGGGACGTGATCTACTATGCTAAAGCGGATGAAGTCGCGGGCAACAGCTAGTAGATATAATATTTTAGGAGTTTTACGTTAAAGTAAAGCCCATTAGGAATAGAGCTTTCTTTTTAAAATTTAATAATCTTAATGAATTATTCTTTCACTGGTCTTAATAATTACAAAACACTAAGTATGTTTAACAATAACAAATGCATTTCATTTGTATGATTTTGTTTGATCTTACTATTTTGTTTATTTTTTACCATATTTTAACATCCAATCTTATAAGTATGTACATAAAATTCTCGTATATAATAATATTATTCTCGTGTCACAGTGTTTGTGCGCGAACTCCTCCAAAACCGCTAAACCGATTTTAATGAAATTTTTTATGCTCATTCGTTAGGCCTGAGAATAGCTTTTTATTTCTTTTTTTATATTGATACTAGAAATAATTATTTAAGACGTGAGTAGAAGAACCAGGTAAGTAACAGTAAAAAAAACTGTTTTTTGCATAATTGGAGGCTTTAGTTTAGGGTCTAAAATTATTTGAAATAAAGAAACTGTGGTTTTCATGTGTACCCAGATGCATAAGCCAGATGACGAAGTAGATAAGTTACAAGGTGTGTTCAAGTTTTTAGGAAAAAAATGAGTAATAATTGTCCTCATCTTATATAATTTGGTTGTTCAACTCACGTCTTTAATTTATATGGCAAAACAACGTTTTCCGGGTCAGCTAGTATAAATATAATATTGTACTATCAGTACTCACCCTTCATATTGAATAGTTGCACTCAAGCACCACACTAACACTTTTATCTCGAATAAAAAAGTTAAGTATGTTTTTTAAACCGAAACAACCAGTGTCACAACTTTAAAAAATCCCTCCGCTGGCTGTCAAATTTTTTTTAAATATTCTTTAAAAATCCTAGCTGTCAAATTTTTAAAAATATTCTAAAAAAAAACAATCGAAGACGCAGCCTCTTCTCGGAGACAGGCTGTGCCGCGCGCGCGATCATACGAAATGCGCTACTATCAGTCGCCGCACATATATAAAAGCGGTATCCTCACGTATCGACGATTGTCATTAGTATCAATATGATGAACAATGGATCGAAATTACGCATTAATTTCCGATTAGCTTAATTGTTTCGAGTTGGAATAACTTACACCAAGTACAGGTTAATTTCATGGTTCAGTATTAAAATATCGTGTTTTTTAACCTGCCGGTCGCGGTTGCGTGGACATACGGGCCCAATTATTACGTCATAATAAATAATAAATCCATATTACATTACTGGAGTTATACAAATGACGGCATGTGGCTCAGTGATGGATGCGATCAACTCCCAAGCGGTCGAAGTTGACCGCGTAAACAACAGATTTCCAAGAATCCGCGATCGAACCGTGTGTGGGAGAGCCCTAAAACAATGCGTCCCGCTTCTCCGCGTTTCTTATTGATGTAGAGATAAACTACGATAACATGGCGCGCTCCTCCAAATTACTGTTTCAATGTGTGTAGTCACATCCTTATGAAAGAGTTAAGTATGTAGTAAGTATTCAACCAATCAACCAGTACTCGTAATATTTCACTTAATGTCACTTATTACCAAGATTTGTTGATCAACTAATCATAACTAGCCGACCGCGCAAGACAACGCACTTCAAACGTTTTGACAACGCACTTCAAAAGTTTTGAATTTTGGAGGGGTGCGCCATGTTATCGTAGCTTATCTCTAAGTACCGAGCAAAAAACTACTTTTAGATTATTGTCTAAATTTCTGGTATAAAATACGTTTCGAAAATTTTGGCACTTGGACCCTTTTTTAGGGTTCCGTAGCCAAATGGCAAAAAACGGAACCCTTATAGATTCGTCATGTCTGTCTGTCTGTCTGTCTGTCTGTCCGTCCGTATGTCACAGCCACTTTTCTCCGAAACTATAAGAGCTATACTATTGAAACTTGGTAAGTAGATGTAGTCTGTGAACCGCATTAAGATTTTGTTACAAAAATGGAAAAATTATTAAAAATTTTAGGGGTCCCCATAGGTACAACTGAAACAAAAAAAAATTTTTTCATCTAACCTATGTGTGTGGGGTATTTATGGATAGGTCTTTAAAAATCATATTGAGGTTTCTAATATCATTTTTTTTCTAACCTGAATACTTTGCGAGAGAGACTCTTCCAAAGTGGTAAAATGTGTGTCCCCCCCCCCCCCCCCCTCTAACTTCTAAAGTAGGGGCATGATAATTTAAAAAAATATATATGATGTACAATACTATAAAAACTACCAACGAAAATTGGTTTTAACGAGATCTAGCAACTAGTTTTTTTTATACGTCATAAATAGTAAACCTTAATTTAACTTTCATTAAATCAACTGAAGTATAAAAATAAATCAAAAACCTTTTAATTTCATAGAAATAAACCTTATTGCTGCTGCGGAACCCTTCATGGGCGAGTCCAACTCGCACTTGGCCGGTTTTTATTTCCGGTATTCGGCATTCCGGCAAAACAACGTTTTACGGGTCAGCTAGTATAACATAATTATACAAGTGTGATCGTCGGCCCTAGGCCCCAGCTCACAAGAAACATTAGCGCTGTTTCTATTAGCCAGGGTCTCGACTCTCGCCAGGGCTACTGAATTGTTAGATCTACCAACTCGATACCTGCCCCTATAACATGGCACTACATAGGTTTTCAGTCTTCGTAGAGAAGAAATGACTACAGTTTCTTGGATAAAAGTTCCTGCTCCATCCAATCATCCAGGGCTATGCTAAGGGGGCTGCTCTATCTTCAAGTTAATGCGATGCATTAAAATTTACAATAAAGGGTTTTTTCTGGATTGTATGATAAAGGTTCAATTATACGTTATGAAGGAAGCAGTGAAAAGGACTTCAACATAAAATATTAATCCTTCGATCGGGGATTCTTGGAAATGCTTAATTGTATTCTATTGTTGTCGCGATCACCGGTGCTCTTATGGGGCTTGAAGGATTAATGTTAATTATGTTATATGAGCTAGTGGGAATTTATTGGAATTTGGGTAGGTACGAGTCCCTACATACAATTTTTTGATTTGATTATGAGATTTTCTTTCCCGACATACAAGAGGCCCTTATAAGCTTAAGAAAGATAAAGCTAGATAATTATTATCTATTCATTTTGACTGGACACGGAGGCCTTGCCCACTACTTACATAGATTTAAAATCAAAAACAGTCCTAGCTGCAGATGTAACTCAGACACGGAAGAAACCATTATGCATGTTTTAATACCTCGATCGTGAGAATCGCAGACACAATAGATTTTCAATTGTTATGCGGCAAACGGGTGCCGCTTGGGGATTGATGGGTTAAATGAATGTCCGTTATACGCCAAGGAACGACTAGATCTAGAGATACTCTGCGGGGTAGCTGTTAAAGAATCAAAGGACAAGGTCCAAATTGGGATAAATTTAAAAGTGCCGGCCAACGCAAATAAACCTATTATTTAAATAGAACATAATCTAAGGAATAATTTTTATTATTACACCAAAGTTCTAAGTCAAGTCTCCGAGTTGTTATTCAAGGTCAAACTTTTTTTATAACATGTAATAAAACTTATTTTATTAATTAAAAGTAACAAGTAATCGATCCCAACGTCCCTATCCGAGTCATAGAACAGATTAGAGGCCAAATACCTATAAATGATTTGGAAAAATTGACGGACGGAAGGTAAATAAAACCTTCCCCCAAGACGAGCCTGCTATACCCCAAACAGCAGGCGACCGCCGATGGAGTCGCGGATGTAATGTTGTGGCTCCTATGGCTCCGACCGTCAATTTTTCCAAATCATTTGTAGGCGAATTCCATATGTGACTGACTCTACATTTGATACGACTTGCGTTTTATTTTGTACTATATTATGGTTGCTATTATGTTGTTAATATCAATTTTAAGCTGGCTTTGTAGCAGATTAAACAAGTTAACTTATATAGAGAAATGGTAATCACTGTTGTTTTCAAATAGGATTTATTGAGTCAAACATAAACGTGACTGACACTACATGCAAAAGGAAGTCTTTCTGAGAGTGTTTGTAAAAACCAATAATCTTCCTCTCTGTGTGCTAAATAACTCTACTTACTATTTTCACCGAAAGTTCATGAAACAAACTATTATAAAATTGTTACCTATAACATGTAAGTTATTTAAAAAGATATTTATTAGCAAAAGAAATTGTGACCGACACTACAGCCGAAAACGTGACCGACACTACACTCACTTTGCGCAGGTAAAAGTCAGTAGTTTTACATGAAACTTTAAAATTTATTTATCTCAGCACGTACAATACTAACTCTAAAATTATAAAAAAGCAAATCAGTAATTAGTTAATTCATTAAAATGCTTTTTTTGAACTTAAACATCACAAAAACGAAATCACTAATAATTTGTCAAAAAATAACTAAAACAAAATCTTCTCAAAAACACTTAACATAATAACCAGAGCCAAAGAGCCAGCGATAGGCAGACATTTGTCGTTTTTTTAAGCTAAAAATTTTCCTTTATATGAGCCCTATAATAGAGGTAAGCACTATGGAGTTTCGGTCGCTATTACTTTAGAAGTTTTCTAGTTGTGCAGGTCTACTTTACCTTCAATTATCAATAAAATATAAAGCGCAATAATTTTATCTTATTTTCTTGCGATATCTGAAAGAATCTCATCTTCTACTGCCAGATTTTTGTGACAATTTCTTCCCATTTCCAGACATCGCTAAATTCTAGATTTTATTTGACTTTGAGGTGGTCTGGTAGGTTCTTAAAATAATAATTTAGCTTTCTGCTTCTCTCTCTGCTTTCTATAGCTATTTTCGCCATCTATCAGCAAAAATAACAAACAAAACGCTACTTTCGGGCGTGATCGACTCTATAATGTGACTGACACTACAAAAATGTTTTTAAGAGTTTAGGGGTTATAAAAAAAGATGATAAATTTTTAATGCCGCCATCATTTGAGTAAAGCTGTCACGTAGGAAAGTTTCTAATTTTTTGAAGTAAACGTAATTTTACTGTAGTTAAAGAGAAAAGCAATGTTTTTTATGTGACCGACACTACAACTCGACACTGTGATCTTACAAGCCTATTATATCTTTATAAAAATGAATTTTCTCGAATCTCAAAAGCTATGTCGGTATTTAATTGTTTGAACAATCAGTGCGTTACAAAATATAACAAGAATTTAAAATATATGACGTGAAAACTAAGTCAGAACTTCATCACACAAAACCACACTCAGCCCAGCTCACGACATCATCTCATAATTGGCAGTTTTGCTAGAAAAGTAATGCTTAGAAATTGTTGCTTCTATAAAATCTTAATAGTACCATAATGTTGTCACTATAATTAAATATTTTTAACCCATCAGTCGTGGCAAAACGAGACACAATAGCTTTTTCATTGTTATCGCGGCCGGATGTGGCCGCTTGGGGCTTCATGAATTAATACCAAAATCAGGTATTTATTTTTTTAGTTTATGGTAGACTTTTACATGGAACTGCCCTGTAGGCCTCTAATCTGTTCTATGACTCGGATAGGGACGTTGGGATCGATTACTTGTTACTTTTAATTAATAAAATAAGTTTTATTACATTTTATAAAAAAAAGTTTGACATTGAATAACAACTCGGAGACTTGACTTAGAACTTTGGTGTAATAACAAAAATTATTCCTTAGATTATGTTCTATTTAAATAATGGATTTATTTGCGTTGGCCGGCACTTTTAAAATTAGCCCAAAATTGTATGGACGTTGGATCTTGTCCTTTAAGACAGTTAATTCAGAGAGAACCGGGAAGGATTTCTTAAATTTCGCTAGAAACTTATTAAAAACTGTAAACAAATATAACAAGTGAATGGAGAATAGCTTTGTAAATGATTATTATCAATGTAAAGATCCAAAGTTGTTGCAATCTCAATAGCAACATTTGTATTTTATACACAATAAAAAAAAGGTACGTGACCCAGAGGAAGATCTAACGACCGAGAGATGGGCTGGGATGGATTATATTATGCTCGGAGAAGACCGAAACCTATCTACTGTATTCATAACACAATATGTAGTGTACTTACCAGATGACGCCCGCAACTCCGTTGCGCCTAATTCTTTCATCTCGCGGGAACCGTACATTTCGGGATAAAAAGTGTCCTATGTCCTTTACCTCAAAGTATCTCCATACATAATTTCAGCAAAATCAGATCAGCGGCTTGGGCGTGAACAGGTAAAAGACAAACGGACACACTTTCGCGCTTATATTATTATTAGTATGGATTATGATTTATGACATGTCAATTTTAGAAACTTCGAAAGCGCGATTTAAAATCATGCACGGCTTGTTGCGCTACAAGGTCATAAAATAATCTATTGAAAATTCGGTCAATCTGAATTGACTCTAACGGCGAAAAGCAGCGTAGCGGCGCTACGCGCTACGTGTCGCGTTGCGGTCTGAGTTGACCCTAAAGGCGTGATTCCACCGCAGCGCACGGAGAGACTACGCATGTGCGTCAAGCGTCGCTTTGCAAGAAAATATATGTGACTGTGTCCACTGCAACTCACGGACACGCTACGTACGAATTGACTCACGTAGCTTGCTCGAATATGGTGCACACGTAGCTCAACGCTGGCCACGAGCACTGTGCACGGGATACACGGAAGCTAAGAATTGTGTATATAGTCGTGAGTAACGTGTTTGTATAGCATGTGCTGCAATGAAAACGTTGACCCACGTAGTCAAAGAAATAAATTCGTGCACCGCGTGGCCGTGCACAGCGTGCGCCGCGGTGGATTCACGCCTTAAGAGCCCGTACTAACTTTTCTACTGCTCTCTTCACACTCACGCCCGTCTTTCATATGCCAGGTGAAAAAGGACGATCGCCAAGTTAGCGGGCAGTTAGAGGTATTCTGTTTTTTAAAGGGTTTTTTATATAAAAGTGGTAAAAAGTAATTCCAACATTGTATAGACGACTTTCTCAACAGTACATTGTATTTTTTTCATACCGTTAAGACGTCAATACAATCCATAAAAAGGTGATATTCTAAACATTTTACAGCAAAAATCACAAAACTGTTGCGGGTTTGAGTTGGATTATTTAAAGATACTTAAAAAAATTAAAAAATCTAGCTGCAACATTAGATTATAATTGAAATGATCTTACATGTTGTGCATTAAAACTTATAGAAATACTGTATTTTAACTGTTAAATCACGTCTGTTAAATGAGCGAAATCGGCAAAATTTCGTATACGGACTCTTAAGTCGTAACATTGCACTTACCAGTATTTTTATAGTAATCTGTAATTTGGTACAAAAACACTGAGGTCGTAATTTACCTAATTATTTTATAAATAAAAATGTCGTATTCTGTGAGGACAGTGACGTCATAACTGACCGGAATTTAACGAGATTGCGCAAATGTATTGTCCTCGTGAGAGAATATTTACGATACAATTATGCAGACAACTGAAAATATCATTTTCGTTGTAGGTATTCAGGTTAGGGTTAAAAAAGGGTAAGTACAAGGTTCGAAAAACATGGACGTAAATCGATCAAAAATGTTGTTGGTATTCCTGCTCAAATATCAAATAAATAATTAAGACAAGAATAAAAATAAATAAATAAAATGAATAAGTAGTAATTTACACCCATTGATATGTCTATACTCATAATATTAAAAATGCGAAAGTTTGTCTATTACCTCTTCACGCCCAAACCGCTAAACTAATTTTACTGAAATTTGGTTTGGAGATACTTTGGTCCCGGGAAAGGACATAGGATAAGTACTTTTTGTCTTGGAAAAATCCACACTATGAAGTTACGGACATCATCTAGTATTCATTTATAAGTAAGACTGCCCGCAGTCCGCACCTCCGTTGCTCCCAACATTACCGTACATTTTTTCGGGACAAAAAGTATCCTATGTCCTTTCCAGGGACTCAAAGTATCTCCAAACCACTGAACCAGGGAGACAGACAGACACACTTTCGCATTTATAATATTATAATGGATTGTGGTTCAATTTAATCGCGAAGAATCCGTTCTTTGCCGAATGTCGAAAGTAGGTCCAACAGCCTGATCTACCGCCGTCTTGTCGGTCATCCATCCCATAATTTTTACATTATGAGAGTACAGGAAGAGCGAATACTCATGTGAAGAGTTCCGCTGTTCCTGAATCTTTATTTTTAAAATAAAAATAAAATAAATTTACTAAACATACAAGGACAGAGCACAGCCAGAGTTTATAACACAAAAGAATAACAACAGATTGACATGACGCACTATAACATATTATAACATTGAATTAAAAACTGATGGGTGACAGGTTATGGCTGATTATTATTATTTCTTGACCGGATCAATATTTAAACATCAATTTCAGGAAAACCTTTTTTTTTTGTAAATAAAAAAACAACCCACCAATCGTCCTGTATGTAACCTTTGGCTGAACAATCCCATGTAGTTACCAATTAGATGGCAACTCCAAATAACGCGCCGGTCGTCGAACTCGAATCGACCATGAAAATAAGTACTTATATTGAAAATCATGGACATTTTTGATATATTTTTATTATTTATGATAATAATGTCCGTTATTCAAGTATCCATACCTAGTAGCTGTGTACCATAAATAATATAATATTATATATCAAGCTTTTACATTAATTAAAATCAATTTAATATTAAGGCAAAAAAATATTGTAATGGTATTCTAATGGTAATTTATGAATCATAGTATAAAGGTTAACATTATATTTGTTTACTTATAAGATTAGGATCACATGAAGTCCTTGGCTTAGGGTGTTGTTACACGTATTTTTGTCTTGGGTATACAGACAAAAGAATAATATGTAGGGAGGCTAAAATCGTCGCATTTTGCAATTCCTCTAAAATCAATTCAAAAACTGACGAATGCCAAATTAGTACGAATTACTAGACTTCATGATTCATGAATTGCAAGCAGAGTGACCATTTTGTGATTTAAAGAAAAAAATATCAATAATATTATGATTCCTAATATGATTCTCCAAAGCGACCATTTAGCCCCCCAGTTCTAAACTCTACAGTCTACACGTCTTCAGTAACTTGGCTTCCATAAGTTTTGATAACTTTTTGACATTGCCGACTGACTAGCCAGTAATTTCTTATCTACTTTGTTTCCCAACTGTTTCCCCGCGGTTCCGCTCGCCTTTGCAGAGTATTCTTTTCTTTTCCCCGCGCTAAAAATATGCTCGAGATTCGAAAAATGTCATAATATAACGTAGCACAGATATTATAATTATGTGCTAAATACAAAAAATATCCTAATATACCTATGAGTAGTTTTAGGGCCTATTAATACAAATTAAATTAGTATTTCCTCATAATAATACATGATATTAGTTATTTATAAAAGACATTTTGCTAAAGTCCAATGTCACTTAAAATACACGTGTATTAATTAAAATTTAAAGTACAAAAATGTTAAAAATGCCACGCCGCCACGTGTCGCAGTGCTCACGGACCCTAATTGCAACTTTGCTTATCAGGGTAGTGGATTAGTGACTACTGACTACATATTTTATTTCAACCAGCAGCAGTGTTTTTCAACCTACAAGTAGCAACCTACGTAGGTTGCTACTTGTAGGTTGACTATGTGGTCAACCTACAAGTAGTAAGTCAGGCCGCCAGAGGTCGAGAGAATTAATATTTCATTAACAAGCAATTAAAATTAAAATTATTGACATTTATTAGTAATAAAGTAAAATTTAACGAAAGGATATATTCGTTAACAGTTAATTTTCTCATGCCAGGGGGTCGCATCATAGAAAAGGTTAAAAAACACTGACCTACAGATAGAGAAATTACATTCACTACCTACTTTATTACACTAATGTTCGTTTGAATTTGGTTTAAGTTTACCGCACAACTCAAACTCAACTCAAACTCAAAAAATATTTATTCAGAATAAATTTTTGCAAATATTTTCTGAAAGTCTACATGATGCCTACACCGGTTCGGGAACTAACCCGGCGAGAAGAACCGGCGGAACAACATTATCAATAATGCAGATAACTCATATAATACATACCTACCTACTTATATCGACCATATCCATACTAATATTATAAATGCGAAAGTCTGTCTGTCTGTCTGTCTGTTACTTCTTCACGCTCAAACGGCTGAGCCAATTTTGCTAAAATTTGGTATGGAGATACTTTGAGTCCCAAGAAAGGACATAGGACACTTTTCATCCCGGAATGACTTTCGAGAAAGAGTACCTAAAGCTCAATTTCATAGCTTATATTCTTCGTGGTAAGTGGAGGAATCTAGTCTTCCAGTGCCGGAAATTTTTGACAGTTGCTTCCCACTGCTAGACACCCTCAAAGTTAGATAGTGTAAGATGAATTATTGAGCTTTACATGGCTTTACTCTTTCTCGAAGATCAGGTAGACCTGGATACCTCCTAAAGTAACCGCGACCGAAACTCCATAGTTTCTGGTCGTACTTACCTCAGTACACTGTGTAAAAAAAGCATCCGTGGCCTAATAGGTATTGGCCCGTAGAAATTTGGTTCGCACTTGTAGAGGTTGCAGGTTCGATTCCGGGTGGAGGCGTGTACCAATGAGACATTTTCTGATCTCAAGTATTTACATAATACGGACGGTGAAGGAAAACATCGTGAGGAAACCCACACATCGTTGGTCCCAAACGTATTGACTAGTTCTTTCCTCTGGACTAGGCCGACTATGTTGCGAGAGAGTCGTATGTGCTTGGGCAACCATACGGACATTTAAATCTAGTCCCAGGGCACTACAGTATTTGAGGAGTGGTTACTTCGTTCTGAAAATACTGTATTATTATTAAAATATCATCCACAATGGATGCAAAGGCCTAGCTTTTTACCTCTGAGGTCACAAACAGGTAAACTTTCAGCTTTCCGAAACTGAGGAAGGTATGGCCGTCGCAGGCTCTTACTCAAACTTCACACTCATATTATTGTAAAGTTATTTTTTATGTTACTTTGAGATCAACAAAATAAATATTTTACTTTTTATTTTGTATTTTAAATCTTTCCACTCCGTTATTCTATTTTATTCCAAATACAGATAAAATTCTTGATTTTTTGCCATTTTGCGTAGGGGGCTAGACCACATATTTTACGTTGTTTATAAGTCCACTAGAATCCCACATGATTGGATACCTAAATATATAGGTACTTATTATATTTTTTAATATATAAATATTTTTTAATTGTCCTATTTTGCACTGTGCACATAATATAAGCAAATACCATGGCAAAGCTTGGTCTTCTTTTATACAAAAGCTCGGAAAAAAAGGTTATTAAAGGTTAAAATACAATAATAATAAATAATAACAATTATAATATTACTAAGAATTTTGTAAATATAAGGAAGCGGTGATTGTTTGTAATGATGATTATTATTTTTTTTTTTTGTTAATATGTACATACAACGGACAATCTATTTTTATGTAAAGTATTTAAATAACAATTGAAATAATCAAAATAATATTTATAACGATGGAATAAAAATATGTTTGTCATACAAAATGGTGGTTGTTTGAGAACAAAAAATATTTCCCAGGACATAACATTTTGGGTTAACAATGTCATAAGGAAACATTTTCCTGTACTAGTTTTAGGCCGGTTTGTTATTATGCTATCAATTGGCCGTTTGATATTATAACCCTCTGGTGATGTCGTGGGATACTAAAGGACACAATGTTAAAATATTTATTATTCTTTACCAATCTATTCCAATTATAAACTCAAACTCAAAAAAAAATATATCCTGAATATTTTTTCTGATATTTTCTGAACGTTGGTGCTACTGGTGCCTACCACCGGTTCGGGAACTAACCCGGCGAGAAGAACCGGCGTAAGAAACTCGCACGGGGCCATCTTTTACTAAAAGATGGAAAATTACAATCTCATTATGACTAAATAAAAACTAAATACAACAAGTGTATGATCTATTTAAATAAAAATGGATTTTCAATTGTGTTAGTAACGCTATAACTCGATAACGGCTGGTCCGATTTGGCTAATTTTAGTCTTAAAATGATCGTGGAAGTCCAGGGAAGGTTTATAAGTGACATCCAGTAATACAATATAATATCATAGATAATATTATTATACAGAAACAGCTCTGCAGGGGGCATCAGGGTTCATGAAATCAGTAACTTTATATACTATACTTTTCTTTATTAGACAAATTTTGAACTTTTTCTGGGATCTTATTATAAAGGCGTATGTAACATTGACTTTTGAAAGAATTTTTGACTTTTGTAACCGGAATTTCAAGCTTATAATTATTACGAGTATTTCTCCCATGGGTATCACATTTTTTTTATTGATATATATATTTCTTTTGAACACATAATACATTTTGATAGGACATATTGAGAAGCAACAGTTAAGATTCCAGTTTCCTTAAATTTTTCTCGAAGTGTAGTGTTACAGGCCAGCTTGTAGATTGCCCGAACAGCTCGCTTCTGCAGCACAAAAATTGTAATTATATCTGCAGCATTGCCCTACAGCAAAATGCCGTAGGAAATAATACTATGAAAGTAACTAAAATACACTAGGCGTGCTGTTGTTTCATCTGAAAATTATCTAATCTTACTTACTGCATATGCTGCTGAACTGAGACTCAGTTCAGCAGCATAATATGTCGGTCAAGCGCCAACCCAACAATATGAGGGCCCAACAGCTGAAGCTTAAAGTCTTGTGTTGTGCTTAAAAATACAGCATATTTTTATTAGTCAGCTGGCGTCAGCTGTGAATGGATTTGAAGGTGGCGTGAAGTCTTAATATCCAGCTATCTGCTATATTAATTATGTTAGCATTCAGACGATTTATCATAATTATCATAATATAGATCATCATTATTTCGAGATGAACTATGATCATAATAGTAACGAATTAAGATTTTTTATTACCAATTAGTAACCAAGTCTGCCAAGGTGTTTTGTGCAAATCATCATACATAATATTAAAAAACTTTAGGTTAAGAATCGACCTTTTTTTGGCTTTGGCGTTGGTTTTAAAAATAGGCTAATTTGGACTTAAAAATACAGACAAGTACAGCAGACAAAGATAACAGGGAAGTGTCGGGTTGGAAAGTGTATAAAACTTGATCATTTTTTGGAAAAGATAATAAATTTTGAAAAGGGTTTGTACCGTGTATGTTTTAAAAGTCATAATAATATTATTATAATAAATTAAGGCTTATTTTTACTACGGGATATTTTAGGCCCATAAAACAAAGTCAGGATGACTTTTTAGGTTAGTTTAGGACCAACTACAATTTAGGGTTAAACCTACAATTTAGTATTCGTGAACAATTTCTGCACAGTTTCCTCCTAAAAGTGACATTCTTTTAACTCTAAAATGTTACCAAAATAAGGAACTTTTATTTATAGAATTCATTACAATAATAAGGCAATTAGCCAATAGCCATTTAATTTTCCTAAAAGCCTAAACATTTAGACAAAACAACCACGAGAATAACTATTAATTTATTTAGTTATCGTCACACACTTACACTATCATTACAGGGTTAAGCGCATCACACACGGTGAACATAATATAATATTTTATCTTAAGATGCCCAAATATAAAATATTATAGTATCTTAAGCTATCACACACGGCTAAGATACGATAATATTAAAAATCTGTTCATTTCCTTACGAGTCAGCGTTGGTGCCACACGTATTCCTTGTTAGAGTTCTATATACAGGGTGATTGACTATGAGTGATAACTGATACTGCCTTACTTCTTGATTTGTTAGACAACTCCTCAGACGATGATTCTAATAAAGAATGTGAAATGCAGATTGCAGTAGCACATTCCAAAAGGAGAAACATTTGGATAGAGCCTCACATAAAAAAGAGAAAAACCTGCGGCGAATTTAACCTTTATCAATATATTCTGTCAACGAAGAAGTTTCAGGAGTATTTCAGAAATTCAAGAGAAACATTCATTTCGATTAATGAGCTTTTTTAGCTAGCAATAAATTATGAGTCAATTTTATTTAAAATTATCCGAAATGTTACTTTTTCCCTCAAAATGTTACTTTTCGAATGAGACTTGAGAGTATGTAACTTTCTAATATCGTTTTCGGCATCTGCACTGCCCCGGAGCAGGGTGGGTCGACAGGATACGGAAACAGCCGAAATTTAAATTAAGAACATAAACTACGTATTGCACTATGATGATCCACGAAGCACGTGGACTTAGTACTATACAATATACATAGTTTATGTTCTTAATTTAAACTTCGCTTATTTCCGTATCCTGTCAGCCCACCCTGCCCCGGGGCAGTGCAGATGCCGAAAACGATATAACATACAGCACTGGCAACACTGCATCCACTAGTGCGTCCGATCACCAATGAGCCCGCTGCCCGACACAAAAACACCCTGTATTCATAAAGATGTATATATTTCGCATCTTAAGATAACATATTAATTCATGAAGCCCCAAGCGGCCACATCCGGCCGCGATAACAATGAAAAAGCTATTGTGTCTCGTTTTGCCACGACTGATGGGGATACGAAATATATATTTCGTATCTTAAGATAACATCTTAAGATACGAAATATATATTTCCATATCACTCGGTATCTTAAGATACAAAATATAAAATATAAATTAACTTCGTCGTGTGTGATGGTTCATAGGATTTGTATGGTGAGCGATATTCTAAAATATGCTCTAAGATAATATATATTTTATATTACCTTCACCGTCTGTGATGCGCTTTAACCTTGCGATAGTAGTAAACAATAGACATACTATACTAGTATATATAATATATATACGCATAATTATGGACTTATTAGTTATTACACACTGTTTATAGGTCTACTTACTTGGACTTTTATTCAATTTGATATTGTGTTGCAATTTATGTTGCTGGACCTTTTCTTTAGAAACATAGAAATCAATTAATACTCTTATGATTTGACCAGTAACCAAATCCCCAATAGATAAAGACAGAGTCTTTTGATCGATCATTCACAGGTCATGGAAACCAAAACCACAATAATCTTAACCACAACACTCAATATCAAGTAGCTTGGTATTAAAAACTGGCCAGGAGCGAGTCGGATTCACGTACAAAATATAGTTCCGAATAAAATGGTTAACAAGACGTTGTCATCATTCTTTTATTTTAGTATCTATATATATTATTATAAAACAAAGTCGCTTTTTTTCCCCCATGTCCCTTTGTTCCCTTTAATCTTCAAAACTACGGAACGGATTTTGATGATCCGTATTTTGGAAGGCTATAGGCTATATTTTATTACGCTAAGACTAATAGGAGCGAAGAAATGGAGGAAAATGTGGAAAAAACGGGGATATTTGAAATGGGTTAACTTGAACGCGCTAATCTCAGGAACTACTGGTCCGATTTGAAAAATTATTTCAGTGTTAGATAGCCCATTTATTGAGGAAGGCTATAGGTTATATTTTATCACGCTAAAACTCATAGGAGAATGTGGAAAAACGGGGGAAATTATTTGAAAGGGCTTATCTCGCGAACTACTGGAGCAATTTTTATGTTATTTGGCATTTCGTCAAGGATCATAGGCTATCGATTTTAATCATTTTTTTAGTGGCTATATATTTTATACCCGTGTGACGCCGGGGCGGGTCGCTAGTATGTAATAAGAGAATAAACAACTGGTAGCCGAAAGAAAAATCCTCCGCAAGACCTTGGGCCCGGTGAAGACAGATGACGGAGGAACTCCGAACCAACGCCGAAGTTGAAGACCTCATGGCTGAGCCCTTATATTATTGGCGTAACAAAAGCCCAGCGACTCCGATGGCTCGGTCATGTTGCAAGAATGGAAGAGGATCGTGCCACTAAAAAGGCGTTCCTTGGGCGTCCGATCGGGCGACGACCTGTCGGCCGTCCACGGTACCGGTGGTTAGATGTCGTGGAGTCGGACCTGCGCGATTTTCAAGTCACAGAGTGGCAAGAAAGGGCGTTTTCACACTGCGACGATAACGACACGACACGATACCAAAGAGTAGATAAGGGCGACCGCACATATACAATTTCAAGTTGGCCGACTATCGTACAAACTAAATTGCGTAGTGTCACAATTTAATTGGACAACTTCATCGTGTACGCTGCCAGCCGCAGACTTTTAGATTTGGTAACGGTGTAGCTAGCCTAGCGACGTGCGTGTTAAAATGCGTAAAAAGCACGTTTTTATTGTGGCACTAATAAAACGATGGCGAAAAGAAAGGAGAATATTTTGGGTGCATTCAATACTACAAAAGTGGCACTACGCAATTTAGTTTGTACGATAGTCGGCCAACTTGAAATTGTATAATAGGTGCGGTGGCCCTCTATTCTGTGGTATCGTGTCGTTTCGTTATCGTGCAGTGTGCAAACGCCCAAACTGCGCAAGACCGCGACAAGTGGCGCAAACTCGTGTCGGAGGCCAAGATCCACTTTGGATCGCTGAGTCATCGTAGTAGTAGTATATGTAATAATGTTTTCTTGGTTATAGCTACGACAAAAATGCGTTATCGTCTGTGACAATTAAGACTATACGAGATTTCTGCCTGTAGGGATCTGCAAGAATGTTTTGGCACGAATTTATAACTAACGCCCGCGTACTTATACACCCTGTCTTTTCCTATTGGCTATTCTTATCCTGACAATGTCCAATCACCAGCACATCCTTACAGGTTTATACAGCCTGGAGAGCCAGTCGAAAGTACGCATGGAAGTCTTAATAATAATAGGCTTAGATATTAGATAATATACCTGAAATAAAGATCTTTTTAATTTTTATTTATCTATTTATTTCATAGGTTCACTATTCAATTAACTTAATTTAAAACTTAAATTAACTTTGACTTTAATTGACGACCCTCCTTTTATCTCTTGGTGCGGAACCCTAAAAACCGAGTATTGCAACATGACAAGACAAAGTAAAGTACAGTCTTAAACACACATTCATCTCTAATACACTTGTCCAGTCATTGCCGCGATATAGTATAAGCATCTAGATTCTAGATGCAGTACCTACAATTACCACGGTGCTTTTTTGCCGTAGGTATCTATAAAAAACTATGATGAATATTATGATACGCCTATCAAAATATAACGCATTCAAATGAAAAGTTATATAATAATAATATAATAATATCTAATATAATTATTATTAACTTACATATTTTATTGACGGTGCGCTTGTGGATTATACCTAACCCAATGATATTCTACTAATACAGATCTGTTACGTTCATACTGTTTTCCAGCTAGCTTAAAACAAACCTACGCGTCAGTGACAGGGGACGCGATACGCGAATCGGGAGCGTCTGCAACGCGAAACTTGGCGTGCACACCTGCGCGACTACTAATATCATGATCATAGAGAAAAATAATACATCGGGAAATTTGATTCATGACACAATCTATCAAAACGTAAACAAATCAAGAAATCATAAACTAAAGAGTAGTACAAAATAATATAAAAAAGGTTTTAAAAAAGAAGTCTAGTTATGTAAACTTCAAAACACGCGTCTGACAACTTGACGCGCACGTTCCGCTTGCCGACGCGAACATTTCGCGTCGCGGTCGTGCAGGTGTGCACAGCGCCATAAGATTACATGGGCAGCGTCCGCCGCGCGGTAGACGCTACCGCTTCGCAGTCGCTTTAGTCGCGTAGGTTTGCGCTAAGCTTTATCTCTTGCGAACAATTTTCAAATTCAAAATTGGACTTTGACAGATAAGTGAAACAAAAGATACGAAATGCCATTTACATAAAAGAGACAGACTAAATAAAAGACGACCCAATTGGGTCGTATTTGAGTTAAAAAACTCAAAGCAGATATGTTACTACCGTGCGCGTTATGAAAACGCGCGCGGTAGTAACATATCTGCTTTGAGTTTTTTATACAGGGTGTAACAAAAATAAGTGATAATACTTTAGGGTGTGTATGTGTTCCTTGTAGAGTTCACTGTAAAAGTAGCAGCGCTGAAAAACGAAAAAAAAAATTCACTTTTGTATGGGCAAGGGCCCGAGCGTCACGAGTTTCCCCATACAAAAGTGAAAAAAAAATTTGGTCTTTCAGCGCTGCTACTTTCACAGTGAACTCTCTACAAGGAACACGTACACACCCTAAAGTATTATCACTTATTTTTATTACACCCTGTATAATATCATTGACCTAACTGAAATATTCTAACGTGTTTGTATTACAATTAGGGGAATTGTGCTTAAGATGACATAGTCAGGTAAGACGACACATTGGCAAAATTCGTTAATAAAATAATTGTGCTTTCTGTGAACTTGTGACATTTTATGGAGCACCTCAGTGTGCCCTTAGTAGCCCAACTTAGTATGCCAGACAAGGACCGTTCTTTACAAAGTAATAAAGGTTTTCCTAATTTTGATGAGAGAAAAATTTTCTTACGTTTTTGTTTTGTGGTGAAAAAACGTATAAGGCCAGAATATTATCTTATAACAAATTGTTATTATGGACATGGATTCTTATAGGCCACAAATATTATAGCCCAGCAGGGTTCGATTTTTTTTTTTATTAATTAAAGTCAGAAATTTTTTTGCACCAGTGTTTAGAGGAGGTCACAAATAGCTTAAATTCAAAAACTCGACCAGCCACGACGTGTGCGTTAGCCGCCATATTGATTTGAAGGTCCAATCTTTTTTTAGCTATAACTCCTTTATTTTTTTTAAGCTAATGATAAGGATCAAATTTGTCGAAAATTTGATTTTCTACAACTTTTGTCCTTATACTTTTTATTGTAAAATCAATATTTAAGGAAATAACTGCAAAAAACAAGTCAAAGTATAATTTCGACCTGTTCGACCTGTATTTTTTTTTATTAAATAAGGGGGCAAACGAGCAAACGGGTCACCTGATGGTAAGCAACTATCGTCGCCCATGGACACTCGCAACATCAGAAGAGCTGCAGGTGCGTTGCCGGCCTTTTAAGAGGGAATACGCTCTTTTCTTAAAGGTTCGCAGGTCGTATAGGTCCGGAAATACTGCTGGTGACAGTTCGTTCCAGAGTTTTACAGTGCGCGGCAGAAAGTTACGCGAAAAACGCACTGTGGAAGACTGCCACTCATCAAGGTGATGAGGATGGTATGTTTTTCATGTGGGACGATGGCGAAAAGTTGCCGGTGGTATGATTCCGAACAATTCCTCAGAGCACTCCCCGTGATACAACCGATGGAGGATGCAGAGTGAAGCTACATCTCGGCGTAATTCCAAGGGGTCCAAGCTGTTTGAATCACTATGGCAGTCAACAATTCGAGCGGCCCTTCGTTGGATACGATCCAGAGGGAGCAGTTGGTATTTAGGCGCCCCTGCCCAGAAATGAGAACAATATTCCATATGAGGCCGAACCTGCGCCTTGTAGAGTTGTAAGCGTTGGTCCGGACTGAAGTACTGTCTCGCTCTGTTAAGAACACCAAGTTTCTTCGAGGCTAATTTGGCCTTTCCCTCTAGATGATATCGGAACTGGACTTCGCTCGATATGTTGACGCCAAGTATCTCAATGCTAGGGGAGATGGTTAAAGATGTGCCCTCGAAACGAGGATATACGACCATTGGTGACTTTTTAGTGGTGAACGCGCAGACTTGTGTCTTGGCGGGGTTGAATTGGACCAAATTACGTCTACCCCATTCAGAGACCTTCTCCAATGAATTCTCCACTTTAGACACAAGTTCGTTTCGACTCTCAGTGACATTTTGCCGAGAAATATTGGGGGAGCCGGTATATACATCACCTGTACTATCATCCGCATAGCAATGAATGCCGTTGGTCTGAAACATGTCATTGATATGCAGTATGAATAGAGTAGGCGATAGCACACAGCCCTGAGGGACACCAGCATCAACAGACTGAGTTTCCGAGCATTCGCCGTCAACTACGACCTTAATTCTTCTGTCTGCTAAGAAACTAGTGACCCACTTACATAATTTCTCGGGCAGCCCGTATGATGGAAGCTTTGATAGCAGCGCTTTATGCCAAACCCGATCAAAGGCCTTCGCAATGTCCAAACTAACAGCCAATGCCTCTCCCTTCGACTCAATTGCCTGAGCCCAACGATGAGTCAGGTACGCCAAGAGATCACCAGCCGAGCGACCCTTACGGAACCCGTATTGTTTGTATCGCGATTATTGTCAAATACAGAAAAAAAAAACCAGAAATAAACTTGTAGCTCTTTACATTAACCACAATTAAAATTAAGACTTCGCTGTCTGTCTCCAGGCTTCAAGAACGGTGATAGGTAGAGACTTGAAATTTTCAGATATTGTGTATTTTGTTACCCTCTATAACAACAAATACTAAAAAACATATTATATTTAATATTTGATGGGGCTCCCATATAACAAACAGGATTTTAGTGGCCTTTTTTGTTCTTTATCAAAAATAGCAGCACTTAGACAGTTAAAATATGCATAAAATATTTAATTGTATTTGTACTTTAATTTTTAATTAAAATTAAAATAAAATAAATATTTAGGGGGGGCTCCCATACAAAAAGCACAAATTTTTGTCTATCTTTGCCTTATAATGGTACGGAACCCTCATGAGCGAGTCCAACTCGCACTTGGCCATTTTTTAATAATTATTCAGGTGTAGGTTGTGCCGTAATTGTTAAAATGTCTAATTCATGATCAGAAATATTCAGTTTTATCCAGTCGCTTGGGTCCCGGTACATTTACCATAGTTGTAGGAGCTTAAATATTGATTTCTAAAAAAATTCATAAGGATCAAATTTGTGGGAAATTTAATGATCTATCACCAACAACTTTGTTTCTACAATTATTTTCGCTAAATTCGATAATAATTGACATACAAGCGAAATTATACTTTGACTTGTTTTTTGCATTTATCTCCGTAAATACTGATTTTACAATGAAAATTATAAGAACTCAAAATGTAGAAAATTAAATTTACAACAAATTTAATTCTTATCATTTTCGTAAAAAAATATAAAATAAAGGAGATATGTCTAAAAAAAGATTTGATCTTCAAACCAATATGGCGGCTAACGCACACGTCGTGGCTGGTAGATTTTTTGAATTTAAGCTATTCATGACCAATACACAGGTGCAAAAAAAAACTGATTTTAATTAATTTCAGATTCCCATACAAGGCTGAACTAGCAATTAATAAATTAATAAAAGCGTGTTCTAATGTAAAGTGTTTTTTTACAAAATTTAAATGTATCCACTAATACTCATTTGGTAAGATGACATACTAGACGTTGGCTTAAGATGACATACTATAGTTACTTATGTTTCCGCTAAATCGGTAACAGAAGCATTGTATATTTTTTGACGATGATGAAGAACTTATGAATCCTTACATATACACCACTGACAACTAGAGGGATGATGATGCAGCCTGGATTTACGTATTCTATAAGATGACATATCATCAAAGTCTAAGGAATCATGGTATGTCGTCTTACCATATCGATATGTCATCTTACACTCGTCGACCTGGCGTGCAATTTATGTTTTTTTTTACTGTTATATTAAGTTGATTTTTCTAAAACTGTTTAATTTTGTTGTTTATGAATAATTTATTTATAAAAGTGAGTTACTGATCTCATGTGACTTATTTTATTTTATTTTAAATATTTACCTTCAAACAAAAAGTATGTCATCTTAAGCACAATTCCCCTAGGTGTGTAGAATTCAACGTAGCTAGTAGTTTAATACTAGTCTTAATAATATTTTTACTTTACTTAATTTGTTAAAATAAATCATGGATTTGGATCAGTAATGGCTAGCCATGATTCTTATTTTGGCAAATCTATTAGCAATAACGCAGACTGGCGCTACAGCTTATAATTTAAATGTTACTCTACGTTATTATATCGATGGCACAAACTGACCTTAGCACGAATATTTAATTCGTGATTGGAATGAAAAATAAAAATAGTGTTCACAAATGATCGTTATTATAACGATTTGCTCAACACTTGCGCGATCATTACTTGCACTTTTGGCTGTAGAAAAGCTGTATTTTTTATCTAATTTAGTTTGGCCTTTTCTTCAATATTATAATAATGTAAATGCTATTTACGGTGAAGCCGGTCGGTCGAATTGGGTCGACCTGACAATAATCATTACTCGTGCAAACATAGGAATGCCGGGGAGGCCAATCGGTCCGGTCGGATATGGGTCGGATTGGATCGACTTGAGTGGAGTCGTGCAAACATAGGAAATAATAATGCACATACAACTTCACTGTTATTCAGTAGCGTAACCAGACCATCTGGGGCCCGGGGAATTTTTTTTGATGGGGTCCTGTCAGTCCAAATCGTGACGCTCATAATAAAACAGGTAAAGAAATATTTCTGAGCTCGCGGCTTCTTGGGTGGCGGCCCTTTCGAGTCGGGGGCCTTTTGAGTCGGGGGCCCGTGGCATTTTTCCAGCACTCTGCCCTGCCACCCTCCTGTTAAGCCACTGCTGTTATTGTTTAATGTTTTACTAGATTACTTAGAAACTAGGCCGTAAATTTTCCGTATAATTATTTCTCAATTAACTAATGTTATTCATAATTTTGGGAATATTTTACTATATTTCTATAATATTCTATTGTACTTCCCTATTATTAGGTAATACTGGAATTACCAGAACAATGTAAAGTATCTAATTACTAGGTGCCTTAACAAGGTATAAGATAATATAGCCCAACTAGCAAAATTTGGTTCTGATTAAAATATCATATTTGCGTTTTCGTGAAGACTTGAAGCTTTGAGAATAGACTTAGAACAGTCATATAGACTACTTTAATACCGCGTTTGGGCACAAAATTCAGGAATTTTGGTTTTGAATTTGTTTTGTACTGGTCAGTAAAAATGTTAATTGCTCTTTGATCTTCAAAACGCACTGTAACGTGCTACATATCTTCAGTACTACTAAACTAGAATCGTTATGAGACTAAAAGACATTTGCTAATCAAAACTCAGTGTGTTTGTATAAATTATAAATATCTAATAGACTAATACAAACATGGCATCACGCCATTAAAATAAAATATGATTTGGACTGACTGCGACCTCATGCGACCAGCTTTATGTGCTAAGCTAAGTTTTTCGTTGATATATATATATATATATATATATATATATATATATATATATATATATATATATATATATATATATATATATATATATATATATATATATATATATATATATATATATATATATATATATCTATATATATATGTCGCCGCGGAGGTTCCTGTCTGATTGGGACTCTTTATTTCATATTCAGAAAAATTATTATAATGTGATTATAATTATGAATTATTCCTAAAATGTGTAATACGTTGTTATTGTAATGATTGATAGGCGTTTTATGATTTATTGTAAGCCCGGAAGATGTTTTAACTTCCGGGGTATTTATTAAAATTATTTAATCTTGATTTCATACTTTGCCACTATAGAATTATTCTAATGTGATTAAAACTAGTTTTTGGTTAGTATGGCAATCAAACTTTTAAATAATTTCTTTAAACATCCTCACTAAAATTGCGATGTATTTTAGTTGTGAATTAATTACTTCCGGTTTTACTTACTTCGTATTAATTTAATCTGAATTTTAGTAAATCACAAAATAAATAAACTAATTATTTTTAACGTTATTTAATAATTTTACAATTGTTTAATGTTTTGTGAACATGATTTTCAAGAGTGACGTAATTATTACTTGTGGTAGGGAAAACAAGTAGGGATGATGTTCATAAAAAGACGTGTTCTGAGCGTGGAGCTCATTCTACTGTGAATTTGCGGTGAATAAACATTGTAAGTACAATCTATGTCAGTTTCAATAAATGAAAATAATTTTATTACTTTGTTTTCTTTTTGATTTTAAGTTTTAATTTCTTTTGCTGTTTTAAGTTTTAATATTTTTAATTATTTGAAATTGTTTTGTTATTTAAAAATGAAATTCATTGCTTTTAGTGAGAAATCAATAGTTTTGATGAAGTTAAACATTCAATATTCATAATAAGTGAATTAATTATTATTATTATTTTTGTAACGCCCTCTCTGATTTTCGATATATATAATAAATTACATAATTATAATATTAATGTTTTGAACGGTGTGGTTGTGGTTATAATATTAATGTTTTGAACTTGGATCATTAATAACTTCAATGAGGAAACAGACGTTATAATAACAACGACGATCGAAGCAGCCGAGGATCTAAAGCAAAGGCTATCGCTACGAACTGGCAACAAAGTTAAAGATAAAGTTCGTACCATGGCCTCTTTGCTGGTAAATGGGACAAAAGGAGCCTACAAAAGGTTGATAGTTGACGAGGCCCTCATGAACCATTTCGGCTCAATCGTCATGGCGAATCAATTAACAGGCGCCAACGATGTCATCCTCATTGGAGATATTAACCAACTTCCGTTTATAGAGCGTGAAAACCTCTTTAAACTTAATTACACTCGTCCAAACCTGGTAACCAGCATCACCCAGGAGTTGTCTTGCACACACAGGAGCCCTATGGATGTGGCATACGCCCTAAGCATGGTCTACAATAACATCTATTCATCGAAGGAAATTGCGCGGTCCCTAAAGCTAATGAAGTATACAGGAGCGAGATTACCTAAAAACGATCTAAATACCCTGTATCTTGTCCACACACAGGAGGAGAAAGAAGCCCTCACTAATACAGGCTATGGATCGGGAACGGACTCTCGCGTCCTCACAATCCATATATAAATATAATAAATTACATAATTATAATATTAATGTTTTGAACGGTGTGGCGGCCAGTAGATCCTACATTTTTCGATTTCCTTAGATTTTATGCTGCTCCACCCTTTGCCTTTAGATGTTGTGACATTGGCTTGGTGGAGAGGGGTCACTCAAGCTGGGTGGAGTTTCTAGGGTGTTAAAGGGATATCGTTCTGTGTCGAATCTACCAGATGCCAGCCAGTGGAATCGCCAGGTTGGGTTTTAACAATCTGTTTAGGACTAAGTGTTATAAGGTTTACGTTTTATTAATTGGTATTTTATTTTTGCCGATCTCTGAGGATCACAGGTCACGACCCGCTATGTGGCTTAGGACTTTATCGTTCCTGTCTTTTATAGCCATTTTTATGTTGTAATCTTTTATGTGTTCGGTTGACACCTCCGTGGTTCTTTTTATGAAGCTTGCCACAGCGTCTCCATCAGTGTCAGTGTAATAGACACAGGTGTTAGTGTGCCGGGATATAGCTACGACTGCATGAGGAACGCTGTCATGGATTGCCAGCTTTCGGGACTTGGTCTGTATTATGATCACCGAAGGACTCGTTAATCCCTGAGCTTCATGGATTGTGAGGACGCGAGAGTCCGTTCCCGATCCATAGCCTGTATTAGTGAGGGCTGCTTTCTCCTCCTGTGTGTGGACAAGATACAGGGTATTTAGATCGTTTTTAGGTAATCTCGCTCCTGTATACTTCATTAGCTTTAGGGACCGCACAATTTCCTTCGATGAATAGATGTTATTGTAGACCATGCTTAGGGCGTATGCCACATCCATAGGGCTCCTGTGTGTGCAAGACAACTCTTGGGTGATGCTGGTTACCAGGTTTGGACGAGTGTAATTAAGTTTAAAGAGGTTTTCACGCTCTATAAACGGAAGTTGGTTAATATCTCCAATGAGGATGACATCGTTGGCGCCTGTTAATTGATTCGCCATGACGATTGAGCCGAAATGGTTCATGAGGGCCTCGTCAACTATCAACCTTTTGTAGGCTCCTTTTGTCCCATTTACCAGCAAAGAGGCCATGGTACGAACTTTATCTTTAACTTTGTTGCCAGTTCGTAGCGATAGCCTTTGCTTTAGATCCTCGGCTGCTTCGATCGTCGTTGTTATTATAACGTCTGTTTCCTCATTGAAGTTATTAATGATCCAAGTTGTCTTCCCACATCCAGGAATCCCATTGACCCACGAGTAGTTGATGGGTTTCGCGAATATGTCCCAGTCCATGCTGGATTCAGGGTCCCCAGATAGGACTTCTGCCAATTCTAGTATCCTGTCTTCCAGCATTATTCTGGTACATTCCGCTATTACCACTATTGGATCCTCAGATGTTGTGATAAATTTAAGTGTTCCCGTGCGTTTTATCTCATCCTCGTCCAGAACCACGAACCCACAATCGGCACTTAGTGCCGCCATATACTGCCCTGTCATCGCCCCGGCAATTATTGTGGAGGTGACATTGTCGTATATGGCAGCTTTTGCATCCTCGAGTCTCACTTCTAACAGCTTTTGATTTTTTCGCTGAAAGGCCTGCATGATCTTATTGCAGGTCAAAAGCTTTATGGTCTTAATTGCTCTTATTATCGCCTGGAACTCGAGGAAGGCATTTATTATATGATCTTCGGGGCTCTGGGCCAGTCTGAGTTTTGGCGGGAGCACTTGCCCGAGATCGGCCCTATATCTTTTGTTTTTATTTGTTGGTTTTTGTGTAGATGGTTCCCTCAAAAAAGCCTCCATTGCTAAAGCCTGCCGATTTGTTTGTGATGAAGCCTTGATCCGAGAAAGGTTGTTTTTATCCTGGATCATGTCTATTTTTTCACGATGAAGTACTTTTTTGATGGAGCCCACAAACGCTTTTAATTTGGCCATTGAGTTTTGAGACTTCTTAATTTCATTTTTATCCCTCTCTTTCTCATCCTCTTTTTTGTTCTCCCGTGATGCTTGGAGTCGTTCACTTGCGGAGGATGAGTTCACCTCGTTGCTGGGTTGGGATGCTGCTGGCTGATCGTCACGATTCTTTTTGAGGAAGCTTAGGTCATCCCCTCTGTTCTCGTAGACGATTATCTCATGATGTTCTGAGGCTTTTACTATTCCATAGTAATTTGCAGCCCTGCCTTTGTCCTGTCCCAGTGACATGGCGTCTACGCTGATAATGCGTGGGGAGGTACTGTGTCTTATCCCCATTGCTCCCAACTCCTTCAAAGACGAACATGCCCGTTCAAAGGCTGTTTGCGCGTCCCATTCGAATACTATTATCGTTTTGGTGTCTGATTGCAGTATTCTGCATGGTTGGCTAGCAAAGTTAGATGTTGGGAGAGCTAAATATTTGCTCATTTTCATGTTCGTCTTTGATGTACTCCCGTTTAGGATTGCTGCTAGTCCCGGTGAGATGTTGACGTGGTTGGGAGTGCTAAGACGGCTGTATGTTATACCCAATGTTTCCGTTGGATTTGACATAAAGAGAGGGATCGGCCTTAATTCAATTTTCGGTTCCCCGTTTTGTCCGCGGGCTAGTAATTGTTGGGTTTGTTCTAGGGTCGGCTGTGTTACAGTTGCGGTTGAAACTGCCCGTTGTATTTCTGTATGCGCCTGTGATTGTGTTGGCTCGTGTATTTCTCCTGGCCTGTGGGTTGGTGTGATGTGTGTCTGTATGGACGTTGGGGTTTGTGCTCGTGTGCGTTGTGTTTGATTTCGTGTGTGTTGTGTTGATGTGTTTGTCATTACTCGCCTTGGTGTATAGTTTAATTTGTTGTGGCCTGTGTATAACGTTGAGCCATTTGCTGTGGCTGCACTGGAGACAACTTTGCTAATGAATACCATCAACGGTTCTCTAGTGGATTTTTCCTCCATGATGGTAGGGAGGGTTGCCTGACTTAGCTCCATTTCCAGTTGTATTTCTAAGTCAAATCTGTAACTACCAAACCTTGGGCATTCAATGAGCAGGTGGAATATTGTCTCGTCCTTTGCGGGGTCACAAATGCAAGAGGGGCTGTCTTTAAGGTGGAAACGATACAAGTATGCTGCGAATCCTCCATGACCGGTCATAGCTTGCACGTGTGTAGGCGTTATTGTAACGTGCCTTAGTATTTCCCACGCCTTTTTAACAGTGGGGAAAAAAACTTTTGTGACCGATCCGGTTGAGGAGGATTGGTTTCTTTCCTGCCACTTAACTGTTGTTCCCTCCCTTATTTTCCTCCGTATATAGGACATTGGCACTCTGTTGTAATCTGAGGCCGTGTTTATGGTAAGTGCAGCCTTTTTTGCCAGTTCATCCGCTCTTTCGTTTCCTGAAGTACCCACGTGCGCTTTTAGCCAGAATAGCCGCACTTTTCTGCCTTCCTCTGTTATGGCTTTTAGGTCTTTCTTCATTTCGATCGCAAGTGGGTGAGTCACCAAAGGATTTCTCAGCATGTTTAGTGATGATTTGGAGTCGCTCATGATGTTAATTAAGCTCTCCTTTGATGTCCTTGCCAGTTGGATCACTCTAAAGAGCGCATAGATCTCAGATTGGAAGACTGTATTGTGCGGTTCTAGGTGGAAAGTGGAGTGTCTGGTTTCCCGGCCGTTATTCCACCACGTTAGAGCAGCTCCGGTTTTCCCCGGTTATTTGGTGTTCCTCGGTGGGGCTTTGGCTTATGTCTTCCAGGCATTCGTACTCAGTTATGATGAGTTGCGATGGATGTGGGTTTTGAAGTGGTTCCACTTTAGCTTCCACTTCCCTGTTTGGTGGTAGATATTCTTGTGAGTACCCTTTTTTTATTTTAAATAGGGTTGCCGCTTCTTGGATTCTCAGGTCTAAGGGCAGCAGGCCGGATAAGATTAGTGCCGAGGTCAGAGATACCGTGCGGTACGACTTACAGATTTTTTGGGCGAAACCCCTTTGCAGTGCATTCAGTTGTTTTTTTATATACAACTTTTCTACCGCAGGGGCCCACGCACATGCTGCGTAAAGCACGATTGGTTCGACCACTGACACATATATGGTTCTGATTATCTCCTTGTTTAGACCCCAGTTTATCTTCGCTGCACACGCCAGCTGTTTGTATATGTCAGCTGCTTTCCTGCAGGTTTTGGACACGTGCGCAGCGAAGGTCATTTTGTTGTCTATAGTTAGACCCAATAGCTTGATCTCATTTACTAATTGGATCCTAACGTCAGCCATGTGGATGATGGGGGTGTCATATTGTCGTTTATTTGTTATTAACATCGCGTTGGTCTTTTGCGGTGCAAAACGAAGTTTGTTTTCCAGCCCCCATTCCGAAACAATTGCCAAGATGTTATTAGCTATTTGTTCAATGGTTTGACCGTTATAACCTGAGATAACCAGCACCACATCATCCGCAAAGGCCTGTGTGCCCATTCTTGCAAGAGTTTGCAGCAGCGAGTCGAGTATGAGGTTCCAGAACGTCGGGCCTGCTATTGAACCTTGTACACAGCCTTTCGTTGTCCTTCTCTCGCTCGTTGCTCTAGCATAATTCACCGTGATCTTTCTGTTTTGAAGATACGACCTAATAAGGCCGTAGATGTTTTTAGGGCAACCCTTTTTTATTAGTTGAGCGCTTAGAGCTGGCCACCACGCATTATCGAAGGCACCCTCTATGTCCAGTGAAATCATCAGAACTATCTTTTTAGCTTTTACTTCTGCTTTGATGTGTTCCACTAGGTCGTAAAGGGCGTCCTCGGTTCCACGTTGGGGTGTGAAACCATACTGGTTTTTATGTAGTGTAGGTAGGAGACGCCATTGTAATCTGGTGACGAAGAGTTTCTCTATGATTTTACCCAGTACCGAGAGCAGGCCGGTTGGTCTGTAGGACTTGGGATGGGTGTAGTCCTCTTTGCCTGGTTTCCGGAGTATGCACACATGGGCCACTTTCCATTGTTCTGGGAAGTATTTCAAGTCTAGGCATTTGTTAGCTATTGCCAGGAACAGCTTCCCATCACTTTTTATAGCAGCTGTGCATATGTCTGCCGTTAATCCATCCTGACCTGGAGCTTTCTTTGGATTTTGTCCTTGCAGGGTCAATTCCAGCTCCGGCATCGTGAAAGGTGGATCGTCGTCAGACAGGCCTTCAATTTTCTCCGGATCTGACTTGACCATGATGTTTCTGAGCCTTTTATGGTGTTCTTGGTCGGTTTCCATAGAGTCCTCAGGGTAAAATGTACTTGCGAGAAGGTCCGCTGATTGCTGCGGGTTGAGCGTATTTCCTACGCTGTCCCTAAGCAGGTTCTTGCCTTTTCGCTGTTCCCCTCAGTACTCTGTAGATCCCGTCCCACATGCTCTCGCGGTCTTGGGTTGAGCAGAATTCTTTCCAGCTTTCTGTGGCTGCATTTTCTGCTGCCCTGTTGTACTCGTCCTTTGTTTTGAGATAATCCTCTATTACAAAGGGCCTACGGCTCGGTGCAGCGTTCTGAATTCTTCTCTTTTTTCTTAGAGTTTCCTTTTTTAGCTCTTCTAGGGTAGGTGACCACCAGGGTGGTGTTGTTTTGTGCTTTTTTCTGTTTAGTCTTGGGATGGTGCTTTCGCATACATCGTGGATGGTACTGATGTAGACAGCTATGATCTCTTCCAAATCTTGTGGGTTACTTATTTCCGACACTGTTTGGGGTGTTATGGATTTTTGGAACAATGTGTCCTTAAGCTGGGTTCTAAATTCTGACCAACGTGCTCTCTTGGTATTATAGATTCGGGTCGACGTTAGCTTAATTGGTTCTACCTCTTTATCGAGCCGTATCTTGAAAACTATAGCATTGTGGTCAGAGGAAGTTAAACTTCTGTCAACTTTCCAGTCACTTATCCTTTCAAGAAGTGGCGGACTGCAGACGGTCACGTCTACTACGCTTTCGTACAGCCTGTCACCTCTATAGGTTTCAAATGTCGGCGTTTTCCCGGTATTAAGGATTTGGAAGTCCATCTCGTTCAAAAATGCACTGTATTCTTGTCCCCGGTGGTTTTCTATTCTGCTTCCCCACCATTGACTCCAAGCGTTGACGTCTCCTCCTATTATAATGTTTTGTGTGAGCAGTTTTGGGCAGATTTCTTTTATTTGTTGTATATATGGGTCGATGTTTTGATCAGGCTCTAAGTAGATGGACAGCACTCCTATTCTGGTGTTTCCAGCTTTAATTGTGATGGCTGCGATATTTTCGGTAACCAATTGAGAGTCGTGGGTGATTTCCACAAAGTCACCGAAGATAACTATTGCGGCCTTCACCGGCTTTTGGCGATTCAAGGTATACTGGATTATTTGCGTGCCTGGGTGATCCTTCATTACACCTGTGTTTCCAATGTATGGTTCTTGGACAAGTGCAATTGAGGTTCCTTTTTCCTGTGCCGCCTTAAACAGTTCAGCTGTTGCCAGTTTGGAGCGTTGGAGGTTCGCCTGGATGATGTTGAGCGAACTTTTCTGCCCATCTTTCCTATTACAATTTTTTGACCCATTTTCCCCTTCGTTGCCCTTAGCAGTAAGATACTCGTGACCTCGCTATCCTGTCCCACTTTTGTCGCTCCTGGCATTCTTCGCTGAATACAGTGTGTGCCAGTTCTTCTCCTCCCTTTTTCACTTTTTTGCAATTTATGCATGTGGGTGGTTTGCCCTTGTTTTTCTCCGGGCATTCGCGCCCGGGATGGTTACCGCTGCAGTATCCGCAAGCGGATTCCTCTGCTTTGCAGAGGGTCTTAGTATGGCCATATCCCAGGCATCGTGTGCACTGAACCAACGGTGATTGATCCAAGATGGTGCTGCGCCCGAAGCCCAGATGGACTTTTTCCACCTGCATAAGCCGACCATAAAGCTTAGGGGAAAGTTCTATGACCGGGTGTGATTCATGAGGATTGCGTGCTCGCTTTCTGTATCTTACTGTGACTGTTTCCCTTGAAAGATCAATGTCCTGTAGAAGGTGTTTATTCTGCGCGATTAAGAGGTCTTCGATCTCCTTATTCGAGTGTGAGTGCAAGACATTACGGATGCAGACCAACGGGTTGTTCGGTTTTGGTTCCTGTACCGTTAGACCTTCTCGGACTTTGACCTTATCTCGGACCAGGTTCAAATCTTCTCTGCTTGCACAGCTGATAACGATTTTTTGGTTCCGGGCTTTCCGGACTCTGTCTACTTTTGCCCCAGTTGTTTTGAGGTCAATGGCCGCCTTTACGCTTTCTAGGACCTTTTCCCCAGTGTGGCTTGGGTTATTTGATCCTATGATCAGCGTGTGGTTTGCGGCTTTAGGAGGAGAGGACTTTCTTAGTACCTGCGAATACGTTTGAGGAACTGCTTTGAGTTGAACAGCAGCTTTCCCAGATTTTGGCCAGGCTGTCTCTGACCTCTGCCATTGCTTTGTCTTGTTGCAGGTTGAGCACCGGTAGTGGTATGGGTGCTTCTTTTTCACGCAACTCTTTTATCTCTGATGAGACAGTCTTGAGGCCCTCTGTAATCGGTTGGAGGTGTCTCGCAAAGCTATTGGGTGACTGTTGTTTTGTTGGGCGGTCTATGGCCTCCTTGTTCAGCACTGTGAGGCTGTTTATTTTTTCATCCAGCTTCCTAAGTTGCTCCAGCGCCGGGCCTATGTCATCATTTTTGGGAGTTTCTTCCACTGTCTCCTTGGTTTGGGCTAGGTATTCTACCCGACTATGGAGAGTTTGGATCTGGGTCGCCATGGATCCTATTTTTGTCGCCAGGTTGGACAGGTTTACCTCCATCTCATCAAGTTTAGGTGCTACTTCTTTGTCCGCCTGACGATTGCAGCTGGCTTGTCCCAGATCCTTGATGTTCTTTTGTAACATTGCTATTTGAGATTCGAGACGAGCTATGGTGTTGAAGGGCTCATTTGTCTCGTATCCTAGCCAGTTACGAATGCCTTTAGCCTCTTTCAGCGTGTCACAGATCCCTTCAGTGGCGGCATTTAGTCGTGACTCCCATTTTTTTTTGGGTAGTTCAAACAAACAAAGTTTGTTTGTTTGAACGTGCCAATCTCAGGAACTACTGGTCCGATTTGAAAAATTATTTCGTCGTAAGATGGTTCATTTATCGAGGAAGGCTATAAACTATAAATTATCACTCTTAGACGAATAGAAGCAAAGAAACATAGGAAAATGTAGAAAAAACCGGGAAAATTATTTGAAGGCACTTATCTCGCGATCTACTAGATGAATTTTTAAGTAATTTGGCACAGATGTAGAGTAGACCATGATGTGAAAGAACATAGGCTATTTTTTGCGGGAAAATGTACGGTTTCCGTAAAATTTCTCATTTATGCGGGCGAGGCCGCGTGGAAAGTCTAGTTAGCTAATATTTTCTTGTTGACGGTTCAGTAAAAAATATTGTTGACCTATTCTTGTTGTTGGTAAATATTGACCTACCTCGCGTCTATGCGTGGACACATACATATCGATATATTTATAAATATAAAAATATTCTAAGTTTATTTTGTGTTAAATGAAGAGAAGATTATATTTTTTGTTGTTTTGTTTAAAAATTGTAGTCACAATTTCATTTCCTCATTATTTATTTGTAAGTTGTAAGCCGCAACCAATATTTTTAATTGATTGATCTCCATAAGGCAGGCTGCGCCTAGTTTGGAGGATGGAAATGCTCACCTGTACTAAATTTATTATAATATGCTAATAAACATTTTTGATTTTGATTTTTTTGAAATAGTAATTATAAGAAAATATGACAGTTGAATATACTAGATAATAATATTACCTATTTAACCCTAGAAGCCTAATCTATCTCAGGAGTACACAAAGCCTTAATATACGTCTCAGAGGCGTACGCATATTATAATTCACGATTTTTAAGTACATAAAAATAGCATTATTTTGTTACTTTTTTGGACTGAAAATTTAAATTTTTGACGACCTCCGTGGCGCAGTGGTGAGCGCGTTGGTAGCTCAAGCCGGAGGTCGCGGGTTTGAGTCCCGCCGACGGAACAAAAAGTGTATAAAGTTCATGGGTCATGGATGTGTATTAAATATGTGTATCATATAATAAAAATCTTAAATATATGCATAGTATAAAAGTATTATATATATTTCCGTTGTCTGGTACCTGTAACATAAGTCCTTCAGGTACTTACCACGGGGCCAGACTGACGTGGTGTGAAGCGTCCATAGATATATTATTATTATTATTATTATTATTATTATTATTATTATTATTATTATTATTATATAAAATGGAGTACAACCTTGCTTATAGATCGTTCAAGAGAGAGATCAATCGGGCAAAGAAACAGCACGTCAATAGTATCGGTGAGAGACTCGAGTGCCTTTCTTTGGGAACCCGTGAATTCTGGTTTCTGGCCTAAGCTATTGAAGGGTATTTTTGAAAGCCATCCTACCATCCCTACAAGTAGGAAATGGATCGTTGGCCCACGACGCAAAATACAAAGACGATCTTCTGGGTAAGCTCCTTGCGTCAAACTCAACCCTTGATGACCTTGGGATAATAACCGCTGACCATACCACGATGCAGGGGCATCATGTCGGGTATTAGGATACATCAGCCATCCATCATTAGGTTACATCCAAAAGTCGAGTGGGCCTGACGGAATCCCTCCTGTTGTGTTGAAAAAGTGTGTTCCAGAGTTGGCTCCGGTCTTAACGCGTCGTTTTTGGTTCTCCTACTCTTCTGGCACTGTCCCGGCTTCTTAGAAGACAGCCTTAGTGTACTCGATTCCCAAAAAAAGGTGACCGCTCAAATCCTTTTAACTACAGACCAATTGCTAAAACCTCCGTCATCTCGAAGATAATGGAATCCATTATCAGCTCTTTCGATACTTGGGCGGCCAGACATTACAAAGCGACAAACACGACAAACAGTATGGGTCGCTTGGCTGGTCATCTCTTGGCGTACCAAACTCATCGTGGGGCTCAGGTGATTGTGTGGAGAGGAGAGGTATTGGCTATTAGTTTGGACATTGCGAAGGCCTTTGATCGGGTTTGGCTCAAAGCGCTACTAACAAAGCTTCCATCATAATATGGGCTTCCCGAGAATTTATGCAAATAGGTCATAAGTTTTTTGGCAGATCAATGACATGTTACATTCCAATGGCATTTATTGCTATGCGGATGATAGTACAGGTGATGCCCTATCTACCGGCTTCCACTATATTTCTCGGCTAAATGTCATCGAGAGTCGAAACGAACTTATGTCTAAAATAGATAATTCACAGGAGAAAGTCTCTGAATGGGGTAGACGATACTTTTCTGATTCTGTTTTTAACAGGACGAGACAGTATTTCAGTCTGGACCAATGCCTGCAACTCTACAAGGTGCAGGTTCGGCCTCATATTACGGAATACTGTTCTCATATCTGGGCAGGGACCCCAAAATACCAACAAATCCCTACCCACGATCCAAAGGGATCGTATCCAAAAAGGGCCGCTCGAATTGTCTACTGCCATAGTGTTTCAAACAGGCTGGACCCCTTAGAATTACGCCGAGATGTAAATAGCTTCACTCTGCATCCTCAATCGGTTGTATCACGGGGAGTGCTCTAAGGAATTGTTCGGAATCATACTTCCTGCAACTTTTCGCCATCGTTCCACGTTAAAAATATACCATCCTCATAACCTTGATGAGTGGCAGTCTTCCACCGTGCTTTTTTTTGCGTAACTTTCTGCCACGCACTGTAAAATTTGGAATGAACTGTCACCAGCAGTATTTCCGGACCTATACGATCTGCAAACCTTCAAGGAGAGCGCGTATTCCCTCTTAAAAAGACCGGCAACTCACCAGCAGCTTTTACGATAAACTTTACAATAGCTTTTCTAATAACCTTTATAAAAGCAGAACAGACAAGAGAAGTTAGTAAAAGATAATAGAATAGCTGTGATTAATATATTCAAAGTTTCGCCATCTGCAATGAGGCATTAGTGGTAGAATTCGCTTGCATTTTTAAACGAATAATCGTGCAAAAGTTATAACCCAAAGGAAAAGATAGACACGAGCGCCAGATTGTTTTAACACGTTTATTCTGGTGAACTGAAAAAAACAAATAATCTGCAATAAGCGCATGTTTTATTATTAATGTTATACATGTTATTATTTTTTCCGTACAATAAAGATTTACAATGCTATAAAATCGTTATTTTAAGTCAAAAAAAAATCAAAAAAATTTACATAGGTGTATCATAGTCAATGCAAACGAAAAATCAAAATAAAATTTTTTTTTGGTAAGAGCTCTTGCACGTTTATTCGTTGGGGCCATCGATATCTATTGTGTGTGTGTGTGTGAGAGTGTGTGTGTGTGTGAGTGTGTGTGTGTGTGTGTGTGTGTGTGTGTGTGAGAGTGTGTGTGTGTGTGAGTGTGTGTGTGTGTGTGTGTGTGTGTGTGTGTGTGTGTGTGTGTGTGTGTGTGTGAGTGTGTGTGAGAGAGTGAGTGTGTGTGTTTGTGCGTATTAATGGCCCTATCTATACACTTTTAATGTATTTTCACATTCATTGTATGACCAATTTAAAAGAGATCTATAAGTGCATATAATAAATATGGGGGTATAAAAAAATCCGAACCTATGAGCGAAGGAGGTGCTAACGTTAGGATTAGGGATACGGTAAACTCTTCTACTCAGCATTTCTTCGTAACTATTTTTAGACATTGTGACAGATCTATGAATAGTTTCAACTACTCTAACTGACTCTAACATAGTAAAGTTTTCTGACGCTTAAGACCTCAGTTTCCTCATAGAGATTTTGTGTCGAGTATTTTTTATTTAATAAAAAACGAGCAAACGGGTCACCTGATGGTAAGGAACTACCGTCGCCCATGGACACTCGCAACATCAGAAGAGCCGCAGGTGCGTTGCCGGCCTTTACATGGGTTTCTTTAGAGCGACTTTTAAAACTCCTCTTTGAGCTCGTTCTAGCGAAATAAGCACAACCGCCCCAGGCTAGAATACAATAATTTATGAGACATTGGCATAGGACAAAGTGTATGTAGGTTAGGGTGGGTCACTTTTGTATGGAGAAAAAAAAATGACAATTTTTTTTGCAGCACACCGTATAGACCACCTGACAACCCGAAAATGCGTGACGATTTTTGATCTGTCAATGTGTGCGTGTGCTAGTGATGTATATTTTACTATCGATAGTATTGTTCGATCGAGTTATTTTACCTGCGTTTCTATGAGAAATAAATAATATGCAACTTTGACAGATTTTGTAATTCAAATTAGGTATCATATATTTTATTTGGCAGAAAAAAGGTGACGATTGAAAAGTAGATACACATTTTCGGTTGGGGTGATTTTTCAATCGTCGGATATGTTATAACATGAGGTTCTTATAAGGGTAAATAATATACACATTTTAAAGTTACTTCAGGTAAAACTATCTGGCAAATCAGCCCTTACATTAATTATATTTCTTTGCTTCTATATATATATATATATATATATATATATATATATATATATATATATATATATATATATATATATATATATATATATATATATATATATATATATATATCCACACCCGAACGTATAACCCCTCCTCGTTTTTTGGAAGTCGGTTAAAAAGTAGATTATATCTTCGAATGAAGCAAAGAAATATAATAAATGATCAAACGAACTTACCAAGTGAAATTCGATCATTATTATATGAGTCGCTTCATTCGAAGATATAATCTACTTTTGGTTAATTATACATCGAAGAATGAAGCGAAGAAATATAATTAATGTAAGGGCTGATTTGCCAGATAGTTTTGCCTGAAGTAACTTTAAAATGTGTATATTATTTACCCTTATAAGAACCTCATGTTATAACATATCCGACGATTGAAAAATCACCCCAACCGAAAATGTGTATCTACTTTTCAATCGTCACCTTTTTTCTGCCAAATAAAATATATGATACCTAATTTGAATTACAAATCTGTCAAAGTTGCATATTATTTATTTCTCATAGAAACGCAGGTAAAATAACTCGATCGAACAATACTATTGTAGCAGTACCTACAAAGTACCTACACGTTCGTCGTGGAAGATTGAAACATAGAAGAAAATCGTTCTGCCAAGAACGTACGTTCGAAATGACGAGAGAAACCGTCCGTGTATATTAAGTGCATTTGCACCGGACATGAAGTAGCCCTGAAAAGGACTTTTTCTAATAAGAGTTCTTCACAACACAACACTACGCATCGAGGCTACGTCGAGCGAGGGATATTCGCAGCATAGCTACGATCTTTATGGCGTTTGCAGAGCTTCACAAAATGGCGGCACAATTACTCGCGACGGCGCGGCAGGAGACGATGTCGGTATCCTGAGCGCGAGCTCACTGAACTCGCGGACCCCGGGAGCCCATATTTATACTCGTGCGATACCAGCGCCACGAACCACGGTACGGCCGAATCTTCCGCGCGGATAATTTCTCAATCTTGTAAATATTTCCTATTCGATTTTTTTCTCTTTCTTGTTTGTAAATATTTTTATCTCACTCATTATGTCTCTTTCTGTTTTGCAATAGCCAATCAAAATTAATCTTTTCAGTTTCTGTACAGTTTGTAATAATAATAATTAACTCATTTTTTTGTATATAAGCAGCGCATTTTTGTAAATAAAGCACTTCAGTTCACCACAGTAAATCGAGTTTTACTCTTTACTCCTCCGACCTCTAGTGAACTCTTAGAGAGACCAACAGGTCTTCTAAACTGGTGACCCCGTGAACAACAAGCACCTGCAAGAAGGAAACTCTGCCCGGGAAATCTCTGCTCGACGAAATCTCTGCTCGACGAAACGCTGCCCGACGAAACGCTGCTCGGACGAAACGCTGCACCACGAAACGCTGCCCGACGGAATTCTGCAAAAATCTCTTCATCTCCACAATGGAATCCAGAGGCGAATCACTGCCCGAAACCTCGGCACTCACCAGCAACCCGGCTACGTCACCGTCATCACAAGAAATCGCCGGCATTGCCCTGTCAATGCGAATTCCGCCTTTCTGGAGGGACAAACCCAGGCTCTGGTTTGTCACGTTCGAGGCAGCCACCAGCAGTCTGCAGAAAAACCAAAGCCAGCTGTCCCAAATGGTCATCGCTCGCCTAGAAAAGGAGGACATCGAGCAAATCGCCGACCTGCTGCACAACCCACCAGAGACGAATGAATATCAAGCCCTGAAGGACCGGCTCATCTCCGCATACGAGGAATCTGACAGCCGGCAGTTTCAACAGCTGCTGTCGGACATGGAATTGGGAGACCAGAAACCATCACAACTACTCCGACGTATGCGAAACCTGGCTCGCAACAAGGTCCCCGATTCCACCCTACAGCTCATGTGGGCCAATCTCCTCCCGGCAAACATTCGCTCCGTCCTGGCCGTCAGCGAAACATTCCAGTCGAAGACCACACTCGACGAACAAGCAGCGCTAGCCGACAAGATCATCGAGCAGTCAACTGTAAATAATGTACATAGCATCGCATCCAGTCATCGTGTAAATAGCTCCGCATCACCATCATCGAACGTCGAATGCCTTCTCATCGAAGAAATCCGCAAGCTATCCCTAGAGGTCGCCGAGTTGAAAAAACAACAATACAACAACAATAATTATAGAAGAGAAAATTACTATCAACGGTCAAGGTCAAGACACAGATCATCGTCAAGATTCCGGCAACGTTCAACATCACGGCCACGATCTTCATCACCATCGCCATTCTGTTACTACCACAACAGATTCGGCAAAGAAGCGCGAAAATGTACGCAACCGTGTACATTCAACAACCCGGAAAACTAGACAGAACGTTGGCAGCGGCGGAATCCGGCGTTCACGACAAACAATACCGCCTATTCGTCACGGACAAGACTACGAATCTCACTTTTTTGGTAGACACGGGTGCCAATATATCCGTCATACCAAAAAAGAAAGGCATCCATCTCCAGCCGCTACCTTTTCAACTGTACGCCGCCAACAACACCGTCATACCTACATACGGCGAGAAAACACTAGAACTTAACCTTGGACTTCGCCGACCGTACAAATGGAAGTTTATCGTCGCCGCAGTATCGAAACCAATCATCGGTGCCGACTTCCTGCAACACCACGAACTCATTGTCGACTTGAAGAACAGAAGACTCGTCGACGGGAGAACAAGTCTGCACATCAACGCACCTGGACGCTGCTACACGGACGTACCTACAGTCCGTAGTGTCGACAGCACGCAGTCATATCACGACATCCTGGCTGACTTCCCCGGCATCACGAGATTGACAGCGATGAATATCACGCCGAAACACAGCGTCGAACACTTCATCGAGACGTCTGGGCCACCACTACACTGTCGCGCCCGACCACTGCAACCACATCGCTACAATCAAGTCAAGAAAGAATTCGAAAATATGATGCAACAAGGTCTCTGTCGTCCCAGCAAGAGCGCCTGGTCATCTCCACTTGACGTCGTACCAAAGAAGAACGGCGACATAAGGGTGTGCGGCGACTACCGACGACTCAACGCAGTAACGAAGCCCGACCGCTACCCTATACCACGACTTCGTGATTTCACTTCCCAACTCGCCGGAAAAACTATCTTCTCGACGATCGACTTGAACCGAGCCTTCCAACAATTACCAGTCCATAAAGAAGATATAGAGAAGACAGCAATCATCACACCATTCGGATTATTCGAGTTCCCGAGAATGTGTCCCGGCCTTAGAAACGCAGGCCAGACATTTCAACGTTCCATACACGAAATACTGCAAGGATACGATTTCGTGTTTTCCTTCATTGACGACTTGTTAATTGCATCCAGCAGCGAAGAAGAACATCGCCAACATCTACGGTGTGTTCTTCAACGCCTAGAAGAAAACGGAATCACAATCAACCCAGCTAAATGTGTACTCGGCAAGCAAGAAGTCAAATTCCTCGGCTTCAGCGTAAACAGCAACGGAATCAAGCCGCCACAAGATAAATTACAAGCCATAGAAGAATTCCCATTACCGAAGAACATAGAAGAACTACGTCGTTTCCTCGGCATGCTAAACTTCTACCGAGACAGCATTCCGAACGCCGCCACAATTCAAGCCCCGCTACACGCATACCTACATAATGCGAAAAAGCGAGATAAGACACCGATCGAGTGGAACGAGACATCAAAAGAAGCATTCACGGCTTGCAAAAATAGCATTAAAAACGCTGTTTTGCTCGCCCACCCGAATCACAAAGCACCGATCGCTATTTTCTCCGACGCCTCGGAAACCGCAGCGGGAGCCGTAATACAACAATACTACAATAACAAATGGCAACCACTCGGCTACTTCTCGAAGAAATTTACTACAGCGCAAACGAAGTACAGCACCTACGATCGCAAACTTCAAGCTATCTACATGTCAGTAAAATACTTCAGAAAAATATTCGAAGGCCGAGAACTCATTATATTCACCGACCACAAGCCATTGACATTCGCCCTACAGAAGAAAACATCAACATCGGAAACTCCAATTTTCATCTCCGAGTTCACGCACGACATTCGTCATATCAGCGGAAAAGATAATATCGTCGCAGACACATTCAGCCGCATAGAAACAATCAACACGCCGTCAGCTGTAAACTACGAAGAGTTATCCCGCGCACAAGAGCGAGATAGCACGCTACCTACACTGTACGGTCAAGAAAACTTAAGTTTCAAAACAACAACGCTACCTAACTCCGATATCAAGATCGTATGCGAAACATCAACAAAATACGTTCGCCCGTACATTCCGCAAGACTTTCGACGCGCCATTTTCGACTCTATTCACAACATAAGTCATCCTGGAACAAAAGCATCAAGAAAACTCATCGCGCAAAAATTCTTCTGGCCGTCAATGAACTCCGACATTAGTGAATGGACGAAAACCTGCATACAATGTCAGCGAAGCAAAATACAACGACATACATCGAGCGCCGTGTCGATATTTCCACAAGTCGATAGATTTCAACATACGCACATCGACATAATCGGACCGCTAAGTACAACAGCGAGTGGTCATAGATACCTACTTACTATGATCGATCGCTCGACAAAATGGCCTGAAGCTGTACCGCTCACCGAGATCACCGCCGAAACCGTCGCAAGAGTATTCTACGAACAATGGATAGCAAGATTCGGGTGTCCTACTACAATAACAACCGATCAAGGACGCCAGTTCGAGAGTCAGCTGTTCGTCAACTTAACACGTTGTATGGGAATCGATAAAACCCGTACAACGCCGTATCACCCGCAATCAAATGGGATGATTGAACGCTGGCATCGAAGTCTCAAGAATTCACTGAAAACAAGACTCATCAATAGTAATACATCGTGGATCGACGAGCTACCTACAGTTTTACTCGGACTACGCGCCGCAATACGAGAGGACACCGGAATCAGCGCCGCCGAATTAACCTACGGCCGTAACCTACGCTTACCGGCCGACTTCTTCGAAACAACATCATCATCGAGCCTAGATCATACCTACATCGAGCAACTCAGAAAAAACATCGATTCTCTCAAGCCGAAAAACAATGTACATCGCCACGGTAATCAACGCAACATCTTCATACATCGTGATCTACTTACGTGCAAATACGTATTTCTACGAATAGACGCCGTTCGAAAACCACTTCAAAGTCCGTATGATGGGCCGTACAAAGTTCTTCGACGAGAAGAAAAATACTACGTGATACAACTACCCGATCGCACAGCAACAGTATCCATCGATCGTTTAAAACCCGCCTACATACTAAGTGAAGATTACCTCGGCGAGTCAACGAGCAATGTACAACAGTCACCGGTAATTACCAACTTACCTAATACCAATATACCTGTTACCTTACCTTCACATACCAATAATTTACCTCAAAATACCTCATTACCTTTACCCGTTACCTCATTACCATTACCTATTACCTCACAACCATTACCAAGAGCATCACCGATCAAGCAGAAGACACCAGCAAGTCCAGCACAGAGACAACAAGAACGGGCCGTGCCGTCAGACTGCCGCTGCGCTTCGCTTGAGGGGGAGCACTGTAGCAGTACCTACAAAGTACCTACACGTTTGTCGTGGAAGATTGAAACATAGAAGAAAATCGTTCTGCCAAGAACGTACGTTCGAAATGACGAGAGAAACCGTCCGTGTATATTAAGTGCATTTGCACCGGACATGAAGTAGCCCTGAAAATGACTTTTTCTAATAAGAGTTCTTCACAACACAACACTACGCATCGAGGCTACGTCGAGCGAGGGATATTCGCAGCATAGCTACGATCTTTATGGCGTTTGCAGAGCTTCACAAAATGGCGGCACAATTACTCGCGACGGCGCGGCAGCGAGCGACCAGGAGACGATGTCGGTATCCCGAGCGCGAGCTCACCACAGATTATTATTATATATGGAGCTCACTGAACTCGCGGACCGCGGGAGCCCATATTTATACTCGTGCGATACCAGCGCCACGAACCACGGTACGGCCGAATCTTCCGCGCGGATAATTTCTCAATCTTGTAAATATTTCCTATTCGATTTTTTTCTCTTTCTTGTTTGTAAATATTTTTATCTCACTCATTATGTCTCTTTCTGTTTTGCAATAGCCAATCAAAATTAATCTTTTCAGTTTCTGTACAGTTTGTAATAATAATAATTAACTCATTTTTTTGTATATAAGCAGCGCATTTTTGTAAATAAAGCACTTCAGTTCACCACAGTAAATCGAGTTTTACTCTTTACTCCTCCGACCTCTAGTGAACTCTTAGAGAGACCAACCGGTCCTCTAAACTATTGATAGTAAAATATACATCACTAGCCCACGCACACATTGACAGATCAAAAATCGTCACGCATTTTCGGGTTGTCAGGTGGTCTATACGGTGTGCTGCAAAAAAAACTGTCATTTTTTTTTCTCCATACAAAAGTGACCCACCCTAACCTACATACCTACTATAATTGCGACATTGTGTCT